>JARUPZ010000010.1:5000-605000 GCA_031213475.1 Nereocystis luetkeana | reverse complement strand
GTGTGCAATGTGACGTGATACGGCCAGTTTGATGCGTGACGCGTAATTAATGATCGTGCACATGTTTTGCTGGGTGCGATCCGTAGGGTACAGCTCTCGCACAACACCCCGCAACAGAAACTATATGATCTATACGTAGAAGATCTAGATGATCTAGATGATCTGGGTAGATCGTGACCTATCGGGAATGTGCGCAGCCTTACCCGCGACCGATCCAAAGCACCCCGTCCATCTTCGGACAGGTCATAATTCTCTTTGACGTTTTATGATGTACGTAGTTATTCCGTGGCAGGAATATTCTTGACTTACTGCAAAAAAATTTGCATGATTCTGGTCATCATTTGACGAGTGAGGTATGTCTGCACGACCCAGATCCTGCACGCATGTTCGTTTCCCGGGTGTGGGATCTGTATGGTACGGTTATTGCACCAGATCTCATTCCGGATAACATACGATCTATAAACCTAGTATAGATTATTTATATCGTGAAACAGATCGATATCTAGTTCTACATCGAGGCCAAGAACGCGATCTAGATGGTGACCTAGATCGCGATATAGATCGTGGCCAAGATCGCGATCGAGATCGTGATTTAGGTCGTGATCTTCTGCAGAGTGTGATATGTTCGATGTGTGCAACACGACCGACCCTCCAGGGGGGCTGGCTCACCGAGGAAGAGCACGCCTCCCATCTTCTCCTCGTCCGCATCGCCAGCACTGCTAGCACCAGCAACCCCCCCCCCCGCGTCACCGTCGTTACCACCCTCATCAAGCGACAAAACCTGACGGACGAGCCCTTGAGGACCTTTCGACTCCCAAGTTGGAGAAGGGATGCTGTTAGACCGCTTGTGCCTCCCCCCCTCTCCAACCCTTCGCGCCCCGCTTCCATTTTTACTACTGCCTCTGCAAGAATCTCCCTTTTTTTGGGCACCAAAGGGGCACGTCACCAGCAGTGCGCGCGGGACGGAGGCATCCCCTCGGAGTGTGGGGAGACCCGCGTCTAGGTAAGCCGCGGGCCCGGGCGGGGGGCTCCATTTGTTTACGTCCGGGCACAGGCCGCTTAGCCCGCGGAGGTGGACGTAGTCGCTGACGGCGTCGGTGACTGCGCCGGACAGGTGACCCTGCTTGCAAGAACGGTTTGTTTGTGTAAGGGAAGGGGGTTACTTACGGTAGTGATGGATAGGTCAGATCCCCATTTGTATTATCTAGATTTTTTGGGGGGCAGAGGTGTATATACTACAGCAGTAGTGTGCTGTAGTACCCCTAGTTTAAGAGATCCGCACCCTTCTCTAAACCATGTTCACTGGCGGCGTCGGTGAGGTGACCGCACTGGACAGGTGACCCTGTTTGCAAGAACGATTGGTTTGTGTAAGAGGACGTGGGGGTGTATAACACATCGGACGGATCACATCCCCCTCTTGACTATCTCTCGTGGTAGACATTTTGGGGTAGAGATATACACTGTGCTGTGCATGGTACCCCTGATTCACACGATCTGTACTTGTATCCACATCGTGCTTCTTGATGGCGTCGGTGATTGCGTTGCATTGGGCAGGTGGCCTTGCTTCCACGAACGGCTGGTTGGTTTAACGAGAGGAGCAGAGAGGAGGGTACTGTTTGTAGACGCGGTCACATATCGCATAGATGGGCCAGATCCCCGTTTTTAATATGATATGGAAATTTCGGTGGCAGACACTCCCCTGCTTGATGAGACTTGTACGACATAGATCACGTGTGCCCGGTGAGATCTATACTGAACGTCTCTGGGGGAATGTCTCATAACGGAAACGTAGACGAATGCATGTACGATATATTCAGGTTTCATTATCTGTTCGATGTATGTATGCGTTGGTTGCAAGCACGGGCGCCAGAAATACGGGAACAGATGTCCGCTGAAATCGTGAGCAAACCGCTAGGTCGAGTTAAGATTCCTTACCATGCAATTTCTTAATCCTTTCTTAACCCGTTTTGGGAACAAACCAGTTGGAATTATAATTGTTTGCCCCCAAAATTGAGACTGTAGTGCTAAAGGTTGTAGTGCACGAGGTAAGTCGTACGGTACGTTGTAGTCCGCTTCAAACTTCAGACGGGCAGCCGACTCTCCCCCATTTGCTTGACGGGGGTATTTCTCACCACAACGAGGTAATACGTCACGACTGAAGCGGTCTAAGAAGAGAGGGGTGACACCTCGTGGGGGGGTCATGCCATGGAAAGCTTTTCGAGAATGCGGGCGATCCTTCAGCACATGTGCAAACGACAATACTCGCACAGTTCTTGGTGTGACAATACAGCGCTGGTATCATCGTTTCTTATGCCAGATGCCTCGTACGAGATATTGGTGTCGTATACCTGGTACATGTTGCTGTAATGCAACTTGGCGCCGCCCTGGACTACCAGTACTGCTATATTAATAGTACCCGCGGTGTGTGGTATACCGCTGTAAGGCTATCATGAAAGCTACCGTGAAGCTATACGAATGCAACTGCTGTCACATCAGTGCCCCAGAACATGTCTGCTTGTCTTCCATGCTTTATTTTCCAACTTTCAACGGAGTACGTACTGCTGTAGTGTAGTACGTATTCACAAATGTGTACAACCGCTCCGCTCGAATACAATCAATAATTATATACTCGATTTCGAACCTCATCCCTTCAAGCTGGGTTATACGTCATCGGCCGGCCGGGTGTTCACATCCATTTCTCCTGAAGGCGATATAACAGTACAGTTAGTAGACGAGTCGGCGACTCTCCCTGAATGCTATTCGCTACCTTTCCATCTCTGGATAGAGCATGGAGTGGTACGTCGCTAAGGATCACCACCTGTACAAACAGACCGAGCGGACATGTTTGACCTCAAGGACAACGCAGCGACTCTCACCCACGCGGTCGGTCAAGCCACCCTGACTTGAAGAAAATCGCAACCATTCTTGACTCTCGACCCTGCCGTGAAGACTAAAACTCACCGGCTCTATGCTGCGGAAGAATTCTTCAGCCCCCGACGCTGCCGACGGGCACGCCGTGCCTTCGTAGCATCGACATGAGGTCGAAGACATCTGCTCGACAACAATCGAATCGAATCGACCCAACCGACAGAAGAAGCTGGGGAAGCCCTAGTCCTACACTCTTACACTCCTAACTTGTACACGCTTGTACTCCTGCAGCAGTGCACTCCTGCACTCTCTTAAACTCGAAGGAGTGTCGCGTGTAGGCTGTCGGCAGTGGGAAGGCCTGCGGAAACCACGGTTGGTTGTACTGAAGTAGTATTCGCAGCCCAGTGACGACTCGAGCAATAAGTTACACCAGGCAGCTGGGAAGCTGCATCACATGGCGCAGCGTGCTTTGTCTCTTTAAACTTCCTTCATGCAGCAGGAGAACAACTGATGATCAAGTTCGTGGACGGACGGTGGTGCTTCCGCGCTTCTTGCCCGCCAAGGCGTACTATTACCCTAACCTCACGAAGCTTACGACCAAACAGCGGACAGGCGGCGCAATCGGGTGCGCACCATAAGGTATCGGCGGTTTCAGTGTTTCAGTGCCGTTTGGGGATGCTGTTGCTTCTGCTTTTCGCTTTTCGCTTTTCGCTTTTCGCTTTTCGCCCACGCAGGCTGCGCGGTACGTTGTACCAGGTACGGCGTAGCGCTTGTACTCATACTCGTACCTCGTACTCGGGCGTAGCTTGTACGAGGCAATCGCAGGGGGGTCGTACTCGCAGCTGCTACGAAGCTCCCACTACTACTATACTTCAGACTGCGGGCTGTAGGATCGTAGGCACAGTGCCGTTTCGAAATTTTGTTACTTTTCACTGTTCGCCCGCATGAATTCTGCGAGAAGCCTGTCGTACCACGACACCACGGCGTCGCTCGCACGGCGGTAGCTCGTAAGCCGCACCCATTATCGAGGAGGATTAGATAGACGTCATCCCCGATAACTACTAGATTAATCACAATATCCACCGACTGCGTGGTTTTGTCCCCCTTTCACAGGTACCCCCCCTTTCTTTTTTTTTCAGTGTGATGCACCTCGCTAAATTTGGAATTTATACCTACTACTGTATCTATCTATCTATCTATCTATCTATCTATCTATTCTATATGTACAACTTGTATACCTGGTATGTACATTATCCAAGTTTACTTCCAAGCACCTCGCCCCCGACTACCACGCGGTTGCAGTTCTAAAGAGGTTGCGGCTACGTACCACTGTTGTTGTAGGACGATAAGCGATCAACGATCAACCAAAACTATCAAACTTCCGAATATAGGTGTGGCGCCTATAATACGTCGTAAACAGTACGAGTACTAGTACCAGTCAGTCCCTGATATACGTATGTATGTGCTCACACTCATACAACAGGTCGCTGGCCGATTTACGGTGATCTTTCTTGTGGAATGAATAATCGTCGCCGCTGCGTACGGTACAGGTACTACTTGTATAAGCCAGCTCGGGCCTTCCTGACCTCTATTCCGAAGTTCCGGCAGTGTTCTCATTGCGAATTTTCGTCCTGGTTTGAAAAAATGTCCGTCACGAAAAAACAATTTACACATCGGAAGAACGCACGTACCGTACGGCATACCAGGTAGAGAAGAGTCTATGATCTATGATACTTCGGAGCTACGGGTGATACGAAGAGGGAGCAGGGAGAAGAAGGGCGAACACAATACACATGGGAAGGGAACGCAAAAATACTACGTTTGGTACGTGATACGTCGTCGTACTCGGGGACCATTTTTTTTTATTGTTTTCTGTTCGTGTTTTTTGCTCCCTCCTTTCCTGCGGCGTGCGATGTGGGTGATGTATGGCATGTGATACTCGTGTCATAGCCCAGACTAAAAACAACGGGAAACGAAGACAGACGTTGGCTCTCTCTCTCTCTCTCTCTCTCTCTCTCTCTCTCTCTCTCTTTCCCTCTCTAACTCTCTCTCTCAAGCTTGTAGTGCCCTTGTGTGATCGACTGCGGAGAAGAGTGCAATCTATTTCCAAGTACTTCGCCCCCAAAAACGTGGGAGTGCAATTCTACTATTAATAAAACGGGTTAAAAGTTAACAACCCATACCATCCATGCCTTTGGCAGCCTGTTGCGCGATGAAAACGTCATTACAAAAAAAAAACTGTTCAGGGGTCGGGTCAAACCTCGCGGATCAGGTCGGGTCAGTCGGGTAACGGAGACAGGACCTGTACCGTGGTAATCTGAAAATGTCTTGACCCGACCCGCGGGTTGGGGTCAGGACCCGCGAAGAGCCCTTGAAAACAGACAGGGGTACCTGATTGTAGAGCAGCGCAAGTGTTTGTTGATGGACGGACGGACAAACATGTTTCGCAAGAAAAAGGTGCACCATGACAGAAAACGTCATCTAACTTGGGTCTGGTGAATCCCGATTACCTGGTTTGTGTCGTAAACTGACAAATATACACTGCCGTACCGTTTTTTTTGTCATTTTTGTCGATTCGGACAGTTTTTTTTTTGTTTTGTCATTTTGTCGAGATTCGGACAGTCTTTTGTCGATTCGAACGGTTCCAAGTGCACCCGTCATCCTTGGGCAAAAACACAAACGGCGACGGCAGGGGTATACCTACCAGTCGGCAGTCCGCGCATACAGCGTTTCACACCTCAGACAGATCATTTGCAGATCCTTCCCACATCATGGTATAGATATTTGAAGGCAGATAGATCCTGGGTTATCGATCTTGTATGAGCTAGTTCATGTTCCCAGGTGGGACCTCGTATGATCTGCATGATCTAGCACATAGGTCCTGGGTTGGATCTGTACTATCTATGCAGATCCTGCTCAATCTCTTACAACGGCAGGTGACGAGCCTGATCATCTACTCGTACTGTAGATGATCTAGGTCATGGTCTGTCCTAGCTGTTCATCTTCCCATTTCCAAGACGCCACCAAAAATTGCGCATGAGGACATCCATTCGCGCGCTATAATAGTAGCCTGTGGCAAACTGCTACAGGCAATAGGCCATCGCACCCATGCACACTACCAGGTATACCTTAGCATAGGTAAAACACTACAAATATAACACGCGAAGAGTAAACCCTCCTTTAGATGGGGCCAAAATTACCCATATTATCCCGCGGTGGACGGGCAGAAACAATCCCGGGACAATTATTATATCATTCTACGGCCGAAGGATATCCTACCGGAACCGCACCCCGTACAACTGCAGAGGAATCTGTCACAATTTGTGGGAAATATCATGTGCTGCGCTTGCGCACCTGTGCCGACTGAGGTTCAACTCGGTGGCTGCCCTCGCACCCCAATCAATCGCTGCTGTACGTCTAGTAAGGCTCATTCTTATCGGAGAGCGTTTTTTCCAAAATTTCCAAAGTTTGGGAATAATTGGAGATATGTATCGATACACGGAGGCGTTCTGTCGCTATTCGTGAAATTTTCCAGAAGCAAAAATATCAAGTTCGTTAGACCTATGCTAATAATGGTACAGCGAAGTTTCAATAAAAAGTTTGAATTTCAATAATACCCGCCAATTTTTTTCAGAACACGCTATGGGCCACGTAAATAAACAAAAAAGTTCCTATACCTTTTGGGAAAACCCAAAAAAGCAAATCTGGGGCCGATGTTGGGCCAACATCGGTTTGAGAAAAACTCAGGCCGATCTTTGGTTCGAAGCGGCGAGATTCCGAGTCCTCGACAGACATTGATCAACAAAACGAACGACTGCGTCATGAATTCTGAACGGAGTGCGCTCGTTAGGGGCTCCGACCCACCCTAGGGTCACCGTCTTCACACCATGGCCGGTGTCACGTGGCGGGAGCTGACCAGGCGTGTGATAAAAAATCATTTGGCCGCTGGTTTGCACAAAACAGAAGACAAGACTTCTCCATCCGTCTCGAATGGCAAAAAATAGAGTTTTTTTTCAGGTTTGGGAGGATACCGTAGGACGCTGCCGGCAAGCTCTCGCCCCCTAGACAATGGACCCACCTGATATCTTCGAGGCCGTCATCTATATTCGTTGGCCTTGCCAGATACCGAGCGGGTTGGCCGTGGGCTGAGTCTACGTTAAGATCGAGCCTCGATTGTCCACGAGCTGTTTCTATCAGCGTGTTGACAATTTGCGACCAGAAAAACACAAATTGCGCCGCCTGCAGCCGTTGGGGGGGGAAAAATAAAAAATCAAACATTTTTCTCTTTTTTCCCCACAGCGGCGGTACGAGAATTTTTTCGGCTGTGTTTTTGAAAGCGATATATTTTTGAAAAAAAACTTTTGAACTTCGCATTTCCATTGGCATAGGTCTCAACATTCCAATATTTGGGGAAAAAAAAACAGGAAAATATGGAAGATTGAAAAATTGCGCGAAAACAATGTCGAAAATTTGGAAAAAAAGCTCTCCGGTAAGAATGACCCTAAATAGAGTAAGCGTTGTTGCGAAGCTATCGTACAGCAGCTTCACGCCAAAAGATACATTACACGGAGTAAACACTACCGGCGTACCGCTGCGAACCTCTGCCGGGGGTGACATACTTTGTTTTGATTGTGTTCTGTGAAGCGCTTTGATGGTTGGCGGAGCTGGTGTTCCCCTACGACAACAGCAGCAGTAATAGTCATACCTTAATACATCCTATGATAGCTCAGCGAGTGCCATCGCGTCTGGGAACAATTTAATAGCTCATCGCACCTCGCCCAAGCCCGCGTATCATCGCTGCCTGTGACAACCTACGTACCTACAGCGGTAATACTCCTTTTTTTTTTCTCTCTCTATCTCTCTCCATAGGGCCGAAAGTGCCCACTACGATGCCGCGTTCGCGCTCCCTCCATCGCGCTCCTGCTGCGTATAGCCCCGCGCACACGCGCACGGTGTAAATATCTGCTCCAAGGTATCCACGCGTCGCGCAGATGATATCCTCCTTTCAAATCTACAGACCTTGCGGGGCAGATCACATGGTTCGTCCTAATGTACTGTAGGTTGTGATGCCGGGTGGTAGCCGTATCGTCTGCATCATGTACCACATACTTCCTGCGCTGTGCCCGCAGTATCTGTACAGATCGTGCACGATATCCTCACAACGCCAGACATACAGATACGATGATCTGAATGATCTGGATGATCTGGGCGATCAAATAGAACATCTAAATCGTGACCCGTCCCGGTGTGCGTGAAAGCTACATCTTTCGGAGGGAAGCGCCAACAAAAAAACACACTATCAAAGTGACGTCCTCATGACCATACGCATTCCAACAGGTTGAACATTCAGCGCAATGGTAGACATCTCCCCCCCCCCCCCCCCCCTCCCCCCGCCCCGCCTCTCCTCCTCCATCTACACCCCCTCACTCCTTGCCCCCCTCGTCCGCGTCCTGCTTTGCCTCGGCCGGCTCGGAGGCAGCTTTCCCCCCCTCCCCTCCGTCGTCCGTTTCGTCCTTCATTGCCCCGAAGGAGTCCTCCATCGTGATGTCTCCCATTGTCCCCTCCCGGCGCGCGAATACAACCTGCCCGCCGAAACGTTCCCAGAAAAAGAAATTAAGAACCCGTTGTTGTTGTTGTTGTTGTTGTTGTTGTTGTTGTTGTTGTTTGGCGCCCACGCCATATCGAGCCATAAACATGCGAATCGGTACACTCTCCACCGGTGGCCATCTCTGCTGTGGGGAGCATCAGGGCGGGCTAACTTGCTCGCGCGATCGTTATGTCACGGCAGTACCGCAGTGTTCTACTACCGAGGGAAATTGACACCAGACACGGACGTGGGTTATTACCCGTCCGACGGAAAATTGAAATAAAAACAAAACAAAACGGTCAGCACCAGGCAGCGGAGACCGTGGGGGGACGATGGGAATAGTAACGGCAGTTTTGCTGGTACGTATGGGAAAGCGAGGCGAGCTGCATTTGCAGGGGTGGGACATCTGGGGCTGGGGAACAGTGACGAGTGCAGGTCAACATCAATGGCGTCATTGCCTGAGCTATGGATTGCATATAAATAGCCGCCTCCAAACTGTATCCGCATTTTTGGGCCCGGTACTTGGAGCTAGAGTTCGCATTTGTTTTTGCAAGCAATGAGAGGGTGACTAACCCCACACATATATAGGACACATCAATACGAAGATATATATAGAAAACATGAATGCGAAGCAACCGATAAATCTCGTTGCAAGTCGTCGTTTTTGTTTCGGTTACTAACCCGGTGAACAGGTAGGGGGCCGATATGGTGGAGGGCAGCGCTTGCAGGTGCCAGCGCAACCAGCGTATGCATAGAGCGCTCGTCGGCGATAGCTTTTTTCGATCTTAGGAGACGTAAACAACCCGTGGCCCCCGTTCCGCCCCCTGCCACTATTCCGGCGTTTAGGCCATAGTAGTACATGCTATTAATAATACTAACCAGGTACCAGGTAGTAATATATTGACATCAGAATCAACGATGGTTAGAAAAACAATATGCCCCCCTATGTGATCGCCCGTGATAGCGGCTTTCCTACTAATAAAGGTGCCCTTGCAGGACTGAGATAAAAAAAAACACACACACACAGCCTCCTCTAACCCAAGGCTACACCAGCCTGTTTCAATCGCTCATATCAATGATATAGGCCGCGCCTCTGGGAGTCAGTCCATGCCGGCGAGCCGCACGCAAAGGACTAGATACATTGAAAAAAAATCCTGCGCTGTGAGATCGAAAAAATCATCACAACTCATATTTGCCGAATTGGTGTGGTAATTCAATCACGCGTGCTACGGAGTGTGTATGGTCTACAAACTACAGTACATCCGACTGCTTTTGTACGCAACGAATTGGATACTCACCAGGTACGTCATAATGATAAAAACGACTACTACAGCAGAAATCTGTCGCGCAATCGCCAGGAAAAAAAAGGGACAAAAAACAAACTTGATTCTTGTAAAAGCGTTGCTGACAGGAATCGAGCCCGCGCTCATCTTTCGTTCGCTGTGATAGAAGCGCTGGCTTTGACATGCGGCCAACCAGTCAGCTGCTTGTAAGGAACAATGTCATCCAACTGCTGCAGCGGGAATGCTGAACCCGATAAGCGAGACAAACGTCATGCGTTATACGCCGGGGGGGGTAAAAGGGAAGATACCTGTGATCACGGCTACTGTAGTCCTGAAATGCTGCGGTACAACCTCACATGAGTTGAGCACGAAATAAAAAGGGACGGGAGACAAAAAAAAATGTCAGGCAGCTCGTACTAAGGAGTAACGCCGTTCAACAGTCTGTCAACTCCCCTTTGAGGACAAAATACTCACCTCATTCAAGCTCTGTCCTTGGCGAGTGTACTTATACTTGGCCTCGACGAACGCCGGGCAAGGTCGGTAAGCCTTTACCGGTAACCACGGCAGCAACGCGCCGACGCCCCCCGAAATCCTGCACCGCCACAGGAAAAAAAAGCGCCAGAGCGGTAACGCTAACGTTATATGGAAGGAGCGGGCGGTGGCGCACCATAGTGTGGGAGTATCCACTTTCACCACGTCTGATACAGCGGAAAGTATCCCACGCCACCAAAATGCAAGTAGTTTGCTCCCAAAAAACTTGAGGAGAGTGTAATTACCCCACACACATAATCAGGCACTTCTACCAGGGGATGGGGGACAATGCGCCTAGACGGATGGACGTGCCTTCACAGATGGCCTTGGCTGACTGACAGATAGACGCCTGTCCGTCTCCTGGCATATTTGGTTGCCATTGTACCAATGTATTAACCATTTACATAAGCCCGACAGTAACGCCTCATAATATAACTAAAACCCATGGAAATGAGAGGCGCCGAAACAGGGCGCTCGAAACGGAAGGGAGAGGGGAGACCGGAAGGGAGACCGTGAGCACGATGGACGAAGTCGCCCCAACTACGGATGGCTTGGGGCTGTGTGGATCTCTCCTGCACCATCACACAATTTGGCCCTTTCTTCTCCTTTCCTCAGGCCAAGCTAACGCCTACGAGTAATTGTTGCCTTTGAAACATGGTTTATAACATCAACGCGTGCTTTAGCTCTAGTGAAGCCAAATCGCGAAAGAACGAGCCTCCGGCAGGACCCTTCGGGGGCGCCCCCGGCGGTTCCCTACTCACTAGCCGAGGTGAGGCGGGGGTCACGGCTTAGCCACGACCGGTTTCGGCTTCGTAGAAACAGCGCAATGTCTGGTTCCAGTGCATTGGCTGGTGACGCAGCCAGTACTCTTCGCAGAAATTGCTGTTGGCGTCGCAGTACAGTCCGTATAGAAGAAAACTCGCCACAACAGGTCGCCCACGTGAACATCTCCGTAACTGATCGTAGAGCAGAAGCAGCGCAGAAGCCTGTCAGATTTATGCATGATACGCCGACAGCGTGCAAAACACTTTCCCAGCAGAGAGACCTTTGAAGACGGGACTAATAACGCCGTTGTAATTACTAAAACCTGTACCTACTACTGCGGCAGTACCTGATAGAAGGCACGCTACATGATGCTGCTGCGTTGCTGCTGCTCTGCTGCATATATCATGTACTGGTATGTGCCCCGAAGAATATAATCCAGCCAGCGTGTTACGTCGTCCAATACCCAACACTCCCAATCAGGTAGAATGCACAGCAGTAGATCATTGAACCTACGGGGAACACGTACCTGGTACAGAGCACAACGTATTGCGGCTGCTGCTGCTGCTATTCAATTTACACAGCAGTACGGCACTATAACAGGGGTTTGTTGCACTGCTGTCTCTTGTAGCAAAACATGACACTATTTACGGGGGACCATAGTTAATAGGATCAAATATTGACAGTAACAATGATTAATATATAGGTTTTTATGTACACCATAGGTCCTATTAACTATGGTCCCCCGTAATAATTATGGTCACCAAGAGTATGCCACTATAATAGCTCCTCGTTGCTCGAGGACCCAGAGCCCACATATGGTCGTAGAGGGGGGATGCACATTCATCATGCACCTGACAGGAAAACGTCTCACCTCCCCGTACCATCGCAGCCCTTTTCGCGGTACTCGCCGCTGCACCGAGGGTAGCCTGGACATTGGTCATCGCTTGACCCTGGCGAGGCCGGCCCTGCCTCCGCTCGCAGCGAAGCCGTGCCGGGCCGCAATGCACTCGGTGAGCACGGCGGTACCAGGAAGGCTGTTGAGAGTGTCACAAGACCACCCGTGATAACGCTCAGCACGAAGAGAAATAGCTTCATGATCACCGTCTATGGTGCCTATGTTGCGCTCACGACTGCGTTCATGATCAGGCTGGTTGGAGGTGCCCCCGTCTGAGAAAACCAGCATGATATCTTTACAACTCCCTTAGGATGCATCGCTCCAGCGGTGACACCAGTTCTTGTTGCCGACAGACTCACGGAAGACATGCGTAGATCTCTCGCACCGCTTCTTCTAGTCGGCTCCTGCCTGCCGAGTGCCCAGTGCTTCACAGGGCTCACAACAACAGCCGTGCGACGAGCAGGCGTTCCCGTCGTCGGCACGAGCAGCAATGCTCCCGTAGCGTTAATCAGCAGAGCCCGGAGCGCTCGCTGTCGCAAGGATGGTCGATGCGGCACGGCAGCTGCTGCCATGATGGTCTCAAAGTCGGCTGCGTTGGCAGAGGAGGCGAGGGTGGACCCGTACGAGATCGAGGCGGAGCTCGTGGAGGAAGACAAGGCCGTGTAAGTGTCGTGAAGGCCAACTGCAATCTGTACGGTTGACATGGCTGCTTGGCGATATATACTGCTCTGCTACACACTCTGTCCATCATGTTGTAGTGCTGTTTCTTGGAGTCGAGTCAGATAATTTCGATGACGATGCCGTCGGGATTTGAAATGGCAACATGTGTGTTGAGACAACAGACAAATGATGTGAACAACATGACTACCTGGTATGTATGATGAGGTAATCCTCTATACGAACATGCGGGGCACGCCGCCCATGTGTATACGAGTACCGTTTTCGGAGGAGTTGGTACCTTTGTGGGTTCACATGTTGACATGTCAAGGGCCGCCGGGAACTTTAAAGGTGTGCCAGGTGTCATAGCTCTGCGGTGCACTCGTTACTTCCTCGTACGTATACCTACTGCACAGCTTCATGTCGGATAAGGCCATCTCTTATGGGAGGGTTTTGAAAACCGAAAAACTTACCCGAAACTGTGTTTTATACTGGTACGTGCTTTCACGTATTTTAGACCGGAATCCCGATCGAATCAGGCTCGCTCTTCTCAGAATACCTGCAGTCTTTTGGGGAGAGGTATCTAGACCCGTTTTTCTTTTCTTCAGGGGTGTCGTTCGAGGTTTTTACGATGTTGTCATTTTCAGACAAAAAAATCAACCAGGCATTTTCAGATATTATGTATATATCGACGTTTCAGCCGAAAAATGGCCTCTTTTTCAGATATCGCGTCCGAAACTGAATGGAGGAAATGGAGTGTATCGACAATTTTTCAAAATGCTGTCCTGAAGAAACGGCAAATGGCGTTGCATGCCTCTCGCAAAATGATTGGTGGGACCTCAAGAAAAGCGGGCCCGATTCGCCCGTTTCCCTGTTCAAATACGCCTGCGAAGGTGCTGAAACCTCGATTTCCAGAAACCAAAACCGGTTTGCCATTAGAGATGGCCTAAACGGTGAATGTCACATGGACGTACTGATAAAATAACGTGCTGCTATGTTTTACCAGGTACCTGGTACCAGGTATTACAAATTTATTTCAGTGTACGTACCAGGTATTTATTTTTTCCATCCCATGTTTTCTTCGCTCTTCTTTTCTTTCTCCCTCCTATTTTTTTTATTATTTGCCTTCTGACAATGTGTAGGGCGTTATCCATTCAAAATGAAAAAGCTGACATAATTCATCGAATACCACTAACTTCATCGACCCAATTCTCCTTCCCTGCGTGTACTCCCTTGCACCCCCACCATTTACCGAGATATTTTACCTACTATGTATCTATACGCCACGCTTCCTACTCCGCATCTACATTCCACCCCCACGCCATGGGAAGTAGTCCTCCCTCCTCCTCCCTTCTCCCCCTGGCGGCCTGGCGGTCTCGCAGGGCGAGTTTATATCGGTGCACTCTGCGCGAGATCGCGACCTGGGTAGTCACCGATATGACCTGGAAAAGGTGCTCCTTACAAACCCCTTTTCTTGCTAACGATCCCCCGTCCGTTCCTCCAACGATGCTCGCCGCCAGCTGGTCGATGAAATCGCTACCTTCCTTCCCGAGGCGTCCAAAGCTTTCCACCGCGAGGGTGACAAGTTTATGGCTGCGCTCGTCGAAGGACACTTGTCCTGCACGAGCGTAGTGGTTGCGCTTTCGCGCCTCAGAAGTGGAAGCGGCTGATCCGTCTCGATCAGCGCTGCCAGCCCGCATGTGGACCCTCGCTTGGGGGTCTGCATGCGTGATGTCGAGGAGTATCGCCTTGTTGCGGTACTCTGACGACCTAGCGTCTCGGAGGCCTCCCCTCTCGATCACTATGTCCATGCGGAGGTTTCTGTCGGCGTTGAAGGGCGCTCCGCTTTCCATTTGATGGCGGATGGACAACCGCTTAAAGGTGCGAGACAGCGCGTGGACTAGCGGATGAGGCTGGTTAACCTGTGCGCCTGCTCGGTGGCATGTACGCGCGTGACGTGTGGTGACATCCGTCGCTTCGCAGGAGGGGCACCTCGCCGCTATGGGCTCCTCCATTCCCAGGAAGCGCCGTCCCATAGACACGAACTCAGAAGCCGGTATGATACGTGCCGTGTCCACAGGCCTTGCACGCAAACAGGCGACAGCGCCTGGTCCCGATAGGCTCCGTTGCCGAGCCTTGGCAAGACCTCTGGTTTCCGTCCCCCCGAACACGTCGTCCCGACCCGACGGGCCTGCTACCTCGGGGAGCTGGTCCAGAGAAGCAACGTACCGTTGGGACCGTACCCGGTTGATCTGCTGCCCCAGCTTGTATTGAGCCTTGTGGGAGCTGATCGTTAGGGCGTCATGCGCCGGCAGTACCTCCACATCATACTGTTGTGTCCCTCCTTCCTCGCTTGCGCGGAACGCCCTGTTCCGCCAACTTTCCGGGATTACGTTTGCCATTGCCTCCTCCGATACCCCATGGATATCGCGAAGGTCCCTGACGCTGCTCCGCATGCGGCGAACGAGGCCCGAATTGGGCAACTCCCTTCGGACTTTTTCCCCTAATGGACCGGAGAGGTCGGCGAGTTCTCCCTCCTATCAATATTAATAGTATTAATAGTTGTACCTCAGATCCGGGGGTAACAAAGTACTGTTACGTTTTGGACATGAAATTTTGTCACGGCGTTGTTCACACCATAAGGCCGTTTCCTAAGCGGTTTGATGTTTGAGCTTCAGATTTTGACCCGATCGCATTTTCTGATGTGAAGTTGGCAAATCGAAGCAGTCTTCCTATGCGGAAAAATCAGATCTATTGTGTGTGTAGAGATTCGAGCAAACGCCAAGACCAACTGATGTGTTTGTGGTTTGGCGCCGCGGAGAAACGCGCTGGGTGCGCTGCCCTGCGCGTAGGACCCTAGCGTGCAAGCCAAGGCTGACTGCCTTCGGTCTGGCGGCAAAGAGACGTGTCGAGGGCGCTAGAGCCAACCTGTCTTGGTATTTTGTGTTCCATTTTGCGGCTGACTGCTGCTGCTGTACAGCAGTGTAGTCTACGAGTACTCGTACGTATTCACGGAGAGGTGCGTGCCGAGTGCGCTTTTCTTGGTCTCTAGGCCAGAGCCCGCGCCAGGCGACTGTAGTCTGGCCACGGAGGGACGGCCCCCCCGCCGCCCGAGCGTCTGGCGCGAAGCAACGTCGCTATACCGCGCTGGCACCATCCAACTCATCGATCGTTCTGCTGCTGCCGTTTGCTGTCATGGATAACATCTTGAATTAGAGAGCATGCCATTTTTTTATTTGAAAATCTGATGACCCAGGTCGTCGGATTTTGGGCCAAAATCCGACGACTTGGGTCATCGGATTCTCAAAATGGAAAAATTCCGGTCGGATGTGGCATATTTGGACCTAAAATCCGACGACCTGGGTCATAGGATTCTCAAATCGATTTTTTTCCGGTCGGATTTTGCATGTTTGGACTGCATAAGCAGGGTCATTCGTTTTTGAGATCGAAAAACACAAATGTGAAGCTCGAATCGAACCGTGGTTCGATCTCGAAATCGAATGACCCTGCTTATGCAGTCCAAATATGCAAAATCCAACCGTTTTCTCTATTTGAGAATCCGACGACCCAAGCCAAGTCGTCCCGACGACTTGGCTCATCGGATTCTCAAATAAAAAAATTCTCTAATAAAAAAATAGCATGCTCTCTATATTCAAGATGTTATCCACGACAGCAAACAGCAGCAGAACGATCGATGAGTTGAGTGGTGACAGCTGTATAGCAACGTTGCTTCCCCGACGTGCGGTCGGCGCGTGTTTCCGTGGCCAGACTACAGTCGGCTGGCGCGGGCTCGGGCCTAAAGACCAAGAGCAGCGCACTTGACGCACACCTCTCTGTGGATACGTACTCGTAGACTACAATGCTGTACAGCAGCAGCAGCGGCAGCAGTCAGCCACATCGTGAAACCCAAAACACCAAGACAGGTTGACGCTAGCGCACTCGGCACGCCTCTTCGCAAGCCTTGGCTCGGACGCGTGGGTCCTACGCGCAGTGCAGCGCACCCAGCGCGTCTCTTCTCGGTGCCAGACCACAACAGCAGCAGTTGGTCTCGGCGTTTGCTCAAATCTTTGCACGTACGATAAAAAAAAAAATTCTGCATAGGAGGACTGTCTCGATTTGCCAAGTTCACATCTGAAAAAGCGATCGGGTCAGAATCTGAAGCTCAAAAATCGAACCGCATAGGAAACGGCCTAACGTACGCATCCGCCCCGGCCTTTTTTCTGTTTCTGTTTCTGTCCGAGAAATATGACCGATTCAACGACTCAAAAAATGAAAAACCCCCGACCTAAACGCTAGAAAAAACAAAAACACTCAAAAGCCCGGCACTCAACAAAGTTGTACGTTACCTTTTAAATATGAGGTTAAGTTTCAGATCGAAATTCGCAAAATTAAGCACTACATCACAGAAAACAATGTGTTCTCGGTACTATCTGTTTGATGTATCGGAATCGTTTTTTAGTGATATTTCTAGATGCCAATTTGAGCACTGAAACTGATACCGATCGTCTTGTATCTTCAGCATTGCCTACCCCAAATCTTACCTTGATCGGAGGAGATTTTGTTTTGATCTATCATCTGGAAATTATTGTAAAATTTTCATTAAAAAAGTGTTTTGATTTTCTTTCTATTAATATTATTTTTGCATAACTTAGCGACATCGACTTGGAGTCTAAATTGTCAAGGACTGGCGTGTACACAACTGTGCCATGGTCAGTTCTTCGAACCCCGAAGTCCTGCGTAGCTTGCAAAAGCGGTGGCGCTATCGCCGGCCGATTGTTTTCATATTCTTGGTTGGCCCAGCTCGTATATAGATATATAAATACATATGCAGTGGCTTTGTACTCGCAATGGTACATATGTCGGCCAGATCAGATCTACCGATAGATAATCTACATCATCTAGATCCCATCCTGCCATATTGAGGTGCTATGCAAATCGAACCCAGGCAGCAAGTCCTACTGTAGATCATGCAGCTTATATGGTTCCCACTCGGCAACGGGAGCTACTGTAGATCATACAGATCAGGGGTCTATCTTCCCTCACAGAGCTAGGTCATGCAGTGGGAATGATCTGTACATGATCCGTACATGATCTGTACATGATCCGTACATGATCTGTACATGGTATGTCCGAAGTGTGCGATGGCATCATCCAGGAAGTAGGGCGTCTTGTTTACGAGGAATCAGGTATGGTACATCCCTGGGGTACCAGATATCATGGTAGGTACCTTGCGTATATAGCAGCACGCCAAGTTACATACTGGTAGGAGCTTTACGAGTAGATTCACAGCTTTACATCTGTCTCCAGAGCATTGCGCGAATCTCCCAGCAGTTGCTGTAGACTGGGATGTTTGCTGGTTGTTGGATGTAATGCCAAGGGTGCGTTTATTGTCCCCCTGCAGAAGACTTTTCATTGGGAGTGGAAACAACATTGTTCGCGTTGATTTGAGCCTAGGGGTGGCCAAAGGTAGATTCTACCGGTACCCTCGATGGTGATGGGATGAGTTGGTGCATTCCGATAGATGCGGAGAGCAGACGTTAAGAAATGTTTCTAGTTGTACCGCAGGCTTAACATTGCACACCTCCTCGGACAGATGGACCAATTATCTACAGTACAGATATATCATCATATAGATGATCTAGTACCTCACCTCTGCCGTTGTGGGAGATTGTGCGGGATCTAGAAAGGATCTGTACAGCACAGATCCAACCCGAGAAACATATGCCATATTCATGGATCATGTACTGTAGATTATACGGCTCCCATCCTGAAAGACATGAGTTAGATCATAGCAGGTACAAACCAGGGATCTATCTGCGCTGAAAGATCTACTGCAGATCATGATCTATCTGTAGATGATCTGTCGCAGGTGTGGAACCTTCTTCGCTCGGTACCCATAAAGCGCATGTACAGCAGCGGTACACCACACGCGATGAATTCCTTGTGTCTGCATAGCAGGACTTCTTTTTGTATGGGACTATTGGGGTCTAGTCTACTCTGCATGCAGACCAAACGTTACGTTGGTCTGTAGGCGTAGTTGTGGGCGATGCCCGTTACAACCCAACCGGCCCCTGCGACGCCCTACGTTTACAGCAGTAACTACAGTA
Source organism: Nereocystis luetkeana (assembly GCA_031213475.1). NCBI lineage: Eukaryota > Phaeophyceae > Laminariales > Laminariaceae > Nereocystis > Nereocystis luetkeana. The sequence goes on along the minus strand of JARUPZ010000010.1, from coordinate 586,307 downwards.
GTATCGACTTTGTGGGAGACCCCGTTTTATTCTGTCCTACCTCGGACTGATTCGCTGTTGCGTCTCCTGACACTGTTGCTGACTCTGCTCGACACTGCTATTTCTGCTGTTGCCGCCGCCGTTGCTGCTTATTATTTTTCTGCCTCTGCTACGGCCGCTGTTGGTACTGCTGCTGCTGCCGCTGCCGCTGCTCCCATTGCTGACGCTGCTACTGCTGGTACGGCTGACACTGCTTCGTCTTCTGCTGCTGTTACTGCTTCTGCTGCTACTGGCACTTGCGCTGCTACCGTTGTTGTTGTTGCTGTTGTTGTTGCCACAGATACCTGGGCCTGTTTGTGCTGCAGCTGCTGCCGTCTCTTTTGATCGGTTTCAAGTACGCCTCCTTCGTCTACTTCGGATTGCTCGCCGTGAGCACCGTCTACCTAGGGGCGAAGAGGCAAGACATCCCGGATGTGAGCGCGGCGGTCACCCCTTGTACCTCAACCGACTCTTGTACGTATCATGCGTGATCTCTATCGCACGTTTGGCTACTCGTATTAGCGTACTTTACCCACGTGCTGTCGTGAGGTGTGGCTACTTATACCACATAGGTGTGGCTACTCACACCCAACTAACTGGCCTGTTCTTAAACCCTGTGTAGCTGTGACCACAGCGTGTCTAGAATATCGGTGAAAGCACAAAGTTTCACATGTCGGATACATCACGATTTAGATTAGGAGACCGCCTATAGTAGATGCTAACCTCACCTGACGTTCGGAGATGGTGCGCAGGAACTGTACGATACACATCCAGCTCGAGAAGAGTGTCCTAGATCATGCAGGTTATTCGGCTCCCACCGGACAGATGAACTAGATCGTACATATAATATATGTATTAATCTATCTGATCTATCTGCCGTAAGCGATCTAGCTCATGATGTGATAATCAGTTATGTAGATCACGATCGGTCCGCGACGTCAAAAGTTGAAACGATTTTCGCTTATTCCCCTTCGCAAGTGCGATTGCTCGCATTGGGAACAAAGTGCTTGGAACTTGACTGAGGTATGTCTTGCAATGCCAACAGACCACCGCAGTTTATTAAAAAACGTGCTCTGCTGCTTTACGGCGCTGATATCTACTGGTTCATAGCGGCAATCGTAAGCGTGTGCGTGTTTTTCATTTTTGACGTGGCTTGCTGAAGCCATCGGCATCTTGCATGGCTGAATACAGCCGGGACGAATCCGAGCTGAGTAACGATTTTTCCGTTTAACCGGTTATAAGCTACACCGCCGAAAGCAAGTCCTGGGCGTCAAAACAGCGTTCACCTGTGAAAGAAGCCATCAATGCAGGACACATCGTCCACCCCCCTCCCGCGCCGTTTACGAGGTTTCAACACCCATCTGATTGCCAGGCCGTTCTTTTCGCTTCTGGTGAGTCGTAAGGTGCTGAGCGCCTCGATATCCCGTTGTTCTGGCTTTGCAGGAGCGATCGCCCATCACGACGAAGCAGGCGTTTGGGGCGCCTTTGGCTGCCTCTGCGTCTCTGTTCGGCATCTTCCTGGTCCTCAAGTACACCGACGTGTCCGTGGGCGTGGCATACCAGGTACTGCAGCAACATCGCAGCAGTACACTGATGGTTCCCTGGTATAGCAGTATACTGGTATACCAGCAGTGTGCTGATGCCCCAGCATTGTGGTGGTACAAGCAGTAGTAAACTGGGGCATCAATATGCCCGGTACTACTACAGTAGGCACGGGCCCGATGATTTATACAGTAGTACGTATGAGGTAGATTTAGGAGTGGGGCTGGGCATTAAAAGCCACGACACAAAAATGCAGAGTAAAGAAGCCAACTCACAAGAGCTCTTTCTTTCTGTCTCTCAGCCCCCCCCTTGCCCCCACCCCACCCCACCTCACCCGCGAGCGGCTGTTGAATACTATTGTTGTGCGGTTGGGATTTTTACGAGGAGTATGCAAGCGTGGAGCTGCAAAGATAAAGTCATACTTGGAAGTATCAAAGTTGTGCAGGGCGCCGAGAGCTAGCCAGCTCACTGGGCTGTTCGTTTTGCTCTCTCTCTCTCCCTCTCACCCCACCCCACCCCCAATCGTTCTCATGCGCGTTCCCCCGTGTCGCTCCGAAAGCTCGTGACCACTCTGCTGGCTGTGGGCAGTGCGGTGTCCATCCTCCCCCCTGTCATCCGCAAAGTCTTGCCGGAGAAGGTGACCACTATACCGGTGTCGGCACCAATAGACGCGGTCTTGGCCAAGGCCTTCCCTAAGGTCAGATGATCACGGCGTCTAGTTCGTTTTGTGTTAAGTATGTCTGCGGTGTCTATTATAGTTTGTTTGTCTTGAAGGCTACGTAGACGAGAGCGGTTAGTCGTACTGCATTACCGGTGTTTCAATTGGCTGTCAAAGCTGCTGCTCGTTTATATTAGGCACTGTTCGACCACACGGTTGCGTGACTTCAGACCCTGGCCAAGGCCTCCCCCAAGCTCAGACGAGAACGATTAATCGAACCGTTCGCGGAGCATTCGAGGCTTGAGGCGGCGGTCCGAGAATGTGAATGTGGCTTTACGGTTAGGCTTTGGGTTGGGGTTGGAGTTTGAGCTTGTATCGGGCTGGGGTTAGCGTTGGGGTTTAAATTTGACACAGAGTCGGGGCTCCTCATTTTCGCTGCCTCTTTGGGCTACTGGAAAACGGCCTCAATTTTGTGTTTCGAATGGTAAGTTGCCGAAACGAAGTACGGGAAAAAATACCCAGCGTTAATTCCGATTTCTTTGTCACTGGTATGGCCGGTAGCTGACATCGTTTCCCCTTCTCGCCCATAACCATTGCTCTCCTACCACGCTGGCTCATTTGACAGACGTGGGAGAACGATGACCAGCCGCTGCTGGACTTCGCAGAGCTGACAGTTTTGCTGTCGTCGGTTACCGCAGCGTTTGTATGTGAGTCGCAGCAAAACAAAACAGCCGCAGTTAGCGGGGTTTTTTTTTTCGCTTCAGCGGCTGGTGTTTGTGTTTGTTCGATACATGGAGCAAAACGTTAACGCCCATGGCTGCTGGCTTTCAGGGCGTCTCCCGTGTTGAAATTTTGTATTGGAGCGCAAGCGGCACGAGCTGCGGTGCCATGCAGGCAGAGTGTACGGCGATGTTTCGCTCTCACCTGACATGAAAACCACCAAGGGCCTGTCCAGTATGGTGGGGTATTACAGTATGTTCTGGGGATACCCAGGTACACACCCGACTACAACCTCTATGATAATGTTGTAGTACCCGGGTACACAGGAGTATAAAAACTGGTGACCCTGCTATTTATAAAACCTACCAGGTAGTAGCGAAACAAACCGTTGAAAACCATCAACTATATGATTGTTGTTGTTGTTGTTGTTGTTGTTGTTGTTGTTGTTGTTGTTATTGTTGGCAGTGTTGTTGGTAGTGTTGTTGTTGGCAGTGTTGTTGTTGTTGTTGGTAGTGTTGTTGTTGGCAGTGTTGTTGTTGGTAGTGTTGTTGTTGTCGTCGCTGTTGTTGTTGATGGTAGTGTTAGTGCTGGTGTTGGTGTGGGTGTTGGTGTTGGTGTATTTTTTGTTGGTGATGGTAGTGTTAGTGTCTCATTGCTATTTTACGAGTCCAAGGGAGACGGGGGAACGGAACGTGTTGCAGTGTATAGCGCCCGCCCAACATGATGCGAAACCCCCCTTCAAGCGTCGACACTGTCTAAGGTGTCCGGCCCGCTCATTCCTTCTCCTCTTTGCGTCCCCGCTCGATTTCACGTCACGTCACTTCACTTCACTTTCCGTCAGATTTGAACCCCGATGTTGGGCTGAGCGCCAAGTTCCTCATCCCCAATGTGTTCGCATGGTGCATCGGAATGCAGGTACGCCGCCTTGGTGACTTCATCCGTCGCGTGTTTTCGTTGTGCGTGGCGTGGGGCGGTGGCACGGCCGATAATGGGATGTCAGTTTTGTCGTAGTTGGAGGGGATTGGCGGTGCCTGGAGTTGATGAGTTTGTTGGTTGTCACATGTATTGGCTTTCGACTCGTCTGCTCTCGGTACCCCATTGGTCGGGGCCTCTGCGATGCTCCGGCGAGTGAAGGACATATTAATCTCCTACAGATGGATAATCTACTGATACATGATCTACAGGTAGATCACCTCCAATGTTTTCCGTTCTGATATGCTGTGCAAGAACCGTATCCTACAGAGCATGCAGATCCCACCCGGCGGCAACCAATTTGCGCAAGAGCCGTGCCACACAGTTCCCACCCGGCTATCACGAAGTATCCAGGGTATGAAAGAGGGACCTGATCTGATCAGATCTGATTTGAACTGATCTGATCTCTCCGATGTGGGGAAGGTTTTTACCCACGCGCGGCTCTTATCTCCAGTGGCAAGGCACACTTGTACCTGCATAGATGCCGTGTTTTTTCTCCTCTACTGTCGTATACTGTGGCATGTCGTGTCTCATCTAGCCTACTGTAACATGCTTCGTGCCCTCTGTTGTCTGCTCTTAACAAGGCGTGGTGTATCGTCGTGTGGCATCTATTGTCTCAATGTAACATATCTCGTGTTGTCTACTCTTTTGCAGCGTGTTTTGTCTTGCCTCGTCTGCGGTAGGCTCGTCGTCGCATGCTCTGCGCAGTGCATGTCTCGTTTCATCCACTGTAACATGTCTCGCCTACTGTACTCTACTGCACCTGGCACATGCGAGCACACATCATACTCCTTACTGCCTACAGTAGCTTGTCTCCGAAGACAGCATGTAGCTCGTCTCGTCACCTACTGCAGCATCTCTCGTCTCGTCAAACAGAGGTTCCTGCTACGCTTTGCCCCCCTCCCGTCCTACCCCTAGAGCATCGGACTCATCAGCATCTCGAGCTTTACAACTGCGGCTGTTCTCTTAGGGGGGCTGTTCTGCTACGACATTTTCTGGGTTTTCGGTACGGAGGTCATGGTGAGTCAACCCCACCGGGGTATTCGGGGGAAACCAAAGACACCCCCCTTTTTTTTAGTTCGCGGGGGGGTGTTCTCGATATCGTGCATGGCCGAAGTCGTGTATACAGCAGTGTTGAACGTTCTCAAGCACTCTGTTGAACACTGTTGCCACCCCCCCCCAAGCGTTTCGTTGCGTAACAAGCAGGCGTTTCCTTGAACGCTGTTGGCTGTTCCGGTCGGGGGATTGTTGGGAAAAAAAACACCCATTTGTTTTCAGCCGCTCAATGCCTCTCTTCGATCGAGAGACTACCCTACATAGTACGCGTTCTTGAGCTTTTTTTTTCTGACGTTTTTTTTTTCGCGGCATGAAGCGCCATGGGTCGCGTATTACGCCGCGCCAACCATTGTTTGAGTGGCCTAAACGTGGTGAAATAATGGCATCCCCCCCCCCTGCAGTCGCCATGAAACTCGAGTACTTTATCTTCGTTATATCAGTATCAACCGTTTTTTTGTAAACGCCTGTGGTGCCTGTGGAATTCCCCTCTTGGCCGCCTCCCTCCCTCCCTCCCTCCCTCCCTCCCTCCCTCCCTCCCTCCCTCCCTCCCTCCCTCCCTCCCTCCCTCCCTCCCTCCCTCCCTCCCTCCCTCCCTCCCTCCCTCCCTCCCTCCCTCCCTCCCTCCCTCCCTCCCTCCCTCCCTCCCTCCCTCCCTCCCTCCCTCCTCCCTCCAGATGACCGTCGCCACAAAAATCGAGGCGCCGGTAAAGTTCCTGTTCCCGAGCACCGTGGACCCCTCTAAGCAGTACCCCTTCTCCGTGCTGGGGCTGGGGGACATCGTCGTCCCCGCCACCTTCTGCACACTCATGAGGTCTGTCTGTACCTGCTGCTCTTTCTGCGCTGCTGTATAAGGTGTACTGTTGTCGTGCTCCTCGGGAGGGTTACAACTTCTTCTTCGTTCTAATTTTTGTATTTTTCCTCTTCTTTTCTTGTTTTACTTTTTTTTCTTGTTTGTGCAGCCTTCTTATTTGTTGTTTATTTGTTTTACGTTTCATGTCAGCGGGCGTCCCCGGTGGCTTGGTAGGTGGTCCGCGTGCCTATCAAGATCAATTTCGTGGGTTCGAGTCTCGCCGAGTGCATGGCCTTTGGGCCTTTTTCTTGCACAAAAAAATGTTCAGCGGAAAGCGCGAGAGCGTGAGTTACCTACAGTCGATGAAAACCGACGAGCAGTGGGAATGCTGAACCCTATCCGCGACAAAAATAGAGGCACGCACCGGGGGGGAGAAGGGACGACACCTGTGACCACTGCTTGTCCAGAAGATCGCTGAGGGTAAAACCTCCTACGAGTTAGGCTGGAAAGTAAAAGTGACGACTAAAAAATAAATAAATGACATATATCATGCACAATCCGACCCCCCTGAGTCGCAACTGTCAGAGTTATTACCCCCAGTAAGGAGTGTATATACCAGGTACCTGGTACCTGGTATGTATTATCTATGCACCCTATATGAGGACCTATAAAGCCCGCACGAGTACTCGTACGCTCAATCGGAGTGTCACACGCAGCTTGCGGTTTTGAGTTTCGACGAAATTCTCGATCTCACAGCTTATGCTTACAATCTATATATATCCTTTTCGGCGGTCGTAGAACCTTGGTCCAAAGCTGGCTTCGGCCAGCTCGAAAGTTGGATCCCTATCAGATTGGCAGCGTCTAAATTAGAAACTGGCATTCGCCCGTTTTATACACCGGTCCTTTGACAAACAGATCACACCTCGTACATTATCATGATCTAGATCATCTAGTTCCTCACCTGCCGTTGTGAGAGGGCTGTGCAGGATCTGGAAAGGATCTGTACAGTACAGATCAACGCGAGAAACATATGCCATATTCGCAGATGATACACTGTGGATTTTCCCGCTCCCACCCTGAAATAATATGAGCTAGATCATACAATACCGCGGATAAATGATCTATCTGCCTTGAAAGACCTACGGTAGTACAGTAGATGATGAAGGGGGAATCGATGACCTCTCGGAGGTGTGACACTGTGGCAGGGAGCTCGACAGGCGGAGGCCGTGCCTGGCGTCGGCGATCGTAGAACCCCGTTCGTCGATTCGGTTTCAGCTACTGTAGCTCGAAAAGGGGCTCCCCACGTTTTGGCCGCGGCGTGAGTCAGAAACTCGGATTCGCTCGTATTGATAAGCCCCACATTTTTTCTTCTACAACAGGTCCTTCGATAAGCAGCTGGAGGGGGCTAGGCAGGCGGAAGCGGCGGCCGCCCGGGCACTCGCTGACCAAGTTTCGAGCAAGAACCCTCTAGCCCTGTGGCTTGACTCTTTCCTGGGAACTCCGGTCGCGAAGGCAAAGGGCGCGGAGGGAAGGGTTGCTATGCTGCCTGCGGTGGCCACCTTGTCCGGGGGGGCGTCAGCGGGGGCTGACGGTGGGGCAGGGAGGTCCTACTTTCAGAGCAGCGTTACAGCGTACGGGCTGGGGCTTGGCCTGTGCTTCTTGGTAAACTACCTCTCAAAGTCAGGGCAACCAGGTGAAAAATGTTTTTTTTATTTCTTTCTAGTTGTTATCTCGAATCCTCGAAGTCAGGCAGCATTGATGTGTTCCGCTAAATTGGCTTTCCTTTTGGCTCGCGCGTCGATTTTTTGTTTTCGGGTGCGGGACGAGGGGGTTTTCGATCTGGTGCCAATGAAATGAATACGGTTGTTATGTGATTTTGTCTCGAATCCGACTGAGTGGAGAGTTGTTCTTTGTCCTTCCTTTCTCCGGGCCAGGCTGCAGGCCGAGCATAGAGAGAGAGCCGGCAGATGACGTACCGCAGGCACACAACTTGTGACGGAAACCGTTTCGTAGACAGTTCAACGTTGCATGTGCATGTGTATGTGTATATAACGGTGGTAGATGTACTACGTCTACGAACGGAGCGTTTTTTTTTTTTTTTTTTTAATCGCAGCGGGGTGTCGTATATGCTTCGCTCTTCGAAGGACTTTTTGTTTTTGTTTTCTTGTACAGTACGTGCCACTTTTTTCGATTTGGGTCAAAAGGAACGTGCTCGTTGGTAGTTGATCGGACAAGATGACCGCATTTGGCGTGTTCGTGCTTTGCTTCGCTTCGCACCCCTACTATTATTTTTGGCGCGTGTTTTTGCAGGGTTGTTCACGGGTCTGGTCATCGGACCCGACCCGTCGGACCCGACCCGTCGAACCCGACCCGACCCGACCCGACCCGTGAGAGCTTGAAAAACTCCTGACCCGACCCGACCCGAGGCGTGAGGTTTCAAGAAGTCCTTGACCCGACGACCCGCGAGTCGTGTCATGACCCTTGAGAAGCCCTGCTTTTTTGTGCCGGTTGCCGTGCTCCATGCCGCAAAATTGATACCCTGGTACAGTGTAGATTGTACGCGCGCGCGACAGCAGCAGTTCAGCATGGCGGGCTCATTGATACATGCCTGTCTGCGGATACTTACATACGCACGAATATACAATGTATGATACCAGGTAAATGGCATCCCTGAGCCTTCCTTCTTTTATTGCTGCGAAAACAAGGAAATATAATGCTTTTACTGTAGTGTCGTCATACTAGTACTGCCGACGTACGTTTTCCCCCCTTTTGTGTTTCTTTCGTCTGGTATTTCCGCAAACCAGGAACACCGAATGCCAACGGAGGGAGGTTGGAAGTAAGAACCTTTAAGGACGGAGAGTGGCGTATTTGCAATTTATTACTTCAGAGTGATATAAGAGAGACTACTACTACTACTGTATTTCTGCGGTACGAGAGGGCGGAACATGTACCTCGACATTGTCGGAGGTCACAGTATTAACAGCAATAGCGATAATATCAATAATATAATGACGCCATTTTTTGTACCGCCGACGTTTTCTCCTTTGCTGCTGTTGTTGTTGGTGTCATTTTCAGCGCTGCTGTATTTGAACCCGATGCTCCTCGGGAGCGCATTCGCGACGGCTCTTGCCAACGGCCAAGGGGAGTTGCAACAGCTCTTGGCGTTCCAGACAACTGCGGAGAAGGCGCCAGTGCCGTCGAAATCCACCGATGCGTGACACAGAAACGTTTCAGTAACTATTTATCCAGGGACATAAACTCACTGCCAAGGAGAGGTGCAACTTCTGTTTGCGTTCGAGGCATCCGGGGAGGAGCCAGTTGACTCGAAATCCACCAAGGATGCGTGACAGATAACTTTTGATTAATATTTTACATAGGGACATAGCTCTGAAATTGCTACAAGAGTACTGCTGCCGTGCCTTTTTTTCCGGCGGAAAGCTTGCGCCAAGAGAAAGAACGCTTTGTGCATGATCGCCATGTACCGCTAAGTTGAGGCTAGCGTCAGTGTTAGGGTTATATGGAAACCCCGGTGGCCGCATGTTTCCCCTTTCGTGCAGCATGCGGACGATATAGTTGTTCGCGAGTTTGCTGCTCATGGTGCGCACCGCAGACCGTTCGCCGTGAGGAGACTCTTTGCTGCCGTACGGATGCGGTGCAGTACAAGGAGTTGTCGTTCAGTTTGAAGACGTTGTTTTTGGTCAACTGGTCATTTGGAGGCGTTGCATTTATATGGGGGTGACTATCGTTTGCAGACGCCATTTTTGAGAGAACCGATGCCACAGAAATGCCGTCGTCTCGAGCGAATCCTGCGGTTGCTTTTAATAGCGGCGGGGCGTTTTTTTTCCTGGGAGGATCTACCGTACCACCCGTGCGATAACAAGCAGACGAGTTTCGGAGCCGATTTTCTCCAAACCATGCCTTAAGGGGCTCACCATACGAAAATGGTGGCTCTGGAAAGATCACGTCAACATATTTCCGTACACGAGTCGCACGGTTTCCACACTATCCACGTTGTCGTGAAAAAAAACGGCTGTAAGGTTCGTCCGAGGATGTGTGCTATCTTAAGCCGTTTTTTTCAGGAACTAAGGCAAATAATTGACATTTCGTAGACCACCACTCGTATTTCATAGAACACCGCACGCATTTCGTGTGCATGCGATAGGATGCAGAGTGCGCTATCGAAGAGTGTGTGGGGGTGTCAGATGCGCCCCCCGGCCTTTCGTTTTTGACGAGTTTTTCGGGACTTCAAAATTGACTATTACGGGGGAAGTTAACAGGACGTATGTTATACATAAAAACCTATATGTTTAACCATTTTTACTAACAATCTTTGGTCCTGTTAACTATGGCCCCCCGTAATAGTAATACACGAAGCTCGAGTATTATTTTCCTCCCAAAACAAAACGGCGTCATATTCATACAGATGACGCAGTTTGAAGGGAAAAGTGTTTTGCAGCGTTTTTGTTTGCAGGGTGACCAATAGCTCTATTAATAGCATATTGGCGTGTAGAGTGGCTCATGCATTTCAGCGTGTAGGCTAAGATTTCTGCGCAGTACTTGGTACGTGTAACTTGCCGATTAAAAACCATCGACTTCGCGTGAATCCGTACCGACTTCTCAAACGCGGGGTTTGAGACAGGGGTTAGGATTCGGAATACCGAAGACCCGATTGACCCCTTTGGACGATACTTCTGTAGTTGGAACTACTGTAGATGGCTCGGCTTTCCTGAGGAGGCACGGCAAGTCGTATGGCGCTTGTTGAGGCTACGTATATACTCGATGTATGTCTGTTACAAGAGATGCAGATCCGCGACACCCACCTACGACTCCTTCGCCAGATTTTATGAACCTCGGCACCTTGCATAGGCGTTCCGCTGAATTCGTCGAATAGAGGGGGGGCATAATCTACGCCGGCTGTCGTTTGCTATTGTTTTAGATTGGAAACTGCCACAGAAAAACACGTCGTCAACTACTGTGAGGTCCCGCGATCGGTCGATATTCAACATTTGAAAGCTGCGTGATGTATCAGTCGCGCGTTGTCTGTACACGAAGCTATCACGCAGCGATATTCAGCGGCAACTGATTGGCGCTATTATATGTATGATGTTGCAACAGGCACCCCCGATTTCTCCTTGGGTTCACCATGTTGAATGTTCCGGCAAGCATCGCGGCTGGATCAGCTATGACTCACATGTTTGCTTGTTTGTGCATAGGACTCTTCACTACAGTAGCTAAAATGATGTTCACCCCCGGCTCAGTAGGCAGCGGAGTTATCGATGCCCACTATTCCAGATCACAAACGATGCAGCAGCTTCACGAGTTTCACAGTCGCAATCACGGTTCATGTATGCGAGCTGATAAAGAGTAGTTATCCTTCGCCCTTGGGTGATCCCTTACCAGGGTTGTTCCTGTGTGTTTGGTTTCAACATTTGGTCTTCCCGCATTTTGTTTCGTTCCTTGGTAACGTCGACAAACACTTGAGGTCCAGGAGGCAGTGAAGCATAAACCATGAGCTACCTCCTGAGGTAGACCTTACGATCCGGAGTGTTAAACCGCCTGTTGAATGAAATGGCGACACCAAACCCACAGAGGAACCCTTGACGTCTCTGCGCCCGATCAGTCGTGGCTGCATGACTTGACCCATCACAGGTGTTCCTGCTCCCACGCTGACCGCCGCAACAATGATATTCCCTGCTATATACCCCTTTGAGGCATCGAGAGAGCGACGAAAACAATTACCAGGTATATTATATGGCGGTGTCAAACGTATCCGTATGTGCAGTGTAACCCCCCAGCAAGTATGTGCAGGTTTGTGATGCGCCCGCGCTGCACGACTCCTTGCACTGTAACTCGGGCACGATATTGTGTCATCTCCCACTCACGCATTGCCCGTTGCTGTAATATTTTACGGTAACATTTCACCTGGTAGCTTTTATTTTCCCCTCTACTAGTGCCAACAGGTTTGAGGATACAGACGGTCTGAAAGCTGATCCACGAGGCTACATAACTAGACAAAATGTAACCATATCGAAAACTGTTGGGCGTCCACCCCCTAGGCCCAGGATACTACAGCTGCGTTTTGCAGGAGGAGTTGATTTTGAATCCGCACGGCACCCTCGCGAGGTGGGGCTGCCAGTCCCCCTTCCGACTGCGAGTGACTACTGGCACCTCTACAAAATCACGCGTGCCGAAACGGCGCCCGGCGGGCGGCTTCGGTCCCACCCCACACTCCCCTCCATACCCGCCCCCCGAGACCTCCTCTCTCTCGCCCTGCAGAAGGAGCTGGTGAAGGGGGTACGGCAGTTTTTTACCGGCATTTACCGAAATCGGGCCGAGCGGTAAGGGCTTCATCACGGTTCGCTTCTTTTTGTTGGTGGCGGTGGAGCACCGGCTACTGCTGATGCCGCTGCTGAAGGTGGTGTTGTTCTTGTTGAAGGTAGTTTCTGTGAAACGTGATGACGATGACGACGGCTCGGGAGCGGTGCTTGGTCGACATGACGAGGCGGCGCACCTGCTGGCGGAGGCGCTGGCGTGGTAGTGCCCGTGGACACTCGTTCCCTGCATAGGCGGGTGCGTCGGTCGGGCGTCAGCTTGGCCGCACACTAAATAAAGACATCGTCGTCGTCAAATGTACAGTCTTCGAAACGTGCGCACGAACAATCGCTCGTGATTTTCATCTACCATGACAAGGGGCCAGGTACGTCTGCAGCCTTCCCAAGAACGCCTGGCAACAAATAAATGCGGGGGGTTATCAGGTCCGGGGGGGCGCACTTACTAGCGTTTTTGCGGCGTCCTATTGTGTGCGGCAAGCCAAGAGTGCGTTTTCAACATGTATGTGTGGGTACGTATTTATACGAGTCCATGGAGCATTGCTCGGTGAGCTGTAGGTGTCCTCGATATTGCTTCATTCACCTTAACCCCCCCCCCCAAAAGCACATCATTCGGCTCATTCAATGCTATTACCAGGTACCGAACATACACTACTGTATACCAGGTATATCACACGTGTGATTAAGGAAACACGCCCCTCGGACGAGATTCCAAGCGACAGAGATGGGATTACAAACGCCTTGCGATATCACACGTCTACGGAAACGTGTATTAATAGCGTACAGTAGAAACTGAGATGTTTTCAAAGCCACCATTTTCTTCTTATGTGCCGACCTCGCGGACAACATCCGCTCGGAGCTAGCTGGTACCTCTCTTCGGGGGATACAGTACGTACGTGAGTGGAGTGTTAATACGTGGGTGCAGCACGTACGAGACGCGAACGCTGCAGTAAAACAACACCTCTCCGGTACCGGGGTACCATCACTCTCAAAATTAAATGTATCCTCCTGCCACACGTGCTGAGCGGCTCCGTATTCCATGAAAGTGGCTCCTATTTTCTTGCTGTCGAGAGAATACTCCATTGTATTTTTGTCGCGGTCATTACGTAGGAATGTATATGGTGTGCCTGTCGCACCCAGCGCGATGACGTTGCATTGCATTGTCTACTCTTGCTTACTGCATAACTGTACAGTAGTATCTCCTGCGTCGTAGTTTTGTGACTACAGAGCTTGTATTTCTATATGATGATCAGATAATCGGCACGGAGACTCGTTGTCCTGAATGCCGACGGGCAGAAATAACGCTTCAACGCGAAGAGTGCACAGATATAAACGTGCGGTCGGAGCGGGGGAGGCTCGCCCGATAGCCGCAACACCTACACCATACAGTTGTGGCACTGCTCTTCTCTCGATTGATGAGACCAAAGGCGGAAAAAAATCAAGTACCAGGTGCACCCTTTCCTATACGTGATCTGCTCTGCTCGTAGCCCTGAATCATATATCGCATACATACACCCCGGGAAGCTGCTTGCTACAACGCAGGTGACCGGGACCCCCCCCCCCCCCCCCCCCCGTCCGCAGTGTGGGCGTAAAAACATCCTTGTAGAGACACTGAACGGTGTAGCACACTATTCCTGGGGACCATAGTAAATAGGACCAAATATTGTTAGTAATAAAAAAAGGGAAATACATAGGTTTTTGTGTGCACCGTAGGTCCTACCAGGTATTACTATGGCCCTCCGTAATGTTAGACGTACCGATTTGGAAGGTTGTCGACATCTTGTGGGGTTTGCTAAATGTTTTGATGTGCCCATATCACTTTTTTTACGGTGACATCGGGCAAGGGCGGGGGGGGGGGTCCGCGAAGCCAGTTAGTTGGTGTCTAGGGGTGCTTAGTCAAGTCGGCGTCTGTGCGAGTAGTTGTTTCTTTTCTGGCAGCGAAAATTCCTGAACAAAGTTTTCTGAGTTTGAGCTTCACTGACTCTGATATCAAGAAGATCATCTGATGCTACAGTAAAGCAAGCGCTCACAAGCAGTAGTACAGGACACGATCTGAGAAAAACCCTAGACCAGGAAAGAAAGGAAGGTTTATAGCACAACTGTAGTAACACATTTATTTGGGAGCCGTTGTACTCATTGTAACGCAGAAGAACCGTACCCTCCCTCAAAAAGGAATACCAGCCTGAAGTATGAAAATAATCTTGCACTAAGAAATCCAGCTGAATTTAGTGCAGAAATTACCCTTTCCCAGATAAAAAAACTACCTGAAATAAGAAATCCAGCTGAATTTAGTGCAGAACGCGCCCTTCCCCAGATTAGAAATCTAGCCCGACACAAGAACTCCAGCTTGGTCCAGCATTCCTGTTTCTTACAGGGTGCCCTGAACAACAGACTGAGCATTAGCGCGTTTGTTTTGTAGTAGTGCCGTGTAACGTAGTAAGTTTGCAAGTTTTTGTAACTGGACTGTGGAGGCGTTACGTACCTCGCTAGTTCTGGGCCTGGATATGCGCGAGTAGTTCCTGTTGTCCTCGTCTGGCTCGTCGCTCTGCAAGATGGTCAGGGGCGTGTGCCGCCACCATCTCTTCTTCATGGCTGTGATATGACATGCATGCCGTTGTTGGCGAGGGAAGACACGAGAAACAAGCACGTTCGCCCGATTAAGGGAGAGCTCAATCAGTGCATCAGTCGAATTTAGGGCGTACAGTGTATCATGTTATTACGGGGGACCATAGTTAATAGGACCTACCAGGTATGGTCTACACAAAAAAAGCCTATATATTTACCTATTTTTACTCACAATGTCTGGTCCTATTTACTATGGTCCCCCGTAATAGTATTGTTATGCGTGCTTTCCGACAATATAGCGGTAGATGACGTTCCGATATAAACCGAATGCCCTTCCGTAAATCAGCAGTATCCCTCACACGCTTTTCTGTCTGCCTTTTCCCTTTTTCCTTATTTAAAAAACGAAAAAAACAGCTGTGCGATGGAGGATTTCGTCGAAACTCACATTAGCAAGCCGTGTGTGATACTTCATGGGTCGCGAGCACTACGGGTTTCATATGACCTCATGCAGCGTACGTAGTATGCCCCTTATTGAGAGAAACGGAACGTAAAGTTGCATGATTGAAGAAGTGTGTGTCAATATGTAGAAATATATGACTATACTACTATGGAATGAAAAGGACTCTTTGGTTTGAGTATGGATATCCCAACGGTGCTTCCATTTCCCCAAAAACTTGTGCCAGGTAGCGTGCACTGTAGTCATCACTAAAAGTGCTGGCCAGGTAGCATATTTTGTTTTCACGATAAACAATGCCTAATAATAATAGGAGAACGTTATCCGACCATTTAATCGACCGCTTCCCCACTCTAAAGCTAGTCCAACAAACTGAAGCCAAAGGTGGCTTTGACGCTCCCCCCGAAATACCGGTTTCCTATGGTCTGAGGGCCTCAATCTCGAAATTATATAATCTAAATAATGTTGATGTGATTATCGCTCGTATTGTCTCCCCCAACCACTATTCGAAGATATTGTCTTTGTCTTCACCTTTACAGATCCCACTCCACCACATTATTTCACAGTGTGATTTACTTCCACGGAAGCTTCCACGAACTTTCATGGGAGTAGATTAATTCCCATGGAAGTTTCAAGATCTTAGAGACGAAACTCCCATCGAAGTATATGTTCTTCCATGGGAGCATGGAAGCTGCGAAGCTCCCATGGAAGTGTGTCTCTTCATGGAAGTTTGTAGAAGCTTCCATTGAACTAAAGTTACTTCCACGGAAGTAACTACTTGCGTGGAGGTTCGTGGAAGCTTTCGTGGAAGTACATGGAAACTGCACTGCTGGTCGAAGTAGAAGCTTCCATTGACGACACCCATCAACTGAAGTTTTCACGACCAGATTTGACGGGAAGTTCCCGCAGTTTTTATAGTCTGCCATCAAGTTCCACAATATACTGAAGCTTCCAGCAACTTCCACCGACTTCCGTCCGCTCTCACTAGCTTCAATGGATTGCGTTGATGGGCTTGCAGTGACACCAACGCCCATTTACATTTTCTGCTTTTCCTTCCATGGAAGTAAACTTACTTCTACGAGAAGTTATCACTCGTAAACTTCGTTTCCATGCAAGTGATATGGGCGTAAATTTACTCCCATGAAAGTGATTCGGTAGTAGTGTTGTTCTTCGTTCCATTGAATTATCTTCGAAGAAATCTACACTTCCGATGGAAGAATAATTAGAAGCCAATTTTCTTCCATGGCAGTTGGTGGGGGCTTCCATGGCAGTTGGTGATTGAGCTTCACGCTCTTGATGGTGAACGTGAAAGCTGCCAATACACGAGTCTGGATGGAGTTAGGGTGGCCGGTGGGCATCCGGCGGCTCCTGCGGAGGGTTAATTGCATTTCTACACCTTGTGGGTTGTAGCTAGGTACCAAATAGGATCACATCCGTGTGGGCCCAGGCCCGGGAGGGATGGACGTCCCGATGCAAATATATCTGATTTCATGGTAGTATATATATATATATATATATATATATATATATGTATATATGTCGTTGTATGAACGTAGATGAAAACTTTCATGGAAGTTAACCCAGGGTAGTAAGTGGACTTTCATGGAAGTTACGGTAGTGGAAGCTTCCATGGAAGGAAATTCCGTAGAATCTTACCAAACGTCCATGGGAGTAACCCAGCGACCATCGAAGTAAACTTGCGTCATGGAAGTTGGTGGAAGCCTCCATGGAAGGAGGAGGAAGCCTCCATTTGAACTTCCATCAGCTTCCACGGGAGCGTTCATCTAGTTCAATCGAAGTCGTTTTACTTCTGTGGAAGCTTCCTCCAACTTTCACTGGAGTGAATTTAGTTCCATGGATCTAAAGCTAACTCCCATGAAAGACGGATTACTTCCATGGAAGCAAACACTACCTACTCCCTGGGCGTTGGTGGAAGCTTTAATGTGAGTCCACTAGAAAATATAAAATATGATAGACCGCACCAGCTGCATGGTGAGATGTAATGTGCTTGTCGTGAAACAGACCCGCTTTACGCTTTCGGTTGTAAACATAAATCCACGAAACATCGTTATGTATAATCTCTAGTCCCGGCGCTATGAGTTGCGTGGGCCAAATTCGGTGCCAACCAGCGGAATGTGTGACGGCTCGGCTCTCATGCGCGTTACGGGCTATTGGATGCCTGAGGGCGTTCAAGTACTTTACGTGCGTGTGTGTATTCGTCGCCCCAGTGGCAAGTGCGACGGCCTATCCTTACCTGCTGCACGGACTAATTGTTCACGATGCCTAACTAAAGCACCGCGAGAGAACATGCAACCAATCAAATGATATGCGTGCCAGGTGATATGGGGATAAACTAGTACGACGTGCGGAGCTCTGCACCTCACCCAAAGACAAAATTTCGACGAGAGAAACTGTAACCTACAAGCCAGACACTCAATCCCACGCGCGGTTACCGGTATCTAATCGTATTTGTTGAAATACATATTGCATCCAGAGATGTTGTTGGCTAGCTCATGTTTGGGCTTTAGAGTACAACACCTAAGGCAGCACGCCGTCCGAACTCGCGCGCTGGTGCAAATCATAATTTCTCGGGGACACCGTTGTCGGAGAAAAAATCAAGTTCTATAGCCAGTCACCCTGCAGTGGACAAATAGTATGCGGATCTAGCCCTTCCCGCCATGTCTTATGCTCTCATCAAGCAATCGATAGTAAACACTCAAAGCGCGCGCCGAAGCTAGACTCACATCACTGTGTCATCAAACTCTCTTCTTCTTGTCGCGGACAATGGGAAAGCAAACACGCAAAAGGCAACAGGACGTTACCTCTGGCGAGTTACCTTGATAATTTCCCCAGCGGGCTTCTGTGATAGCGAGGCCTAGCTCCTTCTGCCGTGCGGAGTCACGCAGTCGCCCGGCCGTCTCTCTCAGAACCTGGGAGGTGATGTTGAGGCGCTCAATTGATAGTGTTACATGCGTCATCCGACGGAGTGTAGCACCAGCAGTCAATCAAAACCACGAAAACACAGAAACGAACCAATAAAAATGAAAAAGAAACGTAAAACGTATCACAAAGAACTGAAAAATGACGAATAGAAACAGGAAGGAATCATTGAATACGAAAAAACACCCAGGAAAACCAATCGCCGTAAATGACGAATACATCCGAAACCGAAGACACAACTGCACGACGAAAAAAAGGCAAAGTTTTCCCTGAATCCCCCTTCCTGTTGACCTCTTGCCCCTATCTTGACATAACAAACCACGGGGTAATTTAAAATATTGAGTTATTTTTATTACGGGGGGCCATAGTTAACAGGACCAAATATTGTTAGTAAAAATGGTTAAACATATAGGTTTTTATGTATACCATAGGTCCTGTTAACTATATTCCCCCGTAACAGTTTTACCTCACAACGTCTTTTTGCCGATTTTATTTGCCCCTTTTCCGACTAAAATAGGGGTGGGTTGGTAGACGTAATCGATTCCGCTCCAAATTCCAGCAGACCAATTTGTCAACTATCAATTGATCGGCTTCGCCAAAACCGACGAAAAATCAACCTCGCTTTCGTCCTGACTCGCAGACCTACAAAACACTGTTTAGAGAGAAAAAAAGCAAAACACGCGGAGGGTGCGGTACATCACTCAGGTCGGTTGTACCCTAATCGCGTCCATTGTAGGAAGTGAAAGGAGGCCCGGACCACTGGGGGCTGATACATCGCTCACCGATGTGTGTCTTTTGAGGCTAAGTCTTGGTTTAGGGTTGACTTGCAAGTATGCGCGTGGTCTTTATTGTCTCGTGGGTTGTTTGTCTTTCGCGAATGTGTCTACGTTCGGTAAGTATCGAACGAAGCAAGCTACTTACAAAACGCCTTTAGATTAGTGCGTCCCGGGAACGAATTTCGTTGCTATAGAAACGTGGGCGAAGAAGAACGGGCAACGTTTGTCGACGACAGGTACTTCGCTACAGTAGCCAGCAGGCCTGCCAAGTCGCTAGTCATGAACAAAATCGTCTGCGGTTGGTGCTCACCAGCATGGAGTACTGTTGGAGCTTAACATACAAATACTGACAAATGCTGTCTGCCATGTTGATGCTTCGATAGGGCTCGATGTTACTGAGCACTGCCTATGGACGATGCGTACGTACCCGATCCGCGACTCGAAAAGCTACTACAACCTTCGATATAGCGACGTACCTACCTGTATTTTTGATCACCAACACGAGCCCTGGCGGCGTTGAATTTGCTATTTCACACAGAAAAATAACAGCGTATTCCGCGACCGATTCGGTATTTCCCTATTGATTTTCCGAAAACACCGAAAAAGAAGGTCTCGTTAAAAATTAGCTTTAGAACGTCGGCCGTACATGAAGAAATTCGACACCTTACCTTAGCGCGCCAATACTCGCCAGTTTCTGATATGGGTCCACCTCCTCCTGCAATCTGCGCTCCTTCCGCTTCTGGTCCGAAGTCGTTCGGTCTCGAAGCGGCCGACTGATGTACCGCCGCCCGGGGGTCAATCGAACACACATGCCCGCGACCTCCGAGTCGCTGAGAATGCCGTTGCAGGTTTTGCCGTTGCGGCTGCTGCTGTTGCTTATGTTGCCGTTCATGTCGCCGTGGCAGATGGCAGCCAGCACTTCTGCCTTTACCTTCTGCCGGAGGGCACCCCGCGGCGGCAGGCCCAGCAACAATAATGTCCCCACGTCTCTCCCCCGCCAGGGAAGGATCCGGTCGACAACACGAACCGATTGTGGATTGAGCGTCGCCGTTAGGCGGGCGACGTTTCTGCGGCGCACCACCCCTTCCGCTGCCGCTACCGCTCACGCCGCGTTTGGAAAAGCATGAGCCTTGCCCCGCTAGCACGTCACGCTCATGGGACACAATAACGGCTTCCCAAACGGCCTTGCACCTCCTCCGTGCCTCGTCCGAAAACGCTCGAGAAGGCCTCGACAAAGCGAAGGCAACTGGCGAGGGATGAACGACAAGGCACGACCGACAAGCGAAAAGAGGGGCACGGCCATGAAGGCGCTGTAACCGCGTGCACAATTAGTTGTAGCCAGATATGTTACTGTTGGTGAACGGGGGTGTATAATTGGTAGTATTCCCCAAATAAATACATGACGAGGAGCTCTCTTTATTTAACCCGAACCTCGGCTGTAAGAAAATTGCACGCCGCCACCCGTTTCCCTAACCCCAGTGTGGCCACGGATAAGGCGTATATCAAATCACACATAATAATGTATCTATATCTTTCTTCTTTCGGGTAATATTTATGTTTGATAAAACGCCAAAATTCTTGAAGCTCATACTGCGCTTTACGCATTGTCGAGTGGTAACCACAATATAAACACGGGCAGAGGCACAAGTGAAGGCACTATCTATGTAGAAGCAGAGGGCAATCGCTACGATAGGAGTATCACTTGTTGGCCAAAGTACTTCTGCTCAACGAGAATTCCCAGCAAAATAACTACACAATATCGCTGAGATACCAGTTATTTCTGGTTTGTGAGGCTAAGGCCATTTCATTTTCCCTTGAAAGATATTCAAAATTGGCCGAAAAGCTCCTCAAGAGAAGATCCCCAGGAACTAATACAGTAGGTGCACCCCTACCTTAAAGCAGCATGCATCAGAGGATCGCAGGGAATTCAGTGGCCTTTCAAAAGAGGAGCCCCGTCATTCGGACAATTTATTGAATGTTGGTTCCGAACAAATACACGCTACCACATATATATATATCCAGTGACCACATTGATCACCTTTTGCAGGGGATTCCGCCTGTTGGGCGCCTTCTGTGATGCCGCGTGCCTCTACAGGCGTATTACTCTTGGAAATCCCAAACGTGGAAGTGTTCGAAGTATCACTAGTAGTAGGGAACTTGTCGGCCACGGTCTCCATTAGAACCTGCGGGAGCCGCAAACATCGTCAAGTGGCAGTGTCTGGGATATGGCCATGGTTCGATAAGATGGTTGATAGTCCGCCGCGACTCCTCATTACACCTTATGGGAAACGCGAAAAAACGGCCAGCCACACCTCCGCACCTACGCCTTTGATCTCAGCGCCGGCCTGGGGATAGTATCGCTGCGCACTCGGATATAGAGGTAGGCCCGCATCCATGCGAGCTTCGGTCAGCGGGCGTTGTGTGTTGAGTCCTAACGGATCACAAAATGGATGTTTCGCACATGCGTCACTGCGAAAACCTGGTTAGCGGTCGTCGTGTGTTTGAGTACTGGCGGATCACAAGTTGACGTGTTGCACATTCGTACCTGGTGCATCACTGCGAGAGTCTGGTCAGCGGTCGCTGTTCGTTGAGCCTTGGAGCACAGCTAGATGTGTTCACGTTTACTATTACGGGAGACCATAGTTAATAGGACGAAATATTGTTAGTATAAATAGCGATTTGTATAGGTTTTTGTTAGTACCGTAGGTCCTATTTAAGATGGTCCCCCGTAATAGGCACATCAGCACATCACTGTGAGAGTGTCTGGAGACGGTTGAGGCACCTCGACAATGGGGATGCGGTGTCGGTCTCGTGGGATTAGCATGTTGGATCACTCGAATGCAAGGGTTGTCTCGATCACGAGGAGGAGGGGCTGGAGATCCGCGACTCCATGAGGCGGTGGAAAGAGATATAGAAGTATATCAGTATGCTTTATCGGAGTTGTCGGAGTGCCCGAACGAGGCTTTCCCTCCTCTGACATAGACAATCCCCTGGAAGCCCGATCATAGTAAAACAGAAAATATATCCGATAATATTTCGACCCTTGGATCAGTTTCCGTAGATCAATGGCAGTTACAACTAACTGTTATTAATACCTGGTAGTCGGTAGTGAAACAATGACTCACAGTTCTGAGCGATTGCCTGTTTTCGTGTTGACCTTCCAACAGCTCTCCTGACATACCAGGTACGTTTCGTCTCAATATAAACAGTTCACACCCCTGACAGATACCCGGTAACTACCTGCGGTGCTGTAATGTACATCATATATATCCTACCCCGCCATTTCGATATATATGTCGTCCAAGATATGCAGAATACAGATCGAACCCAGGAAACATGTCCTAAATCATGCAAGTTGCACGACTCCCACCTAGCAATATGATCGTAGATCATGCAAATCGTACAGAGCAGGAACCCCGTAGGATTTAATTACATGCTTGCGTCAGGATCGACTACGTGTAACTGACAATGACAACAGTGCGGATAGTTGGTGGACTGCCAATGATCTATGGAGAACAGAACGGAAACTTGGGGAGTTCCATAAGAGCGGATTTGGCTTCTACTTCCTTGTTTTGGCCAACTTGGACGACGATAATGTCTTCTCTGACTGCTTTTATCATACCGTGTTATTACCCAAGCGGCCCGTACTGAGAGCACTCTTTTGGCTAGCGTGGCTCGAGTGGAGAGTTCGCACAGGTAGTAAGGAGGGAGCACCTATCCAATCTCACTGAACAACTACTCAAGCTGGACGAGGCCTACGCGATAAAGCTCTCTGCTGAATGGGACGAAGAACGAGACGCAGACGCCAAATATGCAAGTGAATGGGAAAAATGGGGAAACGAAACAAGGTCAGGGACAACGACATAGGAGTGACGGCCGCCCAACCACCGACCCCGTGTATCCACTATGGCAAGCAGGGAGACGGTAGGAGGTTACGACATACTCGCGTCAATATCAACCAGATGTAACTGCAAGGGATCTACGGATATCAGCACGGATACTTAGGGAGTTCTACATGAGAATAGTCGGCCTCTACTGCTACCGTTCGGTTGTCTGGGAAGACGATGCTACAGCTTTCGATGTCTTTTTGTGTCTGCCTTCATCACACCGCGTGGCCCAAGCTGTCCGGTACGGAGATTTTCCATATAGAGCCATCTGCCCCAGAAATCTAGATATTGAAATCGGAATCGATTATCTGTCCCAAGTGTGATGTAGCTGTGCGGCACAGGCTCTGCTGGAGCTACAGCAGGCAGCAGGGGGTACACCAAACACCGCCAGCGGCGGGAAAAAAACGTGCGGCATCACCATGGGAGGTAGCATGGCATGGTCGAATACACTATGTTATAAAGAAACCGAAGAGACAACTATTACGGGGGACCATAGTTAATAGGACCTATGGTACAGACAAAAACCTATATATTCAACCATTTTTACTAACAATATTTGGTCCTATTAACTATGGTCCCCCGAAATAGGACGATCGCAAATATTCGTAATATAAATCTCCAACGCTTTTTGCGCAGATACGCACTATGGTCGCGGCGTTTAATTGATTCACGTTGATTCGTCGAGGGAATTTGCGGTATCCTTGTCGCCATTTCAAGCGTTCACCTTCCTACGGTGCACACTAAGCTGGTCGATGAAAGCGGGTATCCCTGCAGACATCGCCGCTCCTCCTTCAGCTGTAGCTTTCGAGTACACGTTTCCATCGCCTGCGTCGTGGGGCGAGGGAAAAGGCAAGGGGATGACGGGATTCTCTTCGACGGCAGCTACATAAGGGCCAGGTGCAAATATTTGACTTCGACGGCCCATCCCATCCCATCAGTCGAAACAAAGCAACGGGCTACTTGCCGCGCCAGATGCACTATTAATAGCTCGAATATCAGGGTGTGAGAAAAACCGAATGTTTATCGTTTGTCGCAGAGCTGTTGTTCGGTTTTTCGGAGCGAAATCTATTCAAGGTTTCACATCTCGGATATATTCCCGGTTCCTCCTTGATGATCCAGCTCTTTCAGCGCAGACGTATTCCTGATCTGCATGATCTAGCTCATGCTACCGAGTGGGAGACTTACAACCTGCGTTCTCTAGTACACCTTTTCTGGAGTGAATCTGTACTATACAACTGGTGCAATACACTATGACGGCAGGTTGGGATTTAGATGGTTCAGATGTTCTATCTGGTCTATAAGATGATGTAATCTATCTGATCTATCTGTCGGATGTGTGGAAAGTTTCGCCACTTGTAATAATGTGAGAATATCGCTCGATTCATCTTTGAATTACAGAGCGCGTACGGCAGGTACATAGGTTGTGATGGTATTGACCTTCGAGCGCGGCCAGCCTTACCATTACCTGTTTTTTTGCGTCGAAACAAGCTATCCGAGCGTTTCGTGATTATTAGGAATCACGGTGGGTGTCCCCGAAACGACGTGAAAGCAGAGGGTCAACGCTGGAACTGATGACTCGGGCTGGTATTGATACACTTACGTGGGTAGATCAAAGTAGAAGGTGTTTACTGAACCTTGGCGGCCCAGACCAATGCTCGAGAACGATAGCCGTGTTGGAGTCTAGCTGATGCTGCGGGGAGCGGTGAAGACCAAATGGGACTGGTTGAAATGCAGCCAACCCCGTAAGTTTCTATCCACGCATAAGACAAACGCGGTATCTGTGGTAAAGAACAAAACGCGATCAAAGAGCGAGCATAATAGTATATTTCAGGGCCCCCGACGACATCATCAGCGCATTTCAGGCCGCATTGACGGCGTTGACCATGGTGCCGAACGGAGACCCGGACAGGGACATCGTGAAGCCGATCGCAGCACACGGACCGCTGTACAGGAACCCGTCATTGACCGAGCGGCACGCCAAGGATATCATCGTCCAAGGGCTTTCGGAGAAGTACGGCGACATCCAGTTGACGACCACCAAGAACCCTGACGTTGCCGAAGACCCAGGCAACCAATGCACCATATTCACCTAGATGCTTCGTCGTGCAAAAAGGGCAAGGGCGATATCGCGAAGCGTGGCGTGGGCATGTCGGTGTAGTCAGCACCGGACCCCAGCAACATTACCTGCCACAAGTACGGCATAGTGGCACATTTCAAGAGCGGCTGCGCCATGCCCGGCGAGACCAACGTTAGGCGGAACTACTTTCAGTCGGAAAGCAGTAGGAAGCATGGCGGAAAGGCGACCGGTCACTATTTCGCCGTGCTGTCCCTTGCCTTTTCTTTCATGCTTCGTGCTCTTTCCCGAGTGGCCGTTGTTCCGCTTGTGGCTGGTCTTGCGGGGCACTGCGCAGCCGCTCTACATACTATCCCGCTTTGCCACAATTGTGATATCTCATGCTGTCGAGGTCAGATGCTGCCTCCCCCGACTTGGTCGCGCCACCCCCCGCGAGGAGCTTGCTTTTGCTTTGGTGTTCGACAAGTCGTCGAGGTATCGATAGTGCGTGGTAGCCTGGATCTTCGGCAGATCAAAGTGGGGGTCTTCGTAGGTCATCAGCTCAGCTTGGTGTCCTCGCATTTCTCCAGACGTCCTTGGACGATGATACTCTTGACGTCCGTGGCTTTATCGTTCACAGTGGTCAGCTTGCCACGCAGGGGTTTCGTCCGTTCCGTGGTCGTGGCCGTCAGTGCCGCCTGCTATGTGGGGATACCTTCGCTGGTGGCCATGATATATAATTTAGCCCCAGCTCAGTGAATGCTTTGTTTCTCGTTGCCTTGCGTACTGCACTTGTTTCACGTGTACATTTCCACAAGAGGAACTGCGAGCTTGTCCGTGACAAAGTAGAGGATCGTAACACAAAAACGGTTCTAAGGGTTGAGGTTCTGAAGATGTTACATGTTCAATGTCGTCGCTCACTGTGACTGCCGCGAATTGCCTGGATGGGTTTTACGGCTACTATCAGTCGGGTGGCCAAGTAAGCCAACTGGCTGAACTGATTTCAGGGATTGTTTCAAGAAAACACAACTCCAGCGGGAAACACTCCAACTCCCATACAAAGACGCAAGCATCCGTAATTATTTCTACAGGCGCAAAAAACTATACACAAGTACCTAGCCAGCTGTTGTCTATTCGGCGATATATCATCTGCGAACTCGCAGTCCTAGCATCATAACCGCCATGCGGGCGCCTTCTTGGGTTGACTCTGGTTCACTCGCCTTTGCGGTCGACTCCAGAAAACCGCCGCTCCCGTCCCGCTTGCAACGCCCGAATGAGTCGATCTCTGTGATACTCGCTCGAGCAGGACGCCAGAAGCGCGCTGGTGAATCCCCTAAGAGTTAACAGGCCATCGCTGGTATCGGCCTCTCCCAACACCGTCCTTTGAACCTTTTTCACAAGGGAGTTGGGGAGCGATATATGTAAAATACAGTACGCTACAGCTTTTCGCATTTGGGGCTTAATGTTTCCAGCCCTGCGCACTTACTGACTTGGTGATATGACCCATGTAGTAGGGCACCCAACCATTGTTGGGAAATAGTATCCACTTGGAATTGATGCGGGATAAGGTTCAAGCCGAGCGGGGAGGGGTCAATTCGGCTTGACATTCTTGCACAAGCCGTAAGATTTCTCTTTTCTATGATGATATCAGTCCGGCCCAGAGCAAGAGGTTGTTTCACGGCTGACGCGTACTTCATGAATGTCAGCTAACAGTATCACCGCTTGAAATACAACAGCTATTACTACCCCATTTTCTATTTGGCAATTGTACTAGTTACAGTCACCCTACCCAAACAAAATCGGAAACCCAGAATCCAACGACTTTAGACATGAAATGTGTTGCCAATCAGGGGGCTCACCCACCTACTGTATATCCTCCACGAGGCCGTGTACACCTCGTAGCCCGCGCGATCGAGTAACCCACACCTTGCAGTTGAAGAGTTTTGGGCGAAATTCTCGACCTCACGGCTGCCGTGCAGTTTTGATTGCTTACAAAAACATACCAGGTGTTCCCAAGATTGTGTCTTTGTTTGTCGGAGTTACTAGTAGCCGACATCGGAGTTATCCACCGGATGATCACCGGATGACCATGTACCTACGTTTCCGGATGACCACAAACCACTGCTTGTCCCTGTCGAATTACGAGATGTAGAGGAAGAATTCGAACCCACAGCTTTGAAGGTCAATTATTTTGTTGCAAATATGTATCAGTTTTCTAACGAGTACCACCTGGTACAGGACGGTACTGCATCTTATCGAACAGATCAGATCGAATCATATCAGCTTAGATCCCCATCTCACGATGTAGATCTTTCGGGGCAGATAGATCCCTGATTTGATTGATTTTCATGATTTAAAGTAGATTGTATTAGCCGAGTGGGAGGTGTTGTGTGACACAGCTCGTGTGTGCATGTTCGCCGGGTATGTAATTATGGTCAGCATGTTGCGGCTCTCGCGCAGTACCTCGTAACGGCAATAATTGGGGGCGTGTGATACGTTGTCCGAGGATGTGTGATGCGTTGTCGACGCTTCCTCATTGATTGCCCATGGTTCGTGGTACTGTAGGTGTCTGTATTTAATACTTCTCCCTACGGCAGTGCATGGTCCGGTCCGGTTTCGACTGCGCGCGTTTATCTGTCAACCTTCGAAAGGTTGGGAGGAGTACGCACGCGCTCACGATATGACTATGCAACATACTCAGCCTCAAAAGCTACTCGTTTCAGTACATGCAGGGAGAGTGGTGATGGTCGCACCTACCTGCCTGTGGTCATGGTTTAGACCGAGCATGATGATCGAGTCGACGAGATCAGGCACAGGTACACCCCGAAGACCCTTTCTTGCGAACTGGAACCACTCGTCCAGGGCCTGGTTCAGCACCACCTTCATTTTCGCACTACGGATGCAGAACAGGCACAGCAGGGCGCTACATCACTGTTTTTGTGGGCACGCGGAAACGCATGGACCCACCAACCAAGCAACACGTACGATTGCTGTAGTCGTAGTCTGAGAAAAGCTTGACCTGTTGTGATACTAATCTCGAACAGTGTCGACCATATACTCCCGCTGTCAAATGTTGAGTGCGCGTATGCGCTCGCCACAGCCGCATGCTCCGGTATAGGTGCACGTAAACTTACTGAGGCTCCTCAAGCCACTGTAGCGTAGAAGCTCTATACATAACCCAAACACTGACCAAAAGGTCTAACGTACGGTTGCCCCGACGATCAAATTCATCGCCTACATTAGGTATACAGTACAAGTCATTATGTTGATGTACTGTTAATATCGTAAAAACACGACTGGTGTTCCAACGATAAGGCATACCAGGTACCTGGTACCTTACTTGGCAGTTGAGCGGTCCGGGCGCCCCGTCGGTCAGAAATGATTCGGTAGGAAATAAGTGCTACCCCTATCGTACCACGCGATCGCTGGCCACGAGTTGTTGTCCACCAAAAAGTGAGCATGACGTTCGTGCTGGGTTCGTTCGTGTTCATGCAGCAGTCTGTCAACGTTTAGACTTCGTATTGATCTCTGTTGAACAGCAGCAGCAGCAGCAGCAGCAGTGTTTAGCCGCCGGGATAATCAACAACGGTCCGATAAACCAACTCCAATAGGCGCCCTACATTCAATTGTTCCATTCTGGCGGATACGCTGAGGCTCGAATCTCAACGGGTGTATGTGTTACACAATAAGGTGCTGCACCCCATCCACCATGAGATACAGCACGGGGTGCGCCATGGGGCACCTCATGGAACCTCCAACTAATCTAGACAATTTGCTTTTCTGGGCCTTCTTCGTCGTCCCAAAAAGGGAAGAGCTATTAGCAGTTGGCAAACATCAATAAAAAGGGGTGAGGGGCGGGAATGCGGAGCACCCTGCAGCATCTGTCCTCGAACACAAGATACAGCAGGGACCGGGAGGAAAGGGAAGACACCTACTTACCAGTGACCACGGTCTTCCAGCAGGCTGTTGGAGGTAAACCCTCTCGTGGGCTGAGCTGGAAAGCAAAACTGGCTCAAAACACACAACACTATAAACTATTACATACGCACATATGGCACGCATGCTACCATAGGGGGTGCACCTACTTTTGTTGTGGGGTTCCTGGCTTGATTCTATTGTGGGAGCACTATACTTCACGCTTAACCCCTTTAGAACCGCAGTCCCGTTTTGGGGACAAACCAGTCAAATTTCAAGTGGTTTGTCCCCAAAACGGGACTGCGGTTCTGAAGGGGTTAACCCGACTTTGAGAAATACGATACGCAATGGCAACGCAATCGAAAAGCCCGAACGAATCGCGACCGGCGACAATCTACTGCAGAACCAAGGCAGCTTTGCGACTGCATCGATGTGCGGTGAAGGGTGAGCTTTGGATTTGATTCGAACCTGAGAAACACTACAGCTGTGAGATCCAGGTTCGGATTGCAGTCTCACCTTCTGGAGTTTCTCCCTGCCCATTCATTCGTCTCGGCCAGTCTTCGTTGCTCCTTCAACCGAGCCACCTTCTGCCGTAGAAGCCGCCTATCAAGTAATGTGCGGGCCGTCACATACCAATCAATACTTTTTTCTTTGCCCGTCAGTAAACGGGCGATTATAGATGTGTTGGGGGCTGAGTCTGTTGAACCGGACGGTGATGAGTTTGCTTTGCGACGGAAGTACGCTATCAAAACAGAAAGCGTCTGTCTCACCCACTGGGCTCTAGGTTGCGCTGGCCGCGTGCCACAGTCGCAGGCGACAACCACCCATTGCCCTCTTTGTACACTGACGGCCGCGAACCCTCCAAATTTCACACTCTACTGCGGTGCATCTAACAGCACATTCGCAACTTTACCTTCCCCTGTCGGCCTTGTTCCATTCTAGCACAGCATGTACGCTTGCCGCTGTAGGCTTACCGCCGGAACCCGCCATACCTCTCTTAACTCAACAAGATGAGTAGTACCCGCCTTGCTCTGGGAGGCAAGGATAGCGCAACAAGTACGCACAGGCAGTAAGGCAACGCTAATCGTTTCGAATGCCGCGCAGCCGCGCAGCCGCACGATCTTGCATGCGGTGAAACCTATAAAAAATGAAACGGCACAACGAACCGGAACAAAATAAACTCGCCGCATTCTTGTTCAAGTGCCGAGACGGACTCAATACGGAAAGCCAGCAAAGGGCGTCACATCACCTTAGCCATGCCCGTCCGACCTCGAACAGCCCCTGCCCTGCACACCAAGCCGCAGTTGTGCGAGCAGGCGATATCTCTCCTTCGCCCAGACGCGTTTCCTAATCTCGAGCGTCGAAAAGGATTCGGTGAGGACATAAACCGCAGCCATTCTCATATCCGGGTACTATTTATATAAATACTGCTGTATAATATTAGTAGTATGCTCAAGTGAAGCAAAGGGCCCCCGCATGTGATGCCGGCACATACATGCATCTTGACGAGTGCAACACGGCGAAGTACTTGCGAGTTGTGCATTAGTTACGCTGATATATATGTGGTGGTCTTCTCTCGTCTTGATTTGTTGACCCTGCTGTCTCTAGGGTACTCTACTGGTACAGCAGTATTCAACTGCTGCTACAACAGTAGTACTTGTACCTGGTCAACGACTGGCACACTTACTGCTGTGTACCACGACCATGCACAAATACCACCAGTACGTATACGATATGAAAGTAATTTTTCTTCCAACGTTGAGTATCAACATACCAACCAACCAATCGATCGAGCCCACAGCTGACGCATTTGTACAGTACCCGTTACAGCTATGCTCTTGGGCTACTACTGGCAACTGTAGACTACAGTACGTAATAATATCCTGTCTGCCCAGTGTTCCTCATTATATGGTAAATGAGTGGAAGCTTCCTTTCGAGTTCCATTCAACTTCCACTTGACCTCCAAAACTTCCATTCAACTTCTAAAGTGGAATATAAGTCAAATGGAAGTTTTCGAAGTCGAATGGAAATTTTGGAAGTTGAATGAAAGTCGAACGGAAGCTAGATGGATGGAAGTGTATGGAAATAGGTGGAAGTGGATTGGAAGTAGATGGAAACTTCCATGCACTTCTATGGAAGTTTCCACTTTGCTAGTGCAAGCTAGTGGAAGCTTTCAAAGTGCAAGCAGAGTGGAAGCTCCCGCGGCCATGCCCGGTGGAAGCTTGGGCGAGCTTCCCCTACAGCTTTCTTTACACCCTGATGAAGTGCCATTTGCTTCCATCTACTTTCACCTACTTCCACCTACTTCCACAACTTCCATCTGACTTCTGTTTTCAAGGAAACTCCCATGTGCGTCCGTAGTCGTTTAAAACAAATCAGGCCCCAGCTTGGCTCCCCTAATCCCACCAGGGTGTGATCCCACTTGGTACCCTGCTCCAATGCACAAGGTGCAGAAATCTACTTTGCCGCGAGCGCGAAGCGCGAACCGTACACGGTCAGAAATCGTCATCTGAGAGTGAAGGGAAGTTTTTTTCGGACGTAGTTGGAAGTTTCCGTAACAATAAAAGCCCAACAGAAATACTGGAAGCTTTTTGGAAAGGAATGGAAGTGGGTGGAAGCAGGTGAAAGTCGTGCTTGCATATGGGAGTTGATAGAAGCCTCTAAGGACGTAGAAGGATTTTGCAGTAGAAATGCATGGAGGTTATCTTTGATGGACTTCTATTTAAACTTACGTGGAACCTCTATTTGGAACGTTCCATCTGCTTTCATGAAAACTGCCATGTGCTTCCACTTAACTTCCTTTTACTTCCATTTGACTTCCGATGCTTCCATTTCACTCGCATTCAACTTCCATTTGGAAGTCATTTGGAAGCGAAATGGATTATTTTGGAAGTTGAATAGAAGTAAAATGGAAATTTCCATTCTATTTCCGTTCTGCTTCCACCCATTTACCAAATAATGAGGTGTATCCCGTTTCCCGGCTATGATTATGCGCATGTTGTGCGCATGTACTTCGCAGGGATACGAGAACCCGAAAGCCGCGATAGAGTACATTTTCCAGTCCATACGTCAGCGACACCAGGTATTGCAGCAGTACCAGACGTGACTGGGGCATCCCTGGCGGTAGACGCCTTCCTGCACAAGAGCCAGGAGCCCCCTACCTCGCAGAGTGACCAGAGCGGCAGGTATGACCCGGACGGCGCTCAAAGGGGCCACGGCGTCTTCCACGCTCACGCTCATGACATGACGTTTCTGGCGCAGTGGATGGGAGAGATGCTCGACCTCAACAAGCAGTGTGGGATCAACGGCAAGCGGGATTACGGCCCTTCTCGAAAACCGTGAGTGTCTGCATTTATAGAACTATCTGCTCGGTTCATGTTTATCAGCTGCCATATTTAACGTGTCACTACCGGAGACCATAGTGACAACACCTACAGTAAGTACTCTTAAGGTCTCAGTCCGTTGGGCATACTTGGTAAAATATAAAATACCAACCGCCTACCCAATCTAACTCTCATAACACTCTCCCCCCCTTCGGAACAGTGGGGTCCTTGGTAGTAGTCGTATTCTGCAGTTCTTAGCAATATCCGAGGACGCAGGAAGAATGTTTTATCAGAATCTTGGCACGAGGAAATTCAATTTGTGCTTTTCTTGGTGGACGCGAGATTTAAACTTACGACCAACGACCCATGTCCTGCCGTTGACGCGAACTGTTCGAGTCTTATTGATAGTCTTTTGGGCTACTGGTAAAAGGTTAACCCGTCGCCTACCCAATCTAAGCCTTATAACAGCGCGCTTAGTAAACAGACAGAGGGGAATACGACTGTATATTGTTTTGGGATCCTTCGTGGGTTCGGATTATTGTGGCCCTAAGACCGCACTTCTGACTACTATGCCCCCCGAAAAGACTGCACTTCTGTATTGGAGTGGATTACCCACTAAGCGTACTTGCTGTGCACTGCTGCTGGAAGGCAATCAAACCAACACGATATCTGATCTATTTTCATCATAAATACACGTACTGAATACTTGGTGAACACTACTCGGTGTCTCCGGTTGACATGCCTGGTGCGAGGCAATCATCCGGGGGAGAAGTCACCGACTTTCGTCTTTAATGAAGAATCGAGTACGAAAAGCAACGAACCGCGAACGACCCACGAAATAACGCTATGGAAAAAGCTGAGTTCGAGGGCGAGTCGATATGTCTGTGCTGCTTGTTCTCTCGTGGCGTTCGTTGTCGCTATTGGTAGTACTTGTGGTATTGTTTCGGCAGCGTTTAGCTGAAAGTGCTTGCGATGGCGTCGTGTAATCGAGCGCCTCCCGTGGCACGTTTTCCAACCCCCTCAAAACCTTCTTCGTATCTCAGCTGTAACTTCGGGAAAATGCTATTTTGAACGATTACTACTGAACTGAAAAAGTTCGCCGCACGCCCGTTCGAGCCTCAGATTAAGAGCTGGCAACGAACGAGCAGCGACAGCGACGTTCATTTTCTCACTTGCCATTATTCATCCACCCCCGAGCATAACATTTAGCGACTCCATACAGTGCACGTGTGTCGATTGGGTCGGTATCGGCTTGTGATTCTTGGTGTTTTGATGAAGTCACACTGCTGCGGCTCAAGTCATTGTATAGCCCCACACTTTCACGGCCGGCCGATCGATGTGGCTTCGCTATGGTAGTTTGTGTTTGGTATTCAGACACAGTAGGTTTGCTGAACGCCTCTCTTTCACGGCATTGGAAAGGCGGAGATCAGACAGTTGCTGTGTAATGTACGATGGTGACGTCTTTCAAATATTGCGACATCTCGTCTTGCAAGCTAGCGGAAAGCGATCGGTTTGGACTGTTCCGAAAGTTAATTTAGATAATCCTGGTATCTCTGTGAGCGGTCGAACGAGCCGGGGTAGATGCCATGGACGAACATTCGATAACCAGGGCCAACTCGGTCACGACTCCACTCGCCTCGCGCTCGAGCACGATGATGTGCATGGAGCAATGGTTGATGAGCTTCAACGTCGGTCACTAAAACAACGTCCATCCCCACAAAATAAAGAAAGCAAGACAAACCAAGCGAGTGATACCCATGACTAACTCGCCCTACCGGCTCCGCTTTCCTCGGGCTCAAGTCAATATCACGAACGAGCATAAATCATTATCTGTCATGTTTCTGCTTGGCATTGTGCAATGTGCATGTACGTAGCTATGGTTGGTGACCTTCAAATATATGGTCACTCAAAGACATCCATCCGCATCCCTACGGTTGAACAACCCCACGGTAGGGGGGGCAGTATGCCGCTAGAGGTGTCCGCCCTGTCAAGCTCCTCAAGAGAGCGCGTAATAGTAGTAGTACACCGGCAAGCATATGCTTTTCAGGACTGCGAACGTAACTAAACCTGGTTTGGCTTGGGGAGAAGGAAAAAATCTTCGAAGGCGTGTTCCAGGTGATATATTGAGCTCCTTATTTGAGAGAGCAAACACACTAATACGCCACCGCTTTACCGTGGCATTGCTCGAAATAAAAAAGAAACCCGACGGAAACAAAATAAAGGGATAGCCAGGACCAACGGAGGCAACCACAATCAGGGTAGTCAGAGGACCGGCTGGCCCCGTCGGCTTCACTTACCTCGCGCTCAAGTCGATATCATGAACAAACAATAACCCTATATTTTCGCTTGCCACTATCCTAAAATGCACAGCTATATTTGACGAGCTTCAGCATCGGCCACTCCAAGACATCGCGCCAGAAAAAGGCTAGAAAACAAGAGCACAACAAAATAAAAAATCTATAGGATAGCCAAGACCAGCTCGGCCAACAGCCCCACTCGCTTCGCGGTCAATCACACCTGGTACGGAATCATCGCAGGTTTTCACTAACTAAATCAAGATCTTCCACTATCCCAGAACGAGAGCGAGCCGGAGGGGAAAGCCTAGCACATCTCTACGGCGAGAAGGCTTTGAGGTATTGTGTCATTTTCGACGAGCTGGCGAGACAGGTGGCGGTGCACTCTCACGGCTTGGCAGCGCTTGTTGGAAAGGTAACAATGACAAAACGAAACACGCCCTTCTTTGTCACCACGCGAGACCACGCCGTACGGCAGCGCCTACGCTTGACGGGTACCACTTGGTTTTATGGTGCGTATCAAGATTAAAACCTATGTCTCGTGCCTTGTTTATTTCTTTGTTTCCCCGCCCCCCGACGCCGTCCTTGTGCCGGTATCTTCCTCTCCTTCTCGCCACCTCGTGCATACAGCAGTTTATTAGTTATTACCCTTACGCATGTTTGTTTTCTTCTTCCAGTCTTTCTGTTATATTTGCTTCCTTTGTACCCTGGTATTATGTTTCATTTCATTCTTGTGTTGTTTTCACCATAATATTGGCTTATTTTCTTGTCTGGTTTGTGTCGTTGTGTTTTAGTACCAGGTACGTTGGCATTTCACTACAGTAGCCTTGCCCCCTTAAGTTAGTTGGGATCCTTATTATTGTTATTTGTTTCGTCCGCCTCACAGTCTGTGACCACATCATTAGTGGCTGCCTAGCATGAGGGATCAGCACGGACGACTCTGAATGTATTGGTGTAGTTGGAATGGTGTTTAGTGTGAAGACATCATACACACACTTGTAAAATAGTAGGGTAGATGCTCTCTGTTTTTCGATTGGGAACTCTCTCTAGACAGGGACGACTTTATTGGCTTAAATATATCCTCGGAGGCAACAACACATATTATCAATGGGTTGAATTGTCTTGTCATCTACTCTCACGACGAACTTTTTCTTCCATTGTTTGTGGTAGTATTGTAGGTTCACTCTGCGTCTCTGTCGACCTTACCCCCTTACCCCCAGGATAACAACTACAGTACAAGCAAGGACCCTGCCATCACATCTATAAGCAACCGACGTTGAACGCGATTGCCCAATAACAAACGATACCTCCAAATACGTTGGGGAGCTTGATTGTTGACTGTATCCTGTTGATTGCCTGCCATTTATTGACCGGCGGGTAGCCTAGAGAGCGAGAGCTATTTTTCGATTGCATTCAAAGCATTAATCAACACATCAATCCACCTACCCTACCCATACACACTACAGTACGTACATAAGGTACTGTGCGGTTGTTATTCTCCAGACAGTATTAATCTATTACGGGGGACCATAGTTAATAGGACCTGTGGTACACATAAAAACCTATATATTTAACCATTTCTAGTAACTATATCTGGTCCTACTAACTATGGTCCCCCGTGATAGTCGTAGCAGCGACTGGTTTCTCCAAAGTATTAGGCACCTTAAGTTTCCGCGCTCAGCCGCAACCGTTCCCTAGGCATCCTCCACCGCCTTCCGGTTCTTCCCAGTACAATGCCGGCCTCTAACAAACATAATATACTCAAGAAAGCGTGATACTGATTCATGCTAGATTGGTCGGTTTCTTATTAATTTGAGCTGGGTGTGTTCCACACTAACTTCAGTACAACCGAAGCTCCACACTACTGTAAGTTCTTGTTTTTCCGGAAGTGATACGGCTCAGTTTCTCGTGGGGCTATTTGTAATACTTCCTGTAGTGTATATGGCATGCCTTATTTTGTTTTGGTATGCCTTATCAGAGAGAGAGAGAGCTACAAGTGGTGCAACTCGCCCAAGGCTGCCGTCAACGTGTGCGCCGGGAACGCGATGGAAGCTATCTATGATGCAGTCTGTGAGGGCAACCACGACAAACCTTGACACGAGCACGAATCGGCTTGTAGGAACGTCTATACTGGGGGGTTCTCTCGTCAACAACGTCGAAAATGCCCTACATGTAGGCAGGTAGATCAGATGCCAGGTACGTCTTTTAGGCTGATTATATTTGTCCTAGATAGAATGCCATCAATCGTAAGTGTGAAGAACAGGGCAGTCAAGTATATATTGTAGACCTCGGAACCTCGGATGCGCGAAAGGACACATATATATATACCTCAAACGCCCACTTTAAGCCCGAAAGAACCTGCCGATTCATCGATCTTAGGTCGCAGCGGTCAGTTCGTTGTGACTCAAGGTCGACGGTTTCCCTAAAAAGGGTTGATTGGGTCATCCGCTGTGGAATCGATTTGACGAGGTTCACGAACAACACCTCGAGGGTGGTTGTGTTTTCTCAGGCAACCCGTCTCCCTTGGCTCCGTTCGAGACATAGCCTGAGCATCTCGTTGCTCCATGATACGAGAGGAGAGTGCTCGGCACTGTCGGCCGTCAAAGGCGTGTGCAGGCATCAGGGATTGGGAGCTCGTCTCCGCGACATCATCGGCATCGGCAGCAGACACCACTCACTGTGCAGTAGTTTCACATAGGTGGCCAGCTTGGGGTTCGATTCAAGCCCACGAGTACGATTGGATGATGGCGATGAGAGTGTATTATAGTGTTTATACACTACGAGTATGTAGGAAGGGTACCTGGTATGCGCAACACATGCAGTAGTATGGCCCGCGATTAACACCCTGCTTGCCAAAAGCGCGCACAAGTACTGGTGGATAAGTTATACCAGGTACCAGGTATACGACAGCACGCGATACACATCCTGTTCGTTCAAAACACGTCAGTTTCGCTATCAACAGGCGAATGCAATGATCACAATTAATTGCACTATTTTCTGCTTAATAATTACCGATCAAAAGGACGGCGTGCACTAAGAAGGGTACGCGTAAACCGCACGCATCACTACAGCGCACGCTCAAACTCCTCACAAAGTGCACCGCTATCATACGTGCGTATGCATGATGCGTGTACGGCATCTGCTGGTCCAGGCGTTTGCAGGCCACCACACGTTGCTCACCCGTCTCCTAAGGGTGCACAACAGCCGCGAGGCTGAGCTACTGAGGCTTCAGGTGCGAGAACGAGAACGAGAACGAAAATTATATCGATATAGATAACGATAAGGATATGGATAACGATAAAGATCACGATACTAACTAACTGATAACGATCACAATAACGAAAATTAAAACGGTAACGATAACGATAGCGATAACGATAACGATAAAAATAGCGATATCTATACCGATGGCGATGGTGATGACGCTATCGCTAACGAAACCGATACTGAAAACGATGACGATAACTACAACGATACTTCGTATAGCCCCGGTGGTTCAAGTGGTTAACCTCGAATTCTGCTTGTGTTTGAGTCCTCGGTTCGAGCCCCAGGTGGGTCGGACATTTGACTTTATTTGCAAAAATAAAGATAAAAAATGATTCAATTGTTGAGAGCGCCTTGCCGCGTGGGTAGGCACAATTCGATGCGAGTCGACGAGGGAAGAAAAGGCTGAAATCTTCTCGCGATAAAAAATGAAGGCACGTACCGTAGCGGGAAGGGGGGAGAAGAGCCTGCTATGTGACCCCGGATCTGAGTTACGAGTTGGAAGGAGAGAGAGAAGAAGATGTGCGAAGACAACAAATGGGATAAATAAGCAAAATAAAATAAAATAAAAATAAAAATAACGAGCAGGCACGCATCTTTGCTCGCGGAGGTTTGACTACTGTTTTGTATTGTAGTACGAAACCAACGACCCGCCCCCGAAAACCCCTAGCGTAAGAATGGGGCAGTACACACAGTACGCCTGTACACACAGTACGCCTGTGCCAAGGGGCGACAGCAGGACAAGAGACACCTACAGCAGTACTGTACTTTACAGCAGCTAGAAAGAGGCAATTATTATTGTTAAGCACGTTGACCCAGGCTGAATTTCGTACTTACTTGCCTCAGACTGTAGTCCGCACTAATTTGAGTAAATTTGCTCTCAAAGTTTCCGCCTGCCTGTGAAGTCCTCGCCATTCTTTCTCAGTGCCCGTTTTTATATGTTTAATGTATGTGACGTTATGTACGGCATCGTACCAGTTTGCACCACTCATGATACGAGAACCATCGCCGTGTGGGCTCTATTATAAGGATCAAATGAAGAATGTGTTTCCCGCCAGAATGGTCCTCCGAATTTATTTACGTAACATCACACATACATGTTCCATCTCGACTTGAGTTTAACATCTAACAGACAACGCAGTAGTAGTACGAGTTGTAGCAGCCCCTCTTCCACATTATAACTCTGAGCCGATACACATCTAACTCTCACTTCTTCCTGAAGGCCCCAACGGTGGTTGTACCTCCCTCTTGGCAAGCCCTCGTGTTGTACCCTACTCCTATTTTCTTTTCGTGTCGTGTTCGTCACCTACCTCCCACTGCTGCGCAGCATAATAATCAGATTTGATGTCGATCATCTGTAACCAGCCACTCACTGTCTGCTGTACTCTTACAGTGCCAGATAGATGTACAACAGAAATAAGAAGACGATCCAGGGAAACCCAAGGGGGAACAAAAAGAACGTGTTCTGCTTTTTCTCTGCGTTGTCTACCTATCTATGCAGGCCGAGGTACGGACCCTGACAAGCGAAACAAACCGCAGGATGAACGAAGAGAAGGCGTTGATGGAAGAGGAGAAGTTCGCCGAGAACCTGACCAAGGTCGAGCTCAGGGAGAGTCGAGCGCTGTGCTCGTCGTTGAGGATGAAGCTCAACTACTACGGGGAGGAAGTCGCCAGGCTTAGGTGAGTTGTCAAAAACATGATGCTCGCCATGCCAAAACGTACAGTATGCCCACAGAACACACGTGTGATAAGATAACGCACCCCCTCGGATCAACTTCGAATATATATGATATTCTCGACAGTGGGAAAAGGTGCAGACGCCAAGCGATGCAACAACAGTCTGTAGGAAACTAGCTCGTCTAGAGCTTTCCAAAACCACAATATATTTCCTTTTTTGTGTGCCCCCCCTGGGTAGAGAAAACTCAGCTCGAAGATCCGTCCTAGGGGATGTTTTATCTCATCTCACGTGTGATACGGTAAGCTGGTGCGGTAAGCTTTAACCTCTATCAATCAAATTAATCGCCAGAAAGGAAGAAAAGCAAGGGAGACCTTTGACTCTTGAAAAAATGAACGCTTCTGGGGTACTTGGTTCGGACGTCTTGCAGCCTTGGTGATACTGTGTGTACTGGCTATAGGTTAGGGTTAGGGATATATTAAGGATAGGGTAGCCGCAGGCAGGTATGCATTAAAAGCGCGCGTATCACACACCGCGCCATCCAGTCCGACAGCGCGTTGTTGGGAATGCAGGTGCCTGTGGTAAAGTGTGTATTGACCACAACCCCCTTCGCCCTTTCCCTACCTACGAGTGGCGCTATCCCAAACGTTCCACTCACGTACATGCGGTGCCTCATCTTGTGTTTGATTCATAGTAGTAAGAGTATATTATAGAAGTGGAGCCGTGCTTCTACGGTAGTGATTTAACTTGATTATAGTACAGCCTAAACCTTCATCGGTGACGGAGCTCCTCACTGCTCAAACTGGCCACTATCTTCGGACACGACGCGAATTCTAACACGCTGCTCGTTTGCCATATCTGCAGCAGTAGTACGAGCCCATGGGATGGCCTGCATTGTGCATCGAGGCCCACCTTACAGTACTTCTCAATATCGTTTGTCGGAGTTCCTACTCTATGATCAAGTGGGGTGTCTCATGATTATTACAGTAGGTACTCCTACTGACTGTACCTTTATCCTAACGTCCGGCTACACTGTGCTATACAGTACTTCGTCTGCTCCTCTCGCTCCACCCGTTTTGCTCGTTTCATGTCCATCTTTTTTCAACCCTGTCATTGCTATGTGATATATATAGGCAAAGTGTGCTGGAGACAGTGGACGCCGGCGATAAGCCACGGCTTTCGCGCGTGCACAATTCCTTGACGCTGGATGGGCTGTCTGCACCTGTTCACCCGAAAGGGAAGAAAACCATGACCGCTCTCACGGGGAGGGAGGCCGTGGGAAAAGATTTGAACGTAAGAACCTTAACGTATGTTATTATTGCTTATCTTTCGAATTGCATTATCACTATCGTTTCCTGAGTCGTGGGAGA
This sequence comes from Nereocystis luetkeana, assembly GCA_031213475.1. NCBI lineage: Eukaryota > Phaeophyceae > Laminariales > Laminariaceae > Nereocystis > Nereocystis luetkeana. The sequence continues at coordinate 545,706 of JARUPZ010000010.1, read as the reverse complement.
GAAAGGTTCCTCCCCTCGGCCAGATATCTCTATCGCAGCTTCCTGCAATATCCTGAGTATCTCGACCACTCTATTTTACGTATCTCTCCCTACTATGATACCGGCCGGGTTCCCAACTAGTACGGTCTACAGTTGTCTCGGACGACCAAGCCTCCGAATGGGACGGTACCATTCGACTCCTCCGATCTAACTCAAGTAAAACCCTAACGGAAGAGAAAGCACATTTATTTCCCTCCGTAGCACCAGCTACTCGTGCCCCCCCCTCCCCCCCCTTCGAAGGAACAAATAGGGAGGGTGGGGCGGCAGAAAAGAAGGCATAACTTCCTGGCTTGAATCGACAAACCAGGGACTACCTCACGTCTGCCCGTGCTCGTCACAGGACCTCATGCTTGCTCGTGCCCGGCGTGGAGGTGCTGACCTACGCTCGTTGCCTTGCTTGCAAGGACTGCGTTCGAGGCCTTCCCTTCCAACCCAAGCTTGCTCTATCTCAGTTCCCGATACCGACATGCCATATTATATCTACCAATAAACCCTGCTGTGTCCGTTACTTCGTTTGCGGAGGCCGTTACGTCGTCTACGGACAAAACTACCCATGGTGTGCTAAATCCCAATTTACGGCTGAAAACGCCCACCGTGTGTATTCACACCCCGACTCGGCTCGAGGATGGAAAATAAATCTGGACTTTTCCCGCCATGAAAGCCAAGGCATGCACGGTAGTGGGGGGGGGCGCAGACTGTTTGGCCAGGCATCTGAGTCTACGGAGGGAGGGAGCTGGCGGAATAGGAAATACATATGGAGAGGATGTACAAAATGAAATATAAAGAGTATAAGCTGTGTGTTTGCGAGCGCCGTGCCTATCGCGTGCTCCCGTGTAGTCGGTGTCCATCATTTACACACGAGCTACGGGCAAAGAAATACCATGCCGCGGACAGGCATATATATTCATTGCAGGGTGGTTGTTGGTGTGTTTGCAGGCATGTGCACGCGGCGAGCACGCTTTTTGCCAAGGGGGCGCAAGTTGGCATCTGGCAGCACAACTTTATTTTTTACTTTTAAACTGCAGTAACGGTGTCAAACAAGCACCAGCAACAAATCTATTTGCACCGTGGTTACCTCCATGTCGAAACGCATTCTACGATAGAGGTAGCACACGTACGCTAAAACGTTTTCTCCCTCAACCCAAAATCGTCGAAATATCAATGTTGTTTCGAAAAATGACGTTTTTGTATACTTGGGCCATGGGATTATTCATCGGCGTGCAATTTGATTTTCGCTGAAGTCCGTTTCCGAGTGAGGTAGGGAGCTCTTTAAGTGAGGGGTTCCAGAAACAATAGGGAGAGCCTCTATCGCAGAACGCCTCTCGATGTTTCCATACCGACAGGAAACACTTACACCGAATACGTGTTGAGTGACGACAAAAGAGGGGTTTCCTATAGAAGGCAGAAGGGATGCTGATGCGTGCTACGATAGGGGTGCACTCTTTTCTCTGAGGTTCTCCACCTGAGGAGCTCATTGTGTATACCACTATTGGTAGAACCCACCCAAGACCCGATCCTGAGGGATAGGACAATGGGGGTGCATCCCGATGGATAAGGCCGTGGGTTATTACAGTAGGTATCCGAACACCCAAACTTATGGTGCTCCAGCGATAGTACGGCAGGTTTTACTACCAGGTAGGTAGTTAACCGGTGCCCTTGAGGAACCCTGTGAGTCAAAACTATTTTGGTCTAAAAATGCTCTAAGGCACGCCTCTGCTGATACTTCTTTGTGAGTGAAAACCCTCTTTGCATGATGAATTTGCTCGTGCAATGCATGCGGTGAAGAAGTAGGTACGCTGGGGGGCCGCTTTGTGGAAGTTGGGTCAGGTGGGCCGCCGCTTTTGGGGGGATAGGAGACAGTGTGTTGCACGCAAGCTCCTCGTCACAAATACCCCTTCGTGCGGTGCGGATTGCACGGACCGAAACGGTCGAGACGTTTCGCCAAGAGTCCAATATTTGGAGAAATGTTTGGCTTCAGTGACTACCGCCCGCAAAAAGCTATTGTTGTGGACATTCTATTTTGCGCCCCCTTAGCGATGTTAGTAGGTGACAGTAGTATAGGTGTTTTGGCCTTTTTCGCAAGGATCCTATTTTGACAGTCCGCAAGAAGCATAGCCTGGCCCTGCAGACGAGAATTCTCTTCGTGCCTTCTTTCTCTCGCCGACAGTAGTACCGTAGTATTTCAAAACCGCGTGTCGATATATCTAAACCACCAATCGACGAATCCGTCCGCATATTATATATTGTGCGCCTCTGCGCGTTCGGCTTCGGATCGTTGGGCCCTTCCTTGCCTTATTAACTCCCTTTGTTTTCAACTACAAATCTTATCCCACACTAATTCCGAGGCGTTTTCCGTTCCTTCCTTTTTGAAGACGCATGGCACGTACGGTAGCGGTATAGAGCATCAACAACAGTTATCCTGAGGCTGCTCACGTGAGGAACTCTAAATGAACCAGCTGTATATACCAGGTAGCACGGAAAACGTTGGCTTTTGATAAAACAAAATGCAAGTTGCGGCAGTAAACCCGATTCACGAACGGTAACAACGGCCTACTGTACATGTTATCATGTTCGTGTAGAAGAATTTCATATCGTATCCAAAAAATCCTTTTTGGACGCGATCGCTCCTCAGTGAAGGACTGGAGTCCCGTTTCGGGTACGGATTGCTTAGAATTTGACTGGTATGCCGCCCAAACGGGGCTGCAGTTTGCCCTGAAAGGGTCAAGGCTAAAACTATCAACCCACTTGAAACTAAACGAAAGGACACATCCCACACGTTTCCCAGGCAGGGTTCCCTGAAGGACCTGGGCGGGTGTGCGCAATCCTCGACGGTTACAAATTTCGGCACCCGTACACAGCAGTACCAGTATGTTTCGGTTACGGTCGTGTTTTACATGCATGTCTGCACCACGCCAGCAGGTCCAGGAGTGTTCCGAGGCTCCCCAGCCGGGAGAGGTAGTGACAATTTTGGCCTTGTCTACCGAAAAACTGGGAATGCATGTCAAGCACGAGACGGAGCTGAAGGCGATGCTGTCCCAGCTGAGCACCGAAAGCAGCAAGCAGTCCAATGTGAGCGGCAACCGACTCAATTCATTTCGAAACTATCTGTCAATCACGTTACGTACGGAGTATGATGTTGTCAAGTATATTCAAAGCTGATCGATTGCATCACCTTCTTTGTTTCCCTTTTATCTATTACGGGGGACCATAGTAAATAGGACCAAATATTGTCACTAAAAATATGTAAATATATAGGTTTTTGTGTAGACCATAGGTCCTATTAACAATGGTCCCCCGTAATACTACTGTAGTGCATGGATGGCATGACTGGAACAAGCGCTGCACATTGTCAAATAAATGGCATTATTAAGGCAAATTAGTTCATGTTGATATACAATAATGAATGATATGAAGTACTGCTCAGAGGTTACATGACGAAAAAACACACCTACTAATGTATCATACTGTAGTTAGTGTGAAAAACACGCGTTTGGCAGATGTGCCGAGGGGCCCGACCAAAGCATCGCATGTCTCGGCGTCGTTCCAAGCGAGACGCACTGATAGGGATAACCGAGTGGTTCGCGACCGACGGATAAGCCGTTTGGTTTTCTCAAAGCTCATATATATCCGCAAGTTTGGTGTGATACATCGATTTCTTGTCTAGGTATCGCCCACCTGAACAAACTGTTTTGGCCTAATATCCCAATCGTTTCGACGACGACCGATCGCAGGATGTTGATTCGCTGAGCAACCTCATCGAGGGGACAAAGTTCGAGAGCTTTCTCAAGGGGATACTTAAGTGAGAAACCTTCCAATTATGATACTGTATGTAGCGTTTCGTCGCGACTAAAGAGTATCGCGGAAACCTGCTACTCGTAGGACGATGGCGTTTGCAGGTGATCCTTGCCGCTCTTCTCGCACCCCTCGCCGCCACAAGGGACAGATAGATTAGATCAGATCAGATCATATCAGATCGTTCCATACATTGTACAGATCCGATAATATCCCTATGAGCACTTCATTTGATCGCATCTGAGTATTTCAAGAAACGGAAATACAACAAAACATGGCACACGGGAATAATACCGGACGAAAAAAAACTGTGTAAAGCTGACACCCGTTCGAAGATCTACATTTATTTGGGTCATGCAGCGAGCGTATATATTTACCATCGTCTATTAATAGCCCTGTTGGGGTGAATTGCGTCATCTCCTCTGTTCTGGCGGATATGTAGCGAGCCCGTTCGTGCGTCGTTCATTCGGGTGCGTGTCGAGACCTTGCGGTTGGTTGCGATTTGCGGGCGTCTAGACAAGTAAGTGCGTCGTCGCATGTGATGTCAACATAATAGGCTTACACGGGCAACGCATATATTTTAGCCGCCGATTGTTCGGTCGGTGTTTCGTTTTTGCCCCCCTATACTACTACTAACAGACAAATCGGAAAAATGGGAACGAAGCCTAAAATGAGAACCAAGCCGTATCTCCAGAACCATGTGGTGTATCAGAGAACCAAAATGATCCTGCGAAACCCCTTGGCCAGCCCTGTGAGAGGAGCTCGTCAGAACGGTCATGCTCCATCTCGTGCCTTCGGGTGGGCGCAAAAAGCGATATACGCTGGCTCTATTGTGATTTCTCTAGATGCTGGCTACCGCGGCGATGCCGAGGACTTCCAGCCTGAGCGACAGCTCATTCGAAGGCTGCTGTACAGCCTCACAGGACTGTCAACTTTTTTTCTTGGAGTTGTACACAATTGGTTTGCTTTCTAAAAAAAACCGTCCGTTCCCATTTTTTGTTTCGTTCTCATTTTTCCGTTTTGTCTGTTTACTGTGCAAATGATCATTTTTCACGACGCTGTCCCGAGAATGAAGTGTTTTCTTCGAATTTATTTTCCGGTGTATCCACTTGCCTCGATCAACACGCCTGCTGCTACATGAACCTCACGTATCCCGACATTGTTTTCAAGATTAAGAGGAAAACTAGGAAACATTGTTTTTCTAACAATTACGGCCCAAAATATCCTCTTCAGCGCTCTCAGCACGTAACGTATGTGCTTCACACGATTTTGACTGTGAGGGGAATACAATGTAACTTTCGATTGATTAGAACTAACGATCATCGGAAAGGCAATTACCTGGGCTTCGAGTAGGAAAACCGGCTGTTAGTACGTAGCATTGGTGTCTATGGCGACGTCTCACTAGCTGGTAACGTGGGCCCGGAAGAGTAGCAGGGTGATAAGGTGGCCGCATAGAAGGGTAGCGATACCTACGGTTACGAGATGTATACAACAGTAAACCATACTTCAGTACTTCCAAGCAGATTTCCTCCGGAATGAATCCGTCACTGCAGGAATTATAATCTAAGTAGTTTGCCCCCCAAAACGTTGTCCTACACGAATTCGAAGTATTGTTTGCCCTATAAGGAGCGGGCACGACCATGATCTAGATCCTGATTTAGCTTGTCTGTGTAGATTCTGCATTTTCCGTTAGGACATGTTGTGCTAGATAGAGCCGTATCACGCTTTTGAAAAAGTAATGCTCCGGCGTCCCCGCGACAACAACCAATTTTCGTCACAGGCAAGGTAGGACTTCCATCAAACGGGAACCCCCCTCCCTCCTCCGCTCCCGTCCTTCCTGCCCAAACGCCAAATACAATGTAAACCCTACCCTCATCCTCTACAACGACGGGTAGGATGCCCATCAAGCAGATCAGCCACTCCCCCCCGCTCCCCTCCTCCTACTGAGATACAGTATGGGTCACCAAAGATAAACGCCTAATAATCTTAGCAAACCTTAGAGGTCTAACGTGACACCATCCTTGAAGAGCTTTGAGCATAGATAGCTATAATATACCGGTAGTATTCAGTGCAGCGCTCGCCGCCCAGCGCGAGTTGTTAACTAAAAACTTTTAACGTCCCCCTAAAAGCGATCCTGATCCTCTTACTAATATGTCGAGTTGGGGCCCACACTGTACTCTTTCCGTCACAGCGCCCTTTGTTTAACGCAACGCCTCCCACAACAACGGCCACACGTTGTGACATACAGGGAGGGTAAGACGCCTGTCAAGCGGACCAGAGACACCCAAACTAGGCCAATGCGGATGGGGCACCCGACGGAGGGAGGCAGACCAACGACTAGCCAGGGGGGCAGGAAGAAACCACCAAAAAAGACTAAGGCAAGTAAGGGCACAAACTGGGGGTGTGTCGACCCACCTCTGTAGGCGAAGCTTCCGCAGAGGCGTATGCAGGCACTGGTGCGGGGATTCTGTACCCTTCCTACTTCGGGCTAAAATACATCCAGGTACGTTTTTTGAGCTTGCCATCCGAAACCAGTGTTGAGCATGATAACAACATCCCCGGAAAGCAAAGACCGAGGGAAACCATTACAAACAAGCATTGCATACTAATACGCACAAACGTAGCAGTGGCGACGTTTGCGTAAGGGATCGGGGTAGTAGCCTAGGCTAACAAAAAGGTTGTGCTCTTCTCTAACATTAGGAACTTTTATTTTTCCGGTAATGTCAAGCTGGGTTTCTTGTTAACGCGTCTTTTATGTGGATGGGGGGTGAAGCGTAGCACAAAGACCACAGGCAGCTATAGGCATTCCACTTTGTGGGTGGAGTGAATTGCCTGGTCAAGTGGCTCGGCTCGCCTCAGCGCGCCCTAGAGGCATCGATTGATTGGTTGGTGGAGGTTGGCTAGCCAAATGATCGTCGTGCGAGACAGCACCATCGAAAGCTCAATGCACCCGGCTGGGTGTGTATGTTCCACGGAGGGCCTGCAATGCAGCAAATACATACCTGATAATGCTGCAGATGTGTTCACGTGTTTTCAGCTTGGTGCTCGGTGTTTTGTTCGACCACCTCATAATGCCTTCCTCCTCCGACGCTGCCCAGCTCCAATCCGCACCCCTCACCCCCCGCGCCTCATAGCCATATACCTGGTACACAGCAAAAGCAAGGAAACCCTGAAGGTCAAACCACGCGGGCTACGGGTTATAAGCTACATACTACTGTATAAACGACAGGGGATACAATCTGCATCCCTCCTCCGTCATAGCCATAGCCGCAGTAGGAATAAGGAAACACCAAAGGCTAAACAGCGCGTGCTACTACAGGGGTGTACATGGTGAAACAGGTATGTCTCTAAGGCTCCTCTCTCTTGAAGAGCTGTACAGCAGGACTAGGTGTGATTATTGCGCGTGCGACAAGCACAACAATGAGGGGAAAAGGTAAGCGAAGACCGACACACAGCCCCATCGGTACAGCATCCGAGGTACGGTATCTACACCGCAACAAAATGGTGTCGAGAGCACATCGGGTCCAGATGCTTGCCGGTATTTGGTATTTGATATTCGGGACCCTGACTCCTTGGGTTGTGAAAAAACTCTTACCTCGCCCTTTGGGAGGATAGTTGGTATGATAGGCGGAAAAGGGCACAAACAAACCCTGCGGCAGTTGTTAGTTGCACGGCTAAAAAAAGGATCGTAAATCCGACTTACTGATCAATCAGGCGGGAAAAACGATGTATTTGATCACTGCATGTGCTCTTCTGTAGTGTTTGCTTAGTGCTAAACGTGTTGAACATACGGTCCGTGGGGTGTCACAGGGATCGAAGAGCGAGCTGATTCCCCTAGACCTGAGGAACAGCATTGGAATGGCCTCATCGCCGAAAAAGATCCCCACCCTGGGATACATGCTCAGGACGGTGAGCAATTCGTTGACCGCCACCAGGTAGGTTTCAAAACGTCTTTCTTCCAGTATTTGGTGTTGTTCTGGACGTGGCGAGATGTTTTGTGGGGTGTCAAAGGGATCCAAGACCGAGCTGAGTCCGCTAGATCCCAGGAACGGCATGGGAATGACTTCCTCCCCCCAAGAAGGCCCCTATCCTGGGCTACATGCTCTCTCAGGTCCTAGGACCAGAGGTAGTTTTTGCCAGATACGGTCGACCAATACTTGAAGTGCTCCTCAACTGTATGGACGTGCACGCACAAGCAATCCCCAACTACCGTATGCGATCGAAAGTCGCACAGAGAGCCATGTGTACAATTCAGTGCTGTTAACATAAACCGGCACGTTGATCTGAGATGAGAGCAAAGCCACCACGCTTCTTCAAGCTGCACCACTCGAGTGTGTCTGTTAGTACTATGAATAGTAGCCGGGATAACCCTGCTGGTTTGGTCACAGTAATCAGTGTTAACTACTACTGCAGGTATGCAGTCTATGGACAGCCGGTCTTATGTTATGCCTAACATATCACTATCGCCGTGAAATGCGTGAGGTGGCTTGGACTAAAAAAGAGCTTCGTCTCCCAAACTTCCTGCTTCTGACCGCCCAATGTCGAAATTGGGAATTTTCAATAGCGACTCTACACCCTCAAGCGCAGTAGCCTCAACAGCCTCCTTGCGCGCAGTGTTATAACAGTACGTGCAGTAGCTCTAAGCCTAACAGAGAACCCGGTAAAAAATATGATTTCGATTTACAGAGAGCTCCGACTCGAAAAATCCTGTTTCAGGTGGCGAAACGTCCAGAGTTAGATACGTTGTGACTCTATATCGTACCTGTTCTGAATCTCGAGCGCTTGTTTACCGGGTCAGGTGTTGGACATGATGCTGGTGTGGAGTCGTTCACTCGATACCGTGGAGGCGTTGTGCGAAAAGCCTGGCGGCATGACCGAAGTAGCTATCAAGCACTTTCAGGTGAATTTTACTATTCGTACAGTAAATATCTGATGGTGATGATATAGTGGAGGCGCCTCTGAGGAGAGCCACACGGCGCCAGTACCGCGGCAGGCACATGAAGCAGTTAGTTGCAGGTACATCATACAAATCATACAAAACCAAACAACTTGTACATGCTGGTGATGGGGATATTGTTCAGGAACCATCGGGAAGCTGCACAAAACCAGCAATTCGATAAATATCAACACGTACAGTCATACCTACCATACGACTCATTCAACACATACACGGTATGACTGAAAGAACGATCAAACACTTTCAGGTGGGCAATACTACTAGTACGAATCGTGTCGCACGTACATGGTGTTGGCATAGGTAAGGGACCTTTGGGAAGCGCCGGACAGCACCAGTGCTACAATACCTCGACAAGCGAATGGAACACGTTAAGGTGAATCATACAAATCATACAGCACATACATGGTATGCCCGAATTGGCCACGAAGCAATTTCAGGTGAATCATACGAATCTTGCCACACATGCTTGGTATTACCGATTTTCCAGGCGAATCATACAAAATCGTGCGAACCATACAAAATGACGGTGGTGTTGGCATAATAGTGTCGAAGGAATCTTGAGAAGAACTGCTGCATATTGTACGTACACCACACTACTGTAGTACCTCCCAACAAAACAATCGAGCACTTTGATTCAGCGTTAATATTCTGGTGGTGGGTTTCTACTAGAAAAGGCGCCTTCGTAGAAATGTTACGCACGGCATCAGTTATCTGAGCAAACACGAGGGTGGATGGCAACGCGATTCTATATAGTCCCGTCTCGCTGCCAGCAGGCTTCGCCGAAATACCGGCCGTTTTCTGCATCGGTGATCCAAGGTATATCCGTTTTGAGTTGCCTGAAACTGTGCACCCGTTCTCGGAAAATCGGAACCTCTCACTTGGAATCACCCGCAGAAACGTAATACCAGGTACGTCGTACCTGAGAAGATAGATATCACGCGGAATGAAAGACGTGGCAATACTATTAAATTCAGGGGGGCTGCTTAAATCGGGCACGACGGCGATTTTCGCCCCATGGCGGCGTCCCTGCCGTTCGAAATTGTCAGTGCCCGCAGAACATCTAGATATCGGTCTACCCGTGTGACGCATGCCCAACAATGCGAAACATGCTTACTTGCTTAGAGTGCGGTATATGGCAAGCTTAACACCCATCAGGTGCGAGTGCAAGCTGAAAATTTCTGAACCCTTCGAAAACTTCGAACCCGAACGCACATATCACCTCTGAACTTTGGACCGATCAGCTTGGGGACTTCACTTACTGATTTTACATTTGTACGAGTACTGCCGTGACCAAAGAATCACGCTCCACAATGAACAATGCGTGGTTGACCGTTTCAGGTCGGCTATCCTTCTTCCGAATTATTCACATGCACCAGACTCCCCACTGCCGTACGTGCCTTGCATGTTTATCGCGGGAAGGATTCAGCACTTTTTTCCCCTCATAGACTCTCTGCCCGTCGCTGTGTACTCCCAGCTGCTGCACGGGATGGAGAGCACAACGAGCGCGATGCTGGCGCAGTTCGCCGCCGGGCTCGTGCACTTCGCGGACTACAAGCGTTGCAAAGTTCTAGGAGACCTTCTGGGGGTAGATGACGTCACTAAACCACCGCCTCACGACCACCGGGCCGCCCTATTTCTTTACCGCTTCCTGGCAGAGCTCAGGACGGTGCGTAAAACAGAATGGTTCGTGTGCTGGTAGCAGCCTCAGGGCTCCACCATTCAGATGTACGAATAAAACCGGCGAAGTCCCTCAGACAGGCGACCGGGACCCCCCCGCTGCACAAGAGGGGGCGTAAATGATCCTTGTGGAGATTTTTTAACCACGTAGCACCGCGTTACGCGTACCGAGTTCGAGAGCTTATCGACCGCCTTGTAAGGCTTGCTACGGCACATTGCCCAATGCCCCCACAACAAGGGTAGTATTTCCCCCACATTGTGCTGGGGGGGGGGATTCCGGCCACCTGTCTGTGCACTGTGTATTACTACTACTGTAGTTCTAGCCCAGATTCCCTTGGGTCGTTCCCTAGCGCACCAATATCTCCTTAAGGGGGCGCTAGCACCCTCAAGGATGCGTCGTCAAGTACCCGGGCGTATGCCTTTCGGAAAAATGTACACATACGACTTAAAATTAGGGTCAGGAATTTGAAGCCAAGATCCGCATTTCGTAGTTGTAGAATAATTGATGCTAACATCCAAGAATCCGGAGCTTTTCAGCCCTTTGTTACACTTTTTTTGGACCAATAACTTACTACCCATCACGGAAACGCAGTTTTCCCCCTCCCGGGGGGGGTCGGGGGGGGGGGGGGGGCAGAGCCAACTTCCGTGACGGGCTAGGGAAATGGTACGGTGTTGCAAGTGGTAATAGTACAGATCAGATGGCGGTGAGGGAAATGGTAGTGATATATGGGAGCGGCTATGGTTATCGTGCCGGCGAGACCGGGTTCTGATACTAACGGATGTATTTCAGAATGGCAACAAAACAATTAATATTTCTAGAGTAAGTAAACGCAAACGAAATTACGCAGAGGGTGGCCGGTACGGGATAGATGATCATCATCACCATGTCTATTTTCATCCCAATCATCCTCTCCGGTGAGGCCTCTTCTTCGGCGCCTGGTGCTGGGTGTTGTTAGCTCGACGCCGCACAGAGCCACATATTCAAATACATGGTTTTTGTCGAACCCATCCAAAACGCATTTATTTGAGGGTGGCGGCGTAGCATCGATCGATGGCGCGGAGCTCGTTTGGACAAGCCCAGGTCTGCTGTAGCTAGACGGCGTTAACATGAACCATGCCCAGTAGTAATCTAATGGCTTTCAACGCCGTTCACCCGTGTGTTTATTGCTATATCGTTTCCTAAAAACGAACACAATAACAAAATGTGCAACTGGTTCGTTCACCCCAACCATACCATACCATACCATACCATACCATATGTATGCGCCCTCCTCGTTTTTCTTCACGCATCGCGCGTGCGTGCATCTGGTAGGCTGGAGTTTTTACGGAAGATCTTCTCCGGGAGCGGATCGTCACCATACTCATCAACAAATCGGCTGTGAGTCCTGACACTGCTAGCGTACCCGTGTACGTTGTTGCATAGCTTATTATGGCTGTTTCGGCGCTTGGGGCTTTATGAGCAGAGAGAGAGGTCGTTCGTGGCAGGAAAGCAACAGACTCCCACCTCATCGCTTAGCGAACAGGGTTCCACTGTGAACCTATGAACCCCACGAAAGCGATTGGGACCCCTGGGAGCTCAAAGGGCGGAAGTCGCGGATGTAATTTTCACTTCGTTGATGATTTCAGTTTAGGGTACCAGTACTGTAAATTAATCCGAGCTGGCGAGTTTGGGTGGTATGGAATTTTTGTTCGAGGCCCTTTCAGAACTTCTTTTTCTGCCTGACCGACGTTCGTATGTTTGGCAAACTCCTCTTTGCACCTCTGTACGGTACGTCTGGCCAAGACACATGCTAGTTATGTTGTGCTGTAGTGTAGTACACCTCTAGCCGAAACGTTCGCACAATAAATAAATAAATAGTTATTCTGTTCTAGTGCTGTGCACAGCGAAAACGTGTCTCGATTTTCAGGGTACCTGGTATACGGTTCGCGACGCACACATGGGAGGGAGGCGGGGAAGGGGAGCGGGGAGGGGGAGGAAGCAGTACGTCAGTGTACGAAACATGTTCCGGGTATACAAGTACCTCAGCATATGTATACTGGTAGAGCATGTGTCCTTGCAAGACCTGATGTGAGTCATCGGCTTATTATCTGGGGAACCCTCCCGTGTCGACACAGGCGGCCAGAGCGGCTAGGGCTATCCTGGGGCCTTTCGTGCCACAAGGCTGGCCAGCGGTCACGGTCCTTATCCCTTGCCTCCAGGTATGTTGTATGCCGTGTCGTCCTGACCCGCTCGAGTCTCGAAACAGGGTACTCGTGTGTACTGTACCAACAGTAGCTGCAATCTGCTGCAGATAAGCAGTTGGCCCCGAAGGCTGAATATTCGCCTATGCACCGCGGTATGCGCTACTCTATGCAGTACGCGACACTACGACGGAAGAAAGTAATACCGGGTACTGTGTTATTACCAAAGCTGTTCGCGGGTCCGAGTACCCGACCCGATCCGTCAGAGTTTGAACACCTCCTGACCCGACCCGACGCGACCCGACCCGACGCGACCCGACCCGACCCGACCCGACCCGACCCGACCCGACCCGACCCGACCCGACCCGACCCGACCCGACCCGACCCGACCCGACCCGACCCGACCCGACCCGACCCGACCCGACCCGACCCGACCCGACCCGACCCGACCCGACCCGACCCGACCCGACCCGACCCGACCCGACCCGACCCGACCCGACCCGACCCGACCCGACCCGACCCGACCCGACCCGACCCGACCCGACCCGACCCGACCCGACCCGACCCGACCCGACCCGACCCGACCCGACCCGACCCGACCCGACCCGACCCGACCCGACCCAACCCGTGATAATTCAAAACACTTCTCACCCGTGGCCACAGTAGTTACTACATTAGAGTAGTCTTGCGGTGTACGGGGCAGGGTGTGTGTCTTACACTGCAGCAGCGTGTTTAGCACCACATATGTTTCTTATCGATTTTCGTTCAAGAAACGTCGAGTAAAGCAAATTGTTTTTCCCCCGAATCATAAAGTACTACAGTACGAATCGCGTTTTACTGTCTGGGCTTTGCTCGATATTATAGTATGACTCTCGCTGCCGTGTCACGATGAGTACAGTCGTGGCCGATATAACTGCGCAAGATCTCACGGTATCACGATGGTCCATCTGAACGACGAACAAGGTGGACCGGCGATCGTTGAAAAAGGAGAAGGAGGTGCACACGAGCACATGACCGACGATCACCAAGGATCACCAAGGGTCTTATCGCTGTGTTGGGAAGCGCTGCTACTCGTAGGCCGTGCCTACGCAAGCACACAATTCCGCGCCCCGGCCCGTATGGAATGCCGCCTGTATGGCGAAACGGCATGCGTCAAGCTCGAACCCCGTTTGGAGCAGTTGTGTTACTTTGTCGAGTGGACACCGGTAATGGCCTCCTTGAAAAAGGGGCAACTTAAGTAGTATCCTCAATCGCATGTTTTCCAGCTTCTGGGGATGGTTGCCTCCTTGAGCGTGTACCCAACCCTGGAATCAGCGCGGGCGGGCGCCCCCCGCCTATGCGTCGGGGGCGAGGGGGGTCACCCAACCCTGCACTTACGGTGAATAATCATCGGCAGTGGCGGCAGCAGCAGCGAAAATAGTTCAGCAGAAAAATAGGTTTTTAAGCCATACATTATTACTGAAACCAAATGTCCCACACTAGTTCCAAGCGATATCCTATGCCCCAAAACAATGGTTGCGGGCCCTGAGGGGCTACGAGTACGCACTCATCTACTACCACATAATAATCTCTAACACAATGTGGTACAGACAGTATACTACTGGAGAAATGCCTATTACAGAACACACGTCTTCCCCTTGCGCTCACACTTGCAGGACACCTTTTACACAGCAGTAAGTCATGTGTACTATTAATACTCGTGAGAAAGCGAGCACCGTATAGAAAATGCAGCCTGGTGAATTGTACAGGAACCTATTGACTCGGAGAGCGTTTCATATTAGCGCAGTCAATGTGGACCCCCCCCCCCCCCCCCCCGATTCTCCAAAATAAAGTCCGGCCTGATTGTTGCTGCATGGATTTTGATTACAGTGCAACTAAAAAGAGGGGAGCATTGACGACAAAATAAGTGACGGTCACAAGCAACGATGACTGCGTGATTGCGGGATGATGCAACTAGGCGTCTGAACCACTATGCTTGATTGAAGTCGTGCGTGTCGGGGCGCGATCTGCGCTTCCACCTGCCTGTACTGCTGGGCGCTCACACTACTCTATAGCTGGTAAACGATGGATCATACTTATTGTACGCGTGTACAAGAATAACAGTGATCACATTGTTGGGGTTTTTCTCTCGGGATCTCAAAGGTGACTGAACGTGCTTTGTAGGAGCTGTACTGCTTGTGATAGCGCCGTACTCTCGGGTGTTACCGCTGTACTGCTGTGTGCGAAAGGATGCCAACAGCGCGAACGCTAAGAGGATCCGCCCTGGAGAGCGGGGGAAGGGGACTAAGGGAACACCGACTCCCTCCGGAGAAATTCCACTGGCCAGACAGGTAACCTACGTTACCAAATCGAATGCTACGGTAACTATACTCGTACTGTATTGGTACTAATTTATGCGGCTACCTACTGTAGGACAGCATAGTGCATGCCTTGTAGGGCTTGCACTATACCCTTCCTTTTTTGCTGTGTCGAAAAAGTCAGAGGTTCTGCGTATGTATACAAAATGTGAGGCCGGCGAGCGATCCTCGTCGGCCAACCGCAAAATAATTCCCGAAGAAGAGGTCATCTCCGAAAAAGCGCTTTATCTCCGGGAAACCCCTTCTATTTTGTTTTGCTGCCTTCCGCCAGCACACACAGACAATTACTACGGTACGTAAATGCGCACAAGTGGGAGAAACAAATGAGACTGTAAACGTATGAGGAATATCTCCTCCGTACATGAGTGAGCTCCGTCGGGGAAACTAATGTTAGGCTAAAACGCAATCGAGGAATTTCGACGATGTCATCCGTACGCAAGAAAATAGGCATATGGCATCGAACCCCGCCGCCTCACAAACCGTTATATGTTCAGAACGTACCAGGTACGATGCGGCCCACCCTTGATGCGGCTCGCCGGATACACCATGGTGCTTCGCGCTTGGGGCAAGCAATGACTAATCCAAGCCCATTAGCAATTGCTTTGTTTTCACCCCCCCCCCCCCCCCGCGTTTGTGCAATCAGTGTCTGCCTGGTCGGTGAAACCCCGATTGCTTCGGCGATGCTTTTAAGGATACGAGGGTCTATGGTCGTACGACTACTGTGCGGACATGCATGACAATAACTACGACAACGAGTGCCCCCCCCCCCCCCCCCTTCCTTTCGAACTCTTGTTGGCACTGTTATTGTTGTTATTGCTGTTGCAGACCGTGGAGTTGGATGAAGTATTGCCGCAGGCGATATCGGCGTGGAGAAAGGTGATGAAGCACCGCGAGTCGCACGTTCACCTTGCCTTCGATCGGTACTGCTCCACGTTCCAGGTGAGCTCTACGCAGTGTCTAGATATTGATTAGCAAATCTTGTTTGAAATTTGTGAACCCGTACCCGGTTAGATATACACCATTCCCACGGAGATATCGCAGCAGCAGCAGCAGTAGTAACAGTCAGTGCTGGCCGCCAGCTCAGAGGGTATGGTGCATCAGCCAGATGGACCCCAGGTTATGGTTTTGTGAATGATGATCTCCAGGGTTGTTCACTGGTCGGGTCGCAAACCTCGCGGGTCAGGTCGGGTGGGGTAGGGTAGGGCCGGGTCGGGTCAGGTCGAGTAATGGGGACCGGATACGATCTGTGATCATTTGAAAACCTCCAGGCGCGACCCGACCAGACCCGACCCCGACCCGACCTCGACTCGACCCGACCCGACCCGACCCGACCCACCCAAACCATCCCATACCAACCCAACCCGACCCAACCCGACCTGTTGGATAGACCTGTTAGAGATCAAGAAGTGCCTGACATTGACCAGCGGGTTGTGGTCATGAGCCTGGAGGAGCCCTGGTGATCACTGACCTATAGAGCTACGGTAGTCAGTCAGCGGTATCTGTTTGTGAGGTGGGTATGGTGCATGTTTCTTGTTTACTGACTGCCAGACCAGTCAGCGTGTATGTGCATATATATTTGTACAGTGCGGCATGCAACGCCAGTGCTGGCATGGACGACAGCCATATATTGTGGCATGGGAGATGCGCACTCCCCTCGTCGACCCGCAAACCAAAGTCTGACACGCCCTCTTCCAGCACACCGGTGTTCCTGTAGTGAGACTATATAACCTTGCTATGCACTAGAGCAGTAAAGAGCGCCGAGTGCCCCTTGTCCTTGTCAAAACCGTCTTTGTGTTTTCATAGGAAGGTAATGTGCATCGACGTGAGGCCAAAGAATAGCTCCTGTGGATCGTGTGCATCGTTGAAGGACCATGGAACAGCCGCAGAGAAAACGGAAATCGTTGCATTTGGCTTATTAGTACTGTAGATGACTGACTATTTTTGTGGCGACGAGTTATAAGTCGGCTTATTGCTACAGAGTGTCTGTCAGTTGGTTGCCTATACATGACCGATTATTTATTTAGTTGTCTTGGTACTGCTGTAGGTATGCCGGTTGTTTGACTCTAACTTACCGACTACTGTACTGTGGATAGTTATACTGCTGTAGTTGGCTACTACTGTAGATGTAATCGTCGATTGCGTCCGGTACTTTGCGGAGTTCCGCATCATTATATCTGACTTGGCGCGTTTGAGGCTCGAGGTTTCTAGCTTACTGGTACGACTATATCATTGATAAAATCTGTAGCAGTACAGCAGTAAGTCTTTCAGCTGGCTGGCTTACTTTCTCTATCCAACCAACCGAATTAACCCAACGACTGTGATACTTACTATTAGCCGTCAGGCCCAGCCAAGTATCAGCCCTACTTTCTACCCAACCCTCAAACCTGAATGGTATTTTGTGGACAGGTGACCGAAGAGATGAGATTCGGAAGAGACGAGGCGCCTAAGCCTAGGGACGCGGTCGTCATGCAGGTTCGCTAATATTAGCCCATCTTACCAGATGCAATGAATGGCATTACGTGTGGCATAGCATAGATGTGCTCCAAGCAGCAACAATAGTTCTACCGATCGCTCTTCTCCTCGCCAATTCAAGGCTCGATTCGGGGTGAACATACTGCACATCCATCAACTGTAGACACGGTGTGGCTGTCTCTGCTCCACAATACGTACGGGGGTTCCTTGCGCACAGACAGCGGTGTGCATGTATGTGTGTTTGCCTGTGGTGCAAAAATAATGCGCACCCTTTCCTCTCGAAGCTCATCCTACGCCTAAAACTGGCTTCGAGCCGAACGGACCCACCCTAGGTTTGCTACCTTCCTTTACCCCCTTTGGAATTCGAGAGGGGAGGTACAGTAACCAAGAAGAACGATTACGGTACGTACATCATTGACAACTAACTAACTGCTGATTGTTTGTTGGGGGGCGATACTTTTTGTGTCTGAACTACAGTACACCGTGCATCTACACAATAATACCTGGTATACAATACCTGGTATACAATATGCCATGGAACGAGCCGTACGGCGCGGGGGCAGGCGGTTGAAAAAATCGAAACAAAATGCCGCTTGTTTTGGTCGCTGGTATGGCCTCCCATTCCCCCTAAACAATCATGCAATATGATGTGATTTTTCAATGCAAGTGCCTGTAGGCAATAATAGGCCCACTTACAGTAGTAGTATTACGGGGGACTATAGTTAATAGGACCAAATATTGTTAGTAAAAATGGTTAAATATATAGGTTTTTATGTGTACCATAGGTCCTATTAACTATGGTCCCCCGTAATAGATGACAAGGGGTACAACGACGGTAATTCTGCCGGGCGAAGGTTTTGATCCCAACTTGACTGATAATTAGCACTTACTTGATGGTTCATGCCCCCGACGCCTTGAAAACGTTCCTTCGAGGCAGCTCGGCAGGAGCCTGGTGGAGAAACGAGAGAGGAGGCAGCTTTACCAGTCCGCGTTGGATGGATGGGGCCAGGGCGAGGGTCAAAGCGAGGACGATGCCACGAGCACGACCATGAGACTGGAAAATGAAATCGAACAAGCTCAGAAGCAGAGGCTGGAGGTGTCTGCTTTGACAGGAGCGGCTCAACAGGTCAGATGGGCCGCTACTACTGCGCTGGCGCGAGTTTTTTTCACCCCCAATCATTAATCGATACAAGGTTAAACCAGTCGGCAGGTTTATAAGCTAATGTTACCGCCATCCTGTCCATTTCGCGAGATTTTTTTTCTGGCAACCCGCCACTCACTCCAGTCACGTGGTTATTCTTACCTGCGGTACAGTACATAGTTGTAGTTTTTGCTTGTTATGTGTGTTTGCTCATATATATCGTTGCCCTCCAATGCCAAAGCTAACAAATCCACGATCGCCCGAGTCAGTAAAACAATAGTTAACACCATCCACCCTTACCCCTACGCTCCAGTTACGATATGTATGGCGGACCTGTTCGTTCTTTCTCCTCCCATCGATTAAGTCTGCTCCTCCCGTAAGTCAGGCCCGGGGTCACATATATATATGTATCGTCACGATTCGGCTGAAGTACAGAAGCTGTGTGCAGGGGCAGGTCGGTGGTATCGTGTAATGCCATCGAGGTTTAGACACGCCGCGTGCCTTGTGTGACGCGTGACTTGCGTCCTATTGCTCTTTGTCGGGGGTGGATATATGACGAATTCCCGGGGGTTCTGGGTGTGACTTAGTTGTTTCATACGTATGTAGTATACACATGTGCATCATATTTTTTTGAAAGGGTGTCGTTTTGCTGACACGAAGCAAATATTTTTTGCACACGACACCGTTCGCCAAACCTCTCAGTGGCCTGTGCAGTGACATATAAGGCGAGATAGTGTCAATCAATGTCAATACAGCGGCAAATTCGACGATCGCTATCTCACGCCCATGACTCCTGGGCCGTGGTGCAGACACCCATGACAAGCTGGGTAATGGAGTGCACGGAGGATGCGACTTGCATGTATCAATACATCAACATTCTCGTAGCGCCCGCGACTGCATCTGGGTGCCATTTTTCCTGAAGAGACGCACGAGCACGGAGCAGGGTGCCACTCGCAGACATAAATACAGTACGCCAACACATCACATTAGTCTCGTGGTCGAACGCTCACGACGTCGACCGGACGCTATGCCTTGCCGTCGTGTACCTTGGTACAGAGAGTCATGAGCTGGGTACTCGAGAGCACGGGGGATGCGACTTGTATGAACGATTACATCAGCATGAACGCCCCGGTGGTGGAGCTGCTGACAAAGGATGACCTTGCTCTCGCCTTGCGCTTCCTCAATCCAGCCCTGCCCGACGCCGAGGCCAAGGCCTTGTACAAGCGAGGCGAGTGGTCGTGAAGGTTTGACGCATTGAGCATGCCCCGATACGTAGGGAGTAGTGTTAGTAGTAGACTAAAGCCACGGTAGGGGTAGTGGTCCTTATTTTTTTCTGAGCCCCAGACACGAGGAGCTTAATATCTCACCAGGAACCTGGTTTCGAATCATAACTTTTTTCGCCCAACCCGACGAAGATACTTGTCCACGTTCGTGTTTAAAGTTATAATCGTCCTATTTCTGACTCGATCTCCCACAATGTTACTATTTGGCTCCTCAGGAGGTGTATTTCCATGAATGTTTTCCATGGAGGAAGTGAAATATACTTCCACGAACTTGAAAATATTTCTCAAAATGTTTCTTCCATGACAGTAAACTTCACTTACTTCCATGAAAGTAAAAAAGCTTCCATGGAAGCTGGATTTATTTCCACGGCACCTCTATGGAAGTGCATAGTTGATTTCATGGAGTCTTCCAGCAACAACTGTGGAGGCTTGCATGGAAGCATGTGTACATAAAAAAAAGCTCGATTTACTCCCATGAAAGTTGTCTAATAATAAGCTTGCATAGAATCTGCCTCCATCGGATACTCCACGAATGCCCCCACTGCCCTGCTCCCGCTTGGTGCCTTCATTCCGCAGTGGGCTCTTCCCGTCTAGCATGTCTAGCACCTGCTCTCACCCACATGGTGCAGAGATATAGTTAACCCTCCGCAGGAACAACCGGAAGCCCACCATAGTCACCCTGATCCCAGGAACCATGGAAAATATCATGCTCCCACAGAAGCAAAAAAACTTTCATGGAAGCAAATTTTACTTCCATCGAAGCAAAAGCATTATTTCCATGAGAGTATATTATACTTCCATGGAAGCAGCACGTTTTCTCCCATTGATTGGAGTGCGAACAAATTCCATGGAAGGTCCACAATAATTTCCTTGGGAATAGTGAAGTCTATAGAAGAAGCTGGTGGAAGTAATGGAAGTCGATGAACTTTTTTTGCGGAAGTTCATGACAGCTCCCGCCGAACGTTGCTGTTGGAGCTTCAGTTGGTGGAAGGGGACTTCAACGCACTTCTTCCATGAAGAAAGTAAGTTAACTTGCACGGAAGCGAAACAACTTCCACGGAAGTTTAGCGCGTGCTTCGATGGAATTAGAATGATCTCCATGGAGGCTAGAATTTTACTTCCATCTCTTCGATGGAGTATGACATTGTGGCCATAATGTCCATGACAGAAACCCAAAAAATGGAAATCGTGTGGTTGAGCCTACTAGCTTGTACCAGTACTGTAGTAGTTGCGCACCAGAGGAGCTCACCCGGTCAGCAAATAAATAAATATTGAACCAAAAAAGTGCAATCGCTACCGTAGGACGAGTCAATGATATTCCTGCGCTGCAACAACTAACTGCAAAATAAAGAACCGGAGACGACTATGGCGCTCCTCTCTGCTGTCCGCGGTATGCATGACGACTCGAACACAATTTGAGGCGTTTACAGCATGGACTCCATGTATGTCCGCGATCTCTAGGAATGGATATGTATTGCACGCGCTCAGGCACAACAAGCCGAGGCGGCCCCTTGACACTGCACAGCACGTTCCAACCTTTTTACATCGCATCATTACATCATCACCACTGGGGTGCCTCATCAGAGGCAGGGTCCGTCTCCTAAATCGCACCATTGCGGCGTTGCATGACCACTCGGGCGCATTGTCAGACGCAAGAGCGTCCTTTCAATCTGACCAGGAAGCTATTTATTTGACGTATTTGTCTTGTTGTCTTCCGACAGGATGCCGGATCCAGTGGGACGACACCCACACCTTGTTCAGAGGGCTGTGGACACAGGAAGAAACCGAGCTTGGAAAAAAGTACGTTCAACAGAAGGTTATGTGTGTTGTGCTTGGTTATGTCTTCTTCTTGTTTCGATGCCCCCAACCGCCTCGCAGAGTTCAAAAGATGTTTGATACCGGTCCGTGACGTCTGATGTATCGGAGGGTATGATGTGCGAATAGCCGGCAGAATCGTTTTTCACTGCAGGACAAGCGTGTTGCCTTTTGCCCTGGGCACGTAGTCGTACCACGGGAGCGTGTTGGTGGATACACGTGAGCTGAACACTACTGCTGTGTTGTTGTCTTCGTGTCCCCGTTCATGGTCGACTATACTACCAGTAATCTACAGTAGTAGAGGCAGTAGATTTGTAGTATCCCTATTAGCGCCGCGGTCCCATAATATGTGGAGACAATTCGCTCTAATTATATGTAGTTTGTCCCCAAAACGGGACTGGGGTCCTGAGAGGGCTAATAGCACTATTGTCACCCGGAGAGAAAAGCGACGAAGCTTGACGTGCTTGGTCGTATCAACCGTCTACTATTACGGGGGGGCATAGTTAACAGGACCAAATATTTTCATTAAAAATGGTCAAACATGTAGATTTTTTTGTACCCCATAGATAGGTCCTGTTAACTATGGTCCCCCGTAATAGTAATAGCAATAACAATAGTTTGAGCCCCCAGCAGAACGAGTAGGGTCATGCTGCGTCCGTGTCGCGCGCACTCCTTCCTTGCCGTGTAGTCCATCCATCCATCCATCAGGATGTTGCACCCCGCAACCAAGCAACGACTGGTAGGTAGGTACTGCAATGAATGGTCACAAACCCCAGAGACAAAAACGGAGGAGGACTCCATCTTGCCCAAGATCAACTCCATGCAGTACATGCACAGTGCAGAGTGGAAGAATCACTAATAATGGACGACAGGTGTCGCTAAGCTTCCCGCAATGTTCCCACAGGCACCGCAGCTCAAGCCAACCCGAGGGACAGACGGTCACAGGGCGAGGCCACGGTCGTTCTCTTGTATTTGTCTCGTCCCTCTCAAGGTACAAAAAGGCTTTATAGAGTGGTACTAGAGGAAATGGGCACTGGTAAGACTTTAGAGAGTAGCCCCATCCTCAACTACTAGTTATTTATACGTACGTACGTGTGATAAAACCTTTGGCGCACACGTTCCGTTGGCTCCATGAAGGTACTGGGTGCACACCGTCCAGGATCTGACGCAGTGGGCCACGCCGTACTACATTAACGACTTTAGGCGGGAGGAAATTAGTCGACAGGCAAGTGGCTACAGAAATAACCCTCAGTGCAGGAACGGCATTCGTGTGAGATGTAAACTGCAGCTGTGTACTTGCACGGTTCTGAGATAGATGTAAGAACGATTAACGTACGATAGTTATGGTGAGGGTGGTTAAACATGAAGCAGCGCTGCATGCGATAGACCTCAAATCGCTACTACTACTGATAGCTGGCATTCTCAGTAGCGGCAACGGAAGCGGGGAGCGTGTTCACCTCGTATGAGGGTAGTACATACAGGCAGTAGACCCTTGCAACGCTACAACAGTAGAGGCGCTTGCATCCTGTATAATATACCTGGTATGCTTACTGTAGTGTAGTTTATGAGGCTCCTCAGTCAGTGGAGGAGCTCCGCTGGTGTGTTACGCGTACTGTATCACTGCTGCTGTGTACCTTCACCTAAAACCTTACTTTTAGAGGGGGGGGAAACGAAAGGCAACCCGACCAACGATCCCATAGACTCCCGTACAGCACAAGACGTGCAACCAGTTCAACGGGTATGCGAATATTATTGTAAACACACACAAAATTATGGGATACAGCGCAGTGCTACGGTATAATAGCAGTACAGTAGTTCCTCACCTGTTGCAGCTAACCCCTGTAGGACCGCAGTCCCTTGTGATGCAGGAGACAATAATAGGGGGCGGACAGCTTAAAACTGGAGCTGTACGAATATTTACTATGAATAATGTTAACCCTTTTAGGACCCCAGCCCCGTTTTGGGGACAAACTACTTATAATTATAGTGTTTTGTCCCCACATATATATGGGAGTGCGGTTCTAAAAGGGTTAAAAGGGTTGAGGCCCCCCCCGTCAGTCAGAAGAAGAAGCTTTTGGGCCAAAAAGTGCTATAAATATGTACCCCCAGCATGTAAACCCTGCCGTAGTACGCGTCGTCGGTAACTAACTCACGATAACTCAAGACAGCTCAAGACAACTCAAGACACCCCAGGACAGCTCAAGATAACTCATGACAGCTTAAGACAACTAAGACAGCTGACGGTACTTACTGTGCGTCGCACGTCCGTGTTGGGATACGAGTTGATGTCAACACAGCTTGCCGGCGAGAGCGGCATAGTGCGCAAAATGGTTTTCAAGGAATCGCGTTGAACGTCAACATGTATGTATGTACGTACCTGAAAGTACTACTCCGAGCATAAAAAGGATAGAAGGATGGGTGCGCGTAGGTGGCTAGCCTACTACAGCAGCTCGATTGTGAAGGGATCGAGGGTGATTTCGTGCATCTATCTGCTGACGGTTGACTCTGCTTTTTTTCGCGCGGTTTGGTTTATGCGGTCGTTGTTCTACGCATGCTAACGGCTGGGTCGTGTCAACGGCTAGATCAATGACATACATGCTAACGGTTGGATTTTGCTATTGTAACCGCTGAGTATTTTTAACGGCTGGATCATGCTATCGGCCGGATCAGATTATGAACCGGATCCTGCCGACGGCTGAATCATACTATTAATATTAATAACGGCTCGATCATACTAACGGGATTGGATCTTGCTATCTGTTCGATCATGCTAACGGCCGGATAATGCTTCGCGCCTCTTTGGCTACGAGCAGGCCTTTGTCGAACTCTGCCTCGGTGGCCGGGTCTTGGATGACAGTCCTCTGGGGCAACACTTCCTCGGCCAGCCGCACGTCCTGTGGGACAAATGGGATGTCATCGTGGCATCGCTCGGGAAGAAGGTCTGGTGTCGATGTATGATACGGGATGTGCCAGGTAGGTAGCGAATACCTGGTGCGGCCACTCACTGTACATTATTTGCTATTTTTTGTCGGCTTCAGAGGGAACTTCTGCCGAAAACAATGGGCGGATACGGCATTTGCACACCTGTTCTGTGAGGGAACGGTATCATTTCTTGCCGACAGAAATATGATACGTATACGGAACACGTGCAGCCGACGTATAACGTCAATCAACTAACTTCCAAAGTTGAGTTTCAACCACTCGATCGGACGACGAACTCACAGCGGTCGTGTTTGTGACTATTCGATAAAACAGGCACGATAATAGGGTAAAAAAGGGTGGTGGGCGTATTCAATTGAGTCGGATGGCAAGAGGAATAATAATAATTGAGTATACGCAGGAAAGTATTGACTGGTAGTATTTAGACGAATTGTATGATCTGTTTTTATCCTGAACTACTACGTACGGTGGTACACAAAAAAAACATATATAATTCGTTATTTTTACCATTAAATATTGGACCTATGGTATACATAAAAACCTATATGTTTAACCATTTTTACTAACAATATTTGGTCCTGTTAACTATGGCTCCCGTAATAACAATATTTGGTCCTATATACTATGATCCCCCGTAATAGTAATGCCCTGAGCTTTGTCGGAAGGCAAATAAAATAGTACTAACTTTCGTATGCAACGCGTTTCTTCGAGACGCGCACCCAGCGCGATCTACATATTACCCGTACTGCAGCGGGCCCGTACTCATCAATGGCTGGTAGATTGATACCATACCGCCGCATTTACGGTGAATACACAACGCGAAGCGAATTGCTAACGTAGGACGGCACCACGCATTTTGGGTCATCATTCCAAAAGCGAAGTGGGATTCTAACTGAGGACCGGACCGAAAAAATAGAGGCTCCTTATTTCCCGCTTTGTGTGCCCCAATCACCGTGTCCCACCCACCACCGGAATCTTCCAAAAATGAACAAACCACGTGAATATTTGTGCGGCTACTGTGTGCGGTTTGCATCGTCGTCTTTGACGTCCGCTCTGCTTCCCATCATCACCGAACACAGTCGACGATGGTTGGCGACAATTACTAATATTCCCAAACGCGAGAGTTCCGAGCGAGAACTACAGTAGTACGGCCGTTAGACCCCAAAAATGATGAAAATAAGGGTCAAGGTCCCGAAGATATGCCTCGCCGCGAGATCCGTATCCATATAGGAAACCCGGGGATGTACCCCGGATGTTCCCTGAAGACCTCGGGCATCACTGACCTTACTCAAGTCACTCACGACCAACCATGGGGTCATACTAGACTAATATTCCCAAGCGCGAGAGTTCCCAGCGAGAACTACTGTGCGGCCGTTGGACCCCAAAAGGGTTAAAACTAAGGGTCAAGGGCCCGAAGATATATATCGCCTCATGATCCGTATCCATAGAGGAAACCCGGGGATGTACCCCGGATGTTCCCTGAAGACCGCGGGCATCACTGACCTTACTCAAGTCACTCAGGACCAACCATGGGATCATACTATGGTTGGTACTTAGGGGTACATATAGTTGGGTCCAAGCGTTTCGTGACTGGCGGGGCTAGTAACCTATTATTGCTGTGGCACTGTTAATACTCAACGCAGGAGCTACCCAATAACTTTCGAAGTCCATTCGGGTTTCGCTGTAGTAGAGTATAGGCCCGGCAACAAAAACACCTGTACATGATTATAGTGTGAGCTAGCCTTGGAACCTTATTTTGACACTAGTAGTCTACTACCATTAAACAAGTTTGAGCATACATAGACTACAATCGTACCTGGTATTGTATAAGACTAGGATGACCATATCGCTGTCTAGAGCTGTCCTGACGAGATACTTCTTTCGGTGCTATGGTCTACGGTACCGTGTGACTGAAAGTGGTACGTAAATGTGTTGAGAGATTCACGGCCTTTCCGCAAGCCATGTTACGTTACCGTGACTGTATCGAGCTGCCGGTTTCCGACCCCAGCAAACAGTGAGTGAGCGAGTCCTCATGATGACTGCTGTAGTCAAGCTCCGCAAGCCAAGCGTTCGCACAAACCACCTTCTCCGCGTGTATTCCGCTTTATTTACCACGTATTGTTTCGAAGGAATTGAGGAATACCGGGCTCGAGGGCGATTCCACACGGCCAGCCGCAGCGCAAGATCCAAACCGAGCAGGTAAACCATGTTTTCGTTACCTACCTGCTGTACGCTACGGCAGTTAATAGTCTCCTATTTTGGCTAAGGCTTGCCGCATAATATGGTGACGTGAACGTTGGGCATAGATAGGCTCTTAGGGGTCAGTAAATTATGCATGGTAAGATTGAGAGTGGTGTTCCTCGCTGAGCAGAATGCTTTGCTGTATACTCCTCCAAACAAAAGTATCGGCCTGAAACACATCACATAGTATACTGTATACTGTATTCGCCAACTGATGTACAGCAGTAGACACTCCCATGTGTGTCCACTTATACATCGCACCGCACCACAGGCACTTGTAGTTACCGCACGCAAACAAGCGCGGCCTCAACAACAGGCTAACATACATTGTACAGGTTTCGGTCTACTGTGTACTACAGCGGATCACTTGCAGTAAACAATCCTATATATATATGCCGCTCTGAGCCGTTGTGCAGGATATCGTGTCGCACAGATCCAACCCAGGAAGGCACAAGGTACAAACATTAAGTTGACCATGCACATCATACGGCCCTCACCAAGCAGACATAGCCTTGATCGCGAATATCAGCGCTGTGATATACACAGGCCCTAACCACTAGGGTACGATGATAACACGTACCAGGTATATACTCCAACCGGAATGTCATATGAACAGTGGAGGCCTTACTCGCAGGCAGGGTTGTTCATCACTCTGAGGTAGCGGACTCCCTACCGCACCATCTCGTCTAAATTCTACCAGCAACCCGTCGACAATAAGCAGGAGATGAAAAGGTTCTTGAGTCTAGAGATTCACCGCATTGTGCCATAACCTACAAGCACCCCGAGCGAACAGAGGGTTTCGCGGCCAAACGAGGAAAAGCAGCAGTAATCAAGATCACCTCAAGCTATCACTCCAAATCCTCGTATCTCTCACAGCACGAATAGCTCCAAGTCGCCGCCGTAATCCTCCTCCGGCCACTCCGCAGGACAGCCGTTTAGCCTTCCCCATTCCTGCTCATGCTCTTTCCCGGACACGAAAACGCCATAACACATGTCGTCATCCCACGGGCAAGTTTGCGCCCGCGCCCACTGCAGTATGCCGAGATGCCCCCTGCCCTTGCAGCAGCAGCGCACGTGCGCTCGTCCCATGGGCAGCCTCGCGCCCGCGCCCACCGCAGAATACCCAGATGCCCTGCCGTTGCAGCAGCGGCGCACGTGCGCTCGTCCCATCGACAGCCTTGCGCCCGCACCCACAGCAGTATGTCCAGGCGCCTGGCCCAACCAGCATTGGAGCACGTGCGTTCGTCCCAGGGAAAGAAGTTTGACCGCGCCCAGCTCAGCGTAGGCATTAGCTTCCCGGGGGAACCCATTTGTCCTCGCCCACTGAAGGACATCCTGGTGCCCTCCGAATGCAGCCAATCGAAACACGTGCGACACATTGCACGGGTAGCGGCGAGCCCGTACCCATTCGAGAATGTGTATTGTGCCCGTGTCCAGCTGCCACTTCACCAGCATCCGGGGACCAGGGGCAGCCGTGCGCCATTACCCACTCCAACACGACCAGCCGCCCGTTTCCAGCGGCGAACACGCACGCGCTCGGGGTCCAGGAGCACCCTTGGGCCCCCGCCCACTGAAGCACTTCCTTCCAGGTGGCCTCAAAAAGGCCGAAAGCTCGATCGTGCACGAGTTCCAATCGGCACCGTCCGCCCGAGTCCATTGCAGCACCTCCAGGTAGGTGCCCTCCGGCGGCAACCTTCTCGCGCGTGCTCCTCCTGTCTCAATCGAAGCCATTTATTTGCTCGCGCCCCACTGATGAAGGCCGAAGTGTCCACCCGCAGCAGCGCTGGAAAAAGCTGTGGCGTCCCAAGAACAGTTTTATGATCGTGCTCATAGCAGGATATCGAGATGGCCTGAACCAGCAACCGAGCTGCAGGTTGCACATCCCCATGGGCAACCATTCGCGCGCGCCCACTGAATAATGCCGAAGTAGTGTCGACCGCAGCTGTTGTTCCGGTCCTGTGTGTGGCCCTTGGTAACAGCAATTCGTGTTGACGCGTAGACTACACTTATGTCCATGGTGATGTGTGGGTATATAGCGGTTGTCTCAACATGTGTCACATGGTACGTGGTTTGTTGAGCTTCCGATCAATTCGGTTACTTTTTTCGTTACATATTCGAGGGCTCTTTCAGGCGCATTTATTCACACCCTTACCCTTCCTTAAAAAAAATATCCTCCACGACGAGCCATTATGATTATGCTGGCTCGGTACAAGCACGATCGTTTAGATCAGAACGGGACAGGGTACTGCGTGTTATGTTATGGTAGTTCAGAGCTTCGTTGTACTCGTTTCGCCGATACTCTCCGGCACCCGTGGTGCCTTTAAAAATTTACGTTTCATCATGTAAACGCAAGTATGCACATTACACATATTATATGATACCAGTACTAATCTATATATATGACATTGTTTGTGCGGATTATAAATATATTTAGCCTGGATAACTGTTGGATCATTCTGGTACACGGGCGCTTGGCGCGTTGCCTCGCTCACGAATAACGATGGGAAATCAAAGTGCGCGAAAGGGGCTCGCAGCTCTTTGCTGTGGGACGTAGGACCCTTAGAAATCCATCCACACATAAATACGAATCCCATCCGTAGAGACACACGGTAACTCTTTCCTCGATCTCCGTAGATGAAATACAATTATTGTATAGATCGCACGAATAATCGTATCAGACTGCAGTACATCAGACATTGGCGCGACCATGAGCAACGAACGGCTATTGTTTTGTTTAGTGTGCTTCAATCATCACCTTTACCTTCCAGCTTAACACGTAGGTAGGAGGTTTTACCCTCAGCGATCTTCTAGACAAGCTGTGGTCACAGGGGCCGTCCCTTCTCCCCTCCGGTACGTGCTTTCATTTTTGTCGCGCATAGGGTTCAGCATTAAATATTTCCACTGGTAGTCGGTTTTCATCGAATGTAGCTATCACGGGGGACCATAGTTAATAGGACCGTCGGTATAGATAAAAACCTACCTGGTATATAATTAACCTTTTTTACCAACAATATTTGGTCCTATTAACTATGGCCTCCCGTAATAGTCAAATTTACTTGCAAGAAAACGTCGTTACGAGCGTGCACTCGATGAGACTTGAACCCACGGGATTCATCTTATTAATAGTAGGCACGCGAACCGCCTACTAAGCCACCGGGGACGCCATATGCTCTACAAAAAAAGCTATATGCACTGTTGGTATATATTTGTTGGGTATTCGGGTCTGATAGATAGCACGTTCCATGATGTGTCAACCCATTTTTTAGGACTGCACTCCCGTCCTGGGGATGAAACAGTTGGAATTACTATAGAGGGTCATATTTATTTAGGTCCGCCTACGGCGCAGTGTTTGGATTTACTTAAGTTACCCTTTCGTATGTATGTACGTGGATAATATGGTATTATTGGAATAAGCGCTGCGCATATTGTCATATATATCGCAGATGGCATAATACTGTATCCGGGAATACCCACATTGATTACAAGACCTCCCTTCGGGGGAGTAATTGTTTGGGTTTTATTAAATAGTGGTTTTCGTGGGGTTTTTTCTTCGTTTTAGTTGTACGTATGACCTTTTTGTATGGCAATTGTATGGGTTTGAGTATGGCTTCATTTTTTCGACTATAATTATTATAGTAGTTTATATACCAGGTATGTATGTACTTGGGTATACAGTGGAGCGCTCGACCCTGCAGAGCGGAAGCGTGGGTTCAAACCCCGCATCCTCTTTTAAAAAATTGTGTGTGTCTCTCTCTTTTGTATTTTTACATCCCATTTATTACCATCGCCCTCCTTTTCTCTCTTCTTCCTATTACGGGGAACCATATTAAATGGGACCAAATATTGTTCGTAAAAAAAGCGAAAAAATCAGGGTGTTATGTGTATACCGTAGACCCTACTTAACCCCTTTAGGACTGCAGTCCCGTTTCGGGGGCAAACTACTTGAAAATTGAGTGGATTGTCCCCAAAACGGGACTGCGGTTCTAAGAGGGTCAATGTGATCCCTCGTAATAGTAGTAGTAGCTCACATCCGGGGTCACAAAGTATGATCGGCTCCTATCTCACACCCCCCTAATATACGGTTGGTGCCTTTCGCGAGCGAGAAGATTGCAGCAGGCCTTTTCATTGCTCGACGACTCGCATCGAGTTTGAGTTCTTTCACTACTTAAGTCTTGCAGTTTCTTTTTGGGTGGGGTGAGTATATTTCCTCACCATGAAGTATCTACAGAAGAAGGAGTAGAATAGAATAGACCGTGGGGTCTGATTGGCCCGACGTGTGAAGGCATTCATTCCCTCTACTCACATCGTACTGGTTTTGCAGCTACTACTGCAGCTAGCTGCTTTTTGGCCGGAGAACAGCAGAATGGGGCCCGCTTGCCTCGGTGATACACCTGACTATAATCTGTCTCATGTGCTGCGCCTCTTCTTGTCGTGATTGTGCAGAGAGCACCGGGCTTTTTCTTGCTGCCGGTTTAGTCCCGGCGCGTCACATCCCCCCCCCCCCCCCCAGTAAAACATCCCCAGTAAAACATCAGTCTGGCCCCATACCATGTATTTCTGAACGAACGACACGTCAAGCATTCACAGCGCACCTGGCGTCGTTGTGAGGGGCCTTTCCCAGACACGCCTCATGTGGGTCAATAAAACTTGAGCAGTACTTGTGGTAGTCTACACCAGCGATCCATTTTCAACACCACGCTCCGAAAGGAAACGAAATTTGGGAATAATTATCACGTTAAATACGATATTTCGATTTAAGGACATACTAGTATATGTTTCCCCGATTCAGTCGAGAGTTGAAGAAATTTCTTCAGCTTCGTGACATCATCCGTCGGCCTAAATCGATCGCGTGCGTGCTGTGTGTGTGTGTGTGTGTGTGTGTGCTGCGGTAGGCGAGTCGACGACCAGCGGGCGACAGGATGAACAGGCACCCCCATCCGTAGTTGCAGGCGGCAGGCGACCCACGATGAGGCACAGGAGTGGCAAATGATAAACCTACGCTATTAATAGGAGGATCCTTCATTCGGTGGCTCGGGCATCCACTCGCGCATCATGTTGCTACATCACATCCCAGATGTGTTTGCGAGTCGTAGAGAGATGTATGTGTGTTTTCGATGTTGTTATATGCGCTGCCATGGAAACGCTCTTGGGCGAGGCACAGGGCCGCCCGCGCTATTAACAGTGTACCAGATACTCGCTAGACCCGAACGTGGGTTGTGAAAAACCTTGCCAGGTAGTACGTAGTGAGCGCCCAGTTTCGGAGGTGTCTCTGCAGTGGAGGTGTAGGAGTAGGTGCTCCGCCTCGAAAGGGATGTCTGCCTGGTCGGCGAAAACCCGACGTGGTCCGTCCCGGCATTGTAGGGATGCGAGAGTAAATGGTCATGCGACTACGGCCACGCAAGATAATGAGTACACCCCCCTTCCCCGGTGTATTTGCCTCGAAAGGTACCGCGCGTTTACAGGGTTTCGATTGTTGATGTTATATTTCACGGTGTGTATGCAGGCTAGAGTATGTGTGCGGCCAACAGTGAAGACACCAACCTTTTACGATGTGTATTCACACTTGAGATTGAGGATATATATGTGTGCGTACCGCCAACTTTGACGACACATTTTCCGAGATGCGCCGCTATGCTCATCATGCGCCTCCGTCGCTTAGCGTTCACATTATAGATAGATGGTCTCGTTTCGAAGAATTGCTTGGCAGAACCAACGGAACGCGTTGCTTTGCGGTGCCCGAGGTGATCATATCGGAGGTTCGAAGATAAATGAGGCCCGGATGATTCTGGGATGTAGAGCAGATCCAACGACATACCTGGGATCTCATACAGTAGAGCCGGCATGCGCCAGTCAACAATACTGGCACTATAGCGGCAACCGGCACTATACACTCCACACACTGCCACACAGGTGAATCTCCCATCTGTGCCAAGCGATTCCACAGGCACTCTGAAGGCGGGCAGCCGACACGACTCAGCCGGCACATATAGAGGGGCCCCCGTGACTACCGTTGTGTTTGCTTTAACACACCGTTCCTCAGCAAAACTGTAGCGCCCTGCTACGGCAGATTCGTAACGTTAAGGTTGGATGCTAACAAGAGGAGGCCGACCCGGCAATTCTGCTGCGCCTGAGGCCGGCGGTACGTACCGCAAACTGGCGTAACACCACTGGCATACCGCTCTACGGCGGTTTTCGAGGTCGGTGGGGTCGGAGATACACGAAACCCTGGATATGACCTTGCTGGCAGGAGACATAGTTT
The DNA here is from genome assembly GCA_031213475.1 of Nereocystis luetkeana. Lineage (NCBI taxonomy): Eukaryota > Phaeophyceae > Laminariales > Laminariaceae > Nereocystis > Nereocystis luetkeana. The sequence goes on along the minus strand of JARUPZ010000010.1, from coordinate 512,552 downwards.
GGTGCATCTCCCTCGTACCAATACCAAGTGGAGACAACGTGGGACGGTCTGCCGGCATCCTGTAGAACACGAAAATAGACGCTGCAAACGCTACTATTAATATTAAATAATAGTACCGCAGCGCTGTATACGTAGCTCGCCGGCACTTTATTGCTCGACCCGACATGTTCCCGAAATGTATCGCAACATTCTCGAGTTTCATCGCTGTATAAACAGTCGACGTGTTCTGACCTTCTCGTCGGGGAGTAACCACAATAAAATATTTATGATTAAGCGAGCTTCCATCCCACATGTTTGACGCGATCAAGTGACCGCGGACAGCGGCAGGCAGCGACCGGTCTTCTGTCTCGCCGCCAGGGCACCAAGTACACCGAACACACCTACCTGAAAATAACAGAAACAGAACAACCAACTTTTTTTTCCGATGACACCTTTTTTTAAACCATAGCTTCGCCTCTCGACGAACGGGGAAAGCTCACAACTTTTCAAGGGCGGGTATGTTCGGCAGTGGGACGGCATATACTCCGGCATGCCCAGGTACAAGACCTGGTTGAGTTTGTCATAATGATCCGGATGTGTTCCTTACTAATCACACCGCTGCAGGATACCGTAGGTACCCGAGTACACCCACTACTAGACCCACCCTTGCATGACATTGCAGGTACCCGGGTACCTCCGGACTGACCCCCAGAGTACCCTACTGAAGCTTCAGAGTATATGTACCATCCCGATCACACCCTTGCAGGGCATGGTAGGTATCTGGGTACCTACCCGAGTGCGTACCCTACTAAAAAACTGTTACCACTCGAGTGGATACCCAGGTGGTCCCATAGTACGTACCCTACTAAAACCCTAAGAGTATTTACCCTATAGTAGAAGGGCATCTACTCTGGGGTACCCGGGTACGAAACCTGGTTGAGCTTATTATACTCGGGTAGGTAACCGGGTACCCCCATAGAACATACTACTGGACCCCCAGAGCACATATCCTGCACTCCCTTGCAGTACAGTGTGGGTACCTGTGCACTCCCAGAGTACATACCCTACTGAAAAACAGACATACTCGGGTGGACACCCGGGTACCGCCAGAGTGCCTGCCCTACTGGACCCCCAGAGTACATCACACTGAACCCCATACCCCATAGTGCATACCCCGTTGAGCCCCGAGAGTATATAGTACATACCCTACTGAGCGAAATACTGCGGGGCGTTACCAGCGAGCGCGTCGGCTCCCTAGAAACACCTTCCATACCGGCAATTTACGGTAAACAGAATAAAAACCGAAGACGGACGTCATCATCCACGGCCAATTTTACCATTTTGATATTTTCCCCGAGAAAGTGAAATCGTAATTCCGGAATCGTGACAGATGTCGACCAAGGAGTTCCCACCAATCGAAAAATCCATCCAAAAAAATGACTTTAGTCAGGAGGCTGCAGGCACGAATTGGCTTTTTCTTCGTCTGTAAGCAGTGCAGAGCCTCAAAAAAAGGGCCATGTTTTTTCCCCGAAACCAACCATGGTAGCGGTAGCGGAAATCAAGCGGGCACACGGCACACGGGTTACCCCCCCCCCCCCTCCCGCCCCAAAAACAAAATAAAAGCGACACCTATAGCTCCTACATTCAAAAATACTATAGTACTGCTCCGTCCTAAACGGCGTCGGTGGCTCAGGACCATACCCGCTACAGCGCAGACTGCTGCATACCGGTAGCGAAGACGCCACGCTTACCCTTCCCTTCCATGAGGAAGCAACATGATACTGCAACGTCCAAGCTCACCCCCCCCCTTCACTATTTCCTGTTGCAACTTCCCTGGTGGGTCCCACCCCCTCCCTCTGGAATCAACTAGTTCAAATCTGCCATCCATATGCAAGTCCGCCTCGCAAGCGATTCATAGCAGGATGCAGCTCGCCCTTCATGCGACTCGCCCAACACCTCCTGGCGCTTGGCGCTTGGTGCAAGCAACCAACGTCCGCCTGGTCGGCGAAAACCCGACGCGCTCCGTCCCGCCATTGGGTGAGATGCGATGGTCTATGGTCATACGACTACGGCCATGCATGATAATGTGTACACCCCCCCCCCCCCCACCCTCATCCTCCCTTGTGAAGGCTCGGACCCGAAAACACCACGTGCGTAGTACAATCCATGTTTCCCGACAGACGACACCACACCACCACACCAAGAATACCGCGACGCCGGGTATCACGCATCCAACCCGCCAGGAACTCCACTCCGCGAAACCGTCAAGTTTTTTTCTTCGCCGGGAAAACAACCTTCTCGCCGGAAAAAACAACAATACCAGGTATGCATGTGCTACGGAGGGGAGGGGGCTACGGAGGGGAGGGGGGGGGGGGGGGGGGGGGGGGGGAAGAGGAACCCTGCTGGGCTAGTTCCTACTACATGCTGTTAAAGCTGTTGCTACTCCTGCTGCTGTGCGAAACAACTACTTCACGCGCCGAGACGACGGGATAGCCTTACTAACCCCTCGCTTTTGCCCTGCACAACGACTCCTACTCTTAAGACACCAGCTTAGTTTGCCGTGGAAAAAAATGTGGGTGCAGGGCCATAGGTGTTGATTCAAACCTGTTTACATGCGGGCGAACCCACGTTAAGGGTCACAAACCACTTGGAATTGGAGCAAGATGTGTTTGCTCCGTACTGCTGTGCTACGGGTGTCGAAGGAGCGACTAGCCGAGCCTAGCAAACGACCGTCTTGTGCCATTAGATTTTGCCTCCCGCAACCCTCGCACCATAGACATGAAACAACAGTACTCTCTCCGTGCCCCCCTCTACCCCCCCCCCCCCCCTACGCGTTCCCGCGCTGGGAACTCTGCACAGCACTCAAGGGGCATAGATAGAGGCTAGTCACTATAATAAGGCGGCGTTGTTTTGATTAACGATTTGTACAAAAAAGTGCTCGCGGAGACAAGAGGAAGACAACACGACCGAACCAAACCAAAAAAAGAAACATACAAAAACGAAAACATAAAAAGACGTAACAGAGAGGAAAAGAGAGGACAAGTGAGATCAAGAGAAGGCAAGAGAAACGGAGAGAGATCCACCACGACCCACGGCGAAAAAAAATAAAACAATCACACCCAAATAAAGTCCTGAACGGAATTATAAAACGACACAAACAGAAGAAAAAAAAAAAACGTATAGCAGTTGAGCTCTACTCCGAGTACAGCTATCAGAGCACAGCAGCAGCAGCAGTGCGCCGCACCCTAGCCTCCTCCCAGTGGCCGGTGCATCACCCTGCGGGCCTCGCAGCCAAGCTCTCGAAAGCAACCCCTATAGCTGAAAATACGTCCGTTCTGTGTGTTTCCCAACCACCACCGTTGTCACAATCGGATCCTCGCGAGTGCCATTGGTAGCTTCTACGGCATCATGAGAATCCGTGAAGCAGCACGCCGGGCGTTAGCGTACGTACGCCTCCTCGCAGTCCTCCTCGTTTTTCCGAGTCCTAACAGGGAAGCAAAGTATCATCCTAGCGAGCGCCAATAGAAGCTTCAGCGTTAATCATAGCCCGTAAAATGGCATGCGGCCGGTTATCCCAGATCCCCTTTCAAGCCCCTTCCTCCTCCTCCTCCTCCTCCTCCTCTCCTCCTCCTCCTCCCTCCTCCTATCGAGTCCGTAGCGAGTCTCCTCCACCCCCTCCTCCCCTCCCCCCCCACCTCCTAGCCAGTCTCTAGCGAGTTCCCTATCCTATCCTCTTTCCCCCCCCCCTCTTATCGTCACTACGAAGCGTGACTCGCTCATCTCGGGCCTTCTCTCTTCACGTCCGGGTTGGTTGGGATGGGCAAGCTGACAGCCTGGCCTTTCGCGCACCTGGGTAAAATCAACAGGGGGGGAGGGAGGGGGGTAAGCGATGAATGTTTGCCCAAATGGATGTAACCCACGGTACGGTGGTAAGCAATGAACGCTGGCCACGATGGGCATCAGCCACGGTACGGGGGTAAGCAATGAACGCTGGCCCCAACGAACATCAGCCATGCTACGGGGGGTAAGCAATGAACGTTCGCCCCAACGAATATCAGCCATGCTACGGGGGGTAAGCAATGAACGTTCGCCCCAATGAACATCAGCCATGCTACGGGGGGTAAGGAACACTACCGTAGAGGGGGAACAAACGTTTCCTCAGGTCCGTAGCATCAACAAAAAAAAAATACAAACACAAATACAAATACACATGACCGTGTTCTCACCTGACGGCGAGCACTGCAATATACGTCGTCACCGAGAACCCTACGAGGACGATCGCAGCCCAAAGTGTCTCCATGAAAACGCCTTCGGCGCTCTCAGACTCCTGGTAAAAAAACAACGTGGTCGAACCAAGGTTAAAAAAAAAAATCACGACTATGCCTTGAGACAGCGAGGCAGAAAATATTCCCTCTTTTTTATGACGGAACGTATTAGCATCTGAACTATTTTTCGATCGCACGGCACACAGAGGGACATCTAACCCATGTGGGGAGACATCAGCTTTCCAACGATTCTACGTGTAGCCGAAATTATACGGTTTCGGGTCAGGAAGAGACGGGTAAAAATGGGACTCAAAAACATACAGTACCAGTGCTATTTTTCAAGGCGGGATGGGCTCCCAACCCACATTGTGCTATTACGGGGGACCATAGTTAGTAGGACCAAATATTGTTAGTAAAATATGGTCAAATATATAGGTTTGTATGCATACCATAGGCCCTATTAACTATGGTCCCCCGTAATAGGAAATATACGTATTAGGCATCACCGGAAAGCTCACGATTTGGGCATATAATTCTAGTTTGCGATAATCGCGGTCGTTCCTGTTCCTGAGCTACAAGCGTTCAAAGAAGGGACCTTCAACCCCCATCGATCACCTCTGCCTCATCTGCAGCCCTACGCGATGGGTCACACGTAGTAGCACCGTTGGAAAGCTGGAGTCCTCGGTTTCCCGTGTAACCTAACCTAGGGTGTATAGGGTCCCTGTGCGAGTCTGTGCTCGAGTTAATTTGTCCAGATGCACATATCTTGTGGTACTTTATTTCAATAATGAAGGGGCATGGCCAACCAAAAAACATCATGGAAAATACAAATAAACAGTGAATCCGCACCGGGGTTATTTATTATGGGCCACCGTAATATCAAGAAAATTGTCGGTGCACCGTTTCCGTAGCATGCGCCATTCTACAACATTTTTACAAGGGTACACAGAAAAAAAAAATCGACACCCCACTTGTTTTTTTTTTAGCCCCAGCCATGGGGGGTGGTATATACCAAAATCAATGGAAACAAAACAAAACTGAAAAAAAAATATGTATGATGGGAACACATTTAATTCCTGACAACAAATACAAAACCCGCTAGTAATAGTCTGTTTTTCATTCCGAGACGGTGGCCAGTGCGGTTCCGTTTGTTATTTATTACCTGACTATTAATAGTCTGTTTTTCATTCCAAACGGTGGCCAGTGCGGTTCCGTTTGTTCTTTATTACCTGATTTTAGTATACATAGCACTGGGGCCGTTCATCATTTTTTATCAACCCTCGCAGGAACGCAATCCCGTTTTGGGGACAAAGTAGTCAAATTCCAAGCAGTTAGTCCCCAAAAAACGGGGCTGCAGTTTTAAAAAGGTTAAAACCCAGTGTATTGGTGCGCGATAGAAAAAACCCCTGTACGGTGAGACAATAATCAAGTGAGGAAACCTCCGCAAATTGCACCCCCCCCCCCTGCTCTACATAGCTTCCTTCGTATATTACTATTACGGGGGGCCATAGGAAGTAGGACCTACGGTAAACAAAAAAAACTATATACTTCTCTCTTATTACCAACAATGTTTGGTCCTATTTACTATGGTCCCCCGTAATACAATCAAGTCGAAAAGGCCGGTGGTCGGAGTCGGTAAAAAACAATCAGCGAAACACAACAGCCGGTTGCCGCGGTTGAAAAACATGTGCGATAAGCTCCTGACTTGACGATGACAGTGTGACCGCGAGAAACACTTGTCGAAAGCACCCACTAAAGGCGGTAGTCTACATGGCCAAACATTACAAAGGGTTCAACAATTTTCAGCAACACCGTCAGGCGTTGAACAAAAATTGGGGTTCATCCTCTCGTGTCCACGGGTTTTGGCCGTCAAGACGTCTTCCTTGACGGTCGGTATCGGTCGAGGGGTGAAAGTACAGTCTCCTGGCATGCTGTATTCGATGCTGTATTCGATCAGCAACGATCATCATACGCTCTTGTGTACCAACAGTCGCCAACAAAAGAACTACGTGACACCTCTTTTTCCTGACCTCGCGCAGGCATGGCTACGAACACCCGCGAATCGAAAAACAGGTCGACACCTACGTCCTTTCCTTCACCCTGCTGCGCACGCCTTTTGACGCTCTACCAACACCCACGAACAAAAAAAACAAATAGGCTGCAGTATACTCCGATAGACACGTGTTTGTGCTGACCTTGCGCATGACCTGATGCTCAACGAAGACCCGTTTGTACCGTCCGATGCCGTTGTTCAGTTGGCCGTCGAACATGGGGTGGCCCAGGTCCTTCGCTATGAAACCGCTGTCGTCATCGTCATAAGCTACGACTGAATGCTGATCCAAAGACCCGTGCTCCTCCTATCGATGCAAAAAAAAAATGCGGGAAAAAGAACAAAAAACAAAAGAATTAAAAAAGCGGGACAACCTAAACACGGGGAAACGACCCGAAGCTGTTTCTTCGTGAGTCCGTGCTCCTCTTACGTCAATGAAAAAGAGTGCGGGTAATGTAACAAAATAGCAACCACAAAAAGCGAGAGACCAAGATGGGAAAGCAAACACGACCAAGTGCTTGTCCATAACCCCGTCTCACTCCTATCCATTAAAACAGAGTGAGGGGTGGGGGGACGATAAGACAAGAAAAAAGTAAACAAAAAAAAAAAACGGTACAAATAATAGTGAGGCGGGGAAACACAAAACAAGATGAACGTGCGGGAAAAACAACGAAAGAACAAAAAGAACAAAAAAGAACAATGTGGGATGGTAACACGGGGAAGCAAGAAACAAAAAACGCGGTATAATAACATCGGGGGAGAAAAAACAACGAACAGAGAGCGGGCGGGGGGATTCATACGGGGACGGGGTCGGGTTCGGAAACGAAACTCGGGAAAAATACGCGGTCCGCTTGTCAATCAAATAGAACGTAGAAAAGCGGGGAGAAGAACAAAAAGAACAAGAAGAAAGATGCGAGAGAGTTGCATGGGGACGGGGGTAACAGAGGGGCGGGGTGATTACAAAATAGGAAAGGTGTGATAAACCTTGGTCCCGCTATGTGCCAAGCAAATCGAACAGAGCGTACGGGGAAAATATCGAAACCAAGAAAAAAAACGCGGGATGATGACGCGGGGAGGGGGACTACGAAACGAAAAAGCGATCTACTGTTACGGGGGACCCTAGTTAACAGGACCTATGGTGTACATAAAAACCTATATATTTGACCATTTTTACTAACAATATTTGGTCGTGTTAACTATGGCCCCCCCCGTAATAAATGCTATGAAAATATACATCGGTCGAAATAGAAGAAGCTGTCGAAATAAAAGAAGTTTTTGTGAAAAATTCCAACATGGGTTAGTGTTCGCTACCGTGGGAACTCCAGGTGGTGGAAGGTGTAGACGGAAGAAAAAAAAATAGGAGAGTTTCACACGTCGGGCTGATCACGAAACACTGCAAATTATCTATTGTCTGTAGCTCTTGACCTGCCGCTACCTATCAATAGCTGCATCTTACTCTCTTAGAACCGCTTGTGAGGCCGACTTTGTTGCACACGGATGACAGCGTCGAATGCAATTGATTGTCCTTCTCATATAATATCCACTTTCAGAGACAGCAGGGGGGGGGGGGGGGAGTAGGAGTACTCATGCCATGCGCGGCCGTAGCCATATAAACCCTCGCATCAACCGCGAAGCTGGGAAGGAGCCGTCTGGTTTTCACCGACCAGGCAGACAGCTCTCGCTTGCCACCAAAAGCGGAGCGCCGTGAGGTCGAGCGGGGGCGCTTGTTCGGCTCACCGCGGTGAAGTTGTTTTGCCCCCACGGACCGCAGTCCTGGCAGTCCGTCCCGTCAGGACATACCCCCGACGCCCTCCGGTCGTCACACATCCCGTCCCTCGCGAACTGGCACGAGTTGGTGCACTTCCCTTGGTCGACCATCTGCAGCGGCGTTGTTTTGTCAACCGAAAAAAAACGAACCTCGGTCAGTTTCTTGTTTTACGTATTGCATTTGCCGAAAATGTCGGTCGGAGGCTCCGGCTGCTTTCCTGGGTTTCCATCTAGGTATTAACAGTAGGCGTTATTCCCGTAGGGGAACACTCGCCCGAAAACAAAGAAAACGGCGGTTTCCGGTTTTGGCCGGTTCCTTGGCCAAAAAACGAAAAACCGACCAGATGAAAGTCAGTTTCGGTCGCCCAAAAATCGACCGAAAAACCGACCATATAAAAGTCGGTTTCGGTCGCCAAAACCTCGATCTGTTAAATACCAGCTACCGAAGGTACATCCCACCTCCGTCACTGAAGGAATTGCGGTGACGCACCCCAAAACAATAAAACAAAACCGTGGAGCCGGGTGGGGGTGTGGTTTGGGTTGTGTTGAAGTCGGGGGCGGGAATTGGGGTAGGAAGTCGGATAGAGGTGGCACTTCCTGGCCCAATTGTTTTTACAGAGTGAGCTCCTCCAGTGAGCAACAGCAAGTATACAGGCTAGTATTCGTACTATACTTTCAACTAATATAATGTTTTCGTCGACACTATTAATAGCGAATATATATAACATATATATATTATATATATATATATATATATATATATATATGTTGGTCCGTTTGCGCGAACATACGGGTGAGAGTTCATCATGTGATAGAGCTGAGACCATAGTAAGGCACCACCCTTCCAAGGCACCGCCCCCACCGTGGCATGCTCTGGGGTGGGATGAGGCGAGGATGGGGATGAGGGCGGGGTTGGTGAGGTGGGTTGGGTTGGATTGGGTGTGAGGGCGGGGCGGGAGCGGAGATAGGGGTGGGGGTAGGGAGGATACTGCATCCATACATCGATACGTAAACCGTTACGCAGTTGCCTATCACGTCACCTGGAGTTTGCAGTCTGTGCAGTCTTTTGTATGGAAGTACCAAGTATCAGTAAATTATATGATTAGAGATATGTACAGCTATGACATATGACGTACCTGGTACACGGCATGCAGGGCAATACCACTGCGACGATTGCCGCATGAACCATCTTATCGTTCCGCATCTATGAACTACATGTCGGAATACAGGGTTTTCCGGAGACAAGGAGGCCGACGAAGGTAACAGAAGAAACTACTCTAGCGATTTCATGTAAAAGACAGACTCACCTGGAGCCCGCAGTCTGTGCAGTCGGTGCCGATGGGACAGCTAGGGACCCCTGTCAAAACGAGATCATCCGTAGCGTCCATTGTCGTCGAGTAGCCAAGGTAGCCCCTAGACAAACCGTACAAAGAGCCGTTATAGAGCCGTTGGACCGTGAGGAAAATCGTTACAGAGCCGTTGGACCGATAGAAGAGCCGTTGAACCGTTAGAAGGGTCGTTGCAGAGTCGATAGACCGTTAGGAGGGTAGTTACAGAGTCCTTGTGCCGCTAGGAGAGCCGCTGAGAGCTGTTGGAGATTCATTGGGTTAGAAACATAACCTACACAAATAGATGGGTATAAAATGAAAAGATCCACCGACAGAATGAGTTTAATTACTACCAGGTAGAGATGATCCATCCGCGGGGCTCCTCGTGCGAACAAAAAAAAAAAATGGAAACCCTTTTTGGACTACACTTTCGTTGTGGGCAAAAAACACTTGAATTTAGTGTAGGATTCACAACCGTTAGTAGTACAGTATGTCTAAGCGCCGGCAGCGCAGGACCAAAAGGGCGCATCACGAAGTCCACACTTAACATACGTACGTGCAACTATCCTGGAACGAGTGTATATGGTACATGGCACGTACCAGGTGTTTCTCTAGTTCATGCTCCTGCCCTATATATCGACACGCGGTTTAGCCCGTTTTGTGAACATCGGGCTACGAACACCGTCCATGGAAAACAAGTATACATATACCGATTACAGCGACACGCCATATGACATGTAAACCCCCTCAGGGACGACTGTTCGAGCCGATTGCACCGACAAACGCCGAGGGGCACCTACAACGGCAAGGAACACGGTGGCTTCGGAAAAAAAATCTGGAACGAGATGATCCCGTAGCGGCATCGCTCGGAGCTTGAATCTTCTTCGTTACTACGGCAGCGCAGCAGTTCTTCTGCAGTTGAAGCGGGGGCGACGAGATAAATTGGCACACGAGACGAACCTTAATCGTGGTACGTGTGGTGACTTTAAGCGTTCTCTTTACGAATCCGAGGAGGAAAATAAAAGAAGAAAAATGAAAGATTGTCGCCAGAAATCAGCTTTGAAACTCGTCCGATTGGGGGGGGGAGGGGGGTGGGCTATCATACGGGCTATGCGGTAGATTGCAGGGAAGTGGGCTAACGCGACAACCTCATCGTCATCATCAGGCTGATTACCCACATATTTACCTGGTGACGACTTTTCACAAGACGAACCGACGGATGATACAAACGAGCAAATAAGTAGGTGATCACAGTTCTAGGCTTTTATGCGCACTATGCTCGCAGTTCTTTCCGGCCTAGTCGGGCGTTTCAAGGGCATACAAGTATAGAATTACCGGCTTGGGATGGGGGGGGGGGGGGGGGGGGGGTCGAGCATAGGAAGCATAATTTGCGGGGGGGGGGGGGGGGAGGGGACTGGCTTTCGTACACAGCAGCTTGTGTTGAACACAATTTTTCATGAAAAAAATAACCAAGAACAAAACCGTGCTGAAGGAATTGGGAGCTCAAGAATCATGGTTCAACGTTTTCGCGCCCAAAAAAAAAAAAAAAAAAAAAAAGAGTTGCTGTGGTGCGGGGACACACCCTGCCTTGGGGTAGGGGTGTGGTAGATGAGCGCCATCCGTGTTGACTTTTAGCTCGGTAGTCATGGCGGTCGTACGTACTGTAGCCACTGGTGATGCGCCGCAGTATAACGCCCTCGAAGCCAGTGAACGCCACCCGGACTTCGGATCGAGGGGCATGCAGTCGACCCTTAAGACTCTTCTTTTGACAGAGAGACTGACCACAACCACTGAGCCAAAAGTCGGCGCTGACTAAACTAAAAGTTCCGTGGTTATGCCGGATGTGCAGTGCAACGTCGCTGATTTCGCAGGGGTCAGGAGATACCAGGTATGTCCGCGTGCAACGGAAGAAAACACCCGACACCGGGGCAGCATGCTGACGCTCGTACTGTCGCGCTCGTACTCATACTGTCACGCTCGTACTGTCACGTCGTGGCACGCTCCTCGTGCGACATTCACGAGGCCGCATTCTACGCCCTGTTAGGTCGATACTACCAAGCTATACCCGCACATCTCGGACAGATCATCTACAGATCATCCACAGATAGATCATCTACAGATAGATCATCTACAGATAGATCCTCTACATATATATCATCTACAGATAGATCATCTACAGATAGATCATCTACAGATATATAATTTACAGATAGATCATCTATAGTCCAACTCGCCGTCATGAAACATCGTGCAGGATCTGGGGACAGTACAGACACCGCTTAGGAAGCATGTCCTCGATCACGCAGGCTGTACGGCTCCGACCCGGCACCATGAAGAAGTTTTTGATCATACAGATCATACAGATCATACAGATCATACGGCCTGAAAGATCTAAATCATGTAAGGAGGAGACGATGATCTGTCCCGACAGATGAAAAAGCCTTGATGCGCCCGAAAAGAACGGTTTCCGTAATGTTACCAACCAAATATGGTCTGTAAACATATGCCGGGGCATATATGGATTCTGGGTCCATCGAGGGTTATAATTACTACCAGTATGTATTAATACTCGTAGGTAATACTATGTATCAGTATGTATTAATATGGCCTACATGCCGTAATATTTCCTTCCGGTAGTAGTCACCTGCTGCCGCTGGCCTGACTGGATGACGTCGCCGCATTGCTTCCTGGGACGTAGCCAGACCACATCAAGTCGTTTTCCCCATTCTATATGACACAGCAGCAGCACAGCAAGACGAAGAAACAACACACCAAATCGAACAAACAAGCGGAAAGAAATGGGAGGGAGGAACCGTACCACAGTCAGAAGAATACCTGGTAGGGGAAAGGGGGAACAATGGAACAGATAAACGAGACACAAAGTACCTCGTACGAGGTATCAGAGTATATATAGATAGGACATGTACAAACAGAACAACTGAACAGGGTGAAAAGGAAAGAGACACCAGGCAACAAGAGTCACAAAGCACCAATGCATAAGAGAAGAGTAAAACAGGGCGACAGAGTGACCAGAGTATTGGAATAGTCCGAGTATTAATACTCGTGTCGGAGTAACGCGAGGGTAGACGACAAAGACAACAAAACAAACAGCACCCCGGGGACGGCCACAACGAAAAACAAAGCAGGGTGGAATTTATGCGCGAATAAATACATACACGTACATATAATAGATATATATGTGTAGTAAGGTTTTAGATTCCTCCCCCCAATGTCTAGACACCAGGTGAAGGTAACAACGTAACCGAGTAACGAGGCATCAGATAAAAAAAAAAGAAAAATTAACCTATCCATACGCTACCCAACGACATCATTTCCTTGCCCTAACCCTGCTCGATTCCGCACCTGGTCCTCATCGCACTGACCATCGTTGGCGTAGATACAGCTGTCGTCACAGTTGAAGGTGGCATCGTCCACTCGTACCTCGGCAACGACTATGCCTCCTAACGTCGCCAAGAGCAAAAGATAGAGAAGTAGAGCAAGAGAGAGAGAGAGAAGTAGAGAGAGATAGATAGTGGACGAGAGAGATGAGAGAGAGAGAGAGAGAGAGAGATGAGAGAGAGAGAGAGATAGATAGTGGACGAGAGAGATGAGAGAGAGAGAGAGAGAGAGAGAGAGAGAGAGAGCGGGCAACAGAGAGAGAGGGGGAGGGGGGGGAACAGCAGGCCGTCACGCATGCGCAAGGATGGAAGAGGATGAATAGGATACTGTCGGATGGGATAGAAGGGAGAGAACGTAGATAAATGGCCTGACGAAATCAAGGCACACCACAACGCGGGAGAAGACAGGACAGGACAAGACGGGACAGGACAAGACAGGACGGGACAAGATAAGACACCACAGCACAGAGCAGGGCAGGATAGGGCAGGGCAGGGCCGGCCAGGGCGGGGCAGGGCGAGGCAGGGAATAGCACAGCAGGGCAGGGCAGGGCAGGACAAAAAATAGGCGAGACAAGACCTCTATCCCCATCCCCGCTTCGCTTCCCCGGATGAAATCGCCCCCAGCCCAGGTGTCAATATCAATAGACACGACCTTGATGCCCACTCGCCTTCGTCAGTAGACCGACCCCCATCCCCCGCTCACGAAAACGCCACCACCCCAGCTATCGATAGACTCAGCCCATCTCCGCCTGACCCCCACTAAATAAAGATGCCTACATTGATATTGTCGATGGAACACCCCCCATCCCCCCCCGTCAAGAAAACGCCACGGCCCCATTGGTCGATAGAAACCAGAACCACCCCCCCCCCCCCCGCAGACGAAAATGCCACCACCGCATGCAACCCCCCATCCCCGCCTCACCTCTCGGCATGAAAACGCCCCCAGCTCCGGTGTCAATGGACACCACTTTGATGTCCACCGAAGAGTCTTCCCCCATCACCTCCGCCCATTTGCTCTCCATGCCGGAATTTTCACTAGTGCTCTTAGGCACCAACGATATTGTCATGGTCAAATCCGTCCAATCACTGTCGTTGATCGTGTAATCCCCCCACATTGTCGGACTGAGCACCACCTACAATTATGACATAAAATTGAACACATATTATATATACATATATATATATTATATAAATGTATTATTTGAATATTTAGAAAGAAAAGAAAAGAAAAAAAAACTCAGCTGCGAGATCGGATTTCGTCGAAGCAACTCATATTTGCGAAACTGCGTGCGACGCTTCGATCGGGCGTAGATGCGTGGTATCTCTGTGCCGTAGCTTTGTGACCACAGAACTTGTGTCTCTTTTAGGATTGAAGAATCGGCACGGACACTGGTTGTGCTGGATGTTGACGGGTGAAAAAAAACGGTTTAATGTGAAGGACACACACAGTACGGTTTCAGACGAGCGCCACCTGTATTTGTTATACTTGCATTACCTGAGTGGTGGCCAGCTGTGTATGATATCGTATCTGAAGAACAGAAGAGCGACGCAAGAAAATTCCTCGTTCTATCAAGAGAAGACTACTTGCAAGACTCGAACGATCCAAAAAAGGATACTCGTACCTGATGCAACATTTTGTACAAATACGACCGACGCGGTACTGGTGGGAGGGAGGGGGGTGCTCGTGTCATGCACGTCGATAGTCGTATGACGTACTGGAGGGGGGGGGGGGGGGTTGGGGGTGGGGGTGGGGAGGGGGGGGTACTCGATAGGCGATAGGAGATATGTACCAGGTACTCGATATCATGCCTGGCCGTAGTCGGGGGGGGGGGGGGTGTACTGTAATTTACTGCATGCCTTGATAAATTTGACCATTGATCGCGCATCACTTGCGAGACGGAGCACCGTTCCTACTCCGGACAAAAGACACCTCTACCTCCAACATTTATTTCGGTGCGTATCATGCTAGTTTACGTATATTACACAGAAACACGTTTGTCTACCGTATCCCCTTCCTGGTTCACTATCAGACGACAGTAGGGTGTTTCCGAAGAATTTCGTTGTCAAGTCGGTTGGGTTTCTTGTGGTCTATTTCCTATCTATTTATACTAATGACCAACCCATGGAGGAACCTTCCTCAGAGTTTGCCCTTTTAGAACCGCAGTCCCGTTTTGGGGGCAAACTACTTGAAACTTGAATGGTGTACCCCCAAAGCGGGACTGCGGCCCTAAAAGGGGAAACCCAACCCAGGAAAAACCAACAAATGCCATTTCTACTTTACAGTAGTTAAATGAGGTTGGGTTACAATGCACGTCTAACCTACACTAACTATTTTAGGTTGGGTCATACTTCTAGGGAAGGTTTGATTGTTGTTCAGGGAGCAGACTGCCTGGTACAAGAGGCCCAGCCGAATTGATCCCCACAAAATAATGAGCAAAACACCTCACGCACGTAGGTAATCGGGGCGGCACACCCCTTGGTACGTTATTCCCCGGGTAGCTTACACGTGTACCGCAAAGCGCATACCCTTCGAAAGACTTGACAAGACTATACAACGCGGATAGATCATCTACAGATCATCTATAGATCATATATTCCCGCTTCACGGTCTACATCGTTCAGGACAGAGGACATAATCCCAATCCTTAGAGCTTAGCTCGTATCAATATCTTAGTACGGGGGGCTATAGTGAATAGGACCTACGGTATACACAAAAACCTATATACCAGGTATTTCCCTATTTTTCCCAAAATATTTGGACCTATTTACTATGGTCCCCCGTAATAGGGGGCGGGAACCATGGAACAGCATGATTTTCTCTGTCGGGCATGTTCCCGGATTGGATCTGTGCTGCACAGATCCTGTGCAACATATCACAGCAGCAGCTTAGGATCTACATGATCTATTAATAGATGATCTATTACGGGGGACCATAGTTAATAGGACGAAATATTGTTAGCAAAAATGGTCAAGTATATATGTTTTTATGTATACCATACTGGTAGGTTCCATTAACTATGGTCCCCCGTAATAGATGATCTATCTGGTCTATCTGGTATGTCCCGACCTATGAAAACGCTCGGAATCAAAACGAGCAACGCTGTTACTCGTGCCTCACCTGCGGCTTGAAGGCAGGGTTGAAGCTCGACAGGAAACCGTGGCCCTGGATGGTGATGTGTCTCGTATGCGTCGCATAAACGTGGAGATGGCTTGCCTCCACGAAAGGATCGTCGAGGATCGTCGCCACCTTCAACCCTGGGCTGCCGAAAGTCACCTGCAAAAAAAAAACAAGAACGGGACCGATCCCGTCCGTTAGTAACTTTAAGCGAGGAAGGCCGATGTTGACCATATTGAGAGAGCTCAACAGTAAAACTTTGGCTGCAACCCTGAACAGGTAACCTTGGCCCCGACCGACTGGGAAATTTCTCAGGAAAATTCTCGGAATTCTTCTCGGAACGTTTCTCGGAATAGAGATGCATTGGAGAGTCAGCGTGGGATATCGACCAATATTTTACTGTATAAGCTAGGGCAAAAGTCGGGAACGCTACGTACTTCACACACAACGATAGGCGAGCAGGGCTGACAGGACTGATAATGCCTACCAGGTACTGTCAAATTATGTTTTTGACAATCATGTTACGTACGCAGGACCGATTCCGCCCCTTATGACAAGAGGATAGGATCACTCTCGTTGAAAACCAAGGATCAAAACAAAAACAACGAAGTCCCAACTCTGGCAAACGAAATGAAAAAACTGAAAAACTGACCTACCCAATCTTCAGCCGCGATTCGATGGCAGTTTCACAGTGAAACGGTTGATGGTACCCATCTCATAATATGTTAAAACTTCAACAATGATAAATAAAAATGAGTCATATATACGAAAAACTGAATGTGAACTGAAACAAATCGGGACGTGCTGGCACCAGATTCGAAAGCCAGAGGGAAAAATCGAGAAGCAAAGGCGGGCGTATACGTGGTAAAGGAAGACCGAAAAACAAAGGGTAAAACACCGCAGTTAAAAACAAAAAGTTGAAAAACAAGTGGAAAAACAAAAGTTGAAAAACTAGAGATAAAAGCAAAAGATAAACAACAGAAGATAAAAAACAAAAGATGAAAAACAAAACTTGAAAAACAAAACTTGAAAAACGGAAGTGGAAAAACAAAATTGAAAAACAAAATTGAAAAACAGAACATAAAAAAAAAAAAAAAAAAGAAAAGCTTGAAAATTAAAAAGGGAAAACGCAAAAAAACTTACTCACCTCATGCTCTCCGAAGACTGCACTTGTGAGCATCAAAGGCCCTCCCAGCTTGGCCCAGTTGTGCCCATCTACTACGGTCAGCTCCATCCAGCCATCTGCCATCACCTTGCACGTGAAGCCCTCCTCCGAGGGACCGCTGAATCCGAACGTCAGCTTCGGCACTACGTCCAGCGGAAACCCGCCGCCGCTAATCACGAGGGGAGTGCTGCTCGACTGGGTAGGTATTCGTACCAGGTATTTATCAAGAGCGACACGCACGGCAGTGACAGTTACGATGACAGTTACACGGTTCGTTGGCAGTTACAGCAGTGACAGTTGCGGTGGCAGTTTCAGCAGCGACAGCTTCGGTGGCAGTTACAGTGACAGTTACGGTGGCAGCTACAGAACTTGACAGTTCCGGCGGCTGATACAGAAAGTGACAGTTATAGTTTGAATGAACACTACATCGGCCATTGACGTCGACCAACCAAAATGAAGCATCCATTGTTTTGTTTTTGTGGGCGATGCCGATTTCGGGGTTTCATGTTTCCTTTATCAACCATTGCTTACTTCCGAAGTACCAAAGGGGTTTGTTAACCCTTCTTCTGCCGGCGAGGTGTCGCGGTTCTCGTTTTGTACTCTACTAATAGCAAAAAGTATGACAAGAAAATTACCTGTACATACTTGGCTTTTTTCAGTCGTTGTTTTGCGCAAAAAAACAAACATTATAAAGACGTTTTCTCTTCCCCGATTGTCTAGTCTACTTACCTACCAGGTACATATTTGCACTATTTTTCGGGTTTTGGACGGGATTTTCACATGCAACACCTTTTGCATGTTACGTTTTGCTTTGCAAGAAAAGTCTAGGAGAGTTATTCAGCCTTGCCGTGTCAAAGCGTGTATGAAAACAGCGAAGCGCACCTGATAGATCTGAGTGAGATAGTTGGGCAGAATGCTGATGCCGCTATGGTGAGGATCGTCGTCTGCCACCACGACTGCCACCGGCACAGGCTGAGCAAAGCACGGCATACAATCAGACAAGGCCGGAGGGAACGGGGGGGAAGGGGCGAACGCGCTTATTGCTTGTCTCAGTAATTAGATCCTTCACCACGTATCCCATTCGAGACGGGGCAGGTGGGGGGGGGGGCACAATGAGACAATAACTCAAGACGGGGGGTGGGGAGGGGGGGGGGGGGGGGGGGGGGTGTCACCACGAGTGCAACCGACACAGGCTGAGTAAGAAGGGCACATAAGGAGATAATAAGACAGGGGGGGGGGGGGGCACACTCATGTGTTGAACGCCTTTATCATTTGACCATTGGGGGGGGGGGGGGGGGGGGGGGGGGCAAGAAAAGGGGGTGCCATCGGAAATCCCTGCTGTTGGAAACAAAAACGCCTCATTGAAACCCGTCGTGGGGTGTGTGATATCCTCTATCCTCCTGCGTGGTATGCGGTATGCAGGCGTTTTTTATTGGGGGGGGGGGAAGCGGGTCGGAGGAACACAAAAGCGACGAAACCCAACCAGAATCGAAACATCGCAGAGACCATAATGGGGCTCCCCAGGAAATGGATTGACTCACCTCTTCGAACTGAAACATGCCGGCGCCTGTGTTCAAAACCTGGACGGACAGGGGGCCTGTGCTCCCCTCGGACATCCACCCGTTAGACTCGCCTGCCAACGACACTTTAATATGTGTCCGGTTCATCACCTGGGGGAGGCATTATCCATTAGGGGTAGGGTCACCCACAGGAGGATCAGGGCGGGGCCAAAATTATATTTTCGCTAGGGCTGTGACCTGGTTTTTCATTCCCTGGGGAGGTATGACCCAATCGGGGTGGGTCCCCAGCGGAAGGATCAGGCCGAGAAAACGATCTGAAATTCCGATTTCTGAACTTGTGTCACTATTGATAGGGCCGTGAGTTGGCTTTTCATTACCTCGGGCAGGCATTATCTAATCGGGATGGGCCCCAGTCGCAGCATCAGCGACACAATTTTTCCTGAAACCCAACTTTTCAAGTGCTGCCGCCAGGGCAGGCATGCCTGACCCTAGATATTTACGCTAGCGATACTGTTAATGCTAGTTTGGGGTCTAGGTATCACTGCCACTCATCGTCCAGAGTTCATCTTGCAGTTCTTGGTCTCACCAACTTGTCCGAGGATATCATATCATATCATATCATATCATATCATATCATATCATATCATATCATATCATATCATATCATATCAGATCACATCATAAAAAAAGATAAAACATCATGTAATATCATATCATCTTCAACGATAGGAAAAAAGGAAAACATAATCACATCGTATCACACGCCACCATACAAGGACACAATTAAAACAAAAATACACAACACACTCACAGCCAACAACACGAAAAAACGGCAAAAACACCCCCGCACGCTAGCAAAAAAAATAAAGAAAACGAGAACCCAAAGGGAGGGGGGGTACAACATATAGACACAATATATTGTGTGCACAAAATCGCAAAACACACACAACCCCCGCCCCGAAAAGCACAGGATGCGCCACAAAATATAAACATGTGTGTATATATTCTACACTAAAAAATACGACAAATGCAAAATACACCAAATACAAACAAAAAACAAGAAACATAAAAACGAGTGCTGGAAGCGGCGCTGTACTGTTCAGCTCTGGCACAAGCACGGGTGTAGTGGCAAAAAACAAGAAGCAAAAACACCTAAAACATACAGCACAGCATGTCTGACCTTGACGACGTATTCTTCGCGGTCGATGTGCGGGTCGAAGACCATCAGGGGAGGGAACAGTCTCGTGAACCCTGTGCCCTTCATGGTCAGCTCGTGCGTCCTCGTACGGCTAATCTCTTCGTCAGAAGGGTCCAATCTTTGGATAACAAGGATTTACCATTTTGTCGTGCGGTCATCCGTATATCCGTCACCAACACCAACACCCACCACCAGCACAGCACCAACACCAGCGTGACAGGGAGACGAGGAGACCACAGGGACAGGGGGGCAAAAGTGAAGGGACGGGGAGGTGGGTGCGGTGGTTACGGGGGTATTGTTTCGAGCGACCCATATATGATGTATACCTTGTACAACCCTATGGCATCGTTGATGGGGGCGGTAAGCGTGGCCAAGCTTCGCCTACCCTAGCTGAGCTAACGCTGGCGAAATCTGCCCTACCCTACCCTACCCTACCCTACCCTACCCTACCCTACCCTACCCTACCCTACCCTACCCTAACCTCCCCTCCCCTGCCCTACTCTACCCTAACCTACCCTACCCGACCCGACCCTACCCTACCCTACCCGACGCATCCAATTTTATCGCAGCCATATCGATTCCATCCCATCCCATCCCACGCCTTGCCATCCCATCACATTCCACAAAATGTCATATGGTATCTTACCATCCCATGTAACACCATCCTGGTATCAACCCATTCGATCCCATACCATTAAGTCCCTACCCCATCCCATCCCACCGTATCCCATACCATCCTACCGTATCCCATCCTACCCCATCCGTATCCATCCTTTAGTTTAAGACAACTTGTTTCGTGTTTTGCCTCCCAAATTCCCGGCGTAGTAGCAGGATTAGGGTGCATGGAAATCGATATGTATGCCCTTGTGCATGGGAGGGTAGGGTAGGGTAGGGTAGGGTGGGGTGGGGTAGGGTAGGGTAGGGTAGGGTAGGGTAGGGTAGGGTAGGGTAGGGTAGGGTAGGGTAGGGTAGGGTAGGGCAGGGTAGGGCAGGGTAGGGTTGGTTTGAGTAGGGTAGGGTAGGGTAGGGTAGGGTTGGTTTGAGTAGGGTAGGGTAGGGTAGGGTAGGGTAGGGTTGGGTAGGGCAGGGCAGGGCAGGACGGGGCAGGGTAGGGTAGGGTAGGGTAGGGCAGGGCAGGGTAGGGTTGGGTAGGGCAGGGCAGGGCAGGACGGGGCAGGGTAGGATAGGGTAGGGTAGGGCAGGGCAGGGTAGGGTTGGGTAGGGCAGGGCAGGGCAGGGCAGGACGGGGCAGGGTAGGATAGGGTAGGGTAGGGCAGGGTAGGATGGGGCAGGGGAGGGTAGGATGGGGCAGGGTAGGCAGGTTAGGGTACGGCAGGGTAGGGTAGAGTGGAGTATGACATATTAGGGTAAGGTAGGGTACGGACAGGATGGGATGGATGGTGTTTGGGGATCATTACCTGGGGTCCTCAAAGACGGTAGCGACTCTCCGTCCTGACTTGGCCATCGTGGATCCCAGGGGGACATACCCATTTCCCCCATCAGCCGCCAGCAGCAACAGAGGTCCGGGAAGACCGGCCGAGTTCTTCGCTCACCAAAACACAAAACACCACACACCAGAAACAAAGAAGCGAACAAACAAACGAACAAAACCAAGAAAAGGGACAGAGGGCGAACCGAGAGCGAGTGAACCAAAGGCGAACCGGAGGCGTAGCAAACGAAAACAAGACTAACCCTGTACCAGCAAAAATTGTTAGGATGGATACGAAACTGCCAGGCATTCACATAAATGAAAAACGGGAGGCGGGGGCGTGTCGGAAGGTCGGGTCCACCCGTATCAAAGCCGAGAAAAAGCGTACGGAAATAAGGAACTAAACGCGAAACCGAACCAAGACAAGATGAACCACGACGACCACAAAAACGAACGGCGTCGACCTGAAATGGCGGGGAGTGCACTCATGTCATGCACGGCCGTAGTCGTATGACCATAGACCCTCGCATCCCCAAACTGCCGGAACGGAGCACGCCGGGTTTTCACCGACCAGGTGGCCAACGCTTGAACCAAGCGCGAAGTTCGGCGACTCGTATGAAGGGTGAGTGACATGCTATTGATGAAAGGACCGCTTGCCAGGCGGGGGGGCGTCGGTCTAGCTCAGACGCCCGAAAACAAGACTGATATTGCACTAATGAAGGACGTCAGAGGGGGGGAGGGGTGGGGGGGGGGCGCTAAGGAGCAGAGGGGGGAGGGAGGGCTGCACAGACGATAACGCACAGGAAGGAAAGGCAAACAATAAATAGCAGCAGGAAATAGGTATAATGTCATCACTTGAAGACGAAACACGACAGATCAAAAACAAAAAAATACTGATGCATACGAAAAAGTATGTACTTCGTATGCAAGACATAAGAAGAGTATGCAAAGAATCGGCCCACTGCAGCCGGCAAGCCGGACAGACAAACAGACACATAGAACGACCGACAGACAGACAGACAGACAGACAGATATACTAGAAGCGGGATGCAAGAAGAAAAAAAACAACGAAACCTTGAAAGCAAACCAGCCAACAAAGAAGCAAAAAAAACAAAAAAAAAACAAGACAGACATACTCAAAGCGGGATGCAAGAAAAAAAAAACACCAACGAAAACTTGAAAGCAAGCCAGCCAACCTAGTAAGCAAAAAACAAAAAAAAATGCACCGAAAAAATCGCGCCGCCCGCGGTCCCCCGCTCCTGACCTGCTGCCACTTGCTGCCTCCCACGAGCGAAAACACCGCGGAGGACTCCGTAGTTTCCAGCGTGTAGTTTGTCCCAGCCGCCAACGCGTTCCCAAAGCGGAATTTGGTCGCACCCGCTGTAAAGCCCTTCCCCGCAATGGCCAGGGACTGCGTGGACTGGTACACGTTTATCTCCTCGTGTGTCTCCACCGATATACCGTGCCCCTTCATGTCCGCCTGCATCTCCGCGATCGTTACGCCTCCAAGCTGGGAAACCCGGGGATAGGAGAATGGACGGGGTGGGGGGGGGGGGGAGGGAAAAGGAGGAGGGGGGTGGGGGGGAGGGGGCGTACTCATTTGTTGCTTGAATTAGTAATTTGACCATTGATCACGGGGGGGGTGGGGGGTAGGGGTTGGAGGAGGAGGAGGGGGGAGGGGAAAGGGGGGGGGGGGGGAGGAAGGGGAGAGGGGAATATTCGTCCGCATCAGCATCAGCATCAGCATCACCGTCCCTATAAGCTAAACAATCATCACCAACAACACCGCCACCACAATCACTACCACCAATCACTATCACCACCACTACCACCATCACCACCCCTATCACAACCCACCACGAACACCACCGCCATCACCACTGCTACCACGACTACCGCCATCATCAGTACCAACCACCGCGACCGCCATCGCATTCATAATCGCCATCATGACGAGTGCACGCCCGCCCGCTGCAAGTACGGTGTGGGGCCTCCTCCAGCGTCGACCGGCAAAAGCTGTCCAGCGCACTCTGCAACTGCTTGCTGTACGGGAACATGCTACCGCTGCACAATACCAGACGTACAACAGATCAGCTCACCGCTGCTCCAGCAATCAATAGCTCTTTGGGGTATAGATCAATCGATACCTGTAAGATACCTTCCTCCTGGTGTAATAACCAAACGGAAATGATGCCAAAGACAACACACATTGTACTGCTATTAATATGTACCAACATTGACTATTTTGGGGCGATATTTTTACTTTTCTATACTCCGCCCGGCATCAAGCGCCACATGGGACCCTCTCCCTACTGTCCCACCAGCGGAGAAATTGCACTCATGCGCAATCTATTAGACTCGAATGCATTTGTGTCACCAACTGGCGCACCCTCTTCCCGCTTGGTACTTTGACCCCGCAACGGGCCCATTCCATTTGGCACCCGGCTTCCACTCAGTGGTATAGAAACGTAATCAGCCACCCGCAGGAGCCGCCGGAGGTCCGTTTGGCACCCTGATCCCATTTGGTATTAATAACATGCAGGCCATACATATCTTCAACAACTCCCACTGCTGTGCATACAACCATACTGGACTGAATTTATGTGCAAATCTGAACAGCCTTGCACGTACGTGCAATTTTTCCACCCACCACCCCCCACGCAAAACCGATACTTTACTGCTGTACGTACAGCAGTATCATATTTCACCCCCACTATAATCACCATAACAAAACACACTCAAGTCCGCTGTAAGCAACATGGGACCCCCACCCGTGTCGACAGAAGAGTCCACTATTATTGCACAGTACACTAATGATGCGCAGTACACTACTTGCGATAAGCTACCGCTACAGTATACCTGGGACTACTGCTCCACAGTAGACGACCGTTGTACAATATGCTACTGCTGTACCGTATACTGCGACTGCGGTACAGTGTACTACTGCCCTACAGTATACCAGGTATGGCCGAGGTGCACGATATGCTACTGCTGAGCCGTATACTATTAATACGACTGCTGTACAGAAATACACTACCCGGTACTGTAGGATATGCTACCGCTCTACACTATACTACAGCTGTAGAGTACACGACTACTATGCTGCTGCACGGCATGCTGCTGCCGCCCCGTGTACAATATGCTACAGTTGTACAATATACTACAGCTGTAGAATACACGACTACTATACTGCTGTACGGCATGCTACTGCCGCATCGTGCCAGATACACTACTGCACACTCACATCCGTTCTGAGCATAATTGGACCCCCCCCGGTGTCCACGGATACGAGCTTCAGGGGTCCGGGTTCCTCGGCCCACTTCTTCCTCTCCGTCGTTTGCACCAGCGTCACCCAGATGGTCGTCGGCGACTTCACCTGCTCATCGTTCATCATTGCGGAGTTACAAGCGATTCGATACACCTCAATACCTGGTATGTCATTGTGTCTATCCTCCGGCGGATTGGTTACAAATATAAAATCCAGTACCAGTACAGTAGTAGTACAGTATTAATAGAAGAAGTGCTAGTAATAGTAGTAGTAGTAGTAGTAGTAGTAGTAGTAGTAGTAGTAGTAGTAGTAGTAGTAGTAGTAGTAGTAGTAGCAGTAGTAGCAGTAGTAATAGTAGTAGTAGTAGTAGTAGTAGTAGTAGTAGTAGTAGTAGTAGTAGTAGTAGTAGTAGTAGTAGTAGTAGTAGGAGGAGTAGTAGTAGTAGTAGTAGTAGTAGTAGTAGTAGTAGTAGTAGTAGTAGTAGTAGTAGTAGTAGTAGTAGTAGTAGTAGTAGTAGTAGTAGTAGTAGTAGTAGTAGTAGTAGTAGTAGTAGTAGTAGTAGTAGTAGTAGTAGTAGTAGTAGTAGTAGTAGTAGCAGCAGCAGCAGTAGTAGTAGTAGTAGTAGTAGTAGTAGTAGTAGTAGTAGTAGTAGTAGTATAGTAGTAGTCGTAGTAGTAGTAGTAGTAGTAGTAGTAGTAGTAGTAGTAGTAGTAGTGGTGGTAGTAGTAGTAGTAGTAGTAGTAGTAGTAGTAGTAGTAGTAGTATCAATAGTAGTAGCAGTAGTGGTGCAGCTCGACCCCTTCAGGGCTTCTGGACTTCTGTTTGGGGGACAAATGACTTCAAACTATTTTAGGGCTGCAGCCCCCTTTTGGGGACAAACCACTAAAATTCCGACTAATTTGTCCCCCAAACGGGACGGCAGTCCTAAAGGGGTTAAGCTAGACCTTCAGGTTTATACGGCTCTTCACGGGTCAGGTCAAACCTCGCGGGCCGGGTCGGATCGGGTCGGGTCAGGGTGATCTGGCCCGACCCGTGAGGTTTTAAAAACCTCCTGACCCCACCGGACCCGTCAGACTTTGGAGACCCCCTTAATTCGACCCGCGGGCCGGGCCTTGATCCGGGGAAAGCCCAGAATACAAATCAGGTATATTTTCATTTTCGTGTACAGCGTAACTCTAAAAGAGAAATCATCCCTAGACAAAGGGGAAACGCTTCGAAAAAAATATACAATAAAGCTGACATTGTCGGCGACACACGTCACAGCCCTCCCGAGAGGGAAAAAAAGGTGATAAAAATAACAATACGCAGCAGGTATCATCGGGGTGCTGTATTAATAGTAACCAAGCAAAGGAGCCAACACCATATTCCTACGCGTATCGCAAAAAGGCCAGCATGGTCAGAATAGAAAACAAGCCAGTGAGGTGGAATTTCTCGACGTATCACGAAGAGCGATGTTTTTCTAGTGGGTCTAACTTGATTACATAAAGAGCATATCCCCATCTGTCTGGGTCTCGAAAAAGAAAGAGGGGTGTCGATTTTAGTGTTTTGGTGGCCCCGGGATAAAAACCCCTCCATATTGGACGGAAAGTCTTCTCAAATGTGTTCGATACAGCATCAAACGGCATCGGGAATAAATTGTACAAACGAAGGAAAGAAAAAATGACGTAAAATTACAGAACTACGAAAACCTTGGGGACCGCAGATAGCATCCCCAGGGCGCTTCAAAACAGCGCGTAACGTCAAAGCTGAAAACGGGCAAGCACCGGTAAGTTGTTGCTTCATCTCCTTTAGCACCGCAGTCCCGATTCGGGGATAAACCAGTCTAATTCCAAGTGATTTGTCCCCAAAACGGGACTGGGGTCCTGAAAGGGTTAATCTACTGTACGTATAAAAAACCACCCTTGATCGAAACCACTCACGAATACGGAGACGTCGGTGCCCTCTCCAAGCGGGGGGCTGAAGTATAGAGCCGTTGACTTCTGGTTGAAGTTGGTGCCGTTGATCTTCAGGTGCGGACTCGTGGTGAGGTAGACGATGTTGGTTGAGGGATACACCGTTGGCGTCGGGATTAGGGTCCCCACCTATCAATAGGCAAATCAACAGAAAAGGCGCAAGACATAAATTAGACGAACATGAACGATAACACACATGAAAAACGCAAGACGCGATCAGTTACTATTACGGGGGACCATAGTTAATAGGACCAAATATTGTTAGTAAAAGGTTAAATGTATAGGTTCTTATGCATACCATAGGTCCTATCAACTATGGCCCACCGTAATAACACAAGCAGGGTCACTATTGATAGATAAACAATTATCTATTAATACACTACCTGTAACTCGAATCAGTTGCAGGCAACGAGCCGGCGTCCCCGGTGAGTCGGTAGGTGGTCCGCGAACGTACTGAGATCCATTTCGTGGGTTCGAGTCTCACCGAGTGTATACTCGTAGGGGCTTTTTCTCAAATAAAAATTGGATAGCGGAAAGCACGAGAGCGTAAGTAAGCAACCTTCCATGAAAATCACCGAGCAGTGGGAATGCTGGAAGGACACTATGCGCGGTAAAAATAGAGGCATTATAATGGGGGGGGGGGGGAGGGGGGGCACTCATCTGTTGCTTGTCTTAGTCATTTGACCATTGACCACGCATCCCTTTCGAGACGGAGAACATACCGGGGGGGGGGGGGGGGGGGGGGAGGGGAGGGACGACACCTGCCTGTGACCACGGCTTGTCCAGAAGTTCGCTGAGGGTAAAACCTACTACGAGCTAATTTGGAGAATAAAAGTGATATACAAATCTTGAAAAACGAGATCGACCACAGACTACATCCTACCTACTACAACGTCTATACAGACCTAACTTCAGTTTAAAGCTTGCTCAGCTGCGGGTGGGGTCGTTGTTCAATTTTTTTTTTTCCGAATTCGGGAAGACGAATGGAATGACAGCATAATATTTGCAGACATTCAATAAAAAAGCAACTCGACCAATACAAATTGGGTCGCCAGCTGAGAGTGAAAATCAACAAAAAAAGGCAGACAGATACACGAATAAACACGAAAAAAGTACAGAAACATCCCGCTTTATGCCGTTTCCTACGCGGTTCGATTTTTGAGCTTGAGCTTTTGACCCGATCGCTTTTCCAATTGTGAACGCGGCGAATCGGAACAGTCTTCCCATGCGGAAACATAATATTTATTGTGCGTGCAGAGATTCGAGCAAAAGGGAGACAAAGTGCTGTTGTTGTGGTCTAGCGCCGCGAAGGGCCGCGCTGGGTGCGCTGCACTGCGCGTAGGAGCCAAGCGTCCTTGACAAGGCTGACTGCCTCTGGTCTGGCGGCGAAGAGACGTGCCGAGTGCGTTTAGAGTCAACCTGTCTAGGTATTTTGTGTTTCACAATGTGGTTGACTGCTGCCGCTACTGCTGCTGCTGCTGTACAGCAGTGTAGACTACGAGCACGTATCCACGGACAAGTGCGCGCCGAGTGCGCTGCTCTTGGTATCTAGGCCCGAGCCCGCGCCAGCCGACTGTAGTCTGGCCACGGAGACACGCGCCGACCGTGCCGAGTGCGTTTAGAGTCAACCTGTCTAGGTATTTTGTGTTTCACAATGTGGTTGACTGCTGCCGCTACTGCTGCTGCTGCTGTACAGCAGTGTAGACTACGAGCACGTATCCACGGACAAGTGCGCGCCAAGTGCGCTGCTCTTGGTATCTAGGCCCGAGCCCGCGCCAGCCGACTGTAGTCTGGCCACGGAGACACGCGCCGACCGCGCCTCAGGCGCACGGCAACGTCGCATTACGGCTGTCACCATCCAACTCATCGATCGTTCTGCTGCTGTTGATTGTCGTGGATATCATCTTGAATTTAGACAGCATGCCATTTTCGATTTGAAAGCCTGATGACCCAAGTCGTCGGATTTTGGCCCCAGAATTCGACGACTTTGGTAATCGGATTCTCAAATCGAAAAAAAATGCTAAGGGATTTTGCATATTTGGACTGCATAAGCAGGGGCGTTCATTCTTTAGATCGAAAAATACAAACCTGAAGCTCGAAATCGAGCCGCATAGGAAACAGCCTTGAATTAACAATGGTAGTGTTGAATATCTGTATCGAGTGCGATTTGATACCCCTGTCCAGGTCTCGATTCTACTCTTACACGCAAAGCAAAGCGCAAAACAAAACAATCAATTACCTGGTACGAACAGAACAAGAAACAAAAAAAACTTTGCAAAAAATAAACAGGCAAGAAAAGCAAAACAGACAAACAAGCAAGCAAGAAAAAACAAAAACTTACCACAAAACAAACGTACACAAAAACAAACAAACAAAAAATGGCAGGTGAAGATAACCGCGTACGTATGGTACCGTAGGTAGGAGCACTGTAGACGGTTGACACGATATGCACCTCTGCACTATTTTCGACGATGTTTCCCTCCGAACTCCAATCAAGTCCAAAAACTCTAGAACGATTTCAAAACGAAAAGTATCACCGTGACGGCGCCTTGGGGAGCAGTCTGTACACATTTCAAAAAAGCATCCTCAAGCACCAGGAACCACTCCCCTCTGCATACACCGAACTCAAGGTTAACCAAGTGCCAAAGCGGTTTGAGAAACACCTCCTGCAAGACTACGGGGGGTATGGTTCCCCTCTGTTCTGAAAATCAAGTCCGACGATAACCTTAAGCTATACGGAACCACAGGAGAACGACCAAAAATCGACGACAGCTGCTTCCAGCCGTCTACGAGCAACAGAGCGGCCTTAGCGCCCACCAGTCCGGAAAGCAGAGCACCATCTTGTGCCCGTGTCGTACGACTCCGGGCATTCGACCATTGTTACTCGGACACTATTACGGGGGACCATAGTAAATAGGACCAAATATGGTTA
Source organism: Nereocystis luetkeana (assembly GCA_031213475.1). NCBI lineage: Eukaryota > Phaeophyceae > Laminariales > Laminariaceae > Nereocystis > Nereocystis luetkeana. Next base: position 483,186 of record JARUPZ010000010.1, on the reverse strand, counting down.
CAGTAGTAAAAATAGGTGAATATATACCAGGTACCCTGGTAGGTTTTTGTGTATACCATAGGTCCTACTCAATATGGTCCCCCGTAATATTAATATCAGCATCATCCCCCAAATCATGCAGCGGCCAAAAAAAACAATCTATTTAAAGAAGAAAAAAAACTGACGTGATCATCACCTTTTTTTATCGTCTACCAGGTATAAAACAGTCACCGTGACGGAGCCTTCGAGCAGATTGCCAACCTTGCCAAAAAAAAAAAACATGTCAGCTTTGCCGGGGGAGAATATACTCCCGTCCTCGATAACCCTGGGAAAATGTTCCCGTCCAGACTATGAGCAAGCATGATCGTGCGCCGAAAAAGGTGTGCAAAACGCCTCCTTCATGGCCCTTCCATACTACAATCCGAGCGTAATTAACTAAAACAAGGGCTTCATCTGCTTCCGAAAACTAGACCGTAGGGCTCACCATGACGGGCTCTTCGAGCAATTGTACACCCTCCAAGAACGCCTCTTTGAGCTTCAGGGGCTGCGGCGCCGCAACCCCTCCATCGTTTGCCCACCTGGTGGCAACCAGCATCGTATCGTGTGCGGTGTTGTTAGTGGTTGTTCGGGGTAATGTTGGTGGGAGTAATGTTGGAGGGGGTAGTGTTGGTGGGGGTCGGGGTGGCGGTATTGCTATTAATGGTGATACTTTTGCTGGCGTTGGTGGTGGTGTAGGTCACAGAACAGGGCAGTGCAGTACTGTACAGCATAGCACAGCACTGGGCATGCCCCCTCCGCCCTCCCTCCCTCCCATCCTCCCTCTCTCGCTCGATCTCTCTCTTTCTCCCTTCCTCTTCATCTCCATATCCCCCCCTTCCTTCCCCTCGCCCCCCCCCCCCCCCCCCCCCCCCGCAATGTCTGCCTGGTCCGTGAAAACCCGACATGCTCCGTCCCGGCATTGTAGGGACGCGAGGGTCTATGGTCATACGACTACGGCCATGCATGATATCGAGTACATCTCTCCTATCGAGTACACCCCCTCCCCCCCCGCTTATCTCCCCCTGTCCCTCTCACTATCTCCCTCAAGCTCTCCCGACCATTCTCTCAGACAAAAAAACAAAAACAAAAAAGCTCTCACACACACACATCCACGCCTCTCTTACCTCTTTCCAGCCGCGAGCTCGAAGGTAATCGTATCGTCAGACTTGACGCTCGACTTCGCAATCACGCCCCCTCCAGACAACGGCGGGTCGAACTCGAACTTGAGCAGGTCGTCCGGCGACAGCAGGCCGAACCCCGTGCCCTTCAGCCTTATCTTTGGCTTCGTGTCATAAATCATATCGGTTTTGCCCTCGAACGTGATGCCCGACTAAGCAAAGACACATCGCAAAAAGCAACGCACGGGCGAATAGCACAATGGGAGGCGGGAAGGGGGGGGGGGGAGAGGGGAGGCGATACGGGGGAGGGCAGAAGGCAGAGGGGGGGGGGGGGGGGGGGGCAGGGGGTAAGCGCGGGGGTGGGGCGGGGAAAGAAGTGGCGAGGGGAGGGGGGGGTTACGTGACGGGTTGACACATATGTCTTGCTTGCTGAATGAGTCAGTCGGCCTTCCCTACCAGCTTTTTTTTGTTTACCTTCCCCAGGCAAAAACCGGAAAAAAAAGTGAACGACACTCCACTACCTGGTACTATTTCCGAACCCTGGTGACAACGTGGGGTGTGTACTCGATAGGAGAGATGTACTCGATATCATGCATGGCCGTAGTAGTACGACCCTAGACCCTCGCATCCCTACAATGCATGGAAGGAGCACGTCGGGTTTTCAGCGGTCGGATTTTCAGCGCGGGAGGGGGGGGGTGGGGGGGTACTGAAATAGGAATGTACGATTAGGCATTTATTTTAATGTGTGTTTTCAGAAATGTTGTTTCCGTTATGTTCGTATACATGGAAAACTGTTTCTTCGAGATGATCTGGGGAAACAGAAATGTGGAGGCGTTTTCTCTCATTTGTCGTGTGGCGGTTCTCCTGCACTTCCCCTCCGGCGGGACCAACGAGACCAGCGACATCTCCGTGTTCTAGATGGTTGGGATTACAAGCGTGTCTTCAGTATAGGTATACATCAATGTAATTCATGGCACTCGGAAAATTACCGTCGTACAGCAATACTATTAATAGTATTACGGGGGACCATAGTAAATAGGACCAATTATTGTTGGTAAAAACAGGTAAACATAGAGGCTTTTTTGTGTACGGTAGGTCCTATTTTCTATGGCCCCCCGTAATAGTGGCGTGCTTTGGGCACTCTCGGAATTCGGGGGACACTGCCACGACACATTTTCGAATTCCCGCTCGTATTCTGTTTGCTGTTCCATTTGCCGTCCGAAAACGTGCAGCGATTATTCCAACCATACCATGCACATTCAAAAGGGACACTATTGTGGGAGATCATAGAAAATAGGACCAAATGCTGTTATTAATAGTAAAAAAAGCGAAATATATAGGTTTTTGTGTCCACCGTCGGTTTTATTTAATATGGTCCCCCGAAATATTAATAGCGTAGTACAGAACAATGATTCAGCCCTTTTGTTATTAGTATATACTGCAGTCCCGTTTGGGGTACAAACCCCTCTTAACTCCAAGTGCGGTGTCCCCAAAACAGGATCGCAGATCTAAAATGGTCAAGGCATTGGAGGTGCTATTAATATCAATCAGACCTGAATACCTGACAACGTTGCACCCCTAACGCTCGCCTATATTCAAAACGCTTACAGTAGCAGAAAATAAAAACATCGAGATAACTGCTGTATGTTATCTCCTTACAACTGTCTAAATAATATACACGGGTGGGGCGAGGGCGCGCGTAAGCACACGCCGAGTCTGCAAATAGGGATATACTTCGTACACACGCTAAATAATTATATCCTGGTTGTAGCCTGGGGCCATGTTTTGTTTACGCGCGCGGGGCGGGGGTTACTCATTTGTTGCTTGCCTTAGTCATTTGACCATTGACCACGCATCCCTTTCGAGACGGAGCACCGTCTCTACTCCTAATAGAGACACCTCCAACAATTAAGCGGGGGGGTGTACTCAATATCATGCATGGGCGTAGTCGTACGACCATCGACCCCCGCATCCCTACAATGACGGGACGGAGCACGTCGGGTTTTTACCCACCAGGCAGGCGCGAGGGGGAGGGGTTAATCCTAGCCCTGAAACTCCCATCGCAATTATATCATACGCACAAACGATTTAGGTTTATTGCGTCATGGGAGGCATGGGAGGCTTGCAGAGTTAGACTTCCATACGATAGTATTCGTGGTATGGAAGATAACTTGGGGGTTGGAAGAGTTTGGACATCATACCTGGTGTACGATACAGCAGTAGTACGCAGTGGTTTCGTTTCATACACGGGTTCGCCTAGTTGCACGTGCCCATATTCGCCAACAATGCCGGTGGTAAAAGTTGAAAGATGCTGCTGTCAATATTGTTGCCGCAGTCCAGCACCTCTTTCAACAACATAACTACAATAGGTAACAGGGTGTCGACAAGTAATGAAAACATCTTTGTACAGCAGTATGACACGCAATATGACACACGCTCGTGTCCAAAGAACTTGCGAGTTTTTTTTTGTTTTTCGACCGCAGCAGAGGGACTGCAAACGCCGAGCAACGCGCGAACATGGAAACATCTCGTCGATATCAATCGAAAGCCACCATCTACGTTTTGTATTCCTTCCTCAATTGGTACGTAGAACACCGGCTCGGAAATCCATCTTAGTGGGTGTGTTGTATTGCGTGTTAGGGTCGTCATTGTCGGGGAGTTCCTCCCCCCCAGAATTTTCCAGGGTTTTATCTTCGGAAGTTTAATGTTGTGGTCCAGACTTTCCTGATTTTTTCCCCCCACATATGTGAGAAATTCAACGTTCCTGACGCCGTGACAGATCGCCTCCGAATATTCATACAAAATCCAAAAAAATCCGAAAAATGGAAGTTCTGGGGGAAAAAAAACCCTCCGATAATTCTGACGGTCTTTCATACGGTACAGTCAGCAAACGAGTTGTACACGCTTTTTTCTATGATGCTCAACGATATCCATCGACGGCGCAACTCCTGTACTTGCGGACACGAGCCTGTGGGAGAGCATCCACAGCAGGCTAGGCACTTGTTTACTGTCGCATGGGTAAGGACAATTCGGCGGGGGTCGGCGAGGAAAGACAGGGCTGAAAACTTATCCCGACAGAAAAAACAAGGCACAAACTGGACTATTAATAGTAGTGGGATCGGGGGGGGGGGGGGACAAAAAAGCCTGCTCGGTAGGTGACTCCCGGGCTTAAGCTACGACAATTTTTTAATAATAGAAGGGAGAAAGAAAATAAGGGAGAAATTTAATAAATGAAATGGAGCACCAAAAAAAAAAAAAAAAAACTTTCAGTACAAATCCCACTTATTTTATTAAAGTTTGGCCGGTTTGGTGGAAACCCTGACTTCAGTGGATAAAAAGTGGCGAGTGGGGTCAGGGTGGCTGGTGGGCCATGCCGGCGGCTAGTTATGTGCCCAGTGCCAGTGTGGAGGGCCCAGGGCAGGGGTGGGGGGAGGCATGTCGGCGCGGGGTCAGGGGGCCAACGGAAGAAGGGTCGGCGAAAGGTTCGACCCCCGTGAAGTTATATCCATGACGGGGGAACACACACATCAACCATAGTAATCCTAACCAACTATGGCGCGTAAAACGCATCAACCATGGTAATCCCAACCAAACACGAGTACTCCTGCATGTTTTTTATTTTTTACTGTAGTCCATTTCGAGTTCTGATTGCTACCCTGGAATGTATCACATATCGATCCATCGTCAAAAGCAGGCTTGCGTCGACAAAAAAAAAAACATTCTTGCCATCCACCACACTCGAAGAGCCCTGCGCGATACGCCCGCGCTGCTCTTCTCCCCATGGGTTAGACAGAGCCTGGAGAGGCGCCGAGTAAAAATTACGTCTTCGCATACCATGAGAGCTACCGTGAGTATCACCCGTGTGACACTATTACGTGGGACCATAGTAAATAGGACCAAATACTGCTAGTAAACATAGCGAAATATGCAGGTTTCTGTGTGTACCGTAGGTCCTGTTTACTATGGCCCCCCGTACTATTATACTATTAGTACGATGAAACCACCTGGGACGAATGACACATAGCTGGTTTTCTCCAGCGAACATGCCGTGAGGGCCTATTAACAGGGCGCACACAACGAAGCCGGGGGTTATATATGGAAATGTCGGGCCGGGATATTTCCGTAGACGTGCGTATGTAGGCGTTTCCGCTCGCTCTTCCCGCTGTGGAGATAAGCCGCCTTTGAAATTCGTCCGAGGGGGGGAGGGGGGTGTGCTATCGCTAGCGTGTTAGTTACCAGTATTTCAGTATACGGTAGTGTTGGTTGGATATCGCATCGAAAGTTTGGATATACCGATATATCGGTTTATCGATATATCGACATATCGTACAAGGGCGTTTTGCCCTCCTTGGCTTGGCATCCCCGTGTCTTTTATGCGGATATTGAAGGAAAGGTTCCATGTATCAAATATCGAAAGTGTGTCGATTGGTTTCTTAGTTTATCGATATCATATCGAACCCGATTATCATGCATACGATATCGATATTCATCACTACTAACGAAGACTGTTTGTTTGGTTATGAATCTGGCTGAAAAATCAATTGAGTCGATATAGACGTAGGCGAAGGACCGAGTCCGTTTTCGGAAAGTGATATTTGCAGCTATTCGTAACTACTGTGTTGACCCTTTAAAAACCACGCGTTCACGAGTTTCTGTTTTATGTAGCTTTCGGTCACCAAGAACATGTATACATGCATACACATACAGTAATCGTCTTGTTTCTCGATAAGATGCGCTCGTTTAAACTTCGCAAGAAATTGAACTATTCATAGCAGAGCGAGGCCCAATGACTTGTGAGGCGGGCGATATAGCCGGTGAAATACGGCGTTGATGAGAGGCAAGACTCCAGACGCTCAAACCAAACTCTCTCTCTCTCTCTCTCACTATCGTGCTATTGTACGAGACCATCGGGTCGACTCCGTACCTCACTATATAAGGAGAGTGGTAGCTGAGAGTGCCGACGGGTGACATCAAGACGGGACAGACAAAACATCGTACACGCACCAATCCCCACACTCACTACGATATCAGTGGGTTTATCATGAAACTGTTGTTGATAGAACCGCAGTCCCGTTAGGGAGACAAAGTACCTGAAACTGCAGTGGTTTGCCCCCAAAACGGGACTGTAGCCTTCACTAAAGGTTTATAGCTATGAGATAATACAGCCGTACTTAACCCCTTTAGTAGTGGAGTCCCGTTGTTGGGGGAACATCAGTCAAATTTCAAGTATTACGGGGGAACATAGTTAATAGGACCAAATATTGTTAGTAAAAATGGTTACATATATAGGTTTTTATGTATACCATAGGTCCTATTAACTATGGTCCCCCGTAATAGTTTGTCCCCAAAACGGGACTGCGGTTCTAAAAGGGCTAAGTTAAGAGAGATCAAATCGTCTGGACCCGCCAACAATGCGCAAAGCTATGTATGTTTCCGCCCCTACGGATAAGAGAGAAGGTCACCTGTTGAAGACAGGTGTTTTCGGCCAGTACCGCCCCTCTCTTATATTGGGGTACCCATTGGCTTCTTCTCCTATTAATACCAAAATCCCAACAGTATGATATGACTCTTACTAATAGTAGTATCCAGCACTACGAGCAGAAAACAAGTCTATAAATAAATAAAGTACATACCAGTTACATAGCCCCTCAATCTACGATACAAGATCTCCGTCAATCTACGATACAAGATCTCCGTCAATCTACGATACAAGATCTCCGTCATCACAAGATCTCCAGTGCAACCAATAAACGGTACGATGTCGTACCGTGTTTACGTGTATAGGGTATGCGCGATCACGGCCCAAACGATGACAGCACATATATGCTGCTGGTGTACGCGTATGACATGCGTCCACTTCGAGCACTATTGATAGTACTGAAAATGTCGCAGGTACGTTGTGTTCGTTCATTAGTTGGTCGCGGTTTTCTGAACGGTGTCCCGCCTCAAGCTACAACTACTGCTGCAGTACTATCAACAATACTACAGTAGTAATAGTCCTGATTACTGTTAACAGTTCTCGTAGGTATGATATACCATGGTACTATTGATAGGTGGTATATGTTCATGTATCTGGTTATTATATATATACCCGGTATATATTTAAATATCTGATGTAATGCAGGCTGATGTTTCCAGATCGGTGAAATTCCGGTAGCAAGCGGCTGTGGAGATTGTTCTTGTGCAGGTACCCGTGAGGCAGTGTACAGTGTAGAGCAAGCGGCGGACAGTTGCACGGCGTCGTTTCTTCAGGTGGATGGGTATGGACTGCTGCTACACCGCAAAGAGCGTAGACATGGCACACGTCAACGGTGAGGTCGATCGCTGTTCAGCGCTGGGTTATAGAAGGTCAAGGTTATAACCCTTTTAGGACCGCAGTCCCGTTTTGGGGACAAACTACTTGGACTTTGAGTGGTGTGTCCCCACAACAGAGACTGCAGTCCTAGAAGGGTCAAGGATAGTACGAAAACCGTACCGAACGAGGCGGTTTTCGGACATACAATGTTCAACTCGAACACCCTTGTCGTTGTTAACGCTTTTAGGGGGGCAGTCCCGTTTTGGGGGCTAACCAGCCAAATTCCGAGTAGTTCGTCCCCAAAACGGGATTGCAGTAATAAAAGGGGCAAGAAAGAAACAAGCGCTGCAAAAACGATCACCACTCACTCCTCTGCGCAGTCAAACGATCTTCTCTCTTCACGGGTAGTATTATTTACCTAAAACTGTTTTGAAATATAAGGACAGCGAGTATACCAATATTCCATCGAAACGGTGCTTTTTTCTAGGTACAGAGTGGTATGTGGAAGTCCGTCAATATTAACCCTTTTAGAACCGCAGTCCCGTTTTGGGGACAAACCACTCAAATTTCAAATTTCAAGTAGTTTGTCCCCAAAACGGGACTGGACTACTAAAAGGGTTGAGGCTGTGACCCAACCAGGCGATCCCAGGGGTGGAGGCTGTGAACCAATCAGATGCAAGAGGGTTATCTCTCGCGAGTGACGAGCCCCTCCTCCCCCCCCCCCCTTGCTTCGGAGCGAAAGGCCTCATCCAATCCAATACGCACGATACACACATTGAAGTACCGGCGGCAGCGCGCGAAATAACGACACACTGCAGACGGTGATCGGATTATTATTAGAAGAAATTTGTCTCCAGGCCCTATTAATAGGTACTCCCACTAATAATAGCAACTGTTTTGGTTTGAATGTTGCTGCGTTTGTCGTCTGATTCCGAATGATCGCAGTATCTCAGGAAGGTACTGCTGTGAAGGAAATGATGTTGCTACCGCAATTGTCCTCTGACTCTGACCTCTACTAAGATTTCGGCATGTACTGTAAGCGTTTGTGTTGCTGCTGCAATCGTGAACAGGCTCTGAGCTCGAGCAATCCCTCGGTACTGCTGTATGCAAATGTTTTGCGAATGCAGTTGCCACCATCTGACTCTCAATCGGATCAATCGCATCAATCGCAGTACCTCTCCACGTGTCACCAACGGGGATGTAAGTTGTACTCGCACTCACACTAGGATTAGAGTTTTTGTGCGACTACGCCCCAGGCGTACCCGTACCAGACACAACAGCTGTAGTATTCTTGTACAGGAAGCGATATAGGTACGTACAGCGCTAGACCACTTAACCCTGTTAGATCCGCACTCGAGTATACCAGGTAGGACACATTCTGAGGAGTGCGTCTCCCAAACGGGACAGCGGTCCTAAAAGGGGAAATCATGAGTTTATCATACGTAAGCTATCATTAAGGCCGTTTCCTATGCGGTTTGATTTTTGAGCTTCAGATTTTGCCCCGATCACATTTTCAGATGTGAAGTCGGCAAATCGAAACAGTCTTCCTATGCGGGAAAATCAGATTTATTGTGGGTGTAGAGATTCGAGCAAACGCCGAGTCCAACTGCTGTTTTTGTGGTTTGGCGCCGCGATGAGATGCGCTGGGTGCGCTGCCCTGCGCGTAGGACCCAAGCGTGCGAGCCAAGGCTGACTGCCTCTGGTCTGGTTGCAAAGAGACGTGGCGAGTGCGCTAGAGCCAACCTGTCTTGGTAATTTGTGTTCTACTTTGTGACTGACTGCTGCTGCTGCTGTACAGCAGTGCAGTGTAGTTTACGAGTACTCGTACGTATCCACGGAGAGGTGCGTGCCGAGTGCGCTTCTCTTGGTATCTAGGCCCGAGCCCGCGCCATGTGACCGTAGTCTGGCCACGGAGGGACGGCCCCTCCGCCGCCCGAGCGTCGGGCGCGAAGCAACGTCGCTATACCACTCTCTCACCACCCAACTCATCGATCGTTCTGCTGCTCCTGTTTGCTGTCATGGATAACATCTTGAATTTAGAGAGCATGCCATTTTTCGATTCGAAAATCTGATGACCCAGGTCGTCGGATTTTGAGCCAAAATCCGACGACTTGGGTCGTCGGATTCTCAAATCGATTTTTTTCCGGTCGGATTTTGCATATTTGAACTGCATAAGCAGGGTCGTTCGTTTTTGAGATCGAAAAACACAAATCTGAAGCTCGAAATCGAACCGCATAGGAACCAGCATAATAGGAACACGTTGGGGAGAAAAAAATGTACGTACGTAGCATACTCGTGTTGGGGGAAGACAAATACTCGTACATATTATACACGTATAATATACCTGCTGAGGTTCATTCTTATCGGAGAGCGTTTTTCCCATAATTCCCAAAATTTGGAAATAATTGGAGATATGGATCAATATACGGAGGCTTCCTGTCACTATTCGTGAAATTCTCCTGAACCAAAAAAATCAAGCTCGATAACATTCCAATATTTGGGGAAAAAAACAAAACAGGAAAATATGGAAGATTGAAAAATTGCGCGAAAAAACTGTCCAAAATTTGGAAAAAAAGCTCTCCGGTAAGACCGACCCTAAGGATGACCCAAAAAAGCTGACAAGGAGTGTTATAATTTTTTCGAAATTGGGGCCACGAGGACACGACCATGCCGGGTGCACACATTCCTCGACGATCCTTCAGATTTTGACATTCTGACACAGACATATATCTACTGCTACTGTGCACTGGTATGATACATACGACGAGTTTCTGTGGGTTACGAACTGATGTTCATTGACCATTTCTTATTTCTACTGAAATCCTGTTAGACTCTGTGCTCGAGCCCCCATTTACGAGAGTTCTTTGTGATACGACTACTGCCGCCATATACACGCACTACAAGCAGTCATCTACAGCAGTACTTGCAACAAACAGCCTGCTCTGAACTCAAGTACCTTGCCCCCAGTACCTTCGAAACTACAGCAGTATACGCACAAACAACTGTAGATTACTACTGCTGAAACAGTACTTGAAATAGACAATAAAGCCGTCCGAAACATCGTTTGGGAGCGTCAGCCATTTGAGATACATCTTCAGAGTCATTCGTTGAATTTTCCGTTCCATGTTGCTGTTGTTCTGATTATCTACTTTGGTAACACGAAGGCCTGTTCAAGTTTGGAATTTTGGAACAAAAAAAGGAACTTAATTATCGGCGGCCCTTTCCATTCTGTCGCACCAGAGAATTCCATACCTCGGACGCACTGCTGTAGCACCTGTTCCTACTGCATGATCTACAGTTCCTAAATCTTTCAGGGAAGATAGATGATGTGTATGATCTGTGTGATCTGTATGATCTAGCCCATGTTGCCGGGTGGGAGCTGTACAGCCTGCATGCTCTAGGACATGTTTCCTGGGTTGGGGTTGTACTGCACAGATTTCGTGCAACGTATCACACCGGCCGGATAGGATTCACATGATCTATCTCTAGCTGGTCTATGATGATCTAGACGATCTGTACATCAACTGCCCGAACTGTGGAAAACTTGACCTACATTTCGCATGCCATATTACACATGGGACATATCACCTACAGATAGATCATCTAGATCGTCTACATCACCTACAGTAGATCATCTAAATAATCTATTACGGGGGACCACAGTAAATAGGGGCAAATATTGTTAGTAACAATAGCGAAATATAGGTTTTTGTGTGTACCGTAGGTCCTCTTGACTATGGTCCCCCGCAATAGATCATCTAAATATCTATCTGCCGCTATAAGATGTTGCGCACGAGCCGCATCATAACGATCCCGCCACAAGGTAAACCTACATGCAAAATCCGTGTCAACAACAGATCACACAGATCATGAACCCCGAGGGGATCAATCTATATGCCCTGAATGATCTATAGATAATGCAATGGGGATCTGATCTGATCCATGCTAGATGATCTGGCATGACGTGCCTGGTGTTGTGCAACATTCAAGCATCGGGAACTGGAGGTAGGAGGGTGGGATTTACCGCATCCATTTTTTTGTTTTGCATATTTTGTAACCACCGTAGTTCTTCAGTCGACTGACAGAGTTGGGAGTTGGCTGACTACAAGCCGCCGATTAGTTGTTCAGTCGGCTAATCTACTTGCGGTAGGGGTACCATAAAGAGAGAAGAGCGTTGAAATCGCACATGGAGGTGTGGATGCGATTATTTTTTAGCGCTCGAAACTTAAAGGACGGGAAGGTTAAGGATAGCGCCAAGACGTCTAATACCGCACAAAGGCGTTTTCGGAAAGGTCTGGGGCCCAGGCCCTCGCGTAAACGTGGATGTTCCGACGTCACGGAGCACCCTTCCACCGATGCAAAGAGTTGACGACCGCTGAAGAACGACCGGACCCCTCACCGAACTCAACGATATTCACTCTTTACGATATACATCGGTGCTTATAGATGATCGGTGCTTGCCATTCCATACTACAGTAGTTACTGGAGTAGACACTGGACTGATGTAGTAACTGGTATAGCAACTGTTGTAGTTGCGGGCGGAAAAAAAATGCGGAGTCTGTCAGGTGAGTTGTTTTTGTGGGTCGGCGTGTGTGCTGTATTGCTAAAATACCGGTGTAAATCGGTTATTGATAGTGTGCTTCCTCCGCCACCCCGCTCTCTACGGGGGAGCCCATCATATCATATCATGGTAAAGAGAACAAAGTAGGGTGTGGAAAGATAGGAAGATACATGTTTTTGACTGGGTTTTGGTAATATACTGCATATTACCATGTATAGCCTATGTACCGGAATGACAATGATAACTATTAGACCGTGTTTTTGAGGTCCATCCTGGGTTTTGATCACTTCTGCATATATTACTATGTTGGTATAGCCTATGCACCGGAATGAGAACGATAACTATTAGAAGTACGTATTACAATATACCCTATAATACCGGAATAATAATCATAACAATGAAAACTACAGCGGGTGTTAATAGTAGTCTTGAAGTCGTTAGTAGTACGCCAAGACACAGGTAGGTCTAGATTAAACATTGCTGTCATGACAGGTGATGGCTGATTGAGGATTGGCTCAAGGGGGATGTGACGGATGCTAATTGCTGATTAGCTGGTTGGTGATTCGTGGAGGATGGATACCGGGTGATGGTTGCCGGTTGCTGATTGGTTTGTGAGGCAGGGGTTGGCTGTTAACAGCAGATTAGGAAGAACGCACAGGGTACCTAAATAATATAGGATTTAGGTCCATAGCGTAGAGGATATAGAGGTCACATTATTCCGTGATGATTTGATGGCTTCAGGCTGAGATGGTTCCACGATGTAAAGACGTGACGATTTTCACTGATGATTTGATGGTGTGGTGAGTTGGCGTACACGTGGGCTATCGTTCTTCTTGTATGTAAGCACAGAAGAGTAATTTCGTGCCTGGTACCTTGGTATCCTTCAATATACCCTCTCTCGCTAGGTATACAACCGTTTCGTGTTGGTGTGGTAAGCTGGGTGTGGCGTGTGGCGCGCATACTGGCATGCACCAGGTGTAAGATGCCCTCTTGCTATCGGTTATTCAAATATGCCTTGCATTCACGATTAGACTGCTTTCCACACGAACTTTGTGTTTCCTACCCTTCCAACTCATCCCTTTCGACTCTGAAAGCGAGACAGTCTGATTCGATAGTAAATGTGGCGGGTGTGGTCAAACAATCGATCGAATCCGTCGATCCAGCGATGAGCACAAACACACAACCGTGGCCATTTCAAGGATATTTATAACGTGCTGCTGTGCGAGGTACGGGGTATACTGTACCCCGTCAGCGGGGTAGCTCCCTCGCTCGCTCTGAATCTCTGCGTTACCATACACATTTTCTAAATGGGTACTATTTAGCATTAATACTCTACATCGTATACGTACACATACGTACATACCAGGTATATCACTATTCATAATACTACAGTCAGTAGTAGTTAACAAACTTGTGCATAGCGGGGCGGGAAAAAAGGAAATGTATCCGTCAGCTGTGAGATCGAGGATTTCGTCAAAACTGATCGTTTTTTTGCAAGCTATGTGCGATGTGGTGCTTCAAATTGCGCGTACATCGAGTTTCGTATAGATAGGGCCTCGGGCAGGATTATATATATATATATATATACATAAATATACCTGCAGTAGTATCCCTTAGTGAGAGGGGCAAAATATTTCCTGGCGAACACAAACATGGATTATGATATATACGGGTGTACAGTAGTATTAATAGGAGTTCCCGGATAAGGCGGCGGTGAGCCAGACCATTACTACCACCGCCTTCATCTTCGGACCCGTACTCGTGGCCGAAAGAGCCTTATTAATAGAGAAACCCCCGCGCGAACCGTTTCAGGAACCGTTACCGTAACCGTGACCGCAACCGCAACCGTAACCGTATACACTACCCCTAGCCCTGTTGCCGCAAACAGCGTTGGCATCGCGCAGAGGTAGGTGCGGTGCGATCGTTTTTTTATACTTCTCTCAACAACGGCAAATGGGTGACAAAGGTCGAACATTTCCTGATTTTCGGAAGGCCCTCGACCAGTTCTTTCCGAATGCATCCGCCACTCTGTTCCGACATATAAAAGACCGTTTTGTGAAGAAACTAGTACAACATCGAAACGATCCGAGCAAAACCTCCCGTTCCGGAAAACTCGAGCGCTGAAAGGCCACCGCCACCCTTGCTCGAATCAACGCTCTTCACCGCAACCTACCTCTACCCCTGGACTATGCACTCAGATATACCTGGTACCTACTGAAGGCCTAGCCGGAGAGGGCACCCTTCAGCTTGATATCTCACACCCGAGGCCGCTATATACATCGCAAAAAACATAAGCTCCAACATGGTGTCCTATGCCCTATGTATGCAGTTACTGCTGTAGTTAGGGCCAGGTGCACCGCGTCTGACGGCGTTCTGCTTCTCACTCCGCCGATTTCACCTCTTTCGGCTGTGTACGTATGATGGGTTACGAATTAATATTTGCAGCCTGCGGGCTGCAAATAGGCGCACCCCAAAATATGACGGATGTGCCGGGTGTCGATGGGTGGGAAAAAACTGTGGAACTTTCTGCTTTAATATTGCAATGATTGCATTGACTTGAAGAAGCACTTTCTCCGTATCTCCTTCATGTACAGAGCGAGTACAGACTAAAATACAGCAGGCAGCGGTTGTCAAGTTGTTAATCGGAATAGGAAACCCGGAGAGAGTTTCGTCCAAAAAATAGAAGACCGACAGCATAAAATCAGGCCTAGATGGAGGCCTTCAGCGAAGACGAGTGCCTTCGTTTGCATCGTATCCTATCATTAATAACAAGCCACTATACGGCATCCTCTTTGTGTTGAGTGTGTTATTCGCACTAAACCGATAATTTTCCACCCGTCGGCATATCCCTTTTAGGACTGCAGTCCCGTTTTGGGGACAAATCGATCAAAATCTAAGTAGGTCATCCCCAAAACGGGGCTGCGGTCCTAAAAGGGATAGCATCCTAAGTTTGTGCTCGCATTTGCAACCCCTATACATTTCAGGTGGGCACCAGGGTACGTGTTATACCTGGCGTTATTGATAATATTAATATTAATAGTAATCTCTGCAGCAGCAGTACCACACCCTACTGCTACTGTACTGCTGTACCATGATACCAGGACTATCAGGTACACATGACTCCGCTCGATCAAAGTTGTACTCGGAACTCGGAACCCTAACAGCAGTACCCTACAATGCGATGATAATAATAATATGGTTATTTTTCGTATCCAGTACGAACGGATGTTTGGCACTGCTGCATTGGCTGATATCTATATATCTATCAGAGGATCAGAGGAAAGATTTGGTAAACTCGCGTACTTTTCCCTCAAAAGTAATATTCGCAAGCTGTGGTGTGACAGCTCGATCGCGGGTGCTATATATAGCGGTGTGTAACGATATTTGCGATGCACTGTACTCTCCGTTCCTGAAGGCAGTTGATGTTCTTTATGTTGCTCTCGCATTAATCTCTGAAATCAAGGAGTCCGTACTGGAGCCCTAAGAAAGCCCGAAAAACCATGAAAAAACAAAGTCAGCACGTGGTACAGCAGTAGCGTCTCAGCTACCAGGGTATGTCGTAGTTTCGTGGTCACAGAGCTTGTATATCCCGACAGAGCTTGTATATCCCGAAGAAAAAATATTAGCAAGGAGACACTGGGTGTGCTGCGGGACGACGGGTAAAGAGAACGGGTTGATGCGAAGAACACACAGCAGCAGCAGTACTCGCAGTATCTCCCTGTACCGTATCATAACGTACCAGGTACAGGTTTGATTCTGCAGGCATGATATACTCGTACCAGGTTGCGTGCAAATCTGTCACATGTTGTGAATAACTCTAAGCTTTACACATCACGAATACTTGCCGCGCGCGACCGAGCTGTCACACCATATCATAGCTAGCCAAATATAACGTCCGAGGGAAAAATCGTTGTTTATTCAAATGCAGGAGTGGGGTGGGTACCTACCCACTTGAAGACCATCCGTTCCAACACTTTGCGGGTGGTAATCGTACCAAGGGAGAAATCGGCTCGAAAAATATTTGGAATGAGGACGGCCAGTACTACAAAGATGAGACGATATTAGAGACACGACTACAGCAGCAGCACGTGTAATGGCTCGTCACGGGGTGGTCTTGACCCTTTTTGAACTGCAGTCTCATGTTGGGGGCGAACCAGTCAAATTTCAAGTAGCTTGTCCCCAAAACGGGACTGCGGTCCTAAAAGGGTTAAAATGGGTGATTTACTGATGTATGTACTTGAGCATATACCTGGTACAATAATATGTGGCCACATGAATCGGCACGGACACTGGTTGTGCTGGATGTCGACGGGTAGAAAGAACGGTTTAATGTGAAGAACCATTCGTAAACGGCGGCTCTTCTTTGCGGGGGGCGTGGCACGGCAAAGCAAGGAGCGATTACCCAATCGGGTAATGCTCGGGACGATAGCTGGTGGGGAGAACCCGAGACCAGGCGGACAGTGTAAGACTTGGCATAGATGCATAGTCGAAGACCTTAGGGAGTTCCGAGCCACCGAAGGGTCAACGGAAGTTGCCCCCTTGGTGTTTGGAGTTGAGACCGCGTTGTGGTCCACTGCAGCCAAAAAGGTGGGGAAGTGGTACCGGGGGATCCTTGAAGCAGCCGAACGGTTCATGGTGAGGTGGCACGGGGCTGAGGCTGAGATGAGTAGACAGCGCCGCGCATCCGCCGTGGATGGTGCCCAAAGGAACGGGGGGGAGGGGGCAACAGGAGAAGTGGCATAAAGCCCGACCGAGGAAATGCGGAGAGGGGGGGGAACAGGAGGGGTAGAAGGGAAACGGCGGTAGACGAAAGTAGGAAGGAGATGGCAGACAGGGTAGCAAGGCACCAAGTCGACTAGGAAGTAGAATATTACCATACTACTAGTGCTACCAACTGGTGCAGCTGGCTCGAACGTGGTCTTCCCTTGTCTTCTCTTTTAGTTTTTTTTTTTTTTTTTTTCTTCTTTCTTGCGCTGACTCTCCGTGATTTTCATTTCATTTTTTCTCTTCCTTTTCCTTTTCTGATTGATAAGCCGTACTGAAGGAGCCGTGTGGCGTGGTTGGAAGACGAACCTGCTCTGCTCGGCTCGTATTGTCTGACGCCAAGGGGCTGGGCATAGTTGACGAACGCAGGGCGGAGACGGCAGTCTGGGTAGCAAGGTACCAGGCGGATTAGCAGGGAGAACCTGGCTATACTACTCGTACCACAAGCTGCTGCCGCCACCTGGAAGGTGCTTTGGGCTTTGGTCTGCCTGTTATTTCCCCTTTGTTATTTTTCCTTGTTACTTTCTCCTTGGTTCTTTGTCTTACTCTGTTCACAAGCAGTGGAAAAAGCCGGTCGCCCCGGTGGTTCAAGTGGTTAACCTCGAATTCTACTTGTTTGAGTCCTGGGTTCGAGCCCCAGGAGGGTCGGACTTTGACTTTATTTGCAAAAATAAAAAAAAAAAGGGATTCAATTGTTGAGAGCGCCTTGCAGCGTGGGTAGGCACAATTCGATGCGAGTCGACGAGGGAAGAAAAGGCTGAAATCTTCTCGCGATAAAAAATGAAGGCACGTACCGTAGCGGGAAGGGGGGAGAAGAGCCTGCTGTGTGACCCCGGATCTGAGTTACGAGTTGGAAGGAGAGAGAGAAAAAGATGTGCGAAGATAATAAATGGGATGGAAAAAAAAAAAAAAAAAAAAAAAAAAAAAAAAAAAAAAAGTGGTGTTTTTTGTTATTTCTTCTTTTTTCCAGCTCGTTCTTTTTCAAGTGTTGGCCACCTCGCCTGCGGGGGGGGGGGCACGACAGATTGTTTCTCTTAGATTTTGCTTTCATTTTTCTTCTTTTTCTTTTTCGATTTGTCTACCTTGTTTTTGTTTTCTCTTTGATTGTTTCTTTTCGTTTCACTATTTCATAGATTGCGTATGTCGTGCCTGTCGTATCTATTAATAGTATGATGACATGGCTTTGCATTGCCCACTGCAGTTCACACTGCACACGTGGCAACGTAGTATCTCTGTGGCGTAGCTTTGTGACCACAGAACTTGTATCTCTTCTAGGATTGAAGAATCGGCACGGACACTGGTTGTGCTGGATGTCGACGGGTAGAAAGAACGGTTTAATGTGAAGAACACACACACACACACACATCCGTAGCTGTTACAAGGTATGCTTTCTATGATGAAGACTCAGCTCGGAACTCTGCTGTAATGGTACTAATACTTGAAGTACAAGTACAAACAGGCATTACTACTCCTGCTGTAATAGTTTTTCATAGTACGAAGACATCGACGGGGGCAGACATAACAGAGAACCACGAGCAGACACGACAGAATAGTGGAAATAGATGTCATTGCGTGGCAGCAGAAGTAGCAGATATGAAATACTACTCTGTCCGGAAATATAGCTCACATTTAAATTCTAACAGCTATACATTCCGGTGATTATATTCCCCGCCGGAGTTGGGACCTGGTACGTAACGTGTGATTGCGTGTTCCTTCACATTAAACCGTTCTTTCTACCAGTCGACATCCAACACAACCAGCGTCCGTGCCGATTCTTCAATCCTAGACATACACAAGTTCTGCGGTCACAAACTACGCCACAGAGATACTTTTTTTTTTTTCTTTTTTTTATCCCATTCATTATCTTCGCACATCTTCTTCTCTCTCTCCTTCCCACTCGTAACTCAGATCCGGGGTCACATAGCAGGCTCTTCTTCCCCCTTCCCGCTACGGCACGTGCCTTCATTTTTATCGCGAGAAGATTTCAGCCTTTTCTTCCCTCGTCGACTCGCATCGAATTGTGCCTACCCACGCTGCAAGGCGCTCTCAACAATTGAATCCTTTTTTATTTTTGCAAATAAAGTCAAACTCCGACCCACCTGGGGCTCGAACCCAGGACCCAAACACGTAGAATTCGAGGTTAACCACTTGAACCACCGGGGCGACCGGCACTACAGAGTACAGTAGTACATTGTTATACAGCAAGCAGAGTGGACAGGCAGTGCACCAGTGCCATGCCTACCCACGCTGCAAGGCGCTCTCAACAATTGAATCCTTTTTTATTTTTGCAAATAAAGTCAAACTCCGACCCACCTGGGGCTCGAACCCAGGACCCAAACACGTAGAATTCGAGGTTAACCACTTGAACCACCGGGGCGACCGGCACTACAGAGTACAGTAGTACATTGTCATACAGCAAGCAGAGTGGACAGGCAGTGCACCAGTGCCATGTCACCATACATACTGGACACGTGACCACGGACTCTTCGCTTTAAGATTTAATGCCAGAACAACTGGACGAGACAGGCACAACCACGCTCGACGTACCAGGTATGTGCGACACGAGTGTATATATCAATGTTGAGAGCGCCTTGCAGCGTGGGTAGGCACAATTCGATGCGAGTCGACGAGGGAAGAAAAGGCTGAAATCTTCTCGCGATAAAAAATGAAGGCACGTACCGTAGCGGGAAGGGGGGAGAAGAGCCTGCTATGTGACCCCGGATCTGAGTTACGAGTTGGAAGGAGAGAGAGAAGAAGATGTGCGAAGATAATGAATGGGATGAGAAAAATAAAATAAAAAAATCAATGTACTTACCGGATACCAGGTATGATACATACGATCGAGTTTCGAGATGCCAGGTGCGGCAATATACTTACAGTTCAGACGTTTCGCAGCATCAATCACACACTCGATCGGTCTCTCCTCGACACACGACTCTTATGTACTCAGCCCCACCCCACCTCACCCCACTCCATCTCCATCCAGCCCACTCCAGCCCACCCCACTCGACCCCATCCCACCCTACCCGACTCCACTCCACCTCGACCTCCCACCCATCCCAACCCTACCTTACCCCAACCCCACCTCTACCCCACGTATAATACATGTCGCCAATGAGCGGGAAATTCAGGCAGCCGGATGTCTGTAGTTGTCGTCAACTTGTGTGCGTCGGTATCAATGGCGGGGCGCTTCATCAGGCTTTTTGAAAGGCAGTTTGGAAGGCATTGTGAAGGCGGGGGGAGGGCTACAGCAGTACATCTGCGGCGCCGTCAAATTGTAAGATTTTAACCTCCATTCCCCTGGAATAATTCACGCATCGGACAGCTTATCTACAGATAGATCATCTGCAGGTAGATTACCGACGGCTAGATCATCTACAGATAGACCATCTACAGATAGATCATCTACAGGTAGATTACCGACGGCTAGATCTTCTACAGATGAACCATCTACAGATAGATCATCTACAGATAGATCATCTCTACATCATGTGGATCGTAGCCGACCGTTCTGATGCGCTGTGCAGGATCTGCATACTACAGATTATACGGCTCCCACGCGGCGACACGAACTAAAGTAAGTATTAATAATATATACAGCTCGCAGAAATATATCTGCCCTGGATGATCTGCAGTAGATTATGATGTGGGAATGATCTATCTGATCTATCTGATGTGATTTTTTTTCGTTCAAGACGATAATGATCCTGACATTTACGGAATGAAACGACGATCGAAAGTCGACGTGCGCATTGGCTCCCGGCAGCCGTAACGAGACAGCAGAGAGCCAATCGCATTGGCTGGCGGCAGCCAAAGCGATACACGGCAGCAGAGAGAAAACGGGTTTTCTCCACGTGACCCAGGCTTTGAAGCAAACTTCGCTCGCCTGGCATGCCTTGACTCCCTGCTCGATGTTATGCACCTGGTAAGATGTGTACCTGGTACCGTATGCCATGCCAGATATCGCCCTGGACGTTAATATAATGATTGCTTTACTGATATTATGGATCCCAAGAGGTCCTTATATTTCCGTCCAAAGTGTTACGTACCTGGTACCAGTTAATGCAGTACGATATGCATCTTATTTCGACTTGTTCGGGTAGTCACAGAGTGTCATTCTGAATTCAATTTTACAAGCAGTACGAGGAAGGATGGGGACGTCACAAAGCGCCCAAGGTGCGGACAAAAACAGTGCGTTCTTTGAAGGCGCGAGCTGCGAAATACTGGCCCCTCCTTGACGCGGAACTGCTATGCCTCCTGCCCTCTAGGCTTCGGCATCTGCTTTGCAAACTCAAGCACACGCAGGACGTTCAGATTGCGGGGTGTCTGTAGACACTGGGCAACCGCAGTAGGCGGTGCCGTCCCCTGCACGTTTGTTCTTGAGGGCCAACGTATACGAAAATGAGTCTCATTTCAAGACACCAGCAGCAGGCACACGAAAGGGAGAAGCCACGACTCACGTTGCCGACTTCCTTGGTCGCTCCTCGGCCGGCACATAGCAGCAACAGCACCGAAAGCAGAATCCCCCCGCCGGGAAGCATGGTGTTCACCATGCCGACCGCAACTGTTCCCGTTCGGGATGGATTAACTACTGGGTGTCTACCCCTGCGCCGCAAGTCGAACAGGTTTCGATGGTGAAACTCACCACCCTTGAGGGTTTCAACACCTTGTAAAGGCAGTTCAAGTAAGGGACTGGAAGGTTTCAAATCCCCGTGTTTGAGGCCCTTGTCTGTGCCTCTATCGTAGTGCATGCAGCAGAGGGCGCCTGTCGCGCTGAAAGCAGGCTCCCAGGGGAAGTATCGACAAGTTACTCCGATCGACAAGAGTTTTTCTCGGAGTTAGTGTCTTCTGCACTGTACCAAGCTACGCAAGAAGGTGGGTTTTTTGTTGCATAGGCAAACAGCATGCTACCTAATACTCATCGCAAGCAGCTCTGCTGCTGTACCTGGTAGGTCGTACGTGTAGCAGGAGTCGATGCTGCTGCGTCGATGACAGTGGAGGGTATCGGCCAATCGTGAAAGCACCTCGCGGATTCGTCCGGCAATGCCAAAGGCAAGCCAAGGCGCCCACCTGGGTTGCGCCCCTGCAAAACTTTGCGGTATCGCTTTATATTTACAGTGGGTTGAACGTCAATGAAATCAAAACAACCTGGCGACCAAGCGAAATGTGTGTGTGTGTTCTTCATTGGTTCTACAGCGCAGTACGAAGTAGTACTGGTGTTCGTGCTTGTCCTGCCTTGGGCACAGCAGCAGCATCAGCAGCAGAGCTATTGACTCGTGTAACCATCACAGCGATACGGCGGTGCAGCGTGCTTCACTTCACTGCGTTCGCATTCCAACGCAACGGGCGATCCCACCTTCTTATCTTCGAAGACTTCAAGCAGACATATCATACGAATACACTACCAGGTACGTGGGTACGAGTGGCATTGTTGCTGACTCGTCCTTCTCCCCCAAGGTTCTCCCGGATATCAACTACCAAGCTCTGGACGGAAATGTAAGCACCGTTGGATTATAACCGTCCAGGGTGGTACAGCGCAGACGACATGCAAACAAACTTACCAAGGTCGACCCTGATACAAAACTCGTCCAGGACATCTTTGTCCATCTCTGGTCGATTTCCATCTTTAATGTCGACCCATACACCCAACCCGACCCCAACCCTAAGAATATCGCTAACGCCTACGCTAACCCTATAAAACCTTATCCCAACCTTTTGGGGGGCTCGAGGCTCGAAGTCGTTACGTTTGGGGCAATCGCGTCTTCGGCCGGCTTCGACCAATCAGGCCAATGGTCCTGCGCGTTTTTTTTCGGCAGGGTGGTACAGCAGTACTGCATTTAGGGCCTCTCCCGAGGGTGCCGTAGTCGCTAGGGCTGCGCGTTGGCTGGGCCGCCCGGCTAGTTATTAGTTGACGGTTAATAGTCGGCTGACGCTTTTTGGCTTTATTTTACAGACAATCTATATGAAAAGCTGTACGTGCGCTGACGGCCTTCGGCTCTGCCATCGGCGCCGGCACCATGGATGCATGCGATGGCGATGTGTTTTGATGCGCTTTTGCAGTACACCTCTCGCCTCTCTTTCTCTCTCTGCGCGAGTGGTCTCACCCGGGGAAATTCGCACCCCGTCGCAAAGAAGCCTACCATAAACAAGGAAACCCAAATAAATAGTCAGATGTTTTGCAAGGCTTACGGCTCATCACGGTATTTTGACTGGGCGGGAACGACGGTAGCGGCGGGACAGGACGGAACGGGACGGTAAAACCGTCGTCAAAATGGTCCCGTCGTCCCGCCCCGTTCCGTCGACAAATTCCCTGACCGTCGTCGCTCACCGTCCCGTCCATCTCCCGCTAGAAACTACTGTCGTCCCGCAGATATAATCTATCCCGTTGGAAACTACCGTCCCGTTCCTTCGTGACACCGTTATTTTACCGTCCCGTCCCGCCATCAAAAACTGCATCGTTGTCACATACAGTCCCATCCCATCCGGCCGACACAACTCGCCCTTCCCGTCCAAGATACACGGGGATGCCCGTCGTCTATTCCCGTCCATTCCCACCAAAAAGTTACGGAATTACGAAATTTCGAGGTTACAAGGGTGAAACTGGATTTGCTTTTCAACTTTATAGCCGAAGTTACTGGTGTTAATTTGTCCACATAATGAACAGAGTAAAAATTACGAAGTACGAAAATATAATAAAAATCACTACGAGTAATGGATACCTGGTACCTTTTTTAAACAGTTTTGTGACCGTCGTAGAAACATCCACGCTCAAGCAAAGTCACGGCCACGCGCTTGCAGTGGTGGCTTCACGCATGTCACCCGCCGGTTGCCGCAACGACTCGCGGTTTTGCTCGGTAAGGCCGGCGAGACATCGCACTCCTCGTCTGCTCAATACGTGTTTTCATTCGATCAAGGGCTATGTAGAGTCGCTATTCCAACACAACAGGATATATAATCGTGAAGTCTGGCTTGCTTATTTGGACTAAGCATCACAGAAACCAAAGAATCGCCACAAACAGCAGTCTTGATCTCTATTGGTGATATGCAATGACACACGGTTATGGCCATGCCTTTAATCAATATTATAATGATCTCAAACTTCTGTGAGTCTCTCTCGTTTTTATAACCGGTAGAGAATTGCTCTGCTTGCTGATAAAACCTACCGCCACCACTCGAGTAGAGGTGAACTGGAGTACACTATTAGAAGTACGAGGGGGCACAGAAATCAGAATCCGCGATGAACCCCAAAAGCAAACGCCTCCCTATATTTCTTCACCATATTTGGTTTGGAGCATTTATTTATGTTCTCCCTCGTATTACCATTAGTAGTGTCCACCGGCACCCGTATGTCACGTAGATAGCAAACACCCTCACTCGGACGCTTTTCCCCCATTTTTTGTTGTCGACAACGAGGAGAGGGCAAACGCCGAGCGATCCGTCTATGCAAGAACGTCGACGAGATCCTTCCAAAGCCGCGATTTTCATCCCCCCCCCCCCCCCCCCCTTTACATCTATATATTATTCGAAGCAGCAAGGCAGGGAGTCATGGTAGGGGGGGATACGGTGTTGGGATTGATGTTTGCGGATGACTTCGTGGGGATATCAAAAACACCCGAAGGATTGCAGGAACAAACAGAGAAGGCGCTAGCATACACTAGGGAAAGGAGGGTGACGGCGAACGTCAAGAAATGCGCAGTAGTTGTTTGTAACGAAGATGAGGTGAACCCGATAAATTTCAGTTGGAAGTGGGGAGAAAAATAATTGCCGATCGTAGACCAGTATACGCACCTTGGCGTAGAGATCTCAAAAGGCTGCTCTTGGGATGCACATATAGCAAAAGTAATAGGAAAGGGTAAAGCACACCTAGGCAAGATGGATACGATCAAACAGACTGGCACTTTGACAGTAGGATTAAGAGATGTATCATGATGAATGTGATAGTACCAAAGCTAGAGTATGCAGGAGAAGTATGGGGAGGGAATGCGACACTCGTAAAACAGTTGGAAACAGTACAGATGACAGCAGCTAAAAAAATCCCAAGATGCTCGAGTTTTTTTTTTTTTTTTGCTTATCCCATTTATTATCTTCGCACATCTTCTTCTCTCTCTCCTTCCAACTCGTAACTCAGATCCGGGGTCACATAGCAGGCTCTTCTACCCCCTTCCCGCTACGGTACGTGCCTTCATTTTTATCGCGAGAAAATTTCAGCCTTTTCTTCCCTCGTCGACTCGTATCGAATTGTGCCTACCCACGCTGCAAGGCGCTCTCAACAATTGAATCCTTTTTATTTTTATTTTTGCAAATAAAGTCAAATTTCCGACCCACCTGGGGCTCGAACCCAGGACTCAAACACAAGTAGAATTCGAGGTTATCCACTTGAACCACCGGGGCGAGTACGACTTTTTAATAGTAATACAGTATTAAGAGAAGAACTGGGAATGCACTCGCTCAAGACAAACAGGGATATAAGAAAGTTGAAATGGCAATATAAAGTAAGGAACATGCCAAAAAAGAGGTTGCCGGCCATAGTTGATAGATCTGTATGGGAGAAATTAGCAAAAGGGCGAGCTGGAATAAGGTGGGATAGCGTAGTTGAGAAAGTATGGAAGGATATAGGGGGAAACCAAGAAGAGCTGATGCCCGCCAGGAAGTTCGGGAAGTGCAAGGCAGAAGTAGAAGAATGGATAGAAAAAAGGGAAAGGCTAGCTCTACGAAACAAGGTGGAATTGGAAAAACACCTACCTGGTAGAGATATACGGGGGATTGAGGGAAGGAATAGGAACGAAAACGTATCTGCACGGCCCAATGGACTTCGCGAAAACGCCGAAGCTGCGCTTTTGTGTAGGTGACCTGTTACTGCCAGAAAGAAGAAAGAGGTATACCAGTAGCCGGGAAGAGGAGGAAATATATGCACAGATGTGCCCGTGTGGTAAAGCAATAGAGAGTAGAACTCGCATAGTAGGAGAACGTGAAATATACAAGGAGGAACGGGATGTGTTAGAAGAGGAGAGGAGGGAAATAGACGAATGTGACATGGAGGAGTTTGACACACTAGATAGCAGCGAGAAAACGGTCGCTATCCTAGGAGATAGATGGTGGCCACAGGCGGCCAAACAGGAAGAGGATAAGACTAGCAAAATTTTTCCATGTAATATATGGAAACAACGTAATGAGCACCCAATTGTTGGAGGTGTCTCTATTAGGAGTAGGAACGGTGCTCCGTCTCGAAAGGGATGCGTGGTCAATGGTCAAATGACTAAGGCCAGCAACAAATGAGTGCCCCCCCCCCCTATATATTATGGTTCAAGCAATGTCTGCCTGTTTGGTAAACACCCGACATGCCCCGTCCCGGCATTGTGGGGATGCGAAGGTCTATTGCCATACGACTACGGCCATGCATGAGATCGAGTACACCGCCCCCCTCTCCGGATATTTTGGATACAACCAACCGAGGAGATGAACCCCTCTAGGGGGTATCTCCTCCGCCCCTGATTCTCTCGGGATCAGGTCGGGCCAACATACTCGCGCGCCCGAGGTAGCGGCGGCAGCAGTAGCAGCAGCAGCTTGTTCTGCGGTTGAAACGGGATGGCTCACGTCATGTATGTTATACCGGTATGTTGAATTGTGGCGAGCTTAGCTTCGTTTTTTCCATTCCGCCGCAGGAATTGAAAGAAGCACAATACTCGTATGCCCTGAAGTTCATCCTAGGTGTGTGTGTGTGTGTTTTATGTGCGTGTCGTACGGTACGATCACCACATACTGCTGTTCTGGCACTTGTCATATGTTGCGCCAAATGCGTGTGCACACACCCTTGCACCCGACCGGACACACACCCTTACCCGCACCACCTTATGGCCCCATTCGCCCAACCGCCCTCTGCCCACCCTTCCCCCAATCCACCTTCTTGCCACATTTTCCCACCCGCACCCTCCACCACGCATGCTTCTGTCAAGCAGCAGCAGCGGCGGCGGCGGCTGAGGTTGTAGCAGTGGCGGTAGCGGTAGCGGTGGCGGACCCTGTTCGCCCCTTCGAGCTCCCCCCTCCCCCCTTCAGCAACATTGCGGTGGACAGCCAAGGCCGCCTCTCGCGCACCTACACCTGAGTTTCCTCAAGACTTGATATCAGTCAATTCCAGCGCAAAATATAGGGGAGAATTGGTGCCTTTTTTTGCGGCGTATCAGAAGTTCCTCTGCTTTTGCGTGAGCACCAAGTCTGGTCGTAAAAATAAGGGAGATTGCTACCTTGTCGGGTATATCAAAATACCCCTTTGTCGTTTTCGAGCAGACTGATACCTCGATACCTGGCACCCCGTGACCTGTGATAGTATGGGGCGCAAGCTTGACGCAACAGCGCCGGCCTTTAGTCCCTCTCCTGGGACGCCGAATCAGCAACAGCAGCAACACCAGCGGCAGCGGCAACAGCAGCAGCAGCAGCAGCAGCAGCAGCAGCAGCAGCAGCAGCAGCAGCGACAGCAGCAGCAGCGGCGGGGAGGTGGCAAGTCGGCGGGTCCAGGAGGCGCTTCCAAGGGGGGAAGTGGCGGCGGTGGCAGCGGCGGTGGAGGCAGCAGGAGGAAGCCCGGCGCTGGGAGCAACGCAAACCACCTCTTAAACTTCCAGTTTCAGCCAATTACGGGGGGGCACCAGGGGCCGGAGGGGGGAAGGTCTAGGCGGGGCAATGGGGGAGGGACGGGGCGGAAGGGTGGAGGCGGTTGGGGGACGGGGTCTGCACGCGGGCCAATGAGCAAGGAGCAGTTCCTGCAGGCAAGGGGGGTCGACGTTTTCTTTTCCCAACGCTTTTGCGCTCATTGGACAGATCATCGGTTCCCAGTTCATGATTTAGATCCTTCAGGAAAAACCTGTATGATCTGTATGATCTGTATGATCTAGCTCATGTTGCCGGGTGCGAGCCGTACATTCTTAGTGATCTACAGTAGTGCATATTCCCTGGGTTGGATCTGTGCTAGACAGGTACTACGCAGCATCATGATATCGGCGTGTTGAAAGTCTAGATTATCTACAGCAGTAGATGCTGATTGGTCAGGCGTGTGTACCTTTGAGACCATCCATTGGCGGTGAGAACTGCGATCTCATCTGCCGTATATTAATACCACGGAGGAACACATCATATTATATCATATCATATCATATCATATCATATGATCAGATGATATGATTTGATATTATATCATTATAAACAGCAAAAAATATGGTGTGTAAACATAGGGGGGGTAATACGTCTCTTGGGGTCCATCTTGAGTTCTGATCGCTACTTAAGGCCCCCCACCAAACACCTGCAGCGGGAGCGAGCCGCGCAACGAGTAGGATTTTGAGGCGAGCATGTTACTCCCATGTGTGTTTTTCTGCTGCGATAGTCACTCGGCAGTTACTTGACCGAACTCTACAGCCCGGGCTGTTTGGTTGTGTGGGCCACTGGTACATGCTGCATTTGTTTTTTTATTTATTTTTTTGATTTTTTGTTATTTTCTTGTTATCACCTCTCTAACCCTAACCTACCCAAAGAGTTTTTTTGACAACTTGATATCACTCTACCCGCAAAATGTGCGGACCGTTTCGAGGAATCTTATCAACGAAACAGTCCTTACGCTTACCTTACGCTTACCTTATTTACGCTTACCTTACGCTTACCGACAGAGTGCTGTTGCTGCTGTAGTTCTGTGCGCGGACTGCGTGTGTTGACCTGAGCATGCTCTCGCCCACCCCATGCCTCTGTTTTATTCTGTGCGGGGGAATTTTCGCTTCCTTCTGCGCAACCCGGGGTGGAATATAGGGGACGCTTTGCTTGCACCCCCGGCCCTCCAAAAGGCGTTTTCCGACCCGGCTCTGCTGAAACAGAGTCTCGCCCAATACCTGCTTACATCCACCCCTTTTCAGGCGAACTTTCACTTCCTCCTCCACAACCCGGCGTGGAAGGTAGGGGACGCTTCGCTCGCGTCCCCGGCTCTCCAGGAGGCGTTCTTCGATCCGGATGTGCTGGTGGACTGGGATACCGTGGATACGGTGCGACTGTTTCGACACGTCTCGAGGAGCAAGGAAACGACGGTTTCACCGAGGCGCGGCATCGACAACGGCCGTGACGATGAAAGATCGCGCGACGAGGCAAGCTAAAAATCCAGATTTTTTCAACGGCCTGTGGATGATACCATGCCTGTTTTGTTTGGTTGGTTGGAGGTGCTTTTTTTTTTTCGTTGAAGCACGCCAGACTTCTTTAATGGTATAACGAGGGACCATAGTAAATAGGGGGCCAAATATTGTTTGTAAAAATAGCGGAACATATAGGTTTTTTGTATGTACCTTAGGTCCTACCAGGTATTTAATATGGTCCCCCGTAAGAGTAGTAATAGCGAGCGCTGCTACATTATCATTTTGCAACACATCGGACAGATTACCGTCTAGTATAGATCGACCGGATCCTTTTCTGCGGTTAGGATACATGTCGTGCCAGATACGTATGCTACAGATCAAGCCCTTGAACTCGCTCTAGATCGTTCAGACCCCACGGCCCCTACCCGGAAACAAGAGCTAGATGATGCAGATCACTAATCAATCTACTTCAGCTGCCCTGAACTGTCTACATCGTCACATCGGGGTCGGTGGCCGGTCCGTTGTGTCGTGCAAGGGCTGTTATGCTCGTAGAGGCAAGGACTGAACAGATGGGAGGAAGAAGATATTTGCGTTGAACGAGGCCTCCTACGATAGAGGTTCACCCCAAATTTTCTGAGTCCCAAATTTTCTGAGGCTCATCACTTGAGGAGCTCCATACCTCATCCGAAAACTGACTTCGGCAAAAATCAAATTGCATTACAATGGATAATCCCATGGCTCGCCTAATGATACAACTACCTCTTTTTCGAACCAAGATTGGCATTGCGACGATTTTGGGTTAAGAAGCCCCGCATTCCAGATTTTGTTTTTCAACGGAAATGTGCTACGTACCTCTATCGTAGTACGCGTCGAACCGTTGGATCGATAGTGCCGTTGGCCGGGGTGCTGCCACCTTGTCATTAAAAACCAGCACACCTACTTGGCGCCATCATGGGGGTGCCGGGCCGAAATGAGCTCCGCCGGGCGCAGTACGATCATACGGTGATACGTTACACTGGGAGATACCTTAGTTTGTTGTATGCCAGGTCCGAGGTACATATAATGGTATGGTTTCCCATGGTACCTACTGTAGGAATATCATGAATAAAGAAACATAGCGTTGAGATCGAGGCTTTCCCTCAAAAGTCATCTCTGCAAGAGCTTGGCGTGACTCTAGTGGTAAGAGTTGGGTAGGTTTTAGGGTGGTCTTGGGTATCATACGACACTTAGTAACGTTGATTTTTGTCATTACACTTGGGTATCATACGACACTTAGTAACGTTGATTTTTGTCATTACACTTTTAATATGTCATTCTATGATGTGACGTATTTCGATTTGATTAGGGCTGTGAATCGGGGAGCGACACGAGAAAACGCGATTATAATAGCTTGAACTCGGTTCGGGCAACGCCGATTGGATTCGACCTCACCCCAAGTTGAACGAGCGAACGAACCACAATCACCCCCATTCCGGCTGGTGACGGGGCCAACATATAGCCGGTACAATGAGTTAGGAATAAATCGCAGAACAATGCAACCATTATGTGATCCCGAGATCGACTAAATCGGGGGAATACGGTTGAATTGGATCAACCGGCCGTGATTGACATCGCTACAAGTAGTATTACGGGGGACCATAGTAAATAGGACCCAATATTGTTGGTCAAAATAGAAATAAAATATCTAGTTGTTTGTTTGTACCGCAGGTCCTATTTACTATGGTCCCCCGTTATAAAACGAATGCACCCGGTGCTGAAACTATTCTATTGATAGTATATTAGCAATTATCCTGGCCTATTTGCGAGTAGTTTGTTGCCCTCGAAGACTGTGTTCGGTGGCAATATCTACAAAAAATGTTTTTCGGTAACTCATTTGCTACTGCAGATGCCTAAAGCCTTTGCCCTCGGTAGCTTTCGCTCTATTCGTGGATGGTTGCGCTTCTCCAGAGGTTTCACGCGTCCATCTCATCGACCCCCGCCACGTCGCCGTGTTTGGCGGTCGACAACAGGCAGACCCAGTAACCGCACCATCACCTTCATCATCATCAGCGTCAGCAGCCGGAGCAGCAGCAGCAGGAGCAGCAGCAGCAGCAGCAGCAGCAGCAGCCGGAGGAGCAGCAGTAGCCGAAGGAACAGCAGCAGGAGCAGGAGCAGAGAAGAACGCAGCAGTGGCAGCAGCAACAGCAGCAGCAGCAGCAGCAGCAAGGACAAGCCCAAATACCGTCCTTTTGGAGCGAAAACCGGTTGTCGAACACATCGGCTGGGGCAGTGCTAAACGCCTTCCAGCAGCGGCAGCAGCGGCAGCAGCAGCAGCAGCAGCAGCCGTCCAGAAGCAGCCAACGGTCAACTCCAAGACCGTTGACCTTCCCCAAAGGGAGGCGTTTTCTGCCTCGGAATCAAGGGTAGCGGGTGAGAAGGTGGGAGGTGGGCGGGAATACGACAGCGAGGAAGAGGAGGATGAGGAATGGAGGTGCTCGATTTGCCTGGGCGCGCCTAGGGCTCCGAGAGTGACGAAGTGCGGCCACGGCCCGTTCTGCTTGGTGTGCATCCTGAGGCACCTCGGGGGGGAAAGCTCGGCGAGGTGTCCCCTCTGCTTCGACAAGATGCACAGGCAAGCGGATCTCCCCTTGCCACGTCAGAGAGAGAGAGTATCTATTGATGATGCTGGACATCGTATGGAAAGTTTTGATATATTTTAAATATCGAAGTTTCGATGTGTTGTATCGAACGCGTTTCGCCCTTCGTGCCACGGCATAAAAGGTACGTATTGATAATGTTTGATATCGTATGGAAAGTTTCGATATATCGATATATCGAAATGCCAAACTTTCGATATGTCGTATCGAACGAGTTTCACCCTCCGTGCCACGGCAAAAAAGGTACCTATTGATCATGTTGGATACCGTATCGAATTTTTCGATATATCGATATATCGAAGTTTCGACATGTCGTATAGAACGTGTTTCGCCCTCCATCGTTTGCCATCCCGATGTATCGAAAATTTCGATGTGTCGTCCCGATATATCGAAACTTTCGATGTGTCGAATCGAACGTGTTTCGCCCTTCATCGTTTGGCATCCCCGTGTTCTCTATGCATGTATCGAACGGAATCATTCAATAATCGACCATCGAAATCGTATCGATTAGTTTTTTAGTTTTTGCCGGTGTCGTACACACCGAACTCGATTCCGATATGGATATCGATATCCGGCTGGCTGCATAACCTGGGCTCTCTACCTCCCCCGTACAAATTATTTATTTGCAAGAAGTGGTTTCGCGCACACTTTGAATCTGCAAATAATCTACAAATACATACGTAGAGCGCGACGTCTATTGCGATTGCATTGGGTGATTCCATTGGGTCGTTGCTCAGCTGGGGAGGGGTAGCCGTCAGCCATATTTTTGTAGGCCCATAGTTATCCGCGTTATGATAACGTGGCATGGCTGAGCAAGAGAAGCTTGGAACCAATACCCACCACAGTAGTGGAAATTGCGACTGTTGTCTGTGGTATGAATCGCTCACACCCCCTTTTATCGTTTTGTTGATCACCACCATCATCATCATCATCACCATTGTCACAACCATTGTCACAACCACCAAGTAATCTTTTCCGTCGCCATCATCCTCATCGATATAATTATGATAATCGTTTCCATTTCTATTGTCATCACCATCATAGTCATCATCGTTACCGCCTTCGCTATCATCGTCAGAACCGTCGATCATCATTTTCATCACCACTACTTTCGTCAGCACCACCTCAGACGGGAACTTTTTGTAAACACGAGGCTGTCGGAGAATTTCACACGTCGATGTTTCCTGTGACCCTGCCCCCACTTGGCGTCCTGATCGCCCGCCCACCCGAGCCCCCTAAGCTGTCCTTGGGTTATAGTTAGCCGCCGGCAGGGCCCACCAAGGCACCCTGGTCCAACCCGACTTTGTCGACCATAATCGGGGTTTCCATGAGAACGGCCACATCAGAAACGGGAACAACACTAAAACTACTGCAGTGTATTGGTGTCCGACCTGTGGGTGATTTTATGCCAGAGATTCGTGTCTTCAGCGGTAACGTTGGGCTCAGCATCTGATCCAACTTTTTTTTTTGCCCGTTTTTTTTTTTTTTTTTCGCTCGTGGTGTATAGGACCCAGCTCCGCCGAGCAAGCTGCAGAAAAGTCGTTCCCTTCTCCCCCAAAAGCAAGGCCAGCCTCGTGCTGCTGCGGCGAGAGCGCACATCTCTCGTGCCCCGCGCCTCTGCCGATGGAGATCTGGAAGGCGTGAACGGAGGAAGGGGAGGGAAAGCTGAAAGCCCCGGTGCCGCTGCTGTGGCGGACGGCGACGGTGGAGAGAAGTGGGCGGCAGCAGCTTGCCCTGACGAAGGGGAGGAGTCGCAGCAATTTTCTCGTCTAGTGACTGCACAACCGAGGTGAGCTAGGAACAAGAGGTGGGTGGGTCGAGCGAAGGGGATGGATTAATTGGTGATTTGGACGTATAACCCAATTCCCTCACGATTTCGATATTTCGAGGTATTACGGGGGACCATAGTTAATAGGACCAAATATTGTAGGTAAAAACAGCGAGATATATAGGTTTTTGTGTATACCGCAGGTCCTATTAACTATGGTCCCCCGTAATAGTAATATCCGAGGTTTTATTTTATTTCGATATATCGAGGTTTCGAGAAATTGAGTTGCCGACATGTGGAGTTTTGAACTTGATGGTACAGCTTTCGGATCAGTTGACAATCTAGAGTGTGTCGGGGGGGGGGGGGGGGTTGTTCGTTGTCCGTTTTCGGGGTACAGTACCGGTGTGCGGTATCGATGTATCAAGCCGTCGGCACACTCGAGGTGTCGATGTATCGAGCATCCAGCGGGAGAGGTGCCTCAGGTGGCGTTATCCCAAGCAAGCGTTATTATGGGCGCGATTCCTTCTGCACTACTACTGCTGCTGCTGTATATATAATCGAGTAGGATCGTTGTGCTGTCGGTGCCATGGATTCGACAGTACGACCACCCCGCCCATGTGACGGTTGGATCACCGGCGACGGTTTCAACTGCGACGGTTTCGCTTTAACTTTCAACGACGACGACGTCATAACCCGTGACGTCAACGACGACCGTGTCATAATGGACGCTGGTTTCAACCACGACGGTTACAGATAGACGATGGTTTCAGCGAAGACGGTTTCAGCGCAGGCGGTTTCACAGGCGATGAGATCCACGGAGACGGTTACATTGGCAATGGTTTCAACGGCGATAGTTTCAACTGCGGCGTTTTTCGTGTGCGGCGCTTCACCTGGTACCATGGTGCCATGCCAATATGTCTACGGCGAAGTTATTTGCAGACTGTTCCATAGATGGCGGTTTTGATGACGACTATTTTTCACGGGGGGCGAGTTAGGTTGTCGCTGGCGAAGGGGAACGTACGCGGCAGTTTCATAGGGGGCGCTCGGATGGCGACGGCTTGATAGGTGACTTCTTAGGTGCTGGGTGATGGATGGGCTTGTAGACGACGGTTTATTACGACGCGGTTCCAACGACACCCCATTCAAAGGAGACGGGCTTCAGGGCGACAGTTCCACGAGACGTCGATAGCAACTATTACGGGGAACCCTATTAAATAGGACCTACGGTATACACAAAAAAACTATATATTTCGCTATTTTTACTGACAACATTTGGTCCTATTTACTATCGCCCCCCTGTAATAGTGTAGGGGAGCCGGTCGTTTGGGGCGCGTCAAGGCTCATTGTGTCCTTCATATTCTATTTTTAGTATAGGGGCGGCCTCGAGCGGTCAGTCAAAGAGGTCAAACCGCTACCTGCTTCTAAAGCACGTACTACTACGGGGGACCATAGTTAACAGGACCAAATATTGTTGGTAAAAATGGTTGAATATATAGGTTTTTATGTGTACCATTGGTCCTATTAACCATGTTCCCCCGTAAATATTTTATGGTAGCATGTTTGTCCAATAGGAAATTGTTTCAATCACGAGACGGTTTCAGTGGTGTATTGGTACTCATGAATACGTACTGCCTGCAATCTGCGAAAAATTGCGCATTCTCTTGTGTGTTTCCCTTCTTGATTGCTTGCTTTCTATTGCTTCCTTGCCTGACTTGAACTCTTCTCTCTCTCGCTGCCCTTTTTGGGTTTGTGATTTTTTCGATTTTGATTTCGATTCTTCGACGTCGAGTTGGTATTTTCATCCTGTCTATTTTTACTGAGTAGTATGTGGTCTTCTCGGTTTCTGTGGCGACTTGTAAAGCGTACCGCGTGTATCTGATACGTACGTGCGCGGACTTTCCTAGTTACGTTTTGTCTGAGGTGTAGATGTGCTTCAGTTATCCCGTGTACTATTATTTTGCTTGTTTTATTTTTACCGAGGTATTTCTTACACTCCAGAGTTATTGGAGCCTGTCCTGCCCCTGCGACCACGAACTGCATTGTATTGTGGCGATGAGTTCATGTGAGAGCAGCAACAACAACAACAACAACAACAACAACAATAACAGCAGCAAGAAGAACAACTGTAGGTTGCAAGGGCGATGGTTTTGTTGACCACGGTTCAAGTGGCGACGGTTTTTTCAGCGGACTCTGTTTCAAAGACGACGGTTTCATAGGCGACCGTTACGTTTCATCAACAAGGGTTTCAACAACAATGGTTGCGATGGCGACTGAGTCATAGGCGACGTTTTCAACGGAGTTTATTCGTTTCGCGACGATTCCACGCTCGATGGGTTCATGGCGACTGTTCAAGAGCCATGGTTTCGAAGGCGATGGTGTCAATCACCGGCGGTTGTTTCAACGACAATGGTTTCGATGTCCGACCCTTTCGTGAGCGACAGAACAAATGACGACGGTGATACGGAGAAGGTTCTTATTGGTGACGGTTTCACACACCGACGGTTCCATGGCGACGGCGTTTTACGGCGATGGTGTCAAATTCGACGGTTTCAAAGTCGACGGTGTCAAATTCGACGGTTTCACAGGCGATGATTTCCGCGATTTCTACGGCGATTGCTTAAAAACTCGATGGCTTCACAGGCGATGAATTCCATGGCTTTTGCGGGGATGGTTTTACTTGCGACGGTTTCAGAGGCTATGGTTTCCACGGCGACAGTTCGAACCTCGACAGTGTGGCCGGCGACGGATTCAACCACCACCGCGTTGGTTCAACGGAAAAGGCTTCTTTAGCGAACGTTTTACCCGCGAAGCTTTCAGAAGCGACGATTTCGCAGCAGACGATTCCAACAGCAGGCAGCTTAACGGCGACGATTTGGACAGCAACGGCTTCAATCGCCACGGTTTTATTGGCCACGGCTTCGTAGGCTACGATTAAAAACGTCGGCCGCTTCATCGGCGACGGGTTCGATGCCGACGGCTTCGGCTGCGGCGGTTTCGACGGCTGCGATTTCAGCCGGAATCATGTCAGCTGTCCGAGCGCCGACGCCGATGGTTAACGTGGACCGTTTCATGTCCGACGCTTTCTTAGGCGACGGTTTTAAGCACCACAGTTTCAACTACAACTGGGGAAGCTGCAGTTCCGACGGCAACGATTCGTACGGCCAGGGGTTCGACGGAATGATTACGTGGGCCACGGTTTCGACGGCGACACTTTTGATCGACAATGGTTCCGACGGCATTAGTCCGAGTGGGGGACAGCTTTAACGGCAACGCCTTGAAGGCCCCGTGTTGTCGGCGGCCACTCCTCAAGCCTCCGCAGTCTCAGCAGCAACCACCGTTTCGATGTCGACGGTTTCAGTGGCTACATTGCCAAGAGCGATGGTTTCGCTGACGATGACGGAATCACCCGCAACGGTTTGCTGGCGACAGGCGACGGTTTAAACGGTGTGACGGTCCCATCGACGGCGGTTTCTCGCGGTATCGGTTGTAACGCCGACGGTGTTTTCGGCGACGGGTTCAATGGCGACAGTTCGAACGGCGTCGAATTCGACGGCTTCGGCAACGGTTTAGACGGCGACGGGTTCGACGACGGCGAGTTTCAACGGCCATGGGTCGCGCGCTTTTTTGTTTCAAAGGCGGCAGTTTCAAAGGAGACGGTTTCAGCTGTCATTACAGACAACTACGAGCGTTCCGACGGCGACGGTTCCGACGGCAACACTTTCCGAGGCGGCCGTGTCGACGGTAACGGTTTTCAATTTTTGACGCCGTTAGTGTCAAAAACTTGGGTTTTTATGAGGACGGTTTCAACAGCCACGGCCTCAACCATCACTGTAACAACGGCAACGGTTCCAGTAGGGACGGTTTCAGTCTTTTCGGCCTCCACGGCAACGGTTCCGCAAGCGACAGTGTAATCCGACGCATTATCAACGTCGACGGCTGCGTGGGCAATACCGGCGACGGTTTCGTAGTCCACGCTGTCGACGCCCAACAGTTGTGTCGGCCGATTTCAGCGGCAACGGCTTAACGGCCGTGGTTTCAACCGCGATGGTTCTTACCGTTGGCCGCTCCAGCCGCAGTGGTATCGTAGACCACTTTGTGGGTCGCCATGGAATCTATAGCGACGGTTCCAGAAGCGGCAGTTTCAACGACCACGGTTTCACAGGCGACGGTTTCATCACCGTCGGTTTCAACGGCCACGGTTTCACGGTGGCGATTCCATGATGTTGGTTGCAGCGGCGCCGGTTTTCACGGGCGACCGTTTCAACGGTAGCGAGTTCGATGGCAACGGTGTCAACGTCTACAGTTTCAACGGCTATGATTTTCGTCGTGACCTTATCAGCCGCAACGATTTTCGGCGAACACGGTCTGAACGGCAAGAGCTTCAACGCCGACGGTTCGCCGGCGACGTTTTCATCCCTCAGGTTCTTGACGGCGACGGTTTCGGGTTCACAGGCAACGGTTTCGTCGGCGAATAAAACCAGCCGAATTATTCAGCGATAATTGTCTTGGTGACGACGGTTTTATCGGCAACGTGTTTACAGCGACGGTTTCAACGGCTACATTTTCACCCCTCACGACGGTATTACAGGCGGCGGTTACCAGGGGGGGGGGGTTTTACGCGGGCGAGGATGACACATAGATGACGGGTGTGCAGGGCTGATCATTCCATAGGCGGTATCGAGGGCGACAGCGTCGTGGGCAACCGTTGCGGCCTGGGGCAGCCTTTTGGCGGTATCTACGCACGGGGGCAGCCCTGGAGTTTTTACCCCTTCCATTTTCAACCAAACGGCACATTCCTTTCTCAAACCCGTACTCTTGACTTGCGGTTGTTCAATTCGCCCGCCGTGAACGCATTGTGATCCTATGGTATGATGTTTTTTCGTGATATTTAATGTTATGATATGATTGGCCCTGTGATGGGATTGGTCCTGTGCTATGCTTGGTTTATTACCTGTTTCCAGAGCTACTTGTGTTCCCGTTTTGCGTGGTCCTTGTTCTTATTTCCTTCCTCCCTCCCTGAAGCACCCTCGGTGTTTTCCTCTGCTTTGCCACCTCGACCGCGATCGTGATCTTAACATCGTTCGCTCGCGTCAGGTTCGTTAGCGCTGCCGTGGCATGGTTGAGCTCACTGTGGCAGTGGTAACTCAACCGACGGCAGCGTTAACTCCACCCTTGGCGTCATTATAAAATTGCCCATGACATCGTGAACCCCTCCACATATAGGACAGATGATCTACAGGTAGATCATCTAGATCCTAACCTGCTGCTGTGATGTGTTGTGCCGGATCTGTATAGCACATCTCCAACCCAGGAAATACGTCCTAAAGCATTGCAGCTTGTGCCTCTCCCACGCGGCAACGTGAGAGCTAGATCATGCACACCAGGAGTACGTCTGCCTCGAAATATCTAGATCATGAACTGGGAATATAGATGACCTGGACCATTACCTCTCCGAGGTGTGAACCATTCCACCATGGCATCGCTAATGACGTCTACACACCGCCCTCTTTCCCCGTGACGCCGTTTTCGTTACCGCGACAGCACCCTGCGCGATTTTTCCGCCGCCGAGCACCGTGCCCTCCTCAACTTCCGGCACGACTCCATCGCCGAGGGGGAGACGGAGTGGGTGCCCTACATCAGCCAGGCGCAGGCTTTGGTCCGCGCACAACTGGACCGGTTCTCCGCGCTCTCTGATCTTCCCCCTACCTCCTCGTCTTCCTCTACATCTACCCCTGCTGCTGCTGCGGCGGCGGCGGCGGCGGCGGCTGCTGCTGCTACTGGTGCTACTGGTGCTGCTGATACTAGAGAGGCCTCTTCCCCTAGGGTGGAAGGAGCGACTGAAGCAGCTGAGAGTAGCGGTGTCACAGGAGGAGGAGGAGGAGGGGCGTTCCGTTTTTTCCAATCAAGGGACGGGCAGAAAGCCTTCCTGCACCCTTTGGACATGCGGCAGCTGCTGGAAGACGCTGAAAAAGGGCTGCCTCTGCCGAAGAGGATCGACGCAAAGGTCGGGGTGGGGATCTGCCAGCGTGTGGTGTATGTAATTTTTGGAGGGAGGGGGTTGTGCTCATGATCGGGGGGGGCGGGAGGGGGGGGCGTACTCATTTGTTGCTTTCCCTGTTAATAGGCATTTCATCCTTGACCACGCATCTCTTTCGAGACGGAGGGGGGGAGGGAGGGAGAGAGAGAGGCGTGCTCTTTTGTTGCTTGCCATAGTCATTCAACCATTGAGCAGGCATCCCTTTCGAGACGGATCGACCATTCTTACCCTTATTAGAAACACCTACAACACTTCATGGCTCGTTAAGTTCTTTCTCCATGTATTGCGTAGAAATGATTTGGTTATCTCATCTCCTTCCTGTTCCGCCGTGTGTGGTCACCATCTATCTCCATGTCGTAGGATAGCGATCGTTTTATCGCTACCATATAGTATACCTGGTACCGAAAACTTCCGTATGGCATTCGCCTATTATCCTCATCTCCTCCAACACATGTAATGTGGCGCGTCTGCCCGTGTTGACGGTCTGTACTTTTCTTGATATAATTTCCCCGTTGCCCATGGGGAGCATGTGGGGGGGGGCATACCCGATTTTGGGTGAAAAAAAACAGGCACATGGCGTTCTGTTCTGTCTTGATTTTGTTGCGTTCCCTTTCGTTCTGTGTTGGTTCACTTTGTTCTGCTCTGTTTTTCGTGTTTGGTGTATTTTCATTTTTCTTGCAATACACGGCCCACGGCGCGAGAGAAGGGGCATTAAACGTGTCTTCCCCCCCCCTCGCAGGCCCGCTGTGAAGGCCTCGCTTCATAGACGTCATCTAAATCGGACTCTAGACAACTGGACCAGAAGCGTTGATTTACTCGACCAGAAGTGCACGTAAAAGGCGTTGTAATAATACCTTGCAATGATGCCAGCCTACCATCAATAGCAGAAATCGTCGCTCATCAACAAGCTGCTGCTACAGGAGTATGGTGACACTGTATACAAGTATCACTGCCAGTACAACTCAGTGACAACAGCTTACCAGTATTACTGCCAGTATTCTACGACCAGTATTATTTTTTTCTGACATGTATAAGGCGACCAATCACGCGTTTGGGCCCGGTTTTGTAGTAAAACAAATTATCAGTACAATCTTACGTGTCACCCTTCCTTTGCCTTCATCTTGTATTTTTCAACATATCTGGTACATATCATAGGTGCTAGAGGTGGAAACCGTGAAGCTAACGCCTGATATTAGGCGCCGTCTTCCCTTCTTGGGCCACCTTCCGATGCACTGCGACATCACCTTTTTGGAGGTGGACATGGTGGGGATCGTCTCCGAGGGCACAGGCAGCAAGTTTAGAGAAGGTTCGTGGTGGTGGTGGTGGTGGAGGGAGGGGGGGGGGTGTGGTGATGGTGGTGGTAGTGGCAGTGCTTGGCGGGGGCGGATTTGATTTGTTTGGTATTTTGTTGGATCGTTTTTGAGCGTCGCCCTAAAAACGTGCAGTATGGTACCTAGGTATGGGTTGGTGTGGAATGGTGTGACTTTTCATGCTGTGTTTTGGTCGTGCACGGTTCGGCATGGTGTGGTGTGATACGGACGGCACGTGTGGGGTATGACGCGGTACGATTCGGCATGATACCGTGTTGTATGGCAAGGTGGGCTTCCCGCGGCAGGAAGTTTGCACCAGCTGCTCAATTTGGTGTCTCCCGTTCTTCCCTCCCTCCCGTCCTCTCTCCCTCCCGTCCTCTCTCCCTTAATCACCTTGTTGCGACGCCTTGCGGCACGATCGTCCCGACAACCCCCCCCCCCACACCCGCTTCCGCAGAGACTCTAAAACGGCATCGAAAGCGACGAGCGAAGGCGGCACAGGAAGCCAGGGCCGCGGCAAAGGATGCGCGCGCGGAGGAGAGCCGCACCGCTAGGATAGCGGCCATGCGCGCCTTCACCGTCGACCTTCAGGTGACGTCACGAACGACGCTGCTGCTGCTGCTGCTGCTGAAGACCGGAAAGGCAACGATCTGAACAGTGTTTTTTGCTGTTGCTGTTGCTCCATACTGATTAGATATCGGTCATAACGATTCTCTGCTGTTGCTTCTGCTATATGCCAGTCGGAGAAAGGTCTGAACGGTGTCGTTCCTACTGCTGCGGCTGTTGCAAACCGAGCTGGAGAACCGCCTAAACTATGCTGTCGCTGCTGCTGCTGCTTCTGTAGTCCGGTTAGATACCGACATGAACGATGGTCTTGATTACATGCTGCTCCTGCTTGTTCTGCTATGGACCGGTTGGGTGGCGACCCGGAGGATATGCCCGCCGCTACTGCTGCAGCCAAGTGGCTGAAAATCGTTTGTTTTTCGCGTAGGTGCTAAGATTTTCTGCGCAAACTTTTTAAAGAGACCTTGGTTTGACCCCGTGACTGACCGCCGTCGTACGTTAAGCTACCACCGCTCTGCACCTATGATGAAGACAGTATGGATTCAATATGAATTTTCACAAGACCCCTTATATTTCGGGACAAAGTGGTACGTTAAGGCCGAAAGAGGCCTTGACGCCCCCGGAATAACACCGGTCTTCTGAATACATGTGAATTTCACTTTTTCCTCTACCTGTCTTCACTCCAACCCAGCCCTTGCCACTCCCAACCCTTACCTTGCAGGGTCCTACACCGGGCGGTGACCCCGAACCCCTCCCCCCGCCACAGCCACAGTCTCCGGGGGCATCCGCGTCTGAACCTGCAGGCGCAAGCCCGACCACCCTCGCAGCAGGAGCAGGAACAGCAGCAACAGCAGAGGAACAAGAGGGGGACAACTCCGCCAATGCTACCGCCGCCGCACCGTCGGCGGAAACCCTCTCTTTGAGCGGTGGCACCCCTTCGACCCCCGGGGGGGGTCATGCGGCGGCTGCGGGACGGGGAGCACCTGCTAGCGGTGATGGCGGGGGCCGCGGCGGGGGCGGCGAAGGGACGGGCGGTTGGTCTTTCGCGAGAGTTACCGCCATGAATGGTCACTTTCCATCCCTTAAGCCTTCGCCCTCCGGGGTAGCGGCAGCTGCCAGCAGTAGCAGCAGCAGTGGTGGTGGTAGTGGAGGTGGTTTTGGTGGCAGCGGTGGTGGTGGTGGTGGTGGTGGTGGTGGTGGTAGTGGTAGTGGTAGCGGTAGGGGTAGTGTAAGGGCGGCCGGGGCATGGAGCAGCACCGCCATCGGTGGGGGGAGTGGGGGCGCAGCGGGAGGGGCGGGCGGCGGCGTCTGGGGCTCGAAAAAGAGCGAGGCCTCACCTCTAAGGAGACCCGCACAGCAGCAATCGTCCTCGATCCGGGGGGGAGTGGTGTCAACGCCAACGTCGACGGCGACTGCTGCGGCCGCGTTGGCGGCAGGGGAGGGTAGAGTCGATGGGGGCGCGGCGGGGGGTGCGTGGGGAAATGCGTCGCCACCCCCGCCGCCCCCTACGGCTGAGGGTGTCGCTGCTCCGAGTAGCGCGGGCAAGAAGAAGGGGCGGAAGGGGAAGGCCGTGCCGTTGTTCTCGAACGCGGGGGTGAGAGGAGGGCGGTAGCGGTGGCGGTGGTGGCAGCGACAGCGCTCGTTGTCGCCGGGAATGGGAGAGGGCCATGAGACGAGCACTATGATAGAGGTTGCATTTCTTCGGTGGAAAGGTTTCTGGATGACGGGGTGGGGTTCCTC
The DNA here is from genome assembly GCA_031213475.1 of Nereocystis luetkeana. Classification (NCBI taxonomy): domain Eukaryota; class Phaeophyceae; order Laminariales; family Laminariaceae; genus Nereocystis; species Nereocystis luetkeana. Next base: position 440,274 of record JARUPZ010000010.1, on the reverse strand, counting down.
GAGGGCACTTTGAGGATCTAGCCAATAAGGCAGGCCTCTTCGTTGACCAAATTTGTTTTTTTTGCGAGTTTTTCGAACAATACCAACGATAGGCCGAGGTTGAGCGTCCGTTTGAATATCTCCAAATCAGTTTCGGGAGAAATACAGAGTTCCTGGAAGTTATGAAGGATCCTCGGAAAATACAGGGCTACCCATACCGTACCAGAGTCGTCAGGCGCTAGTGAGTCTAGCCAGGTGGAATTGGCGCGCGGGTAGAAGGAGACTGGGACGGGAGCGGTCGCGTACGCGTACGCTTGTGGAATGCGGCTGCTGCTACTGCAGAGATCTTGTGCTTTTAGATACTCGCACATCTGGGATTGCTGTTAATATCAGTATATCTTTTCTGGTGTGGTGTGGTGTGGTGTGGTGGGGTAGTAAGCGCTGTTAATGGGACCCTTCTTATCCCTCTGGTATGTCTCGATTGCCGATTTTTTTAATCCGTACTGTCTCAAAAGTGTCAATACTTGATGGCGTATCCACATCACCTTGAACGATTATTGGTTTATCGGTACCACCTCAGTAGTCGAACGCTGATTGTTTTTATCGTCACCACCTCAAAACGCTGATCGGTTTTTTATCGGTTTTTGATCATCATCTCAAAAAGCTCGTTGGTTGAACCTCACCATCCCAATAAAATGCGAATGGCTTGTCCGCACCATCTCACCAAACACTGATTTGGCTCAGTGTTCTTTCCCCACCACCTCAAACACTGATTGGTTCATTGCTCTATCCTCCAGCATCCAACAGGCGGACGCTCCGGTAGTTCAGTGGTACCCTCGATTGTTGGCAGAGTTGATTCCGTGAGTTCTAAAGCCACCGTGGTGATAACTTCTTTACCCGCCGAACTGAAAGGAATCAACTGCTGAGAGCGCGTAGCGTGGGTAGGCGTGTACTTCAATCTATCAATTAGACGCGAGTGGACGAGGGTAGAAAGGCCTCAGGTCTTCTATCAATAGCGATAAGAATGCAACCCTGAAAGGCAAGGACCGTCCTGGGGAGGGGTGAGGAGATCCTTCTATTACGGGGGACCATAGTTAATAGGACCAAATATTGTTAGTAAAAATGGTGAAATATATAGGTTTTTATGTATACCATAGGTCCTATTAACTATGGTCCCCCGTAATACGTTACCCTGGATCTGAGTTACGACTACAGCAGTAGGAGGCAGGCAGAAAACAAGAAGAGCGAAGAAAATGAATGGGAAGGGCGACAAAAGTGGCTGACTGGTATATCCTCAAACTCTAATTATTTGGCTGGTTGGTGGAATGGCACGGGTGTGTTATTAATAGTTCTGCAGCTATACTACTGTGGCTGCACTCGAAGGTATAGTAGCGTATGTGTGCCCTCACAGGAGTCGCGATGGCTGATGCTGTTGTGGTGTGTACGAAAAGGCAGTGAACGACGCTTACTTACACTCCGAAGCTGTCGGTCTTGTTGGCCTCTGAGGTAGGCCGGAGGGTGCACCGTCGTGTCTTCGATGTCGCTCAAGAAAACTTGAAACTTAACTGCGCGCGCCTCTAATTATAAGTAGCTCGCCTCCGAAACGGAAGCAAGTGCCGCATGGTCATTCAAGAAGGATATCTTCGTCGGATTCTGACCAATGGTCTACTTTTCTTAATTCCAATCATAGTTAATACCAGGTACCAGTAGTGAGTTTTTTCATTGCGACGGTTTCTCCCCAGCGACCACCTACTACTGCTTTGGCCAAGTAGTATTTCTTGATTGCGCTGTGGACCTCTGGTAAGCGCTGTACCAGCCAGACAACCATGTCGGACACCATACACCCCCCGCCCCCCTTAAATGTATCTATCTTTCAACAACGTCAATTTATCAGATTCAACTACCGAAGCCTTTGTTATCAATAGGACCTTTTTATTGTTTTCACTTGCTTCTCGTATCCGAGTTTGATCCCGGCCCCCTCCTCTCTCATGGTAGGGCGCCCAGCGAGAGGCCATCGACCGAAATGGAACAAGCGGCCTACTATATTAATAACACACACCGAATAAATGCATACGCGTACGTACATCATGTTTCGCAACCTCCCAACCAAAGTCGAATCAAAATCGTCCACTGCAATACATCATTAATACCCCCCCCCCCCCCCCTCCCTCTCCCCCCGCTCCAGGTCTAGAGCTCTAAATTACTCGTGTCTTGTCCTGTGAATGATGGTACGAGTACTGCTGTCTGATGTCGTTACTTTTACAGCGTTACGAGTACTCTAAATACTGCTGTACAGTAGTGACACTGCACCGTACCGTAGTGGCACTGCTGTGGTGTATTCCAACCCATTGGCACTGTGATCTACCCTATTACTAGTGACAATACAAGTACGCGTTATGGCGTTGGTGACGCCCCGTGCAGAAGAAAAGCAGACCGGTACCCTCGCAGCTGCGTTAGAAGTCGGCAGCAGCGAGAGCCTTTCTAGCTGTTTGGCAAAAACAAAATTACTGTAGGCCCTGCTGCATTTTCCGAAGAAAAAAAGCAAACCAGGCGCTGCGGCGATATAGCTGCGTGGTGCAAAACCAAGCAGCTTGATCAGAAGAAAACACAACGACATTTTATCTCCTACAACAAGTAACATCCAGATCGGTGGTCACAACAATAGCATATTCGATTGCCACAACCGTAAACAAGCATATTGGGCGGTTACAACACCCCAACCATCCGTCACGCCAACCCCGAAGATGACACTGGCATTGCCACCGATCATGCAGCAAAATCAGGCGAGCAAAAGACGACGTTCGTATGATCGTACCGCCGCCCTAAAAACAAAAGCGTACAGCCGTACAACACTGCCACCAGCGTACTCATAACTCGCGCACAGCAGCAGCAGCAGCAGCAGCAGCAGCCGCCCATGATACGGTGTTTGAAGACGCGTGCATCAACGAAAAAACAATCAGCACTCCCGCTGTGCTAGACGGCTGACGACCCCCTGGCTTCCGTCCCCTCCTTCTCCTCCAGCTGGTGTCCCACCCCGCCCGCCTCCTCCACATTGCTACGACCACCACTAACGCCACCGCCACCGCCACCACCATCACCACCACCACCACGGTCGCCGCCACCACTACCGCCATCACCGCCGCCCACCCCCCCACTACCTACGCCACCACCACCACCACCACCGCCATTATCACCATTGTTACCACCACAATCGCCGGCACCATCACCATCGTCACCGTCCTCGGCTTCACCGCTGCCGGTGCCGGTGCTGCCGCCGCTACTGTTGGCCTTCCTTGCCCTTCGAAGCTGCTGCTCTCGTTGCGACTGGATGATGAGATGACGCAGATGAGCGTTTCGCCTTCTTCTGTGGGCAGTGCTGCACGGCACCGTTACAACAAGCGAAAGGCGACAAAAACAAAACAAAACAAGAAATGGCAGCAAAACAAGCAGAAAAACAAACAACAACAGCAGAAAACGAAACAACAACAGCCCGGGGGGAACAAAAGGAACCAAGACAAATTCAAACGGCGATGGTGGCGGTATGCGGGGACAGGGCGTTGACCACGAAAAAAAAACAAAGGCGCGGTTTGAACCGCAAGCCGGGAGGCGAACTCCGGGGGTGCAAGGCATACGCGCGCCTCCCCCTCTCCCTTCGCCGCCTGGCAGGCGAACTAGAGTAGAAATAAAAACCGATTCAGATATACCCACACAAAAAGTGAACCAATCCTTTGATGCTCACAACAGCAAGACACGAGAGCTGTGCTGAGTACTTGTCGTTAAACCAAACCCACGGTGAAAAACGAATATCTCCAAAATCACACTGCCTATGTCCATGCAGCAAAACTTGCGCTAAAGTAGGAAGTACAACGGCCGTCGGTTGATCAAATGGTCGGTCACACCGACGAGATACTATTCGTCGGTACAACAAGCTCACGGTGGCGAAACAAAACAAAACTGAACCGATTATTCACAGAGACAGCCAGGATACCTGGTGCATATTTGACAAAAAAAAACCCATCATCTGTGAGATTGGCAAAAACTCAAAACTCACCTTTGCAAGCTGGGTGTGCGATACTTCGATTGTGCGTACTTCGGGGGGTGCGGTCTTTTTATAGGGGTCTGCAAAATCTAAGAAGACTTCGATAAAAATGCACACCCTGTGATACCATGCGCACATACATTTTACAACGACAACGTACGTTCGTATGGAAGAGCCCATGACCATGTAGACCGCCAGCCGCGCCCCGCAGAGGGTGAGGAAGGCGGGTCCGATCCCCCATAACGTCGCGCGGTACCCTGGCGGTCGAGTAGGATTCGCGGCCGAGCATGATTGTCGGTCAAGTAGGATTCGGAGTAATCCGCAGTACGGGGCATTGAATAGGCACGGAGTAAACTGTAGGCGCTATAAACGCCCTCGATACGAGACGTTTTGGGTAGACACACACTGCGGGAAATGAGGGGAGTTCCTCACGATTCTCGACGATTTGGGAGTGAAAAAAACGTACCAGGGTACATGACAGTATCAAGTCGACCCGCTGACGAGTTTTGGAAGAAGTCGAGCATACTTCAATGAGGAAATCCATGGTTGGAATCGAGCGAGATCTCCGCCGAGACGCAGAAGTCCCGAGTCAATACAAAAACTATCAAATCATGCCCCCTCGTACAGATCACGATCTAGAACATCTACAGATAGGTTATCTAGATCCTATAATGCCCGTTATGAGATGTTGTGCAAGAGCCGTATCACACGCATCCCACACTCGGAAAAACAACACGTGTGCAAGGTCTGTGTCGTAGAGACAGACGTCACTCGTCAAATCGTGTTCTACACCATGCCGATCATATACATCAGGGAAAGTTCTTCCCCCAAATAGTTAGATCGTGAAATGGGGGCCTGGTTCGTCAATGTCTGAAAAGTATGGCCCAAGACCCACAAAGCTCGAATAAAGACTCGGGCGAATGGGCGATTAAAGGACTCGAATCAATTAATGTATGATGTGTATGAGCGATTCGCTTGCTTGTTGGATGCGCGAGAGCGTTCGGGGAGCGCTTAGACCTTTCAAGAATACAACGGGTTTGATTCCCGCATCGCGCGCCTAAGCAGCCTAACGATCGGTGTATTGACCAATCAGCATGTCGCAGCCGTTACCATAGAAATGTTAATACATACTAATGGGGAAGCCATCATATAAACAGCAAAAAAACTATTCAATACAGAATTTTTACAATCAATACTTGTAAGCATGTTTGGTCTTGATCACGATGTTTCCGCGTATAATAACTCGGATATTGACATGAGCTTTTTCTAAACCAATACCTGGTAAGTCGCTTGAATCCACGAAAAGAAGGAAACACCAGTTGTAAAGGACTGCAAGAAAGCAGTATGCTCTACTGCTGTATACGAGCAAAATCTACAGCATACTCGGCACCACCACCACCACCAACAACAACAACACCACCACCACAAGCGCATTCCACCATGACCACCAACAACATCACGGCCCACCACTCACCACCACCTAACAGCCAAGCCCGAAGACATACTTCAATTTCAACACCCTCATCGACCGCATCGCACACACATCCATACCTGCGAACAGGCCCACCAACCCTTCTTCTTTCAAGATGGTCCTCACCATGTCCAGGCTGCCACCCATGCCAGCCCGAAACACTTGACAACGAGAAACACACAAGCAAAAGCGCCCGTGACCAACAGGGGATACAGTAGTTTCGCATGCATCTTTTCAATCCTGTGAATGCCTCCGCAATGAGGTCGCGTTCTTGTTGGGTCCCCCCTCTGCTCGATGCCACCCAAGCCTCCCGAGTGAGGCCATGCTATGGTTTGGCCATCCGTATCTTCAATTGTACCTAAGTTTCAGTAGAGAGGCCTTGATCCGGCTTGGTCACCCATCTCTTCAATCCAACCGTATGACAAGAAAGACAATATACCCCCTGAGCCGGCTTTCTCCGAAGTCCGGGGGCAGGAAACAACGAAAAATGGTGGCTTGAAAAGAACTCGTCAGGAAATTTCCATAGGCTGCTCTATCGCTCGGCGGTTGCGCTCTCCCTTTTGTCGAGAAAACCGGTTGTGAAATCCGTTCAGGAGGGGGGGGGGTGTAATCTCGCGTGTTACATGGCATGCATGCACGTCTCTGGTTCGCTCATCCACCTCGTCAATATTATGCATGCCTCGTTACAATAGAGAGCCCATACTTTGCTGCACTTGTGCTGCGCCGAAACGACCCTGGTCGCGCCTAGAGGCCAACCAACGTTCGCAATGCCTCCTTCCCCGTCCCCATTATCCGCACCCTGTTAAACAAAAACGCCGGCTGATGATAGCAACACCCGTCATCGCCCCGTATATTTCAGTGTACAAACATGCAAGGGACCCATGACCGGCGACCGAAAGAAAGCAAAGTGGGGCAACATCCTCCGCCTACATAGGAAACCAACACAGCCGATACAGGCCATCAAACATCATGCTACGCGCGCGTCGTATATAGAGCGCACCCTCCTGCCTCGCCAGCAGGCTATGAAAACTGAATAACAAACATTGAACAATGGATAGGCTGCTTCGTGGGACCGATGCGCGCCGTTTCTCGAGTCCATCTTTTCCCGAACGACCGCTTTTTCTCTCTTTGACGTCCCTGACGGAGCTACTACGGTGGAACTTATCATATCATAGTAATCAGAACCAAAACATGGTCTGTAAACATAGGGGAATACGTGTATTTTGGGTCCATAGTGGGTTCTGAGTACTGCAGCCCTTCGCGATGAATACTACCTGGTGAACAACATGGCAAGGGTACTCTTGACTTTTGTGGGGCTTCAGAGGGATAAAGACGTACACAATGACGACGATACCCTCGGCTCGGATTTCTGTGCGGGCATATACTGTAGCCTGACAAGCTTAGTCTCCGAGCTATGTTACCACACTGCGTGAGGGACGAGCAAGAAGCCGAGCGAGAAAGCCAAATACGTGGTGGGGGGTCGCGCAGGGCACGCGGCAAGCGGAGCGATTGAGCCGGGTATCTTCAAGGGTGTTCCCTGGCTTGACCGAGCGTCGACAAAATAGTTGATGCTTCACACTACTGTAACTCCTCGTTACATCTCCCTCCCTGCCAATTTCCTAGGGGTTCGCGGGTAGGGTGCCTAGGGATACGATTTGAAGTGAAGCATGTTTCAAACATCTGCCGAGGTCAAGCACCTTTCAGCGATTTATCGACAGACAGGCATAAACCAACCATTCATGCCTAAGGGTCAAGCATGTCTCAATCACTTTTTCTTACCCGTGTCCATCCCGTCCAGCATCCGGCGAGTCTTTATCAGGAAGGGTACTCCCAGAAGGTACCAGTTGCCTGAGCGGCACCAAACGAAAAACGCCGAACGGTGTGTTGTTCATTGAGGGATAATGTCTGGCATGTGCTGCTGTTGTGGTCGATGACGTCGTTGTGGCTGCTATTGGTGGTGCTGCTCCTGCGGCTCTTGGCTTCACGCCACTATTCCCACTGGAACCACACCCACCTATTGCCTGGGCTGAAAGTTCGTCATGGGTTAGGGATACTTAGGGTATCCTAATCCATATTTACAAACCCTAACTCGACATACCTCGTCGAGAAGGGGGTGAACAAGAACGAAAAAGGCTAAAGAGGCCACAAAACGATTTTCAATGTTTTCGCCTAGGGTTGACGTTTAACTTGTTTACACTTGCAACTGTGATGGGGGAACAAAAACTATTTGTAACTCGTGCAGTACATGCAGCTGGACTGGCTTTGCAGTGGCAAACGAGTTAAGGTACGTACGGTCCTTTGGGTTTCCGAAACAACTCTTCTCATTCCGCTGGAGCCACACGCTGGCCGATTCCAAAAATACCCGCTGCCATAACGAACCCCACGAGAGATTGCAATAGTGGTGGGAGAGGGGTGAATGAGGGCCACGATTTTCCATATGATGTCGGCCATAAAACAAAACGAGGTAATCGTAAACAGCAAGAAATGCAGACGAACGCAGATTGGCCCACCGACTAACCGGACATCAGGTACTCTAGCAAACAACGCGAAGAAGTTACAGCCGGAACATTACGGGGTATCGTGTTGTAGGCTTATAAAATGACACGTAATTTACTGTGGGCCTCTAGGGACCTTTCCTCGGGTGCACCCACGGGATGCTGTTGGTGTGGAACCCTACGGCTGCTGTAAAAATGGGTGTCCGCGGCGCACACCCTCACTCCCCACCCCCCCCCACCCCTGCATCCGATTGCTGAACCCATATTTTCCTCCATCCGTGGGCTCTTTTCTTCTCCTCGAGGCATCTTCTATTCCATCATCTCTCGACACCGCTGTCTATATCCCGGGGGCATATTTCTGCATTTTTTCAAAGAATCTTCAACCCCCTCTTCTTCACAGCGTTGTGCGCCGCAGTGCCAAGCTCAACACAGACTGAGATGGAGATGGTTCGGTGAGCGCGTACGAGATCCCTCGCGCATTTATGAATCAAAATTCGAAAAGTGAATGATGACGAGCTGCGGGCACGCCGAACACCATGCGCGGAAAAAGTAAGGCAAGTGCCTGGAGGGGGGGGGGGAGACTAAAAGAGGACAGCATGCGACCTACCACGGCCTGTTGGATATCGTTTGGAAAGTGTCGATATACACTACTGTACCGAAATATCGAGTGTTCGACACATCGCACATATAGCTCGCGCTCTACCCGCCATCTCCTGGCGTCCCCGTATTTTCCAAGCGGATACAATACGAGCGGTGTTGACGCATCCTTACATCGGCTGTCGAAATGGCAACATGTAGGCATGATGCTTTGTTTTTTTATTAAGTATCGATTCGATGCCCATTCGACATCTAAACTAGAAAGCTCTTGCAAGCTGCTGCACTGGAACGCTCATCCGGTGGGACAATACAAGAATGTGCGTCCACATCCCCGACATGCATACATACTTGGTAGTATTTACAAAAAGAAAAAAGACTCGTCAGCTGCGAGACCGAAAACATGTTCGAAACTTACACTCCTAAACTGCGTCTGAAACTTCGATCGCGCGTGCTACGTACGGGGTGTGTAGCCTTCAAGGTGGTCGCCATTTTCAGCCTTCTTTCTTCGCACGTCCTAACGAATTAACTACCGACGAGCACGCGACAGCACGTGAGACACTCGGAGTCAAGAAACAACGTCCCGTTTTTTTTACGAAACATGATAAACCAGTGCGTATACTACAATTAGTGTAGAGCCCACCCTACCTCGCATAAAACGATTGATAACTCTCTACTGTGACGCATACTAAGATTTTTTCCGCCAATTAAGAATGGCATCTACTGTACGTTTTTGGAACAGATTATTGGTACATGGATTGAGTTCAAATTTTGAGCGCGACATTATCGATCGTATGTTTGTTTCGTCAGCCGGAGGTTTACCCAACCCCAACCCTAACTGGTGCCCCTGTATGCCACACACATGGCAGCAAGAGTGAGTGATGGGAGTCTCGCAGGCCACCTCGCGCGAAAACAATACCAGACATTCCAAGAGCTGAAAGAGAGGTTGGCCATGGCTGGTGGGCAGGACGATATCGTCTCCTACTCTGGGAGGGTACAGGAGGGGGTCAATACCGGTTGGAGTTTGCCGCCACTTGGGGGAGGGATGGACAGACGGGCCGTTTGCAGGACGTCAGAGCAGTGAAAGTTGCAGTACGCTACAGCACTTTCAAGTCACTGAGCTTCTGGCCCCCCAAAAAAAGAGGGTCTCACGTGGTGTGACGTGCGGTACTATTGACCCTCGAGAATTCAGTGGCATCAGACAGGCTGTGCCAAAGTGTACCAAAACAACGAAGGCGGACAGATAGTCACAGCCTGTTTGGTGCTACGTACTGAACTATCAGCGCGGGGGGGGCACTGGATACGCTCTGGCTAAACTGTACGAACGCTCTGCCTGCCTCTGCTTCGCTTGGGGTCGAAAAACTTCCACCGGTGTTGACTCCGTCTTGTACCCTCCTAGAGTTGGAGGCGATCTCGTCCCGCCTACCAGCCCTGGTCACCCTCTACTCTCTTCCACCTCTTGGAATGTCTGGCCTTGCCTTCGCATGGGCTGGCCCCTGAAGTCCATCAAGTACCCCTGCTGTCATCCTGTGTCCGCCATCCGTACCACGCGCTCAAAATAACGCCTCCTACATATCACAGCTAATCGCGTGTTCCACTTCCAATAACACGCCCTATCATAGGGTCTCCCTTGTCTTATGGCATAGTACTGCGTTCGTTGTCCACTTTCAACCACACGCACTATTTCAACGCTCCTTTGTTTGAAGCTTTCGTTCTCGGCTATTTTCCTTTGCTTTATCTTCTCGTTTTCCGTCTTTAGTACGCATACTATCACTCTCTGAAAGCTTGGGGCTGCCTTGCGGCCGCGGGCAGAATGAAATTTACACCACGTAACGCGACGAGTAAATGTGAGTAAACAGAAGTGGAGCAGCAACGCCAGCAGCAAGAAAAAGCACCAACATCAACAAGAACATGGACTAAATACCTCTAGCCTAGATAGCTCATTAAAATCTTTCAGCCCTACCACAAGACGTAGACGGCGCGTCGGATGCCTACTCGGTGTTTGGTACCCTGTCTTTTACAGGCTCAAACAACTCCTCTGCTTCGGGTATTACACATAGGTACTGCTATGCTCTCACATCATGCCCCTTCTCTTATGCGTTTCTCATTGTTTTTCCCGTCACTTTTCCAGCTCAACTCGGAGGAGGTCTCGCCGTGAACGACATTCTGGACAAGCCCTGTCACGGGTGTCGTCCCTTCTGCCCCCCGGTGCATGCCTTCCATTTCACCCCGCATCCATAGGAATGAGACATCCCCACTGCTCGCAAATTCGCCTCGAACTTTGCTAACCCGCGCTCTCTACCAGTACAGCCACCCCACACGAATGCCGAGCTGTTTGTCTCGGAAGAGTGTGTACACTTCTGATCACATTGGCTTTGGTGGCGCTTCACAGGAAAAACTCAGGGGGAAAAGGACATGACGACTACAACAGCTTCGGCCACATCAAGCAGTCTGGGGCGCCGGATTAGGGAAAGGCGAGTTTAATATTCCACCTCCTCTAGACGACACGCACACATCATGACACTTTTCGAACGGCAGTGCGTTCACAACATCTTGCTGGTGAGATAGATCCTCGTAAGATGGTTGCCATTTTTTGTTTTGTACAGGTGGGTTCCAAAAGCGCTAATAAGACGTGCTCGTGACAATAAAAAACACACGTTTGATACGTAGCCCAAAAGCGAAAACAGGCAAAAAAATTGCTTAGAGTTGTCCCTGGCAAAACACCAACACGCTCATCTATCCCCTCACCGATCGAAACGAAAAACTGCACAGGTTATCTTGCATGTTTCATCTTTTTCTTACAAATGACGAGGTCCGTCCAGAATTGCTGGAGACCGTCTCGTGACCACGGGCTAGACTTTGGCGGTGGGATACTGTCAAAACAGCATCAACAACGACGACGATAGCAACGTCGCAACCACTACCACCACCAACATCAGCAACAGCAACAACAGTAATAACAACAACAACAACAACAGCAATAGCAGCGGCTGCAGCAACACAACAGCAACCAACAACAACCAACACCACCACCACCACCACCACCACCAACAACAACAACAACAACAACAAAATATCCGCCTGAGGACAAACTCGAAACTAAACCGCATGCCTTCCTATTCCAGGCAGACGACTCAACAAACCTGGGTAGAAGCAGTATAAATAGTATGTTTTCAGTGCAACGCCGCCACGCATAGCGCTAACTAGCAGTATGCTCAAGCACGATGTGTTGAGAACAATTAATGTATACCTGGTACCTGGTATGCACCAATACACCAATACACCAATACACCAAAAATAGCAATATCACAGGAGCAATATCTGTGGCCATGGCTGCCCCGTATGATATGTACGTACTCGACCGATACGCTCCAGTACCAGTACTATTAGTAAAATAGCATGTACAGCAGTACACAGAGGCATATACATGGTACAGTAGTATGCAGCATACGTTAAAGGTGATATAACAGCAGCGCCCTGACACTGGTACGGGCGGCACCGATACTGATGGCATGATAGCACTGGGACTGGTGGCATGCTACCTCTGGTGGTACTGGTACCGGTTGTATGGTGGTACTGGTATTGATGGTATGATAGTACTGATACTGGTGGCATGACACCAGTGATGATATTGGTACCGGCTGCATGATGCTGGTACTGATACTGATGGCATGATACTGGTACTGGTGTTGATGGCATAGTACTGGTACCGGACTTGGTGGCATGATACTGGTACTGGTACTGATTGCGTGGGACTGGCGCACGTACTGATGGCATGATACTGATACTGCTAGCATGACACTGATACTGGTACTACTATGAATAATCTCACTGTATCAAGTACGATGTATGCGATTTAATGGTTTGTGCTGACGGTCTCACCGAAAGGAAGGAGCACATTGAAGATGGAGGACCTCACACCGAGAAACAACCCGGCCACGCCCCTGTGTTTCAGCACGTGTCGAATAGATGACGCCACCGTCGAATACTGTGCGCAGTCGCGATAAATAAGAGAAACACGAACAAAAGTACGAGAGGGCGAAACACAATCGAAAACACGAAGTTCGTATGCATAAAGACGGGAGACGGAAAGATGACAATACAAGAACACCAGAGACGTTTTAAGCTTGTACTTCGTGCGTTTTTACCGGTAAGTAACACTGCACAAAATACCCCCAACTCTGGTTTCAAGCACTTTGTCCCCCAAAGGTGGGTGCAGGTGCGAAACGATTCATATTGGTTTCAAGCTGCATGTTGCTCGCACAAAATGCACACCTCAACAAATTTGCATATCTACGCCCAGAATGATTCTGAACCGAGCCGAGACCGAGCCTCAAAACCAATAATACCAGGGTACTACATAGCCTACAAAGCGCAGAGTATTGAGCAACTTTGCCGAAATCACAGATGGCGCATTCAAAACATATGTTAAAAAAACATACCAGGTAAACGTATAGTGCTGACGCTGTTTGGTGTTGCGAGGTAACAGGTGAAACGTGCGAAACCAGTGTATGAGTGCTGCAGGATCGACCGTCTCATCGAGCACATGTGACGTTTACGTACCGTTAATCGCACAAACAGCAGCAACAGCAACAATAACAAACCATTCGTACGACACACGACGAAGAACCGAAAGACGAAAACACGAAAAGACACAAGGAGCCCAAAGGGCACACAGACAGAAACAACGTAGGGTCAAAAGGGCGAAAGGAAAAACATTGGTAAATACGAATACGCCTGATAACATGATCACTACTGACACATCACTACTGCTGCTGTAGATACCCGGTACCACTATTAATAGTAACACGAAGAGCTGTAGTCCAGTATAGGCCCGCCAGTAAGAAAGTATCCATCAAGAACAAAAAGCCCACTTTTTAGAGAACGCTGAGAAAATGGGGTGAAGAAAAACGGCTCAGTGGTGACTTCTACACTAAATCCTATATAATAGTAGCCTACGCTCAAGGTCGTTTGAAGATGGCGCCCCAATAAGAATCTCAGGCTTGCCCAGATGAGGTGTTTCTTGATGGCGGGCCCATGCTGTACACGTACTATTAATAATAACTGTAGTACTTCGTACACACATTTTTTTTTCTCTCGATTTTCACTTTTCCGAACCCCTTTTTTGGTTGGGGTTAGGGTTATAGCGTTAGGGGTGGGGGTGGTTGGTGGTTCGTGTTGGTGGGTCGCGTGGATGCCCGATTGGTTGGTGTGGTGTCAGGGCTGTGGTGTGTTGGTGTTGGTGTGCATGTATGGACATGTGTATGGACATGAGTACGTGTGTTGTGTGTTTGTTTGCGTATGCACGTATGAATATGCGTATACTATTTATAGGGATTAGGGCCGGCCCGTCCGCCCCAATGGCGGAGAGGCCACATTTAAGAACTAACAGATCACATTGTAAGGGCTATAGAGTAGGCCCCGTTCCTTGCGGTGCTCTTCATCGCTCTCCAACACGAGGTTTGTTATTCCACATTAAATCCGAGGTGAAGCCCTTTTGATACAATAATCGGTAGGTATCCTAGCTACAATATGACATATTTGAACACCTGGTATTCGGGAAGCCCGGGAAAGTCCTCAATGAAATATAACTGGTAGATGGTAGGAACGTCTACCCGCCCCGACCCGAAGCCAAAAATACACAAACGTCTGTGCAACTGTAATGTCCCATTTGCCCCGGAAGCCAGCGTGTCTATAGATGTATCGTGAAACGCTTTGTCGGTTGACAGCCGCTGTTCACCTCTGCGCGTGTCTCCGTGATCATTCTCGTGGCCAGGATGTCAAATGGGTGCAAGAGGGTCGCCTGCAAGAAACAACAACGCGGAAGAGAACACTGTTAGAGCAACGCGGAACAGAACACTCCACCATTGTAACAACGTGTAGTTACACCACAATGCTACCACTGCTACTGCTACTACAGTACGACGACTCTACCGCTACTGTTCGTCTATTACTGCTAGTCTGCTATTGGTACTACTACTACTACTGCTACTACTATTACGGGGGACCATAGTAAGTAGGACCAAATATTGTTAGTAAAATACGGAAATGTATAAGTTTTCGGGTGTACCGTAGGTCCTTCCTCCGTATTACTACTACTGCTCCTGTACTACTGCTACCACTGCTGCTAGTACTACTATTATTGCCATCAACCGCGGAGCCAGGGCACGCTCTGAGATCCCAGGAGCGGGCGCATCACCGGCGCAAAAGCGGTCGGATAATTGCGTTGTCTACAGCGACAGCGAGACGCCTTCCTCCCAACATCAACACCAACACCACACACCACCCATGAGAACAGCGCCAACACCAACAACAACACCAGCACCACACTAACAATAACAACATCAACAACAGCAACAACAGCAACGACAACAGCACTATCCACATGAACACCAACACCAGCAACAACGGCAACCCAAAGAAAGAGCATTGGCTATGTCGACCTCTCGCGTACCGAACAACGTATGGAGCTACAGCTACACTCGGTACAGCGGTAGAATAAGGAGGCATACCCCTCCTCTGGAAAATTAAGGGGTACAACGACGTCACGACATCATTTTCTTCCAAGAATCGACATGTACGATGACGCTGCCATCATATTCTAAATAAATACAACGATAGTATCCTCTTCTCTGGATAGACGTGTGCAGTAACGGCATCCCCCGTGTGCAGTAGCGGAACCCCCCGTGTGCAGAGAAGGCATCCCCCGTGTGCAGTAACGCTAGCAACCTCTTTTAAACTACTAGACGCGTACATGAACGGTGGAACCTCATCTACAGCAAACACACAAACACGATATCGGCACCACTCGCTTCCGAGAAATAGAGTGTGATGACGATAGCACCGCCTCCCCCCAGTGACTCAACTACTGCCGTGGCATACGGCAAAGGCACCACCCTCTTCTGCGCACAGACCGTGTGCGACAACGAGAGCATGCCATTCTCAGACAGCGCCTATGCGATAACAGCAACGCCACCCTCTCTTAAAAACCATCGTGTGCGACAACTATATCACCCTTTCCTGAAACAGAAAGCACGCTCACTAGGACGCAACTTGCCACTAATACTAGTGAGATCAAGGCCAATTAGTAATACGGGGGATCATAGTAGTCAGGACTCATCATATACACATAAACCTATGCACTGCAGTATTTTTACTAAGCATATTTGGTACTGAGTACTACTGTATGTTCCCCAGCGTTGGTTTGTGAAGCAAGTTAAGGAACTGACGTAGTATCCGCAGAGTTACCGCACGCAACCAGCCAATACCCTGCGACCCCTAGTTGCAAGCCCTATGGTAGCACGCGTTAGACGCATGGCATGCATGGCACCAAAGCTAACCGGCCCGCACGTCTTTAGACCTCGACACAGCAGCGACACCATCCACCAGCCTCCTGTCCAAGAGGCACCTCACGCTGGCACAATGGCAAGCCGCGCCACAGTGTGACAACGGCGTGGGGAATACGCCATGGCTGCAGCAGGCTACAGTAGAGCATATTGAGGGCTGCAGTAGGTTACACCATGACTACAACACTCTACGGTAGATCATATCCACAGTAGGTAGGCTACGAGGAGATCATACATAATGCTACAGTAAGCCACGCAAGGGCTACTATAGATTCCCGCCAGTGCTACGCCATTCCTCTATACATAATATTATCCAGTGCTACGGTACAGTAGATAACGCCACAGCCGCAGTAGGTTGCAGCAGCAGGTCGTATCGAGATGTTCAATAGACTACGAAGTGACTCACCCAGACTACCCTCGTGGCCACGCCCTCGTACGTTTGCGCTAGACTCTCCGGGTCGTTAACGTGTCGGCTGTAGCTGTCCGCTGGTTGGTGCAGACATGCGCGCGACGGTTGCCGAGGGCGGGAGACACGCTCAGGTCTCGCGTTTGAGTTACGACACGAACGATAAGCTTGAGGTTCCGCTGCATTTCATTCCCTGGTATCACCCACGCCAATCATGTCGCGCCAAGGGCAAGGGAGGCTCATGCATTACAGCGAGCGTCAGAGGCAGCGGCGAGCGACGCCCAACGCCTTTCATAATTGATAGCGGAATTGCTCCCGAATACGCACTAACCAGGATATGCCATGACACCGCCAAGGCCACTCCGAAGCACCTTCACGCTTTGGGGGTCTTGCCACCGTCCGCGGTAATTTTACGAACACGAAACCGTCAATTCATCACTTATCACCCATCACCACCCTTCGTCAAAAACGCGAAACCACTGGCGACAACTACCCCGCAAACCATCGATCCCTCCACTAGTCGTGAAATAGCTTTCGCCAAATACTGATCAGTCGATGTCATCAACAGCCAACCATGCAATCATCGTAGCAGAAGTCCCAACGCCCAGCGGTCCACTTTCAACAAAAACCAAGCTCGTCATGAACTATTAGGCTATAGAGGTAGCAAACTATTCGCTTGCGCCGTTAACTTAAGACCTCAACTCCGGACGATTTTGGGTCCCAGTAGGGAGCTTGTGGCAACGTAACAATTATCGTGTAAGACTATCACACGTGTGATACGATGACACAATCCGTCGGGCGAATTTCGAAGCTGGTTTTCTCGACAATGGGGGAGGTGCAAACGCCGAGCGATGCCGTCTATGGAAACGTTTCGTAGAGATATTTCCTGGGCCACCTTCAAAGCATGCTTTGGAAAAAATCGGCTCGGAAATTCGCCCCAGGGGGGGTGTGCTACCCTATCACCCTCGTGTGATACCGTATATATATATAGGATATTGTTGGCCCTCTGCTCTCAGCGCTCCTTAGCGTTTCTTAGACGTATTTTTGTGCGTTGTCCATGCTAGCGCGAGATGAGGGTCACCTCACGGGACGAAACTGCCTCATCGTGATCCCCGACCAAGACCGTGTCGGGGGCGGCCTCGGGCGTGCTTGCGCCGTGCTCTGGCTGCCGGCTGGCCGGGTGTGAGTACGCCAGCTGTGAGTTGGACCCGTGGAGTGGTCGATACTTGGTTTATGACTGTCTCCGTGCCCTCGCTGCCGGCAGTAGAGTTGCCGATATCTGATTTATCACAGTCTTATGGCCAAAGAGTTTGGTTGATGACCTATCTTTGCCCCGTCAGGCCTACCTTTGGCCCGTCAAGCCTTCTTCTGAAGTATAATAGTTTTGATCATTGGGCTGTCGTTGACGGCTGTCCGTTAATGGGCAAATGTACCGTCAGCCGGGATCTATGCTCGCTCGGGACGGTAAAAATATCATGTTCACGATGCCAGCACCCAGATTGGACCTCCTCTCCTTTGGCCGAAACAGGAGAGGCCGCATCCTCCGCGGCTTTCGACAGCTCATGGCGGCAAGAGTGTGGGGAATATGGGCTGGAGTGGCCAGTCTCATGCTCCGTCGTTGCTTGTGCGTTAAGGGTTGGGCATTCAAGAAACGAGTATCGAAAATCCGATTCGGGCTATTTTACGTGTGAAAGCACGAGTTTAGCGCAAAAATGTTGAGATTCGTAGGCTACCATATGATCTCGAAGCGAACGTCACGAGCCTCTTTGGCTGCTGTGCACGCCGGACGACCAGACTCCGTAGGACAGAGAGGACGGATGTGACCGAATCGGACGCGGCTACGCCGCGGGGCGAGCGGTACGGTGGTGGAGGTACGAACAAAAATATGTACGCACAGCAGAACTGGCAGACAGAGTGTCACATGCATCGCGAACTTTTGGTTGTGTGGTGAAGGCGTTTTGTATTATTATGTAACTGCCAAGAAAAAAAGAAGAAATTATGAACGCGTACATGTATGCGCGCGTTACGCTCACCCTCCCACATGTTTCGCTGGCCCTCGAGGGTAAGCTTATGCCTTTCCTCGTCGTGCCTACTGCTGTAGAGACGACGTCTGCCACGTTCGCCCAGTGCCCAGACGGGGCGCGAGAAACACCTCAAATACGTCAGCTGTGAGCTGTGAGTTGTACCAAATGTATGACTGGCCGATACTGAGTACCGTGGACCTGTCGGGTGGTCGTCGATACTGAGTGAGACGAGTAGGGTGATCGATACCCAACTATGAAAGCTACCAATACGTGATTTATCACAGATTTCGGTGGACGGCCTACCTTTGCCCCGTCAGGATTGCCTTTGGCCGGTCAACACGTCATTTAAAGTACTGATGTAGTTCATGGCTACTGCGGCTGCTCCTGTCGCTGTTACGCCGCTGTTCTCGTGCTGCTGCTATGTACGTGCCACTGCTGTGCTGTTCTACTGCTGCTGCTGCTGCTCTTGCTACATCTGCGATATGTTTTTGCTGCTGACCCCCGTGAGCATGGTTATTATGCAAGCCACCCCTCTCGGTGATGTGTCTCCGCATCTTAAAAGCTGAAAGACAGATTCATCTGCTTCGGAAGCTGTACGAGTACCGTCTCGTAAATGATATTTTGTTTGGCATCTCGGCGGAGGTCTCGTGCCAGCGTACTTATCGTACGATACGTACCCGTACGCTATGCTGTTGCTTCTGTCAGCCAAGGGTAAGGGGTACAGCAGTAGGTACCAAGTGCAGCAGTAGCCCCTTTCGATGGCAAACGGTATATGCAAGGGGCCTCAAGTTTCTGACTACCAGTTTTGCCCAATGTAATACTGACTGCAAGGGGCCAGTGCCAACTCTGGTATGAGACGTTTGTATTTAACCGTTTTAGGACCGCTCGCTGCTGCTGAGTTTCACGCACCAAGGTAATCGCCGGCGCTTCGCACTGTCGATTTTCTCGATCGACTGCTGCTGCTCAACTAACTGTTTTGTGGCTATCATTATACTTGTACGAAGTATACAGCACGGACACCGAGCGTCTCGTACGGAGTACTTTGCTGTGCTGCTTGCTGCTGTACGAAAGAGTTATGTGTTGTTGTGCCCGAAGGCGGATGGATAAGCTTTTTTTAATGTGTTTCCAGCGTTTTCCTTCTTTTCACTCAAAACAGTTTTTAAAATGCCCCCCTTGGCAGTACTGTCGCACTAACAGCCTCGAGTTGCATATCCGTACGCCTTAGCCATTATGGACATGCGCGGAGCCGCCGGCGGGCGTCAGCCCGCCGCGGCGAAGCCCCCTTGTATACTATATGTTCCCGTATCACACGGTTCAGGACTGCACTCCCCTTGTGGGTACAAAAACACTTGGAATTAGAGTCAGATTTAGGTTTCCGTACAGTGCTAGAAGGGTTAAACATGCCATCACAATGCACGACACATGGTACACGCTACAACGACCCTCTCACATTGCATGATAAACCTGGTGGTCATCCGGTGCGTTGTTTTCCAGTAGTAGTCCGTGTACAACAGCCTGCTCCGCCTAAAATATCTGTCGTCACAAGAGTCAAGCAAACGTACCAACACCGGTATAAGTCAAACAGCCGCGTCGCCCCTTCCCGACCCCCGAAGAGGGACCTAGGGACAGGGTTAGGGTTAGGGTTATATAGGGATAGGGATAGTCATGATTGTTTCTAAAAGCTGTAAATAACACCTCAACCGTGAGACCTATATCACACAGAACATAAATGGGACGGCCAATCAAGCATCTATCGAGCTGCACTATCAGGACCCACGGATTTATCAGATAGGAATCGAGCGAGGTTTACACCGCGTCAAGAGATGGAGTGGCGAATGATTGCCGGTAACATGGAGCTACAACGTACGGGAGAAACCAAGAATCGCACGTCGCAGCTTTCGCGGGGTTCGATCACCTATCATGCCGTCACGCAAACGGCGCCAAGGTAAGCTTGCCGTGCACGCCAATGACTTCGTTCTTGAGGAACTTCGGACCACCTCCCTCCAGAGGCAAGCGGCTATGGCATATAATACTTTCCCCCACTTCCATCACGACCCGAACAACTAGCTTTACCGGGTGTATCACAACAACACCCGCATGATTTCAACCGATGCCGGTCACTGTTTCGCACCCCTCTTCCTCCTTCCCCCCCCCCCCTGCTACAGCAGTTGCCTGCTACAGTTGTGGTTGCAGGGCAGCACCGGCGCTACCACAACCGTCACAGAATAGCAACTGTCAGCGCAAAGCAAGAAAAACAACGCGTTGCTTTTTCTGGAAACCAACGCTAGGCGGCAAGAAAAAATACTACCCGGCACCGTAAAGCCGCAGCGCAAGCCAGTGCGCAAGACGCCCCCCCACCCTTCTTACAGTACGTGGCAGCAATACAATTTTTAGTACTACGCTGTACATGAGCATGTTTTCGACTATAGTTCCAAGTAATTTGTCCCCAAGTTGGGAGTGCGGTCGTGAACAGGTTGAAAAACTGGGGGTCAAGAAAGTCCGGCCGGGCTTTTGTACGAAACGCAAGAAGAGAAAAGTGATCATGCTGAAATTAGTGTAGGACACAACCTACCTCGTACAAGCACTCGAGCTTGGCCCAAAATAACGCCCAACATGTATGTAAGTATAGTTACAACAGTAGGTACAGGTGAGTATAGGCGAGTGAAGATAGGTACAGGTGAGTACGGGTGAGCATAGACAGGTAAAAAGATGAGTGTAGTCGAGTCTGCATAGATGCAGGTGAGTCTAGGTGAGTCTATATGGGTACATGTGAGTACAGGTGAGTCTAGATAGGGACAGGTCAATATACGTGAGTAATATGGGTAGGCTTTACTAGTCATGTATCCCCACCATGACATGGGTGTAGGCTCAGCAGACAGGTCACTCCGATATTCTCCATGTGCCCTCTTTCTGACCCTGAACTATATCCCGGGAAGTTGCTCACTATAAACTCTAACCAGGATCTGGTCAGGCGTTTTTATTGCGGGCGATCCGGATCACAAATTGCCAAGCCTCAGTTATTAGATTTTACGTAGGACCGATGTTGTGCTTCTTTCCTACACAGCTTCTTAAGTGGTGCCGCATGCTTTACCCCCAAAACGTCTATTTTCCAGCCAGCAGAGAGTGCTTACCTCATCAAGCCGGCGGCGCACACGGGACCCCAGCCGCGAAACAAGCCCCAGGGCCCCTCCTTGTCGATGATCGCCATGATTGCCTGCATGCACCACGTAACGACGGCGAATTGGCTGGATTACCGTTCTTGGGACTTCAGAGAGGGGGCGGGGGGGGCGGGGAGGGCGATCTCACGAACCGACATGTGTAAACCATCTGCAGTACGACCAGTGTCATCCTACGAGACATTCTGCCAGCTATAGGTATGCCATCCTCTAGCCCAACGGCGCCGGGTTGCTTCAGATGATGCCTGTGGCCAGCGCAGAAAGCTTCCGCACATCAGCCAGAGAAAACATCCCCACTGCATGATCTAGATCTCCCACGGCAGACGTATTGAGAGATTCTTGATCTGAACCGATCTAGCTCCCTTATCTTGCCGGGTGGAAGCCGTACAGCCGGCATGATCCATTGATAGCACAAGCTACTCGGGGTTGCATCTGTACCATACAGATCCTGCACAACATCTCACAGCAGCAGGTTAGGATCAAGATGATCTAGATGGTCCAGATGATATCTGATATATCTGTAGATGGTCTGTCTGATCTGTCCGATGTGTACATTCTTCACAATTCTAGCCTTCGTCCCTTTTCGCGGCTCAAGTCCCAGAAAACATATGAATATCAACCATTTTACGTTGCGCAGCACACAATCAACTTACACACGTCAATTTTCCGAGTGCATTAGTCTATACGGGACTGTCCTAAAAGCCTTCAGAACACAGAGCTGAATAAAAAAAAGTGGCCGATGCTGAAGTCGTCATAAGGAGGGCTGTCCAGGGATCATGACGCGACCCGTGGGGCGGGAATGAATGTCTTACAAAAACTCGCCGGTAGGGTCAGGTGAGGTGAAGAGGTATAAAAATTCCCACGGGCCGGGTCGAGTCGGGTCGAGTCGGGTCGAGTCGGGTCGGGTTTGTTGACAACACCCGACCCGACTCGCGAGGTTTCACCCGACTTGCGAACGACCCTAATTTTTTCGGCCATTGCATGCGTTCGCGAAAGGAGTGTTCCTATTGTTGCCATGTTACTAGTAATATTAGCATTGTCAAAAAAGTCCGGGCAGTTATTTAGAAGGCTGTGGTGCGGCACGCGAGGTGGGTGGTTACAGTTTTGGAGACGGGTTCTGTGCGTACATAAGGCAAACGAGGTGAGTCTCCCAGGAAACCGGAGGAGTCACAGCCCGCCGCCATCGATAGGCAAAGCCCCACCACTCAGATATGAACGATCCAAACGACCCGGAACGATCCGTGAAACACCACCCTTCACCGACGACTACGCCCGTCGGGAAAACGCTGAGACTGCTGTTCCTGCAGACTGCCTCCGCTTCAACCATTCTGCCACATAAAATCGGAACGTTGGTGCAGAACAATCCTGCCGCAAAGTTCGCCGGAACTGTTCTGAGTCAAAAGGTACTTTTCCCTCAAACCGTCGATGCAGTTCTACAGCAATTCCCTCCCCTATAACCTTAGTCAAGATACTTTGTTCCCGAAAACGTTGATGCAATCATTCAGATTTAACGCACGTGAACCCCCTTTTGACCCCCCCCCCAAAAACCGCTACCAAACCAATCGAGAATGTGTGCGGCTTGGCCTTGTCAACCAATCTGCAGCAAAGTGGTATGCTCAATATCATGACGCGTGCTACTTTTTGTCGTACAACTCCTTTGAAGGGTACCTCCTTAGGCCATGCGATGTGGGGGCCATAGCGCTTTTTTTGTTGCCTTATGAGGCAATATTTCTGGCTGATAGGGCTTCTCATTAGAGGAACTAACCCACAAGGCACGCATTACCTTTCGTTTTTAACTTATTTTCGATGAAAATGTAGGGCACGGGACTTGTTCATTTGGTCAAACGTACACGTTTTCTCAAAAGCCGTTTTTGGGTGACTTACTAACGTCACACTGATAATACAGAGCTCCTCACGCGAGTAGCCTCGGAAGGCAAAAGTAGGGCGCAGCACTCCTAACGCGCGTAGCATGCGTCCTTTCTCATGGGAAAGTGGTAGTCGGAGACTATACTGACCATCCCCAACCCAGCACCAGCCCCCGTTGATTCGTGCACGTGGCAGATATGCTGCATTCTTAATTTCCCTTGCCATCTGAAGTCCCGACAGAGTCCGGCAGTCCCCGGGTTTTTCCGTGTTATGGGTGCCGCAAAAATTCGCTTGAGTTCGTCTTTTTTTCACTGAATATGGTAGTTTTGGTCCGTGTTCGCCTCTGCATTCCCAACAGGGCTAGTTCAGTCGAAATATCACTTAAAAAAAGAGAGGGACACACCAGTGACGAAAAACGACCACGACAGCAGTTGGCTACCAAACACCTGACGGCACAAAAAAAACGCGTGGTTGGCTGATGATTGAATACAATATGGCAACCTAACTATATTACAACAGCAGTGCAGACAGCTGCACGCACGACACGGTGGGCGCGGCAGCATGACATAACGTATTGATACTACCGCTGCGCGCTCACCCTAGACGGCTGAGAACGCCGCACCTCTCCCTGCTGCGGTGGCTCTACATACCTGCATACCTGCCATAGTCCATCTCAAAAGGGTCAACGCACACCTGTCGGTACCCGACGAAGGGCCACAGTTCCGACAGCCGGCCTCGATGTGCCACTGCCGACACCTTCACCGACCACAGCGGAATCTGCCCTCGGAACGCCGCCACGACCACCATCGAGGGTGAGAAAAGCAACGAGCACGTTGGTCCGTCAGCGCACACAGTGCACTACCCGCCTGTTTCGTTTGCGTTGTGCTCTTTCGTGTCCGTTACATGTGACAATTTGCGCATGTCAAGACCGTAGCATAGGGTTGATGTATTCGGTACCAGACGATGAAACGCAAAAACTAGAGGCGGATGCTTTGCCTTACAGCAGTAGTGTGTACCTGGTGCAATCTATAACGCGGACAGGCGGTAGTGCTCAGGACACGGGTAGTTTGCGGTGGGTTAACATATTGTGTGCGGCGGGCATACATACTACTGTAGAGGCCGCAGTTCACGGGCGGATGTAACGTAGAAGCGAAACGCCAATGATATTGTTGCGAGCAGTTGATTGTCTGTAGCACACCAAACGCGTGGAATACATCACTTGGCACATGTGAACAGGCTGCGAAGGGCGTCCCTTCCCTGTTCAGCGGCAGCAGCAAGCGCAACAACGGCAGCCGCCGCCGCTGCCGCTGCCGCAGCAGCAGCAGCAGCAACGACAACGACAGCAACCTCAACAGAAACAGCAGCAACAATCATTTTAACAGCATGCTGCCCGGTACAAACGTATTACCCCGGCCCTAAACACCATATCTCCAGGTAGCTTCAACACGTGACACGTTTCGAGACACGCAGTGCCGTTCACCGAGAGTAACTCTAGCACTACTGCAAACATCATCCAACACTAATTCAAGGTAATGCATCCCCTAAGCGTGGGTTGAATGCAGTGCGCACCGAGCTCAAGCGTTCCCGCATTCGCTGGAAATACAAACAAATACACGCCTCCGCACGGCGCTTGAACCCTCTTTACCCCTGCACAAGAAGTATAGTAGAAATATAAGTAATAAGCCCCAAAAACGTAGGCGTAGCTCCGCAGGGGGTTTACAATGAACAGCAACTTCACGTGCCAATAGAAACGCGACCAAATAAACTAATACTCGAAACCGCTCGCCCAAGCAGCAATGCGTACGATTTGGCCCCTAGCCTTGACACAAAAGGTTGATACCCCACACCGACTTATTATCCTACATTCATTCCGAGAAAATTCCCGGAATTCCACACCGACTCAATATATCTTCTTTCCCAGAAAGTTTCCCGTAAGCTCGGCGCTAGAGTTTGAAGTCTAGTACTGTAGCATAATTCAACAATTATGTCCAATCTGAGCCAAGGTCTATCCAGCCCTCTATCGAAACCCTGGAGTGTCCTCAATGCCCACGCCAACCAACCCCACGAACCACCACGTGCTTAATCCTGTGCCCCGTGCCTCAGACAGACACGCCTCAGTAGTAGGCTCTTACCATCGAAGCGATAAAAGAAAAATCGACCACGAAACGGTGGAGCCTAGGCCTTAAACCCGTGAAAGCCAATCTGAGTAGTTCGGAGTCGATGTACCGAAGGTGTTGCAGTCAGGTCACGGTACAGCGGTACCCTTAGCCAATGACCGCTGACGACATAAGACGCTTTCTGTGACAAATTTTCCTTATATGCCGGCAAGTCGCGCAAAAGTACACCCCGGTATACCGTCTTCTGGTGATTTTTCCATTAAAACAGTCACTCGCGCAACCGACAATTGGCGTGGAACATCCCCGGCACACCGTTGTATGGCACACACTCCGGTATATCGGCTATTTGTTAATGCCCATAAACAAAGCGCATTCGCACAACCGGTAAATGGCACGGAATACCCTCGATCTACCGTTTTATGGTCAATGCCCCCCCCCAAAAAATGCACTCACGCCAACCCTCCCTCCCGCCCCCCCCCCCACGCCCTGCCGCTCACCACAGCTAGGTCGCTGACAAGCGAGGTCACGACGTCTCGTGCGAACTCCCAGAGCTGCGGCTCCTTCCCCAAAGGCATCGTCGCATCTTCCTCGACTCCTACCCTCTCGTCATAGATGCTACCGTCCAAAATTTCCTCTCGCCCGCCTCGACCCTCCATTCTGAGAGCGCCTGCGCCTGCCCGGCAGGCGGCAGGCGGCAAGAGCGGGACGCGGGGGAGGGGAGGGGTGAGCGATAGTTGGTTTTCGTCTGTCGCGACTTCAAGACTTCGACAGCTACGGTTGGCTAGTGTACATAGCAGGAAGGCAAGGAGCGACAAGGTAAGACGGTAAGACGACAAGAAGGCAAGAAAGCAACATACAAGCAAGCAATATCAGGCAGGCAAGTAAAACAATACACACAATCAAGCAGAGGAAACAAGCACGGGGCAAGCAAGTGCATAGGCAAGCAAACAAGCAAGACAATCGCCGTCGTACGAACTGCCCCACGAGGCATGTCCACCCTGCTGTGCTTCATTGCACGGCCTGCTTGTGGCATGCAGTGCGTGAAAGAAGGCGAGCTACCTGGCGTTGATAGCGATACATACAGCGGGAAAACACTGCCCCTTCTGGCCTTTCCGTTAAATAAATACATCCCAGTGGCAATACCTACGCTAAAAGAGGGCGTGCATTGCGGTGTTTACATGAGGGAAAGTAGGGGATAGGGCAGCACCTTCATGGTCGTCAAAGCCTCTGGACCAGCTGTGACCCATAGCCTTCTCCGAGTCCTTGGCGAGGGAGCATCTTATGGCGTTGATGACAGCAGATATGTGAGGTCGAGGGAGTGGTGCCTGTTACACAGCACACCCCGTGCACACATCGCGTAAGGCACCACAATCGCACAGGTCATAATTAATCGCGTACAGCAGGAACGTCATATGCAGTATGTACACCGCAACATGTGCAGCTAATACACCACGTACCAGCAGCTAGCGCCACGTTCATGTTGGGCGATACCGGACGGACGGGGTAAAAATTGTCGCCGCTCCCACCCACCCCCGCCCCTTGACACACAGTGTACCCCTGCCTAGACATGCCGCCGAAGCCCTACAACGGTATTCACATCTGAGCGCATACCGATACTAGCCGTACAGCAATACGCTCATGTTGATTTCGGCATCGGCCTTCTTTGTGGGGGCATAAGCCAGACACTACCCCCCCCTACTGCTGTATCATCACAGGTATGGTATACTGTCATGTCACACCATAGTATCACGTCATAATCATACACGAACCGTACCAGGTTACCTGATGAAGCAAAATATCATCCAACATCCTGTACAATGGTATACTGTCATGTCACACCATAGTATCACGTCATAATCATACACGATCCGTACCAGGTTACCTGATGAAGCAAAATATCATCCAACATCCTGTACAATGGTATACTGTCATGTCACACCATAGTATCACGTCATAATCATATACGATCCGTACCAGGTTACCTGATGAAGCAAAATATCATCCAACATCCTGTACAAGATACAGTATATTGTACTATTAATATCAATGCCAGATATGAAATGCCTTATAAACAATGTCGCAAAAAATGTACCAAGAAAAGTTGCCTGATTGTTGAGTACTCAGACTTTGCACTACTGCTGTGGCAAGGGAACTAACGCCGCCTTGGATGTGTTGTTACGCACCAGTTCCATAGTTTCGAAGTAGGAAAGAGGCGGTGCCACACGGTGTAAATGCGGCAAATGCTAGGTAGTGCAAACGGTATCGCCTACCAGGTACGATATAAGACGGCCCAGAGTACTCCTATAGCACACACAAAAACACTGGATAAACGGATAAACACCACGAGGAATGTATAATACATACCTCGTTGTAGGCCCGCATAGCATCATAGAGCAGGATGATGTCCTCGCTGATGCGGTCGTAGGCGATGTTCACAAGGGCTTCCATTGCCCCCCACCAAGCGCACCACTCGAAGGACAGCAGCGATACTGCTCGAGCTGCAGCTGTAGTATAACTAAATCCGTAGTGTCACCTCAAGGCCACTAGCCCCGACCAGCACAGCAGTAGCGGGAGAGAGCTTTCGCCCGCCCGGGCCACCTTAAGCCCTTGAATGGAAGCAGAAACATAATGTGTCGGGCACAGTATGTACGGCATGGGTGCGCGAATTTTGGGGGGGGTTAGGCTACGATTACTATTGTCATTTGTCAAGCGGGGTGATTTTCTCGTACGAATGCACACGGCGCACGGTGGCCGTGTCGCTTTATCACTGTATCAATTCGATCAGAAGACCCATGTCACGAGGTTGTACTAATGCATTCAAGTACAACCAGTACATACGTTGCTTTACGTACCTCCATCATCCGGGAATACAATCGTACAACTGGCTGTACAGTTGCGCCGACGTTTAGGACATGTGGAGAGATGCCCCGAGCTGTGGAGGTCTGATAGTAGGTGGAAACAGGGCGTTTCTGTAGCGTGGCAATACGGGTGCGGCTACAACACAAATACTTCGTATTACGGGGGACCATAGTAAATGGTAGGACCTACGGTACACACAAAAACCTACATATTTACCAATTTTTTACTATCAACATTTGGTCCTATTTACTATGGTCCCCCGTAATAGTAGAAGGGTCGTAACTACTGCTGTACTGAAATATTTACGTAACTCCCAGCAAATTACGTTTACTTCGAGGTGGGCAAAAACCGGTATCTCCCACCAAAATGAAGCGTTGCACCGGCAGTTTCTGTATCCGAATCGATACTGCGTTGGCCATTTTCGTTATCCCATCACCAAGAGCAGCCTCACTTCCATGGGCTGGCCGCTGCCGTGTGTGTGTTCTCAGGATAAACCGTTATTTTTACCCGTCGGCATCCAGTACAACCAGTGCGCGTGCCGATTCTTCAATCCTAGAGATATGCAAGCTCTGTGGTCACCAAACTACGCCACAGAGATACTACATAGTTATGCAGCAAGCAGAGTATAGCAATGCAATGTCACGTCACCGTACTGGATACGACAGGCACGACATAATATTTTCTATCAAATATAGAAGGCGAATGAAAGGAAAACACAAAATCGTGGGGTGGAGTCGTCGTGGCATTCTCAAGGCTTACGTCTACATCCAGGCAGTCAGACTCCCGACGAAACAGTACTCGGCGGGCCATAACTCCTTCCACACAAGTCCGTTCAAGCACGTGGACCGCGCGATCTTCATGGTATCACTGATCCTACGTGAGAACTCCATTACAAAAGGTTCGGCGTGGCCCGTCGAACGCACCGGCTTCTCGAATATATCCTGTATTCCGGGGGGCTGGAGAGGACCAAACGAAAGCTGGCTCGACAAACTCAATTCTAGGCGATGACCGAAACCTTTCACGCAGACCACCTAAAAGCACAACACGTTTACAGCAGCCATACATGAGGACGCTGGGCATACTAGTACCTTCTACATCTGCCATGGTGCCGTAGGCCGCAGGGAAACATCACCAGAAAGA
Source organism: Nereocystis luetkeana (assembly GCA_031213475.1). NCBI lineage: Eukaryota > Phaeophyceae > Laminariales > Laminariaceae > Nereocystis > Nereocystis luetkeana. The sequence continues at coordinate 410,762 of JARUPZ010000010.1, read as the reverse complement.
CACCCTCTGGGCTCAACAATTATACCAGGTATCTGTTACTCGCTTGCAACCAAACGTAATTCTCAGCTGAAATTAATACTTTTCGAACTGCAGTCCCGCTTTGGGGACAACCCAGTCAAATTCGAAGTAGTTTATCCACAAAACGGGGCTGCAGTCCTACGGGTCAAGCAAACACTTCTGTAAACCGGCCTCTCATAGGTCACGTCTTTTTGGTGGTATGGAATGTTGTTTCGTAACCGAAGCAACGTTTTGGTCGTGAAAATACAAAATGGGGACAAGGCAAACAGAAAACACGAATGCACCCCGTAATACATCCACCTGCTGTTTTTCAAATAATACATACTTCGTACACTTCCTACTATAGTTTCACGGGGGAGTTTTCCCGGGATGCGTGGTGTGTTTTTAAGGCATTAGTCTGTTGGGCTGCTGGTAAAAAAAGGTTATTCGATTACCTACCCTAACTAAGCCTTATAACCCCCCCCCCCCCCCTCCTGCTCCGCCTCGAAAGGGATGCGTGGTCAATGGTCAAATGGCCAAGGCAGGCAAGAAATGAGTACGCCCTCCCCACCCCTCCCTCCTGAAAAGCGGGATCTTTGGTGTTCGTGTGGGGCAGCGCGAGCCTATTCATACATAATTCGACGTAGCGCGAAGATATTAACAATCTCTGGGGACCCAGGGAGAGAGAAAACGCTTATCAGATTGATCCGCGGCCAAAGATCTGGGTAGGTGGAGATTTCGTCCCGGGATATCCGGCCAACTTCGAGTCGCGACGGCTAGGCGTACACGGCGCGCTATTATAGTGTGGTCCTCTATTCCTCGCCCGTGGATATCGCAAGGTCGAGTGTTTGTCGTCCTCGAAACAATGTTCGCGTACGTGCGTATTAATGAAAAGTGAAAAACAGGAGAGGAGAGACAAAATGGACACTTTTTGACGGCATGTTGCAGTTGACAAGAAAACCGAAACAAATTCAAATATCTAAACTCATTTCGAAGCTGTGCTGTGGTGGCACTCTGGGAGGGTAGGGGGCGCATCGTTGGCGCTTGCACTTCGTACGGTATAACACCACCACAAACACAATAATAACGACAACGAAAGCTAACAACAGCAGTTCCACAGCAGTTATGGGTATCTGTGGCCCCTCGACGACGGTTACAGCGAACGGTTTTAGCGCTCCATCACCATCTGTGTCTGCTCTTGTGCCGATGCTGTAGGATCCGATGATACGAGGCGTACAGACAGCAGTATACACAGGAGTGTGCTGCACATGCGAGAACGTGCTTGGCAGGTGAAAAAAAACGTCATCGTTCGGTGGCTTTCGTATCGGCACTCAACACTCCGTCTTTGTCGTCGTTGCAGCACCTGCTATGCTGCTGTAGCATTGAACCACTGCTACGACCGTTTACGAGAGAGGGAGGTCAACTTGCACCTTCGATTTTGATGATAAAGAGTACCATCATACCAGTACCGTTTATCTCTACAGACATAACACTAAAAACAGAGGGTACGTACGATCACACACACGCCGTAAAAAACATACTCACAGCGAGCGGCCCTACTGGTGCAACGCTGGTACAGGGCGCTTCAATTTTTCGCTGATCTTTCCCACCTCGACTTGAGCTCCACGGTGTATCTTCTGTGCCGTGATTACAGGTCGTAGGTGCCCAGTGTCGGCGGTGCAGTGAGCGGCTTCAACAACACAGGTGTCGGAACAACGCAACATCTACACTTACCCGGTACCCGGTCGAATGAGCATAAGAAAACCTCTACAAACCCTATTTTCACACATGTTTTATTTTCATTTCCTGACCCCTCTCGAGAAAACTTCTGCTGCTGCAGTAAAGCAAGCTGGAGATATGGTTCGGACCCTTACTGTATTCGCAGGTAATCCCATAGAAGGTGGCCTCTTCGAGGACCTATGGATATATCTGTGATTCCCTCGACAACGAAATCTACTTTAGAAGTAGTCATTAATATTTATAAACTGCAACTCTTCCAATTTTGCGGTTGCTTTATCCATCGATACCAGCCACTATACATGGAGATAGAGTCGTGTTCCAATCATGAACCTTTCACGTTCAGTGTTCCCTTGCGTGCTTGAATTGATGCCTGTCGTGTTGCAGGACTACAATGGCTGGTGATGGCGAGGGCCTTCCTCCAAGCTCCCGGATCTGTCCCGCGAAGCGTGATTGCACACGGGGCATTCTCCTCCAATCTGCCCAGGTGTATACACGTATACGAGTATTAATAGCACCAAAATGTTGTAATACCGCCGCATGTCCCATGTCCCAGTGCAAGTCGGATCTCGGATCAATCGCTATGTTTGCGTCTTTGTTCTTGTGCCGTTCTGCTGCTGTATACCAGGTATAAAGCTCATACTGGTACCTGATACCTGAGTAATGATACGGGTACTGCTGTACCGAGGTACGCATGCCCTTACTTGACTTCTGTACACACCAGGTATCTTTCACCGGTGTGCTGGTGTGACAAATTACTGCTGTTCATACCGTTTGGTGTTACGTGCGCCTCTTGTACTGCTGCTGCACTTGCCAAATATAAATAATTCGCTTGACGTAATAAACAAGGGTACTTCGAGGTACCATACGCCAGGTATCTTCTGTCATATACCAGGTACGCGAATTGCATCAGAAGCAGTCTCCTTGATGTTGAAGCACTGCTACGGTGCGCGGTGCCGTATTGATAGGCACATGCCAGTGACACAAACCACAAACGTCGGGCACTAGATATCAGGTAGCATTTTTACATGGAATGGTTGTTCCCGTTTTTGCTATGGCCGTTCTGTTGGAACCCTGATTATGGCGGATACGTCGTACAGCAGTCGCGTGCGATCAGGGTACCTTGAGTACCTGGTAGGTCCTGCTGGTGGCTGCTGTAATTATGTTCCGAGGGTCAGTTTGGGGGGTTCAGGTGCGGGTAGGATGAGGTTGGCGTGGGATCAGGGTGCCAAATGGGGGCAGGGTCGGTCCAAGCGTCGACCTGTGAAACTCTGATAGGCTCGTGTCTACCTGGAATAAATGATGCCCGCCGTATCTTGCGTGCAGTGGAGTTGTACCCCGCTGGGTACCCGTTACCAATAGGTACCCGGAAATTTTCAGATCTATCACCCGTACCCGTGACCGGGTACCCGTTTCTTCAGGCACACATACCCGGGTAAAGCGGGCACCCGGGTACCCGGACAACAAACGTGACTGCTTACGGACATGCCCACAGAACAGAGCGGATAACAAATAACCTGAAATAAACGGTATGGATCTTGTGGCTATGACGAGAAGATCTTCATCTGCTTTGTGTTCGCTCCATTCTCTCCGCCCGCTTTTTTTTCAACGGCTTTCTGACACGTAATACAGCAGTACCAGGTATATGACAGCGGACAGTGTAACACACCCCCCCGATCATAATATTTGGGTTTTGGATGTTTAGCACCCGGGGGTTTAAACCATGAGGGGGTTGTTATATACACCGTCTTGGATTTCAGGTTATTCACCACCCCTGGGTGGTATTCTTCAGAGGTGTGAGAACCAGGTGGGTTGATACCAGTGGTAACAAACGCCACTCAACATTCAACGTTCAACATTCAACATTCAACAACATATTACAATGGCGATGTTGACAACACCAACTACTCCCACCTCCCATCGTCTACCATCATCCAACACACACAAGTTGATGACAGCAGTAACAAATATCCTGCTGCGCGGGTTCCTAGCCACAGCTCTGTACTGCCGGTATCTTCTTGAGCGTCCCAAACGGATTATTTTCGGCGCGGCGACTGTTTTCAACACGCGCTTGACATCGCAACCTTAATCCGGTATTCTGAGAACCAGCTTGTTTCAGGACGCCACACATGCGAACACGGGTTGAGTGGAAAACTGGTCTGGAATGCGATTTTTTGCACAGCCAACCACAAAGGCGCCGATAGACTGCACGTGAAGGTGTTACCTACTGAGTTACCAGGTACCTGGTATAGGGGTAAAAGATCGATCGATTACCCAGCCCAGGGTAATCCTTATAACACTTTCCTCTCCTCTGGACGGTGGGATCTTTGGGGCGTCGGAACCGTATACGTCTGCACGCTGACCTACCCACTTCGTTTCATTACCGGGGGAACCAGGGAGATGTGCTTTTAGGGAGTCACGCGCAAGCGTGTCTATGAAAGAAACTTTCGAATCCTTATAAGACTGCATATACTCACAGGAACCGGCCCGTCTGCTGATTGTGAGGCGTCACCTCAGGGGGTATGCTATGCACCGTACCCCGGGCGATAACTCGGGTGGTTGTTTAGGCTTTTAGGATAATGGTCATCCGGGTGGTATACTTTGGGGTATTGTATACAAGATGGGGTGTGCTATACACTGTGTCATATACGGTTTGTCGTGTGTCTTGGGCGTATGATATGATACGTACGATACGTAATATCAAATCTACTAAATAGTAGAACGGACTGCCCGCCGGGTACTTGGCCCTGTGATTTCGCGTCCCCCGTGCGATCCCTCACTATACTCTGCCCTGTAGAAACCCTATGAAATATCTCATCAAAAGCTGTCAGGGTCTCCAATACGCGCAGTGTATCTGGACTCGGGTACCCGATGATTTACGTGCCCCCGGTGAGATACCCTTCACCATACCTCCTAGAGGTGTGCGTGTTGGAGACCCCAAAGTATTTTTCTTAGATCGTCTATTAATAGAGGGTCTCTGGGAAGTATAGTGAGTGATACCTGGTATATCACCATGGACACGCCAATCACCGGGGTACCCGTTTATGTCGTGCACCCGGGTACCGGGGTATCGTTCATGTCGAGCGCTCGGGTACCCGGGTTCAAATATCTGGCGGGTAACTGGTTCTACCCGTACCCGAACGGGTGGTGACAGGTTCGAGTACTAACTATCGGGTACCCGGGTAGTAGACGAAGGAGGTACAGCTCTTATCCTGGTATGTTGTTTCTGTATAGTAAGGCATTCCATGCCACATATGAGGCGTTTCGTTCTCTAGGATGTGGGTCGTGCATTCACGTACTCTTGCCAATACCCTTCAGAGAGCTCGATGTTCTCTCGAAGTATCCTCTTGTCATCGTTTAGCCGATTTTGACTATTTCCTCCAGTAGTGTTTACGACTTGACGCAGCTTGGAAAATACGGTTGATAGCCCACACTAATTCCCCATTACATCTTCGTTCCGAGAACATTCACAGACGGTCGGAGGTTGGGTTAGTCTCAGGGTTTGGGGCTTAGTTTCTCTTCTATTAATGTGGAACATATACGTGTGCCAGGTATATCGTACAAGTTACGTGGTAAACAATCACGAAACAGAAAACATATACTGTAGGTTCTCTTCTCCGCCGAGTGCGTGCCTTGGCCCCTTCTGCCTGGGAACAGCCGCCCCAGCTTACTCCGACCCTCTCTTCTCCTATTACGGGGGGCCATAGTTAATAGGACCAAATATTGTTAGCAAAAATGGTTAAATATATAGGTTTTTATGTATACCATAGGTCCTGTTAACTATGGCCCCCCGTAATAGTAGGCATGTTCGTGTATGCTACTGTTTTGTAGTCGGAAACGAGAGTCGTATTTCCCAGTCAACCGACTGTACGCTGGATGACATGGACTCGACGCTGCTCCTCGCCCCTCTCTCCTCGTGCTTCGCATCGTCCGTGATACGTGTCGTATCGCCTCACACTGCGGTGTTGCGGCGTGATGGGCATCGCGGGCAGCTCCATCAATAGCTCCCCGGCTAGCCGCCAATGCGCCAAGCAGCGAAGAGGACCAATGCTGCGCCCGCTCTTGGCAGAAGCTGAAGCCTCGCTTGGGGAAGACGCACCACAGCAGGTGCACGCTGAGCTGTGGCGAGTTTAGTGTATCGTAAAACCCGTACCTGTCTAACGACATACTCCGTACCGGCTGCGCCATTTACGTTTAGGCGATGGCATTGCTCCGTCTTCCAGTAGGTACCACTGGGGTCTTTATTCTGGACACTATAGTTTTGCTCGATACGACATAATTTCACGCTAAAATCAAGTTATATAGTAGTCGTTGTACGAGTAGTATAGTCCAACGGTGCCATGTTGTTATCGCCATCAAGCTTTGCTATTATCATTGTTATTAATCGCACGAGGCCTACCACCACTTTTTCAAATGTGCGGTGCTCTCGTGTTTTTCTGCTGTGCCAGCCTCCGCAGAGCACGGCAATCGTGGCAGTCGAAGACCAGGACAACGAGGGCGGCCCCCTTAAGCGGTGAGCTATGGTGGTAGAACTACTGCTGATGAGTAGCAGTATGGTGCGGTACAACAGCTCGGTTATTGGAAGTGGAGACATGCTGGCTCGGGGTTTGCACCAAACAAAAGAAAACACTTTTTTCAACTGAAATTGGTAGCAGTTGGGCATACCCTGCCTCACGCAATAATTCGAGCCTGACCCAAAAGAAGGCATATCTTGCGTGCCCTTGCGTACTCTCTAAGTGCAACCAACGTGATACCCCTATTGAGACGAAGGTCCAGCAACGCAAAAATTGAGAGGCGCGGCCTCGCCATTCGTCCAGGTTACTTGGGACGGTGCCTTCTGTGGAAGGGGTCGTTACATGTTGCGCGCGTGTGGGGCAAGGCCTTGCGTTGTACTATTAATAGGTATTTTATTTCGGACACAGTATATCTTACCCACATGCCCCCCTTACGCGACAGCCTTGGGCTATGATAACATCCTGTGACCGATGCTCCAATCGTCATTCCCTTCGTCGCTTTTTTCATCTCACGAGGGCGAATATGACTCAGCATGTATATTGATCGTAGTATTGATGGCTTGCTTTTGGTGCGGGGCATGTGGAGTCATATGCCAATGCCATGCCCCCCAACAGAAACCTGATGCGCACAGCAGAGTTAGCGAGCATGCTGCTAGGTAATGCCATATCCGCCAGCATCGAAAGCTGCTACATGCCTCAGAGTGGGGATTAGAGTCCTGATGCAGATCATACTGTAGTTGTAGAGGGGACCAGACCCGGACCCGACAGGGAGCGGGAGTTGTGCCACCACTGTCGGGTCAAGGTTAGTACACACAGCGAGGGCACTCCCAGATATTTCATTTCCCGAGAAATCTGCTACGACGATCCTGTGGTTTGCTCTATTTTGTTTTTTCTTGGTGTGGGTGCGATTCGTCCCAAGAATATTTTGTCTCTCAAGAATATTTTGAGAGTGGTACGTCTCGCTCGCCTCCCACCGATACCGAGTAGCCCACCGATACCGAGTAGACCACCGATACCGAGAGCCCACCGATACCGAGTAGCGGATGCCAACTGTCCATGCCGCCACCGCACTGTGCAGCTCACACGGCGCACCACAGTACAACATATCACCCTCGCGACCACGATCAAACGCACTATGCTCCCATCAAACCCTTAACCTACACTCACACCAACAGCGCTGAGCACACCAGCCAGGGCAGTGCAATTCCGCGAGATAAACAATCACAGACCACCGGTGCTATGCTCTAGTCCACCTCCGGCTTCCGTTGGTCCGTCCTCAGCACAGAGTTGTTGTGTAGTTTCCCCAACCCCATTGCCCGCTGCGAGCTACTGAGGCGCTTTGTTTTTTTGGCCTCACGTGCGGTTGGTGGCAGGGCCTTTCGAAGGGTGGCGCGGTTTTTCGGCGCTGGGAAAGAGAAGCCCAACCTGAAACAGCTCGGTCTGTACGCGGTGCTAAGCTATGGTTTCGTCAGCAACGCCAGCTACTCTATCTGTGTGGGACTTGCCTGGTTTGCCTCGTCGAAGAAGACAGGTGTGCTATCAACTAACCGGTCACCTTGCCCTTCCCCGTTTTGGGTCATGGGGGCGGGGGGGGTGTTGTTGGTGTTGCGTTGGTGGTGGCGATGGCGATGATAGTGGTGGTGATTCGGTGGTGGTGGTGATGGTGTTGGTGGTGGCTGTAATGATGGGATTGGCGATCCTGATGTTATTGGTAGTGTTGGTGTTGGTGTTATTAATAGTATTGATGAATGAGGAATATCTGTAGTGGTGGTAGTGATGAGGGTGGCGTTCGTGGTTCAGGTGTTGGTGTTGGTGGTGGTTGATGAAGATGGAAGGCCTGACGATGGTGATATTGACCTTCTTTAGTAATCGTTGCTCGCAGTGGCTGTATTGCTGCACACCGCCGGTCCGCGAGATCGCCCCCCCGAGCATACACCATGGCGCAGCAGTAGCACTCCCAAATACTGCCCACGGTCACCACTTTGCCGGCCGTCGACCTAATACCCGATGCCGTTTTGTCTATATATTGGCCCCTCTACTATTGTTGTGTTCTGCTACGTCAGGCCTGTCACCCCTCGCACCTGATCAGTGGCAGTTCTTCCTCGTGAGCTACGCGGCTTTGTTCGCAATCAACAATGTGCTCAGGTGGGTAGCGAGCGACAGAGGCTCGTCTGATAACACTATGCCGCTATGATGACGGCGATGGTGGTATTGGTAGTGACTGGGGCGAAAAGAATGATGATGATGATGGTCATCATGGCGGTGTTCATGATCATGATCATGTTGATGACGAGAATGGTGTTGATCTTGATGCTGTTTTTGTTTTTGTGTCAGGATTGCGTTTTGTTTTGTGAACGCACACGGCTTATTGCATGTCTGCGGCAGCCTTGCCTCAGTTATCTTCACTATTCATTGTACAAGTATACATGTTATTCTCGGCATCTGATAGCAGCCTGATCAGTCTGCTCATTACACATTTCTACGAGCCAAGCGAGTTGCTAGTTAAACGGCCGCCTAAGATGTAGGGCATGCCTTACTTTTTTTGCTGGGTGAAGCCGCAGATCCTGCAGAAGAAATATAGTCGGAGATCCGCACCGTCCGGCCGAAAATCTCCAAATAAATTGTTTTAGTTGACTGGTTTCCACCTGCACACACAGTTGACTGCCTTATTATCCAGCGCGAGTAGCCGAGCAAGAGCTACCCTATATTTTTCGAATGAACCAAGGTGTAACTTGGCCGTCAATGCGGCGTGTTTTCATGGTGTGTGCGCGACAGACCGACGAGACAGCTCCACGCGAGACATGCCGCACTTTTGTAACGTCGTTTTCCCTTCGTCGTTGCTATCGTCACTGTGTGTATTTTCTATTTAGGGTACCGCGGTTCGCCCTCTCGGTCAGCCTGGCTCCCGCGTTCGACCGATTCATCAGTTTCCTCATGAGGAGAACAGGCAGGGGCAAGGCTTTCGCCACTGGCCTCTGCGTTTTCTTGGTCAACTTCTGTGGCACCATTTCGCTAATGGCCACCGGCATCGTGCTTGCCTCCATTTTCTCGGGTGGGTGGGTGGGTGGGTGTGTTGGTGTGGCAGTAGGACTTGCATGGGACACCTGCAGAAGCTAAGGCTAGCCTACTTGCTGTTGTGGTCAATTTTATGCAGGCAGCCAAGATGCTGCTAGTGGCGAGGGGTTTGTCTCGCCTCGCGCGGAAAGGCGCACACTACAAACACGTGTATATGGTTACGGTCTGCACTACACTGACCATGTCGTCGAGAACTTGTGGTACTGTACTGTACCATTGTTGTGCAACAAAACCATACAGCACGGCGGTAGTGTGGGAAAATGGTTTCTCTTGATTCATGTATGCCCCATGTGATCAAAGCAGCACAGCTGGCTGAAGGGGGTAGTGGCGACATCGAAAATCCACTTTACGCCAGCTTGTGGTCGGTGTGTATGATGTTATGCCGTCACTTGAGTGTGGACGGTGACAGTTTTCCCCCCAAGCAGATTCACGCTTTGGACGTACCTCGCCCCCGAAACAACACCAAAAGCACGATGTTGCTCTGTCTCACGACCTCCCCCCCCCCCCCGTCCCGTCTCTCGACATGCCTCTCACGGTGAAAATGTTAACCCCAGGTGTACCGTTCTGGCCGGTGTGAACGGCGTGATCAGACCGCGTCACCAATGGCCAATCAGCTATCAGCAAACCGGATCGGTCTGTCAACTATGAGCGCGATCTGTTGCTTGCGTGTGAATTACTGGTAGTGTAGTGTCTGGCTCCCAGTGGAATGGAGGCCGGCGGTGTGGCCGGAAATATTCGTTGACCGCTGATCGCTGCGTGAGTCTCCGGAAGCGAGACGAGTGGCTCCGATCGTCTCGTGCTTGCTTGCTTGAAACATTTGGAGAGGCTGTAGGTGGGACCCCTGGTGGGGCCTCTGCTCAAGGCTCTCCGTACCGAGACGTTCTTGTCTGTATTTGTTTCGCATGGTGAGTTCGTCGTGGGTATGGATTTTACGATTTGGTGTATTGAGATGTTCGACTCCGACGATTATTTATTATGTGTTCGGGTTTTTTTAAAATATTTAAACCCCCAGCCTAAAGTAGAAAACCAAGGAGGGTGCTTCTTTGCTCACGTTGTTGTGGATTACCTCAACATCTGAGGTGCCTGCTGCGGTGCGTTTCGGTAAGCGCATCAAGTCACGCACCTTGTTCAGTGATCGTCGTTCGCACTCTTCGCGGAGTTTTTTTTCCGAAGTACACAACAGTGCTCTAGAAAGTAGCTGTATACCCAGCGCTAAAGATAGCTCCATACTCGTAGCTCTAGACTGTAATAGCCTATACTTGGTATCTGCTTTAAAAGATAAAGTGTTGCGTTACGATCGTGAATTCCCGTACCAGGTACATAACAAGATCCGGCTAGAGGTAGTTTTATTATTGTTACGTACACCCTCGGTACTGACTTTTAATATTCTTCCATACAAGGGGAAATTGTCGAGCGAAAATGACATTTTTTGTCATCATATCTGTTTCAGCCAGCAGGCTGCCCTAAAAAAGGCTGCAAAAAATGTCCACCCAAACATCGATGCATTAAGCTAAGATCATCTCATTTCAACGTTCTAGCAGAGAGAGGTTATCCTGTTCAGCTGAGTTCACGTTGTAGCATCGTTCGTAGCATCTGATCGTGATCGTCAAATTTGTCACCACAGCCTTGTGTAACACCTTTCCTTGTGGCTGTGGTTTTGCACGACATTTCAAGGAACCCTGACGCAGGGTCGGGAATACTCACATTGTTTCGTGGTTTTCAGGCGCATGTTCACGCGTGCAGCAGTATATGAAACCAGCGTATATCGCAAGACTCAACCGGCGGCCCCTTCGCGGGCATCGACCCTCCCTCCCCTGCGGTGAGCCACAAAACGCCTTAGCGCACAACGAGCACCGGAACAGCTCGCGGGTTTTTGTGCTCGCACAGGCAGTGATCTTGGAGTAGAACCTTGCCGAGCACACCGACCTAGAGTGTTTCCAAGCACAGCGACCTACGGTAGAGTCTTCCCAAAGCACACCAACCAAGCAGGCCTTCGGTAAGGGTTCCGGGTCGGGGGGATGGCCGCTGTGAGGCCGAAACCGGAAAGCACCCTACAGCCAAGAAACAACTCCCACAGCCTCATGACAAAACCCTACGCCACTGAAACAGCACAGGTTATTCTGTTGGCACCACACACTATTGTATAATCCTTCCTGCACGGGCGTAAAGACCTGGCGGGGTACATTGGGCCTATCCAATGCTCTGCGATGTATTTGGGTACATGATAAAGTGGCAAATCCCTCGCAGCTGTCTGCCTCATTTATGAACGGAACACACGTGGAAGCAGGGAAATCGCCAGTACAACCTGCTCGTAACCTACGTAAATCCGTATCGAGCCCAAAGGTACGTATTTTATTCGTAAGATGCAGGAGTACCACTGAGCTACGATACCATGTCAGTGCTGACCGAGTAATTCGAACACGTTCTTCCAAAACACTACCAGGTACGTACTGCTGTACAAATAAATCGCCGGGGCTGATGAAAGTCAAACCAACGATCTAAAAGGTACACTGGGGAACAGCACGGCAATGTATTTCGTTACCGCTGCAATATCACTGAGCAGTACATCCATGGCAACTGGTATGTACCGTACGGGTCTGCCAAGAAAGAGCACCTACTCTGAGCAAGGCTGGCACGTAATGGAGACGTCGACAGTGAGCTATTACATAGACTCGTGGGCTGCTGCGGTTGTCGTCATATTTGAGATTTCTATTCAATGGGAATGACTAAGTCATGTTTCTATTTATTACCTGGTATTGGTTCTCAGGGTTTTCAAGGGGCACACTACGGCGTTCCTTAACAGGGAGGGTGTTTATTGCAATGACGAGGCACGCGCGACGCGTACGCGCGCGACTCCGCCTGCCCAACACGGCATATCTACGCCAAATTTAGGCGAAGCAGAGTGATGGCCAGGAGAACGAGAATACGCAAATCAAGCACTCCTGCTGGCCTCAGCTATGGCCTCACGACGATGACGGTCTTCATGGCCGGTATGGTCTTGGTGGACTCATTCAATCTGAACCTTTTCGTTGATCAACCCCTTGCGGCTAAGCAACAGCACGACGCCCGGACTGCCTTCCGCGCAACGGCCGTCGGAAACAAGGGGTGCCACACTTGCCGAGCGTCGTCTCGAAGCAACCTCGTCGCGGGCTCGTCTCCGTCGGCGCGGCGAAGAACGGCGTCGGGAGAAGCAGTTGCACACCAACAACAGCAGTCGTCTCGTCGCTGCGTCACCACTACTACTACTGCTGCCGCTGCTGCTGCTACTGCTGCCGGAAGGCGACCAACAGCAGAACTCGGCTCGAGTACAAGCAAGCTCGCAGCTCGCGCTCAGACCAAGGGCACACGCAGCAGCAGCCGCAGTAAGGGGCCGTCGACGTTCGCGGGAAACGTCGACAGTGCCCCCGGAAGAGCAGGAGGGGAGGATGGACGGTATCGTCGGGAGCGACACACGGAGGAGAGGGTTCGGTTATCGGCTGGGCTGGGTCATGCACCGATGAGTCGTGCCCAGGCAGTCAGTGCTTTCGCTGCAGCAGGGGCAGCGGCGCTTGTTATTGGAGGGGGCGGGATCGCTAATGCCGCCACTGAGGTATGCTATCTACTCGTATGAGGACGGGTACGAGATACACCGAAGGGCTGCGCAGTCTGCTTGGTGTCTATCTATACATAGCGCGCATGATGTCACATGTAATACACCCAGATCCGGAGGCGCTGAACACTCCGCATTCTGTTGTACCAAGATGGCTTCTCCTGGAACGTTTTGCGGGGCTTTGTTGCCCTGACTACAGCAGCAGTACATACCTATCATTAAATAAATATCGCAGCGGGGAGAGGGGATGCTGACATGCTGACTCAACCCCCCTCCCCCGAGACGATTTTCTTTGACCAGTGACCCTGCACAGCCCGAACTCCGAGCTCTAACCTAAACCCAACCTTTTGAGTAGAGTTGCATCGCTTGTAACCTCGCTGCTGCGGTGTATTTCCTCCTCCTACGAACCCACACAACAAGCCGGCCATCTCACGTTCATATTATTGATAATAGTCGGTCGTCTTGAATGTTCGTGTCCAGTATAACATCGTGTTAATACGAGGCTACGGCAGTATGGTATGATATACCAGGTATTGCGTGTCCGTAGGAGTATACAGCTGCGCAACCCCTCTCGCCCCAAGTCCGAGTTCCGAGTAGTGGTAACCCCGAATGCCCTAAGTTTGAACTTCGGTGGTCTCTTATGTGAACGCACGTGCGTACTTTTTTGGGAGTCGTGGACGGAAGACTGCAGGCGGGCAACACGAACGCAACGCATCATTGCACACCTCGGACAGGTCATGGTCTACATAGATAGCCGGTTAATACTTACCCACCTGCCCTTGTGAGAGGTTGTGCAGGATCTGCCTTATAGGGCAAATCCAACCCAGGGAACATATGCTACAGTAGTACATCATGCAGATGATACGGGTCCCACCCGGCAACATGAGCTAGATCATACAGATCATACAGGATTGGGAATAAACCCACGTATCTGCCTTGAGAGTTCTACCGCAGATCATGAACTGTGGGAATGGATGATCTGTAGATGATCCGTCCGAGGTGTGCATCATTGTGTTGCCATCATAACATAAGAAGCACAAAAATTGTGGTAGGGCAAAAAATATTTTTGTTAGTTATTACGGCCAAGCGTGCCTCGCGATGGTCAATGTCGATGGACTTTGCCACAGCATTGGTTGTCATAGTTAGTAGAGTTGTCTCTGTGCTCGTACTTGAGATGTCGCTCCCGATCTGCGCTGTTGTTCAATCTCAGTATGTAAATAAGCACGCGTCTCCAAGTTCATGATTACTCCAAAGTATGTAAAGAACATGCCGTTGGATACAAACCTCGTACCGCAGAAGGAGCACCAGCTGCAGTGGAACATTTGTGCTAAACGGCAGCAGTTTCGGCGTCTACTATTAATAGTATGCGCTACGAGCATATATACCAAGTGTATACCTGGTACCTTTTAATTGTAGAATAGTAAAATACTCCCGACACTCTGGTACAGCATATATTTGTCAAGCTCCATTTACAAAGAACAAAACAATTTCAAGTTTTTTTTAGTTTTGCACACCTCGGACAGGTAATCGGTTCCTACTTCATCGTCCAGATCTTGCACGACCGACAGATTTCGGAGGTGTATGGTCTGTATGATCTACAGTAGCTCATGTTGCTGGATGCGAGGAGCCGAAACTTCTGCATGATCTAGGGCATGTTTCCTGGGTTGGACCCGCACCATATATACAGATCTTGCACAGCACCTCAGAACGGCAGGTTAGAATCCAGATGATCTAGATGATCTATCTGTGGATCATCTATCTGTCGGAGGGGTGGAGTGCTGTCTTCTCAACCGTACAGTGTGAGCGCGCAGAAAATGAGTACCACCCTGCTGCACGCGTGCCGTGCAGCTCCTTGTTTTGCCTACAGTAGCATCCCAGTCTGTTTCGTGCGAAACCCAGCAGCCCGGTCTGCTTGGGGTGGCCGATCCTGTGGCCGCCATTGTTTTTTTCACGTCTCGGACAGATCATCATATCATTCCCCCTTCATCATCTAGATCTCTCAAAAGACACTAGTACTTTTCCTGATATGTATGATCTGTATGATCTAACTCATTTGTTGCCAGGTGGGAGCCGTATAACCTGCATTATCTAGCGCGTCTTTATGGGTTAAACCTACGACACTGGGAACGCGAAGCTTGAAATTGTTCTTTAAAAATATATTTATTTTAAGAGGCAACTGGAAGTGTTCTCGGTACCGTCGCTATGGGGAAAAAGGAAAAAAGTGTACGTTTTTTTTCAGTTTTTTTCACATAGCTGCAGGCGGCACCATCTGTTTTGTCTGGTCCCAAATTGTCAACACGCCGACAAAATCATCTCGTGCGATGATAGATCTTCGATCTCGACATAGATTCAGCCCACGGCCAACCCGCTTGGTGGTGGGCAAGGCCAACGATTGTAGATAACGGTCTCGATTATATCCGGTGGATGCATGGTCTAGGGGGCGAGAGCTTCCCTGCGGCGTCCTGCATTCTTCTCCCAAACTGAAAGAAATGGCTAGTTTTTGCCATTCGAGACGGATCGAGATTTTTTGTGAGCTGTTTTCTGCACACCAGCGGCCAATTGGTTTTTCATCATACGCCTGGCCAACGCCCGCCACATATCACCGGCCATTGTATGAATACGGTGACCCTGGGATGGGTCGGTGTCCCTTACGAGTTAGGTATAACTTCTTGGCGGGCCCACATTGTGATCAAGCACACACACTTGCGAAAACTGGGTCCTTGATACAGGTTCACTACAATGATTCGATTGTGCGGAATGAAGCTGCAGTAACCCTCTGCAGGGACCCCCGCCCCCCTTGTTGACCACGCCGCTTTTTAGTCCTTTTCACGAGGTATTATATCGCGTCGTCGCTTTGCGTAGAGGGCAGCATCTTACAGCTTCTGTAACGGCGATAACGTCTTATTTATATTTTCATTATTTGTTGGCGTTCCATTTGTTTTCTTCGCCTCCTTCTTTTGTGTCTCACTATCTCAGATCCGGGGTCACACAGCAGCCCCCCCCTTCCCCTTCCCCATTACGTACGGCTCGTGCCGTGTATTTTAGTATCGCGAGAAGGCTGCAGCCCTTTGTTGCCTCGTGACCTATTTTAGCGTCGAATTGCATACGCGACCACTGGATAAAGTTTTCGGAGATCCTGCACTGAATATCCCTTCACAGAAATCCTGTTGGGACACAGCCATACATAGCCACCGAAAACGCAAAAAAAAGTGCGGCGTTTTCAACCTGACGAGGTGGCGATAACAGACAGTATTACTCGTAGTAGTAGCTCGTTATGCTTTGCTGCCATCGCTTCAATACTTGACCGCCGGCAATTGACTACAGCAGTGCTTGACTTGATAGTTTGTTGCGCACGACACTTGACTGATTCATCGCCTACTCATGTCACCAGGGAGGAAACTGCACGTACGTGAGAGGTTCATGGGTTTGCACGTATTTGTTTTGGCCACATGGCACCCTATTCCCGTTTGGTGTTTGACCCCGCCATGGGCCCATCCCAATTGGCACCCGGCTCCCACTTAGTGATGCGGAAGTGCAATCAGCCCGTCGCATGAGCCAAAAAGGCTCACATGGCACCCTGATCCCATTTGGTATTATTAGCATGCAGTCCATACATACCTCCAACAACTCCTGCTATACATACAACCGTATTGAATTTACATGCAAATCTGAAGAGCCTTGCACGTACGTGCAATTTGTCCTCTTCTCCTTGGCCACTTGATGACCTGATTTGTTCACGACTTAGATTCATGTAATGTTGATTTTGTGACCTTTGTTTACGTGATGCTTTTTGTCGCTTAATCACTTGATGAAGGTATAAGCTCATATTGTAATGTTGATTATTTGCGACCCGCTTTGAAGGCGGAGGAGGAGCTGGAAGAGATCCTCGTGTGGAGCCCTAAAGCGGAGATCCTGAAGAGGGCTCGAGCGACCGGGGGGAGGATAGCGCCAGGATACAACGAAACGTGAGTGCGGCTATTACGCTAGTATCCCTTATAACCTCTTTAGTGCTACTGCCCCGTTTTGGGGGTGAATTGCTCATAAGTTGAGTGGTTTGTCCCCAGAACGGAACTGCAGCCCTAACAATACCAACAGTACTATAACTAAAGGGGTTGGGGCAGAAGTCAGCACCCCATTAGTCGCCAACAAGCCATTGGTCGGACTACTGTAGTTGGTACGACTACTGTTAGTATGCGCAACAATACAACTACCGTTTGTAAGGTAAAGTTTGCTCCAAACGGTTCTTATATTTCGGTGCAGAGTGAGAATCGTATTCCGGTGGTGCCGACTATCCGACTTATCGGATTTCCATGCTACAAGTAAGGATTGCTGAATGCGGGATACCTTCTTTTGGGGGGGGGGCGGGGCTCCCTCGGTCGGGGAGGGTGAATTTGGCTCACTTTTTGCTCGCCTGATTTGAAAGTCAGCAAGTCGGCAGCTGGGTTCGCCAGCCGACTTACGGATTATTGTCACTTAGTTGGTCAACAGCACCTACCGATTAGTGGTTAGTGATTAGTCGTGGAATGCTGTCGACTCTCCCACGGCTCTACTTTTGGGACGTCACAGGGAATCAAAAGCAATATGTGCTGAACACTTATTGGCTTGATCATTCACAGCCATGGCTACACGAGGCAGCCCGCGCTGCTGGGGTAGGGTATGGTAGGGTATGGTATGCTCTGGTAGGGGACGTCTCCGAACAATCGTAACCGAGCGTCGGGACGGGTACATTGAGCGCCGGAGCAGGTGCTATTGATCTCCACTGTCTGGCGCTCTTTTCGAGGGGAGGGGGCATGGTTTTGTTGTTGTGGCCTTCGAATGCCAATGGGCGCTAAGTACACTTACCGCGATTTTTGACGGGTAGAGTTAGCGTTGGGGCAGGGACTCCTAATTTCTACGACCTGGCGCTTGTGTGTTGTAACGTTACCCACCAGCTTCCTTTGGTATTCAATACCTGGTAGGCTCTACAGCACTAGTTAGTATATCCACTGCGCATTTCGATGGGCGTACTACAGTGTAGGTCGGGCAGGAGGCCATCACACCCACTACCTTGCTGTCGCATTTAGGATGTATTTTAGATTTGTTTTTAGATTTTTTAGATCCTAACGGCGACTGCTGTTGCTGCATGCGGTGCGGCTCGTGACTTCCTACGAGGGTGCTTTAGCAGTCACGGAAACGGTGGTTGGGGTAGGGTGGGGCTATGGAAGGAACGTACCAGCCGGTCGGTATTTAGTGAGTATTTTGCAGGGCGCTGAAGTTGCGTTGTACTCGGGCAGGCGAAAAATACTAGAAGATCAAACCGCGCAATATTCTGCCATGCGTTTTTTGTTGTTTATAGTTCAAGTTATTACCATCTTACCATGTGCAGCATGGGCTTCAACCTCGATCACTGTGAATATTGACCATCCCCATAATGAGGTTTAGTACACATATTGTTTGGGTTTTAACGCTATAAAATAACACCAAAAATGAGCTTCGGCGATTTTTTTAGAACGCACGGCTGAGGTGTATTTTTCATTAAACAGCAAAAAACGAAAAAAATCCCCGAGACTGTACGAGTATTAGCAGTATGCTTTTGTTTCGTTTTGTTTTCGTTTTGGTTTGGTTACGTTTGTTTTCCGTCTGATTGCTGCTTGTTGTGATGCGGCAGGTACCCTGTCCGGTTCGTGACTTATCTCGCCCGGTTTCTGCTGAACTACGACAAGGCCAGTCGGGAGCTGTGGGACGAGATGGCCAACAATATCCCCATCAACTTCAGGTGGGTGCACCGTCGCGTTGCAGGCGAAGGGATGGGACCGCTCTGTGTTCTGCCAATGCGTGCCATTGTGGAGCCACATGACTGCTCTGTGTGCTGCAAATGTGTGTGTGTGTTTTATGTTCGGCGTCTCGATCGGTCGCGCATCGAATCGCCCACAGAGCGGAACTAGTGAACTAGTGCTCCGCAACAGTACCAATGCCAATACCACCACTGTACGAAGGACGCCAATGAAAGCATCCACGCGTGTTCCGATGGAGGGTGGCACCTACAGCAGCAGCAGTAGCAGTCGTTATTTTCCCGACGCTCCTCACTTTGGAAGCTGTATACCTCACCTTCAAAAATATTTGTTTTGAGAAAAGTTGAAAGAGCAACCCGACGGAGATCTCCAAACCTACTGTGGGTGCTGTAGGTACGCCACCAATAATATTGTACAGTTATTTAGTGAAAAACCACTGGTGGCGTTCCTAGGGTATTGACTTAAAAGGAGCCAGGTCAGTCGGAAAGATTTGCCTTCCAGGGCGAAAAGTGCTACCTATGTCGTGACGCGCCTCCATTTGCCTCTAATTACTCAACTTTTGAAGTTTGCGTTCGGCTATTTTCGCAAGCAGTCGCGCATAATAACTTGTTCGTGCCTCCACACCACACCTCCGTGACCGAACTGTTACCAATTTTTCCGTGTTATTCCAATGTGGGCTATTTCCGTTCGGCTACAAGCGCTGGCGGTGGCGCGCCCTATGGATTCACGCTCAATTCGTTGGGGTCGATCATTTCACGGTCATTGTTGCTTGCCGGACGTATAAGAGTTGTGCAATTAGCCGCACCGCAACCTTGAATGTCTCTGCTGAGCGTTCGTCGGTGTCATGGAAGTATCGCGGCGCTATACGTAACAAAGAACAGAGGGGAAGAGTGCACACGTCGAACAGATCATATTCTAGATCAACTGAATCATCTACAGATACATAATATAGGACATCTTAACCTGCCGTTCTAATGTGCTTCGCAGGATCTGTGTTGCACAGATCCAACCCCGGAAACATGATGCTAGATTATGTCAATATAGATTACACGGCTCCCACCGTAAACCAGCAACATGAGCTACATCATACGGATCAGGAATTTATCTGCCCTGCACTGTCTAGACATAAGGTGGGAATCGATTATCTATATGATCTGTCTCATGATCTGTCTCATGATCTGTCTCATGAGCTGTCCGATGTGTGGCATAGTGTCGCGAAGCAATGACGGTTGTAGCATCGGCCATTGCCTGCTTGGGGGAGGTACGTTTGCATAGTACTCGGTATCCAATCTGCCATGTACAATGGTTGTAGACAGTAGGATTCGTACGGCATGGACGCGGTGCGATCCTATTCCTACTGCTGCTACGCACTCACACGATTCGTAGACGGTCAATACGGTCGCTTCTTTTTTCGTTTAGGTCGCTCTCTCGTGGTCCCGAAGCTATATATACCACATCGTGCCCACCGCCTCCTCCTCCTCCTCGTCCTCCTCCTGGCCTCTCCTCCTCGCACTTCCTCCCGCTTCCTGTGTTTGGTGTTTTTGATGGGTTGGACTGGATTGGGTTTTCACTTGATTGGACGTGCTTTGGTTGGGTTGGACTTTAAATCGATTTGCTTTTATTCGATCGGATTGACATTCAATTGAATAAAATTTAATTGGGTTAAAATTCGACTGGATTGGATTGGATTGGATTGCATCGAACTTGTTTGGGTTGAAATCGCTTGGCTTGATGTTACTGTACGTTGAACAGCACTATCGAGGTCGAAGCCGTGCGAAAAGACCAGTTCGCCGAGTTCGCGAAGGCCGTCCAAGTGGGGCTGTTGGATTTTCAAGGTCCTCAGGGAGTGAAGGCTTTCTTTTCGCTCATGCGATCCAGATACGGCCAGGTGAGGAACAAAAGCGAAATTGAGAAAAACTGACGAACGTACACGACAAAAAACACATGAGACAAATGAAGGAAAGGCGAGTGTACTTTAGGTCAAGAAGGCAAAAAAAAACATGACGTAAATTAAGAAAAGGGAAAAAGGGGGAAAAACGAAGATCATTTGAGAAAAACGAAAACGATGAACAAAGGAAAAAAATGAACTATTGAAGGAAATGTAAATTGGAGTTCCATGGCCCTCAGGGGGTGATTTTGTTTTTTGTTCATACGGTCAAGCTATGGCCAGGTGAGGAACATGTAGAGACGATAACAAATATGGCGAAAGGCGACTGAAAGTGGGGGGGGAAAATAAGATGAAAAAAAGATATTCAAACGAAAAAAGAGCAGAAAAATGGGGAAAAAAAGAAAGCAGAAATAAAAATAGCTTAATCGAGAGAACATGTTTAGGCGACAGCCGTTGTTGTTGCAGCTTTTATAGTAGTAGTATCCGTCGTTGTTGTAACGGT
Source organism: Nereocystis luetkeana (assembly GCA_031213475.1). Classification (NCBI taxonomy): domain Eukaryota; class Phaeophyceae; order Laminariales; family Laminariaceae; genus Nereocystis; species Nereocystis luetkeana. The sequence continues at coordinate 389,689 of JARUPZ010000010.1, read as the reverse complement.
CGATGTTGTAACCGTCTTTGTGCTACCGTTGTTGTTTGCAACCATTGTCGTGACCGTCACCGTTGTTGTATGCGTTATTGTTGTTTGCGTCTTTACTGTTGGAACCGTTACTGCTGTAACCGTTGTTGTAACCGTTGATGTTGCAGAGGTCGTTGTTGTAACCATCGCTTTATTTGTAACCGTTACTGTTGTAGCTTCCTCTGCTGTATCCATCGTTGCTGTTGCGACTTGTAACCGTCGTTGTCGTAATCGCCGTTGCTGTCAGCCGTCGTCGGTGAACCTATCAATAGCCGTTGTAGTAACCATCGTCGTGATCGTTGTCGTTTGTCGTATCCGCCGTTGCTGTATCCCTTGAAGTCGCAACCGTTTTGTTGTAACCTTGTTTTTAGTAACCTTCGTTGCTGTTGTAACTGTCGTCGTAACGGTAGCTTTTGTTTAAACCCGTTATTAGCGTGTTTGTCAAGAGTCTGGTGGGGTTAGGTTTCGTATACCTGGTAGTCTGTTTCCGATAAAACAGCAATGCCGACCCACAAATAAACAATTGCTGTGGAAAATCGTTGACGACGTTTTTGACCCAAGTCTTCCTGGGTTGCCTGACTCTGTTGGTTGGTTAGCAAATGGAGCAACTTCTGTTTTTTTTTTAGCCAATCAGTTCCTCGCGACTCGCCGGTTGCAAATATTTTTATGTCCCAACCAACTTGGATTATCGCAAACACGGTATTGTTGTAACCGCCCGCCGTTGCCGTTGCTGTGACCATCGTTGCTGTTGTACGTCGGTTTTGTAACCGTCGGTGCTGGAACGGTCATTCCGCTTTCTTGTTTATTGTTGTAACCAGTGCTGTTTTGTTTGTCACCATTATTGTGGTGTTACGTGTTATACGTTGTTTGTTGTAATTGTCGCGGTTTTCGTAACCGTTGTAACCGTCAGGGCGAGGACTGCAAGCGACAGCTGGCGATCATGTTCAGCTTTTTGGAAGAAGACCAGCCGACGGAGCAAATCAAGGGCCTGCTTGGCGAAGTAGACAACGGGCAGGTTTCGTCTATGGTAATCACCGACCCGGGAGGGGGCTACACCGGCAATGTCCCAAAGGTGCGATGTTGTTGTTGTTGTTGGTGGTGTGGTTGCTACTTTGGTTGGTGTTACTTTGGTTGGTGTTGCTGTTGCTGTCGGTGTTGTTTGTGGGTGGTGTAGTTGCTGTTGGTGCTGTTGGTACCGCTGTTGTTTTTTGCGTTAGGTGTTGTTGGTGGTGCTTTCGCGTGTGTTTTGCTGTTATGCGTAGTATCACAGGACGCCAGTCGCCGTAGCGCCTCCCGTACCATTTCGAGCGAATGCGACTTTGTACAGTAGTTTACACACCGCCAAAAAGTAGGGGCCCTTTTTGAGATGACTGAAGCGACTGTCCGACCGACTGACCGACCCATCGACCGACGGACGAACGAACCGACCGACCCACCGATCGGGATCCGTCCACCAACGCACACAAATTGGCGGCAGTTACAAATGCCCTGCTGCGCCACTTCGTAGCGACAGCTGTACTGTACAATATTAGAGTGCCCTTGTGCGCAGCGTACACCGCCCTCTTTCCTTCGGCCGCATGGTTCTGTGGAGCTTGCAGATTCGATCGTGTGTTTGATTTGCAGCCGCCAGCCTGTTGAACATTTTTTTGTTTTTTCAGAGACGGACATCCGGTATGGGGTTGTCTTCAAACCGAAAGCGGAAGGGTTTGTTCACCAAAACCCCACCCCGCCCGAACCCACCAGAGCATAAGCATAACGATACAGGTTGCTTTTCGAAAAAAGAAGAAGGAAAACGAAAGTGTGTTTATACCAGAGTTCACTATTGATACTATACCGTATAACACTAAAATACCATGATAGTATCACACTATTAATAGGGTGATAACATAACACACACCCCCGGACGAATTTGGGAGGTGGTTTTCTCGAGAACAGAGAGAGCGCAAAACGCCGAGCGATACAACAGTTTACCGAAATATATCGACGAGATCTTCCCAAAAACCGCAGTTTTCGTTGGGTGCACCCCCCCTTAACTACTCTAATTCCAAGTAGTTTGCACCCACGTTACACGGGACTGCAGTACTAAAGGCTTAATATATGCCTTTGAACAAAACCGGTTCCGAAATCCATCCCCGCCAGGTGTGTTGTCTTGGGTGTTGAATATCGGGTACGTGCATAGACCTACGGTAGATGTTTGAAAGGTCGTAATCTTACAGCAGCAAGTAAGTGCTGGTACCTTACTGCCGATATTGTGAATGACGTTACCTACCAGGTACGTTCATTTTGCCAATTATGTGGAGTGCTTACTGGTACGTGAATTTGACTGTGCGAGTTCTACCAATTATTCTGACTTTGTGATTAGTATGACGTATCATGTGAGTTGTACTGGTCGAAGTATTATGTAAATGTGATGGATGCGGGAAACATCCGAAGGGTACTTATGTGAATTATGTCGAACGAGAAAGCGGTCTTTGTGAAAAACGTGAATTATCAGTATACATGGTAGGTGGCACGGTATTGATTTATTCCATGGATGCCAATTTCGTGAAGTATGTTTATGATGTGAAACGTGCGAACTTTTGTTTGTGCCCTCGTTAAAGAGGCGAGGGTTGCACGGACGTTTCTAGGCAGGATGCAGGTTGCTAAACAATTTTTGTGGAAAATGACTCCAAAGGTGACACAATGATTAACATGAAGTATATAAGATAATTATCTGTAACCAGTACTTCTAGCATGTAAGAAAGTGCATAGTGATATGAAACTATTAACCCCTTTAGAACCGCAGTCCCGTTTGGGGACAAAACTACTTGAAATTTGACTGGTTTGTCCCCAGAACGGGGCTGCGGTTCTAAAAGGGTTAATAGTACCAGGTAAGCAAATATGGTGAGAAGCACGATAGCAAGGTGACCCCAGTACCTGGTCCAATCATATAACGTAAAATAACATAAATGTGAGAAAGGCGTGAAGGGTACGTATGTGAACTATGTGGACAAAGCGAATTTTGTGAATATCGCGAATCATCAGGTACCACCAGGTATGTGGTGCATGTGATATGTGACACGGGGTATTGATTTATTCCGTCGATACCAAATTCGTGAATTATGAGAATGATGTGCGCTTTTTTTGTTTGCGCCTGACGTGAGGGTTTTATCGCTCATATTTTGGCAGGATTGTAAGCATTATACGTCGAAGTATGGAAAACGATTCTAAGTATGACACGGGGTAAGAAATATGACACCAGCAACACCTATTTATACTAATACGGTGGGCCATAGTTAATAGGACCTATGGTGTTCATAAAAGCCTATATAATCGCCATTTTTACTAACAATATTTAGTCCTATTAACTATGGTCCCCCGTAATATAATTCTTTGAAAGCAGTACCAGGCACGTAAGAAAATACGGTGAACAAAAAGACAGCAGTGATGTGGAACCTGTACCAGGTGAGCAACTATGATGAGAAATACGATAGCAATCTGATGCCAGCACCAGGTGAGAGGACGTGTGGATGATAGTGATGAGCATGGTGGGAGTTATGATATGGATGCTTCTATGTTGTGTCGTCGCTGCCATGCCAGGTGATTGTATCGCCCTCTCAGGCCGGAACGCGGGCGACGGCAAGGGCGCTCATGCGAGAGACCGGACACTTGGTCGGTATTAGACTACCATCCTGTCAGAACAGGCACGTGGATATGGTACTCCACGGCACGGTAGGCTAGGGTATTGCATGGTACAACAGGATATGGTACTGTACATTATATGCGGTGCGGTGAAATACGGTACGGTAAAAAAATGGCGGGATGGAGTACAGTATTGGTGCAGTACGTTCTGGTAGAGTGCGGTATGGTTGGGTACGGCATGGTACAGTACAGCTCGTAGGGCATGTGGTACGGGTATGGCACAGTACGGTATGGTACAATACAATATGATCGAAACAGTACAGTCGAGTGCGGGATGGTACGGTATGGTATGGTACCGTATGGCACGTACGTTAAGGTACTGTATAGCATGATACGGTATGGTAAAGTTTGGCACGGTAAGGTACAGCTGGGTACGGTATGGTAAAGTACGGGAGATATGGAACGGCACGATGTGGTACGGTGCGGTTCAGCAGGATAAGGTGTGGTCGGAGATGCCGAGTGCCGCGGGTGCTTGTCGTTTGCTCTTCTATTCCCCTGTTTTCTTGCTGATGGCACTGCCTTCGTGCGACTCTTTTCTTTCCTTTGGCTTCTTTTGCTCACCGCAAACAACTGCAGCAACACCTACGAAACGCCTCCGATGGTAAGAGTAAGCCCACCGGATAGTCCCACGGGAGTTCAAGCTGAGGCGAAGGCGGTTTTAGACAAGAGAACAGGCACCCTTTCTGCCATCGAGATCACGAACCCCGGGTCGGGTTACAGCTCCGCTCTCGCGCCGGTTGCAGTCGAGGTGAGGAATCGAGTCAACCATCTCTTCCAACCCCGCATCAACCGACAGTAGCAACATATCAGCTGTCCGTGTTTTCGTTTTTTTTTTCTTTTTCTTTTTCTTGCTGTTGCTGTTGCCGCTGTTGTTGTTCATGTTCGTACTCTTCGCCATTCTTGTGTTCTTGCTTCTTTTACGAACTACTCCCCTCATTCTGCTTTCTTCTCCGACCAAACATGAAGGTGTTCGGTGCGGAAGACTTGGACGAAACGGGCGATTCGCTGTTGATGAGCGTTTTGGCCGATTCGGAAGGCGACGGCTCGGGCTTGACGTGCTCAGCCAATTTCCTGGCAGAGGCGATCATCGATCGGGAGGTGGTAAGTCCGAGACAGTATACACTGCAAGCATGCCGCAACAGCAGTCAACCGTGTCGTGTGACCCGCCCAAGTAGTGTTTGCCGGTCAAGGCCTATGTAAGAGTTTTTTTACTGATCTTAGTACCGGGATTTCGGTGACGGCTGTTTTTGTCTCCTGTCCTTGACGGCTGTCCGTGAAGGTAAGAGCGCCACCAACTTTTTGACAGCAGTAGCTACAATGGACCAAGGTGCAATACGTGGTAAAGTTAGTTTTAGGTATTGGTATGCATTATTTATTGTTCGGCACATCTTATTCTGATGTGCGAAGGTAGGACTGCATATGTATGTGAACAGTAGATATACTGTGCAACAGTTGAGCTACTAGAGCTACGTGGTAGAGTTAGTCTCGGGTACTGGTATGCATTATTCATTGTACGGGTACATATTACACATATGTGCAAATGTAGAACTACGAAGATATAACAGTAGATCGCACAGTAGATCTACCGTGCAGTATGCCCAATATCGAAGCTACTGTGCTAAGGTAGGGCGATTGTTGAGCAGTACAGCAGTGGGAGCATTTTAGGGCTAAGCAACCCGACCCTGCCCCCCACCTCACCGCGCCTCACCCCCATCCCACCCTACCCCACCTCCTGATCCACTTCCACCATTCCCACCCTGTGAAGATGCTGGGTCTACTCAACACCATTTGTAGAGCTACTGTACACTATTAATACTTGTGTTGAGCCACTACTGTACCATCATATAGCTACTGCTGTACGCCAGTGTGTGTATGCTACTGTACGCCCCACCCCACCCCATCCCACACCCCAACCCTCACCCGCCATTCCCACCCTTCCATCTTGACGCATGGAAGGGATCCGTGGAGATGCTGCAGTAGATCTACTTGCCAGCAATGGTAGAGCTACGGCAAACTATTAATAGTAGAGCTACTGTACCACAATAGAGCTACGTACAGTACTGCTGTACGCCAGTGTTTGCATACAACTGTACACCCCGCCCCACCCCCCGCCTTCTTTTCGCATGTAAGGGGTCTGTGGAGATGAAGGATTGCGGGGATGGGTACGCCACCTCGGTGCCTATGGTTGTGGAAATACAGTCACCAGCAGAGTGCGAGGGTCGTCCAGGTGAGTTGGAGGCAGTATTCATATTGTTTTTGACGATTCGAGCCGTGGTGCCAATTTTTTCTAGTTTTTTCTTCGAGCCGTAAGTCCTTTTTGTTTTTTTTTCCCTTCAGGCCGTTGTAGTGAAGAACCTTTTGGTCAGCGGAAGGGGAGTATTTAAAGGTAGTATCACGTAGTGCGTACCTGGTGTATGGTAAGGCGCCCACGGGGCAGTTATATAGCACCTACTCGTATTTCTGTCTCTGGAAGTGGCCAGACCGGAAAACGAAGCAGTGTATTCGATGCTGTCATCTATGTGCTGGATAGCCGGTCTCTCATGCGGCTCTTAGCAGGATGCAGCCGACGCTTACTGCGACTCGCTCAACACCTCACGGCGCGCTCGGTGGAAGCTAGCCCTAGCCTGGTCGGTGAAAGCCCGACGTTCTCTGTCCCGGCATTTGATGGATGAGAGGGTCTTTTATCATACGCTACGACCGTGCATGACATGAGTACCCGTCCCCCGTCCCCCCTACGACTACGGCCATGCATGATAATGAGTACCCACCCCCCCCTCCTTATCCTCTGCTATCGCATTGCGTTCATTCGGCACCTCTTGATGGCAAGCATATACTCGCATTATATGATAGACTGGGACTCTTTTTAATTGTCGTTCACTAAAAAGGGCAGAAGAACCATGACCGCAAGACTTACAGTTATTGCACCTTATGCAAGTCCGCCTCACAAGCGGTTCTTAGTAGGATGCAGATCACCCTTCATGCGACTCGCCGGAGACCTCACGGCGCTTCGCGCTTGGTGTAACCAATATCAGCCTGGTCGGTGAAAACCCGACATGCTCCGTCCCGGCATTGTGAGGATGCGAGGGTCTATGGTAATAACATACGACTACGGCCGTGCATGATATCGAGTTATTATCTCCTATCGAGTAACCCCCCCCCCCCCCGCGCGCGCCTTCCCCGTCTATATTATCTATTTTCCCCTTGCGTCCAGACGGTACTCAAGCGTTTGCCGTTGGGCTTGTCTCTGCCGGGGTTGCTAGGGACGACTCTAAGACCACCCTGCCCGTTCCGGGCACTTCTCTTACGTCCAAGCTCGCGCAGATGCTCCCCTCCGTCGTCTCCGAGACTCTCACCATAAATGAGGTAAGGAGGGATGTTTCTCGTACGTCTCAACGGGGGACGCGTGCTGCGATATGGATAGCATTTTGGTTGGCCTTTTTGGTTGGCCTTTTTGGTTGGCCATTTTGGTTGTCCGTTTTGTTTGTCCATTTTGTCCGTTGAGTAATATTGGTACCTGGTGAATTAATATCATACGCGACGTAGGTAATTTGAATGTGTTGTCTGACTTCTTCCTTCCCTGTGCGCGTCCTTCCGTTTGGACCGTTTCGAGAAGTTGGCCAAAACAACTGTCAGATGCTTACCCATTTTCGGACTTAGGAGCCCCCATTTGTGTTTGACATTTTTTTCCCCTTACGTACTCGTAGACCTATTGTGGGGGATCATAGTAGTCAGGACTCATCATAGACACAAAAACCTATATATTCCAGTATTTTACCATTCATAATTGGTCCTGATTACTGTGTTCCCCTGCAATAGTCCCCGGGATTGTTAATCGGGTTTGCGCTTCCATTTTTTGTCGTCAAAGTCAAGTTTGTCAATTTTTTCGGGTGAGGTAGGTGTATCCTCAAATGAGGAGCCTCCGATCTTCTTTTTTTTGTGTTGGTACAGTTCTCAAAAGTCATACAGCATACGTTCGGGTTATCGTAGGGTCTACTCCTATTGCTGCACGGCTGTAAAGGTAGTGCTTGTGAGCGGTTGAGAGAGAGTGTTAGGGGGGGGGAGGGACTGTGCTCGGAGGTGACAGGGGATGGGGGTTTGTGGCAAGGCGCGAGCGTTCTGTTTTGAAGGTTGCAAACGGTGGGGGCTATATTTTGTTGGTGATGATGTTGCTGTTGATGCCGATGTTACCATGGATGACGATGTCACCGTTGCCGGCGATAATACCGTTGACGAGGACGTTACCGTTGATGACGATGTTACCGTTGATGACGGTGCTACCGTTGATAACGATGTTTCCGTTGATGATAAAGTTGCCGTTGATGGCGATTTTTAGTTGATGGCCCTATTTCTGTTGGTGGCGATGTTACCGTTCATGAAGGTGTTGCCGTTGGGGACGAAGTTGCCGTCGGTAATTATTCATTTGCGCCAACAGGAGCATGACACCGAATGTGTTTTATCTGCTCATAGTCTAGTGTCTGGAGGATGGAGGGCCCCGATTGTCAGCGAAGACCAAAGCGGGCCTATCTGGCGGATCCTCGCTCAACAGCCCCAGCTGGACAGTCCCATTCACCACCGCTTACGTGGAATTGACTGTCATTCTGGTACCTCGACAGATAGTTGTTGGTTTGGCTTTCAACCTACCCAGAGGTATTCGAAAAGACAAAACCACACGCCACGCCACTTGTTTTTTTTAGTCCTGCAGAGGGGCGGAGAGGGGGGTGTGTACTCGATAGGGAGGGGGGGGGGGTATGCTCAAACCGAGTGTTGAGGCACAATGTATCAAAAAACGTTTTTTGTCATATTTTCACTTTGACCTGGAATCTCACCTTTCTGGTTAATATCTCTCTCTGACTGACCATTCTGACCTTGAGAAGGAGTGGTGTAAATCGTTTTTGCTTTTTTTTGTGTGTACGCTCGACCTACCTTAAGACTCTTTTTTGTTGAACGAGGGCTACATTAGTACCAGTACCTTGGTACCAGTACCAGTACCTGGTACCAGTATGTGTTGCAGCAGGGCAAGGACCTACTGTCAGATAAACCAAGACAACAACAACTTGCTGCCACTAAGCAACAAGTATATTATCCCGTAACCCCTTGTCATTTTATTTTGCTAAACCAACCGAAGGACCTAAGTGTGCTTGAACATCACTAAGCGGTGGGTACGCTACTGTCCCCTACCCCCTCGTCGGTTTGTTCGGCGACGTTTTTTTGTGGCGTTTTCCGGTGTAACTCGGTGGCAATGTTCGGTGACGTTGTTCCGTGGACTTTTTGGTGGCGCCTTTTGGCGTCATTTTTCGGTGGCGTTTTTCGGTGGCGTTTTTCGGTGGCGTTTTTCGGTGACGTTTTTCGGTGTCGCTTTTCGGTGGCATTTTTCGGTGGCGGTCTTTCGGTGGCGCTTGTTGTTTGGGGATGCTTTTTCGGTGACGTTTTTTTCAGGATGGGCGGTACGAATCTCTCGACCTGGTTGACCTCCCCAGCACGAACGACAGCGGAGCGCGGAGAGGTTCTGGCGGGGGCAAAGCGGGTAGCAGCATGTTCGACCCTGTCTTCGGGCCCGTCGGGCGATCGCCGTTGGAACGAGAGGCCGTGCTTGGACTGGAGGTGAGGTGTCGACATAATCGCTCGGGTAGACGAGGGTGGGAGTTTCTCCGTGGGGGGAAACAGTTGTTTTTCAAAGTGCTTTTTTGGGGTGGGGGGCGGCGTGATGGTGGTGGTGGTCGTGGACGTGTTGGTAGTGGTGGTAGTGGTGGTGGCGATGTTGGTGTAGGTGTTGTTTCTAGTTGGGGAAGGGGGTTGGTGTTACGTCATGTCGGTCGTGGTGTTGGTAGTGATGCCGGTGATGATGCGGGTGGTGTCTTCACGAGTAGAGTCAACCATGGTCACCGTCACTCCCCGTAGCGATGACGAAACGCTTGGAATTTTGAGTCAGGCTCAAGGTTTGTGTACAGTGCAGTGCAGTGCACTATTAATAGGAACATTATTGACTGAGGATTTTTTTCAGTGCCCGTCCCTAACGATCATCCCAAACGACACCGTCGCTGTTGGAACAGGACTACCTCAAGCTGGCCACTGCGGGGGCTGCTTGCAACGCCCTGGTCAGGTTTTTTTTACACCCTCTCGACTGTGTCAAAACCACGGTGCAAGCCGAGATGGGTCGGGACATGGCTGCTAGTGGCGGAGGAGGCGGTGGGGAGGACGGGGCTGGTATGGGTTGGACCGGCACCGTGAAGGGCATCTTGAAGAAGGGCGGGGTGGCGGAGCTATTGAGGGGTATCGACGTGTCCACGGTATGGTATGGTATGGTATTGTGGTATGGTATGGTATGGTATGTTGTGTGGTATGTTGTGTGGTATGGTATGTTTTGTGGTATGTTGTGTGGTATGGTGTGGTATGGTATGATATTTTAAGGTATGGTATAATATGGTAGGGTGTGGTGTGGTGTGGTGTTGTACGGTATGGTATGGTATGGCATGGTATGGTATGATATTTTATGGTATGGCATAGTATGGTATGGTATGGCGTGAAATGGTATGGCGTGATATGGTATGGCATGATATGGTATGGCATGGTATAGTATAGTATGGTAGGGCAGGGTAGGGTAGAGTAGGGTAGGGTAGGGTAGGGTAGGGTAGGGTAGGGTAGGGTAGGGTAGGGTATGGTATGGTATGGTATGGTATGTGGCGTCGCATGGTGTGGTGTGACATGGCATGATGTGATGTGGTGTGGTGCAGTGATGTGTGGTGCTGTCGCGTGTGTAGTGGGGGGTGCGCTTTGTGGGGTTAGTTGTGCTGTTTGGTGTTGCACTCGGTCTTGATCTTGATTTATTTGACCAACTCGTCGATCCATCGACTACTTTACAGGTCGATCGATCCCTCATGCTGCTTCCTTTTTGAGGTGTGATGGATTACCTTACATCGCCCCGTTCGTCGTCGTGTCCTCCTTCTCCGTAGATCTTGGGCTTCGTCTTAGGGTTCATCGGCTTCGGAGGCACCGAATTTTTCCGACGAGAGCTTATGCGCATGATGGAGAACTCCCCGAGCAATCCGGTAAGCTGCGGTGTGGTGTGCTCTCTCGTATGGTCTTTGCCTCTTCAGCTTGTCCGTTTTTTTATCACGCTAGAACGGTCATTCCACAATAGTAATGTCGTAATGGTTGCATTGGATCGATTACCATGTACACCATAAAGGTCACTCCGCCACGACCACACCATAGGGATCATAGCACAACGCCCACATCTTGACGGGAATCCGTTCAGTTGGTTGATTTCATCGGCGGCTGATGATACGCATCTTCAACGACCACATCACAACGACCACGAGCGATCACCACACAACGACCATGCCACAACGACCACAAACACACCCCACATATGGTATTGACAATCACCATTAACCATATCATATAGGTCAACCATAGTGACCATATTTTACTGGTCCCAAATACTGTATAACCATATTATTTCGCGCGAACGCAAGACCCTAATCTGATCCGTGCCTTGCTTTTTGAGGCGGGCATTCGCAATCGCCATGTCAGGTATCTTCGTAGGACCGCGATGATCTCCGAAAATTTCACAGCGGAAAAAACATTGCGCATGAAGTCCACCACAGAGTTTTTTTTCCGCACACCACCAGTTGATCGTTATCGCATCAGCGCGGACAGAGAGCACAGTGGGCCCACCCACACAGCACCAAGCGGCAGGACAGCGCCCGCTGAGACCGTGCGCACCCAGTATCTGGGATAGAAACGGCTCGCTGGGCTATACCTGCTGTGCTCCGTTGGTCCCTCGTGTGACTGCCGCCGTGCAACCCCTTCTACGTCAAACCTCTGCCGCCCACATACGCGTTTGTTACAGTTTTCTTGTTTTTTTTTTGTGTTTCATCAACACCCAACGCACCCAACTTGACGACCGCTATACGTATGAAGATGTCCTGCTGCTCGAGTTCTTACCGGCAGCTTGACTATCTTACCGCACCCGTCTATCTTCCCGCACCCGTGCGATACAAACCCACGACGGTCAGGTGTGGATCATCCTACTCGCCAGCGCTCTCGCCCAGCTGGTTTCCTGTGTCGTCACGTGCCCGGTGGAAGCAGTGCGCATTCGGGTCATGACGTGCGACAAGCGCCCAGAGTTCCTCTCCTTCGTCGGAACAGCCCAGGAAATGCTCGATGAAAACGGGTTGGCATATTTTTGGTCGGGGCTGGGGGCCTTGCTGTTCCGCGAGCTCCCTTTCGCGATTGCTAAGGTGGGGCACGATGTCTTGTGGATTTTTGTTCTTTCAAGTGTCGCCTCTCGGTGTGTTTTACACAAATGTACCTTGGCCGGACTTGATGACTTTGAACTCATCCGTAGGTGTTATCGGTACACCAGGTATGTTGTTATTAATAGCTAACTATCCGGTTTCAGTCGGCAATTTGGCTGGCGAAGGAGCTTTTGCCCACGTTTGTTTCATAGGAGCTTGTGCCTACGTTTGTTTCATGAAAGTGCCTGAATAAATAGATGGGTTAAAGTTGTAGTTTTGCTGTCAAATATAGTCGGGGATGGAGTGGTGGTGTGAGGAAATACCGCATTACGGTGTATGGGTTCGACGACGAGAAACGCCTGTTCGTATTCTTCAGCAAGGCTAAAACGAAGCCGCGATTGAACATGTCGTAATCGATTACGAAGCTAGTGCTCTAGGCCTACTGTGCATCTATTACGGGGGACCATAGTTAATAGGACCTATGGTATACATGAAAACCTATATATTTAACCATTTTTACTGAAAATATTTGGTCCTATTAACTATGGTCCCCCGCAATAGTGTTTAACCTTCGATATGGACTCGCCGACAAAAAGTGCCTACCATGAGCGAGGCTGAAACGAGGCTTCTGATTTCTGAACATACCATGGTACGGTAGAAAGGCACTGCTTTGGGCCTACCGTGCATTTACTGTATTTGCCAGCGTGTTCGCTCGCTCGCTTGCTCCTTTGCTTCCCCATTTACTTGCTTCTTGCTCGCTTTGCTTGCTCGCTTGTTTCTTGCTCGCTTTGCTTGCTCGCTTGTTTGTCTCGACTGGCCACAGTTTTTGACGTTCGAGCTGGTGAGGGACAGGATATTTTTGGAGATTCCGGCGGCTCAGGAGAGCATTTTCTACGCGCTCGTGGTGAGGACCCGATCCGATCCTACCTACGGTTCTCCTTGGCACGGCCACTCAGTAGTGTCCACGAATTGACCTGACTCAGCTTGGACACAATGGTTGACAGTTCGCACCACTACACCTCATGACACCTTTTATCCAGGGCCATTCCGAGAAATTTCTCAATCTCTTTCCGAGATTTTTCCCAGGCTCGCTCCGAGAAATTTCCCAGCCGGTCGGGCTCAGGGTTATATGGTGTACAGTCGAGTGTTGTTCAACCATTGTGTAGAGAAGCTACGGTCGGTCGCGTCGACGATTACATACTTTGATGGTACCACCCGACCCCTGACCATTTTGTTTCGGAAATATAATCGATTCCCACTCGGTGATGTACAACTACAGTAGATCTTTCAGGAAAGAGAAGATATATTCATGATTTACATGATTTATATGATTGGCATGACCTGCGCAAGATGTAGGCCATGTTGCTGTGTGTTGCTGGGTGGGAGATATTAGATAGACATGTTCTATTAGTATCACACGTTTGCCGGACTGGGTGTATACTACGATGTCATACGGGTCTCGGAACATCTCACAACTGTAATGTTAGGACATGTTTGATCTGGATGATCTAGATGATCTAGATGATCTAGATCGTGATCTGCCCGATTTGTCAAACGCTATCTCCATTCCGCAGCATGCGGCCAGCGGGCGGTCATTAGATTTGTATGATTTAGATTATCTGTGTGATCTGTATGGTCCAGATGATCCAGACGATCTGTATAATCTAGATGAACTGTATGATCTGTCCCATCTGTGAAACCTATCTCCATCTTGCGGCATGCAGTCAGCGAGGAGTCATAAGATCTGTACCTGGTATGATCTAGATCGTGATCAGGCAGATGAGTGAACCCTTAACTCTGTCTGTAGTGTCGGGCCAACGGGGCGGTACTGTTCGCCCTTTTCCTCTGACGGGCCCTCTTTCTATTTCGCAGTCGCCCAACCATTTTACACCTCGGGCAGACGGATCATCTACAGATAAATCATATACAGATCATATACAGTTCATCATCTAGATGGTTCAAGGCAGTTTTTTTCTCGATGTTGGTGTGATATGATCTAGCTCATGTTGCCGGGTGGGAGCCGTATAACCTGCATGATGATCTACTGTAGCACATGTTTCCCTGGGGTGAGATCTGCCCTATAAGGCAGATCCCGCAAAACCTCTCACAACGGAATACGAAGAACTAGATGATCTAGATGATCCATCTGTGGATTACCTGTCCTACAGTAGGAGTGAAAATCCCGTTTCCTACGGCTCTACAACGACTAATTCCTGCCCCGCACCCGCACCCCCTCACATTTGTTTCTTCGCTGCCAACGGCGTGTTTATTCGCTTTCCGAAGGTTTCCATCATGGCAGGGATGACGGCCGGGGTGGCGGGGGCCGTAGTATCCCAGCCCGCGGACACGGTGCTGACACGCCTCAACACTCTAAAAAAACCGACACCCCCAGCCGGGAAAGCAGGGAAATTGACGCCCTCAGCGATAGGCCGTCTGAGGCCCTCTGTAGCAGGGGCCGTGGGGGCCGGATCCGGGAGTTCCGATGGGATTGGCATGTTTGGCTTGCCTTCTGATCGGGGGCTGGGTTCGAGGGGTGTGGGTTTGTTGGAGAACGAGGGGAAGGGGGTGGGGGGAGGGGAGGAGGAGGGCGAGGAGAAGTTGCAGGCGCCCGACTGGAAGGAAGTTGTCCAGGATATGTTCGAAGGCGATGAGGGCGTGTCGGCCTTGTTCAGGTGAGATTTCCCGCCATGGTTGAGGGGGTTGGGATACCGTCTTTTTCGGTTAGGGTTAGGGTTAGGTTACCACGTGTTCGGAAAAAACGGTTGGCGCACCCTGTGCACGAGACGAGCATATCTAACCTTGTCCTTACTGTAGGCCTACCCCTTAGCCAATCGGACGCAATTGAACCAATGATTAGCGTCGGTCGGTCGCTTTTGCCTTGTACGCGGTGTGGATCATGAACCATTTTCTCGGATACCAGGTACCAGGTATGTTGTACTCTCATTAGTAACCTCTGCTGCTTGTTCGTCAAGTTCCTGGGAAATGGTTGAGTTCCAGGAAGGTCTCACCCAAACGCCGACTTTCGACAAAAGCGAAAGGACGCGCTAGATGTCCAATACATTGGTCCATGGGCTAGGCATCTATTATATTGTATAGGCGTGCATGCAACGAGTACGGGTGCGAAACACATAAAATGGATCGCAACTACTGTATATGGGACTGGTTCTATCTTGAGGAGACACGCCGGTCAGAAAAGGTTGAGCCCTCCCCCCCGCCCCCGCCCCCCGGCTTGTCCGTATACCGTGACGTGGCTCCAAGTAGACCGACTGACTCGTCCTCCTCGGCTGAAGGGTGTTGGGATGGTTGTTTGAGAGGTTTTCGTGGTCTGCGCGTGCGAAGGACCATGCGCTGATGCATGGTTTGGTCGGTTCGGTGCGATTATCAAGGTATCGACGTATCGAGGAATTATGTACTCGTGGTGAGCATCGATGTATCTGTGAATCGATGATATCGATGCTGTCAATGCATCTCGGTGCACCGATGCTGCAGACCAACGTATCGACGCACCGAGGTCTCAAGGTATCGACATGTCGATGCGTCGGGTGCCGCGTGCTGTGTGCTAAGTGCAACAGGGGCGTGTAGGGTGAGGCTGTCCTTAGACGTGGTCTTGCGACGCAGATAGTAGGATATGCTTGATCTCATGTTTGCTCATGGCCATACTGCTGTACCAGGTAATATTCACCATGCGCCGGTATTTGACAGTGATCTACGCCGTCATCACGAAAAAGCAGACGTAGTCTAGTCTACAGGCGGGGGAGGAAACAACTCTGTCGGGGTATATACGGGGTGCCGTATGATACATGTACATGCTATATACTCACTGTACATTTGGCCTGTTAGTCAAGAACGTCCTCTTGTGATTGTTCTGACCTTCCTGCTGCGCTTGCCGGGCGCCTAGCCTGTGCCGCTGTTTGCTGTATTCTGGTACGTTAAGTTTTTGTTATCATACTGTTTCTCACTGGTTTGGCTTCGTCACGTGATGATACGGTTTGTCTTCGCTTGGTTTCGGTTCGTTTTTGTCACGTTATATGACGGTTTCGTTATATGACGGTTTTGTTTAGTTTCGTTTGGTCGCGTGATCTGACGGTTTCATGTTTGTTTTACGCTGCGTTACTGTTTTCTTCACAGCGGCTTGGGGTTAAGGGCCGTCTTTTTCGGAGCAGCGATAGCACTGCAGTTCTTCGCGTTCGACTACTTCAAGGCTCTGTTGAAGGTATGCTTGGGGTCCTGCGTGTAGCCGATTCCTCCGCCTGTTCACTCTTGTGGTTGATTGCTATTACGGGGGACCATAGTTAACAGGACCAAATATTGTTAGTAAAAATGGATAAACATATAGGTTTTTATGTGTACCATAGGTCCTGTTAACTATGGTCCCCCGTAATAGTAGTTGATTGTTAGCCATTGGTTGATGGATGATTAGTGATGGTCGGTACTGTACGGCTGATGGTCGAGGGCTATGGTTGATGGCTAGTGATCGGTGGTTGATGGGTGATGCCCAATAGTTGAATGTCGATCTCCAAGGGCGGATGGTTGATGGCTCATCGTCAATAGCTGATGGTTGATGGCCAGTGGTTGATGCTTTGATTAATTGCCATCAACCGTTGATGGCCAATAGTTGAGTCGATTTCGAATGGCTGATGGTTGTTGGTTTTCTGGTTGGTGGTAAATGGCTAGTCGCGAATGACAGATGATTGATGGCTACTGGTTGGTTGTGAAAGACTGATGAGTATTAGTTGATCGTTGATGCTTATTGGTTCGTGTTTCTTAGTTGATGGTTATTTGTTGGTGATTGATGGGAATTGGTTGTTGGTTGATGGCTATTGTTCGGTGATTGTCGACTGATGGTCTTGAGTGGTGGTTGTTGGCCGATGACTATTGGCTGATGGTGATGGTTGGTGGTGCATTCACTCTGCGCGCACACAGTTGTTCGTGCCTGCAGCTACGTTAGCTATCGGAAGCTGTCGTGTGATTTAGTGCCTTACTTCGCACCGGTATTTGCAGTTGTGCCAGTATTGTCGCCGCAATCATTCTGCTGCAGCATCGTGCTTGATCATCGTACCAAAAATCCACTGCTGTGTTTGTAGTCGCGTAGAGCTGGTGCTTGATTTTCAACGTTTGTTATTGCCCCCTGACACAAGCTTCCATGTGCTTCGCTGAAACTCCGTATCGCACTCTGACCTCCGGCCGCCTTTGGGCGATTTTTGTTCACTGTCCACGATGCAGGTGGCTCCGGACGACCTCAAGCTGGTGCTCGATGTGTTCGCTGATCGCGTTTCGTTCTACTCCGGCGGAGGCCCGAACTTGCAATGACCCTTGCCCTAACTACCCTGTATAGCGAGTGCTCCGTTGGTTGTGAACAGTTGGGGAGGGGGGGGAGGGGCCCGCTCGAAGATTTCATGCACCGGACAGATGATTTGATGAACTACCTGGTACTCGACATCTTAGGGGGCAGGGATGGCTCTGGTTCGAAGGAGCTGCGCGATCTATCTTGAGCAGTGCATACTGTTGACCGGTTGGGTTTTGCACGCATGGCGCGGCACTTGCGCACGTGTATTCCCGTTGGGAAGTGTGTACTGTGATGAAGCTTTTCCAAACAGAAAAATGTACTAGCTAGATGGTCTAGATGATCTAAATGGCCTAGATGATCGAGATGATCTAGATGATCTACTGTAGATCGTGATCTGTCGTTTGCTTGGAATATTTGACGGGGTTGGTGTGAATGACGTGTCGGTCTGTTGACGAAACCGGTGCGGCTGGTATGGCCGCGCTTGCTCGATTCCCGCACCCGTAGGGCAGGGGAAGGTACGGTACGGTACGGTTCATTAGCATGTCAAGCCAGATATGGTGCATGTGAAAAACCGCTACCTGGTACTAGCAGATACGGTAGGTATTTTACCCGGTGGGTGATTGTTTGGAGAGGCGCCGTTTGGTGATTGGTCAGCCGGAAGAACCTATCGACGGAGTTGTTAGTGAGAAAACACGTTATTAACAGGGGACCAGCTTTTTTTCGCGCGTCAAAGCCCGTTCTTGGCCTTGCTATACTTGTTGCAGTGTAGGGGGTGTAAGGCACCCGTCAGTCTCCGCGCTTCAATGGCTCGTTTGGCCGCACCTTATTTGGTTGTCCCAGTGTAGGAAGGCGGCCGGTCCAGGGGCCAAACCACAGCCTCTTGGTAAAAGATCTCTGCTCGGCGAGTGCCCCCCGGTGCGACGTTTTGGTGATGCTGATTTGTTGACATCGATCGGCATATGTGGCTCGGCGTTCGTGGGTCGCTGTTGGGGTCCAGTCGACTGAATCAAGTGAACTCCCCAGGAGATTAGCTGGTTCGAGTGGTGCTCGCCGTTCAGACCTTTGGCTGGTGAGATTGATGCTCGTCTTTCAGACCGTTGGCTGGTGCGAGGTATGCTCGTCTTTCAGACCTTTGGCTGGTGCGAGTGATGCTCGTCTTTTGGACCGCTGGCTGGTGCGAGTGATGCTCGTCTTTTTTAGACCATTGGCTGGTGCGCGTGATGCTCGTCGTTAATACCGTTGACAGGCGCGTGATGCTTATCGTGAAGACCATGGCCAAGTAAAGAAGTTAACCTCTTCGTAACTCCAGAGGAACCCCCCCCCTCCTCCCCCCGAAAAAATAAGACGACGTTTACAGCACCGGCCGCCCTAAGCAGCCTGTTTGTTTTGTAAAGGTCAAACCACGGCAGTGACGAGACGAGACGGACGGGAGGGTGTTCGTTTGGGTTTTTGCTGTAGCGACGGCTACAAAATTTGTAGAGGGTTGCGTATGTCTTGGCAGGAGTTCTTTTGAATTCTGCCGTGCACTGGAGGGGAGCTCAAGCGCTCTGCTGCTCTTCGCTGCATCTTCCTCCTCGTGTCCTATATTACAACTGCTACATGAGAGAAAAAAGTGTCGCTGGGGTAGGAGATGATTTGCCCTAAGGCTGTCAGAAGCTGTACGACACACGCGCAGCATGGTACTATTAATAGCAACACTCGTTTTTGCACACCCACATACGTAGACGGATGGCAATGCACTTGATTTCTCTTTGGTGTTCCCTGCTGCGAGTTTCAACCCATTCAGACTTTCAGGGGGAAACAGGGTTGAAATGAATGAGCAGCGCCAACGATATGCGTTGCCCTGCTGCTCCCCAGGGTATTGCTTAATTTTGAAGGTTGAACGCTACATGGCACGCGGAGATAACCAAGAAGGAGGAACGCTGTAAAGCATGATGTCACCAACAAGAGTGAACCAAGTTCGTTTATTATTACTAAGAAAGTCGAGGGCAATACGATGATCCGGCACGGTAAAACCACGAAAGCCCAACAAAATGGTTGCCCTGCTGCTCCCCAGTGTATTGCTCCATTTTGAAATGGTTGGACGCTATTCAGCACGAGGTCATGACTTTCCGCAGGACAAATTAATCCATGCCGTTCGTTAAGTCCAATGATTTCCAGGCCAGTACGAAATCCCGGCACGGTACAGCAAAAAAGTACAGGAGAAAAAAAAATCGGGAATTATTTCGTGGAAAAGCGAAGAAAAAAATGGGCTCGTGTTTTCCGCTTATATCGTAAGAACATCGACATACCAAGCCCTCTCCTCAAGTCTTCGACTGCCCCCATCCCAACAGTCCACGGCCTACGGACAACTCGCAGGCAGGAGTCCTTCATTTCGAGTTCCTGCTGGAAGGTAGGCAAAGCATAGACCTTCTAAAAGCATTTTTTTTGTGAAAACGAAAGAAACACAAGGTGCAGTTTTCCTACCGTACGTTCTATGGAATTATTCCTGTTTTTTTTACATTCCCCAACGGTGCATCTTTTTCATTGATCGTTCGTTCTGTGGCTTTAGCGTGCGTTTTGACGCGTGGAAAGATATTTGCTTAATTAAGGCCTGTACTTTGCCCCATATTTTTAAGAGGAACTCGAAATGGGAGGCTCCCGCTCACATGCTTGTACGCGCAGCGTAGTGAGGGGAATTGCAACTTTGCACACGTCGGATATATAGAGATAAAACGAGCTAGATTATCTAGGTCCTAGCCTGCTGTTCTGAGACATTGTGCAGGATCTGTACACCAGTACAGATCAAACTCAGGAAAATATGCCCTAGACCATGCGCAGGTTACACGGCTCCCACCCGGTAACACTTGCTACTGTAGATCTTGTAGATCATGAATATACCTGCCCTGAAAGAGCTAGTTCATGAAGTTTGAATCAATGAACTGCAGATGATCTGTAGATGATCTGTCTGTCCGAGGTGCGCAAGTTTAGGCTTCGCCCGGTGTAAGAATGGCACTGTCGACCTCAAAAACAAACAACATTGTGTACCGCGACAACTCCGATTCCGAACAAATATCACAGCCTACCGCAAGAGAACAGAGAGGAAATCGCAGTCTGCGAATTACGATCAACAAGAATGTCGAGCATCATCAGTTGGAGCGTTCCGCATGTTCACCGATCGGATCATGGACTGGAAAAAATCGCCCTAGACCTTTGAAATGCAGAGGGTTGTACTGTACAGGAGTTCAGCGGAATACGCGGAAGCGCGCGCTGGGGGGGATAGCGGAGGGAGGAATTGACAGATGACAATGGTCTAAGGATGTGTCTACAGTAGTAGGGTATTTTTCTCTGGGGTTACCCGAGTACCTACTCGAGTATGACCCAAACAACCAGGTTTTCGTCCCCGGGTACCCGACAGTACATACCCTATTAATAGTCAACACACCCTGGCAAGGGTTTTCTGTTGGACACCACTACCGTTGATACAGCTGGAACGGCAGCTACGTTTGACTGCTGAGTACGGCACCACAGCACAGCTTTCGACCGCTGCGGACATGGACTGTTACAGCAACGAGATCTCTCTCTCGAGTAAAGTTTTCCATGTAGACCCTCGTGGTAAGACGGTTGAAGGAAGCAGTGCGGTGCGTGCGCAAAGGAAGAGCAACGTTAACTACCAGCCACCAACCACCGGCCCTCAACCCCAAGTCACTGCACTGCCGACAACGACTTAGCGTAAAGCTAAAAAGCGAAACCGTCAGATCACGCGAACCGACACACCACGAAGAAAATGGCTACAACATAAAGGCTGTACAATGAAAGCGACCGGCAAACGCGGTATGGGAGACATAAATAAATGGGGGAGGCGACGGCGATGGAAGGAAAACTCGACCGAGGTGCCACCCCGCTCGGAAACGTAACGACATTTTTCGTATTCACATTCATACCCAAAAGGCCCATAAATTTCCCGACAAAGTGTAGGTATGTATGCTACGAGTAGTCTACCGACACAAGGTATGTGGTTGCTCCAACAAACATGAGAGGTGCACCATTGCTTGCGCGATGTAACTGTCGTCTCCACGCTTCTCAGCCCCCCCCCCCCCCCCCCCCCCCCCCTCTAAAAAAAAAGGTTCCTAGAAGGATGCAGCTGATCCTTCATGCAACTCGCCCAAACCCTCACGGCACTTCGGGCGTGGTGCCAGCAACGTCTGCTTGGTCGGTGAAAACCCCACGTGCTCCGTCCCGGCATTGCAGCAATGCGAGGGTCTATATATGGTCATACGACTACGGCCATGCATGATAATGAGTACACCCCCCCACCCTGGCTCCCGATACCTATTGCAACCAATACTAAACAATGGTTGGTGCAAGTTTGACGAACAACGCCATACGCGACAGCGACCTTCGAGGTCAGACAAAACGATTAATTTTATACACGAGATGCAACACAAGCCCATCGGTAGAGTGTTTCCTCGTCCTCATCCTCTTAAGACAAGCAGACAAAGCGCAACTCCCCTGCGGTAGGCGCATACATGGACGTTTTTTCTGCCGCAAGTACTACCATAGTATTTCACTTCACACCAAGGCCATGCACAACGAATGTCCTAAACAAATACCGCGCGCAGAAAACAGGGGCTCCTGATGCATCCACCCATCTGGGCACGAGTTGTGTCGCACTCTGTTAGCGCTCACCGAAGCAGGCCATCCGCACTATGCATGACACTTGGTGCGAACGATCCGCCATTATCTACCATTTTTGTCGCCAGAACGCGTCAAATGCCAGCTCCAGCTCCTCACGAAAACCGCTCTTGTAGCCAGCAGCTTTGCACGCCCCACCCCCGATTCGAACGAACCATGCCTCAGCACTCGCTCCCTCGCACGCCCAATCCACCAACATCACCCAACCACTTGATGCCTTTCTGCCGAGGAGAAGGAGGACTCGGTCGGTGAGTCGGTCTCACCTGAGCAAGGCCGATGACCCTTCGTCGCTCTCGAACATATCCCGGACAACATTTTTGCTGTTGGGTGCCTGCAACTTTACCTCCTCCCCCCCCCCCCCCCCCGCCCATACCTTGCCCCATCTTAGTGAAAAACAGCCCGCGAACTCAAGTCCCGACTCAAATACTTATCAGACATGGCGTTCTCAGCGAAATCCTCGCACCCGACACGACACCGACAGCCCCCGCTACAGAAAACGTCAGGTTCTGCGGTAGATCTATCAAAAGGGTGCACCATATGCCCAGCAGAAGGGGTCCACTGCTTTCGAGTCCGGAGGCGTGTCGGCATCGCTTCTTCGGGCTGAGATGCAACGTCTCGGGCTACCCTGTCGTAATCCCTGTCAACATGGAAACCCTTCACGAATGGTGCCGTTCGTAATGAAAAACCGACATCGCGCGTGGGGCGGGGGGGGGGGGGCAGCAGGAATTAGTTGGTGTCGCCGTAGGAAAGAAAGTCGTGGTTGAGTGTGCAAGAGGCCCGACCCGGCAGGGCGATTGCGAAACTGCACCTCCTCGCTGTCCCCATACTGCACGATAGGGATAAGGCTTCAACCATCGGACATATCACGATATATTTAATACCTGGTAGATAACCTAGACCATTTACCTGAAGATAGCGAATCTGTATCGTACATGCCTAACCCAGTAAACAGGTGCTAGATCATGCTGTGGGGTGTGGTAAGTTTTACAATGAACATAGCCCTGATTTTAGTGGGAATACTAAATGCCGGCGTGACCGAACGCCCCAAATTATCGGCGTCCGTCTTTCCTGCCTGCCTAAGTAGTTGATTCTGCTGTTACAGTGTCTTGGCCTCTTTTGGCATAAATAGACCAGTTCTAGAGGAAGATCGCGGCCTGCCAAGGGGTCAAACCGCGGTCTCCTGGAGTATTCGTTCTCTACTCTGTTGTGCCGGTACCTATGTACCTTGTACCTATGCACCTTGGATTATCTTTTTTTAGGACAGAAGTCCCTCTGCTGCCGGCTTCAGAAATACTTTCTGGAATACGAAAAATCAGCTCGGCTGTCCTGACGTACGTCTTACGGAATGTCGGCCCTCGGGCAGAGAGAGTCGGTAAAATCCGTTACAATCGGGAAAAGCCAACGGCAACAGCGGCAGGAAGGCCGTAGTATCAACCGAATTTCCCGGTCAAATGCCGCAGCACAGAGGAACCGGAGATCGGATCCTCACCATACGAAAATGTGGCAGAGTAGCAGGGTCGGACCCAAACCACGAGATCACGTCTACACTGCTCTCCTGAGCCGTCGGAATCTCTCAAACACACCAAGTCCCTCACCCATCAAAGCAATCTTGCATTCGCGGCACCTCGTCGCTTGGGACGTTGAACGGTGGCGATACGTGAAGGATTAATTAACACCACGGACTCAAAGCAGGCGCGGTGGACCTGTAGGGCCATATGAACATCAGGATTCAGCTGCGAGCCACGGCAAGTCGATCGGAGCCTGAGCCTGCACGGTGGCCGGCGTCCCCTCGCCTTCGTCGCAAGATTTTGCGGTATCCAACGGAACCTCGATCGAAGGCTGGGCCTCCTGCACAACCGAGGCCGCCGTTCCCTCGCCTTCAGCAGAGGGAGGAGGATGCTCTTGGGTCGACGGAGACTCTGCTTGCCTCCCGGCGGCCAATAAAGAGCTACCGGCAGGGGACTGCGCCTGCAGCGCGCCAGCAGTGTGATCTCCTTTGGTAGCGGGACCCCACACTTCTTTGGTGGCAGGATCGCCCCCTGGTTCGGTAGCGGGAGCCCCCTCTCCTTTCGCAGCAGGTCTCCCCTCTCCTTCGGCAGCAGGCCCCCTCTCTCGGGTCGACATTCCATGTTTCCGCCGCTTCGCAGCCGCCCGCTCGCGGTTGGCGACACGATACCGCTCTCGCGTTGAAGGAGAGTGATCCTTCCGGATAGCGGCCGTTCGTTCGCAGTTAGCCGCACGAAGCCGCTCTCGCGTTGATGGAGAGTGACTCCGCCGCCGGTTAGCTGCTTGTTCGCGCCAGTCGGCAAGGCGCTTCTCTCGGGTCGACGGAGACTGGCTCCGCCGTATCGCAGCCACCCTATCGCGGCCGATGGCAAGACGCTTCTCGCGCGTTGATGGAGACTCGTTCCGTCGCCGGATAGCCGCTCGTTCGCGGTTGGCGGCAAGACGTTTCTCCCGCGTTGACGGAGACTCGCTCCGCCGCATAGCAGCCACCCGTTCGCGGGCCGCGGCGAGGCGCTTCTCCCGGGCCGGCGGAGACTCACGCTGCCTCCGAGCGCGGCGGGAACGCCGTTCTCGGGCCCGGGCCGATTCAGCCTCGGCTTGCCGCTTGGCAGCCCTTCGAGCACGCCGGGCGGACGAAGCCTTGGCCCGCAGAATAGGAACCATACGATCGGAGACAGGACTTTTCTCTCGGGCGGCTTTCCGGTTGCGGTCGACGTCATGACGCCGCTCTCGTTCCGACGCGGGCTCGGCCTGCCCGCTGGCAGACGTTCGATCGGCGTTAGAACGCTGCCGTGCACGGGTGGACGGACGTTGACCCTGGCGCACGGTTCCCTGATCCTGCGGCATAGAGGTGTGTACGCAGGCTTCGGTAGCAGTCGGCGCCTGCTGCGTGGCGGCCTGTAGATAGCCGTCAACAGCAGGAGACTGCACCGGCAGAGCGGAAGTCGCCCCAACCCCATCCTGTTCGGCACGAAGTCGCCCCTCTTCGATGGACGGAGGCGAGAACTGCGCCTGCATCCGGGCGGCCTGAAGATAGAGTTCGGTCGGAGACAGCGCCTGGAGCACCCCACCCGTTCGATCTCCTTCGGCTGCAAGAAGCCGCTCATTCTGCCTCCTGGCGATGCGGCGCTTGCGGTCGTCGACAAGACGCCGCTCCCGGGCCGACGGGGCCTCATCCTTCCGCCTGGCAGCAGCTCGTTCGCGGTCGCCCGCAAGACGCCGCTCTCGGGTCGACTGGGACTCGGCGCCCCTCCTAGTACGGGTTGCGTCGCGATCGCGCTCTCTAACGGCCTGTGCCCGGCTGCTATCTCCGCGAGGTCGCTTAGGTCCTTGCTTTTTACCACTTCCTCCGCCTCGAGTGGGGACGGGATCGTCTGGGGTAGGCAAGAAACGGGAAGGAAGGGCCCTTTGGCGACCACTCCGCCGGGCGGTGTCCGGAGCCCTGATGTCGGATGATCTGACAAAAAAGCGTATGTTGCGGAGGTTGTGCACATTTAATTAATGGGTGAACTTGCGAAATGCGAAAACGCCTCTCTGGAGAAGGATAATAAGGCACAGGGTCAACTGCCGCATAACGCGCAAGACAACACATTCTCTGGGATGAATCTCTGAGACGATCCCCCCTAAAACAAGGTTCAGATGGGCACACACAACCAAAATCGTGGCCATGGAAAAATCTCTTCATAGTCTTCCTATATACGCACCGCCTGGCGTATGCGCCTTCTTATACTGCTTTCGCCCTTGGCGCTTCTATTTCAAAACATGGCGCGATGCTCCTTCACGGATTGCTGTTGCTTCCGCACGAGGAATGAAACAGAGGAAAACGAGGAAAGGTTGTCTCATACTTGCAGTAGGCCGTATGCGTTCCAAGAATTAAATGTTAAACGTGAAAACAAATATATACCGGTACAGAGTACTAACAGTACCACACAACATACTCACACTTGGTATCAGCTACACACGGCAGAAAAGAGAGAAACTGGCAAGCAAAAACAACAGCGAAATAGCACACAATGTAGTATTTTCCCGGCTGGATAATCCGGTCTTGGGGCACTGCATAGAAACCCTTAACGATGCCAGACTTGGCAAATGCATCAGCCATCAGCAAAAACACGAATCAAGCTGCCACACATGTTGAGCCGGCAACCAACGTACAGAGCCCCCACGCAGTTATGATACGCACCCAGCGGGATTCGGGGGGGGGCAAGTTTCGATACAGCAGTGTATCGAAAAATCGCACTGCGATCTATCGCATCCAGCGCGTGACACCTTCTACCCTCTGGCATCTCCGCATATGTTATGCTCATACCGAACGGAACGTTTCGGCGTACACACAAAATAGGACGTCCCCGGCATCGAATACGGAAATCGTACCGATTTGATTTTTCAAACATCGATGCCATATTGGACTCCATTCTCGTTCGATATCCGTCGCAATAACTACAATAGCTGTATCCGGATTTTCTCAAGTTACTCTACGCACGCCCGAGCACCTCAATGTACGCCATCCCTAGAACACTGAAAACGCCGTGTTACCTCACAGCAGGACGCCATGCCTGACACAAGATTGCTGCACTACAGTACATTATGGTACTACGGTACTGGTATACTTCGAGTATGCTGTACTGCTGGGTCGACCAAGGTAATAGTTACCAGGTACGTACAATCAGGTACGATACAAGTACACAAGTAGTAATAGGCAATTGGTCCCTGGTACACTGCTGTAGCGTAGGACACCAGGACCAACATCACGTACTACAAGTGTACAGTACTTGTACAGTTAAAGTACAAGTAAAGTAGTACTTCAGAGTAGAGCAGTGGTTCACGAGAGCAAGCCACGTACGCACACCCAAATTACTACGCATGTACGTACTCCCGAGCTAAAGGTAGTACCTCAGAAAGCTACCAGCACTCTGTTCTTGCTATGCCCACATAGCTGGTTACTGGGAACGCCCCAAGTGTCCATACAAGAGTTGTACCCAGTGCCCGAAGCACTTACTGATATGATGGGCCGAGGCTGAGCCGTTTCAAAGACGGGCACTCATGATGTAGGAGCCCCGCAGGGTATATACAAGTAGATACATGTATTTTTCACGTAAAACGCAAAGAAAAGGAAGAAAGTAACAAGTCAAGTACGGCAAGGTGGCGGACAAAACATGTCACAACCCTTTGTATCCTCCACACAGAGGCACGCATATTTCTTACTCGCAAATACCGTCGCACATGAATCCCTGCATCGAGTACGTGAGAACTCCGAACACCCCGTCTGTCCACTACCCGGGTACCCGGCGGGTAGTACCCGGACCTGTCACTACCCGTTCGGGTACGCGTAGGACTTATCACCCGCTGGGTATTAAGACCCGGGTACCACCCGAGTTACGTGTCCCTGGTACGATATTCCTCACCATAGAAGAGGCTGTCAGGGTCTCCAACACGTTTCTTCTGGGATCATATACACGGTTTCTAGGAGATGTAGTGAGGGATATCGCACGGGGGGCGCGTAAATCACCGGGTGCTCGGGGCCCCGGGTTCCGGGAGGAGAGGAGAAAGCGAACAAAAAACACATGAACGTCGTCTCATCATCGCCACAAGGCCTATACCGTTTCTTTCATGTTATTTTTTCTCCGCTATTTTCTGTATGCATGTCCGCTTTCATGTCCGTAAACAGCTTTGAATGTTGTCCGGGTACCTGGGTACCCGCACTAACCGGCGGGTGAGTGTGCCTGAATGAGCGGGTACCTGGCCAAGGGTACGGGTGATGCATCTGAAACGTTCGGGTACCCATTGCAATGGGTGCCCAACGGGAAGCAACTCTAACTCGTGCTGCAGCAGTCGAACTTTGTAACTTTAACTTTTCACACATCCGGTTTATCAGACTCTCCATTGCACCGCCCAGACCTTTCAGGGCAAATATCTCCCTGCCCCGTACGTACTCGTATATGGTCTGCATGTGTGCACGATCCTTGCGAGTAGAGGAAAGCAATGGGTGCTCCCAGTTCAACTCCGAAAATTCTCCATATTATCGAGTAAATTTCGTACTCCTAGTGCCAGAGTAGTTCAGTGATGCCGGCCTATATATACTGCGAGTACAGGGAGTGGATCGTCCGACCTCGATTCTATACCAAAACCTGGCGTGTCTCACACCCCACCCTCAGGGAAAGCGCCATAGATGTCGAGTCGAACCGAGGTCCTCCCAACAGCAGCACTCGCAGTACATACTGCAGAAATCCGGGAAGAGTACGTACCTGGTATTGTTTTCCGCGAAAAAATGGGTTTGAAATTATCGAAACGGTGCACAGCATTGCACACATGGTCGAAGTATGCTTCATACCAGGTACTCCGAGTATACGGCGCATATTGAGAGTTTTTTAGCACTTCGAGTACACGCAGTACTCTCGCCCTACAAGCAGTACCAACGGACGAAATCCGGGTACGTGATGGGGGCACGGGCATTCTTTTTTTGAAGTGTATAGTACCCGCAGTGCACAGCAGTTCGAAACACTTGGCGTACGGGAGTATCCACAAGCAGTATCGGACTCCGAAGTACTGTGAATCCGGAAGTATCCGAAGCGGTGCCGAGTCTCGAAACGCTGCGACTATATACACAAAGTATCGGCACTATTTCCCCTCGAAAATATTTTACGTTACTCCCAGGGGCTGGGAGCATGCACGACACTGCTGCTCTTGCACAAAAATGTTTGCCTATTAATAGCGAGACGTACCAGACAGACAGGCAAACTCAGAGACGGACAATCTTCCACACCTATTTACGGGGGACCATAGTTAACAGGACCTATGGTATACACAAACACCTATATGTTTAACCATTTTTACTAATAATATTTGGTCCTGTTAACTATGCCCCCCCCGTAATAGGCCAAATCATGATCTATACTCGTACTCGTAATAAATAGGCAATCAAGTGCAGCTGTAGACAACCTCTACGAGTCTTACGGGGGACCATAGTTAATAGGACCAAATAATGTTAGTAAAAATGGTTAAATATATAGGTTTTTATGTATACCATTGGTCCTATTAACTATGGTCCCCCGTAATACGAGTACTCTTACGGTTTCCTCTCCTGCGGTTGTAAGAGGTTGCGCATACCTGGTATTACAGATCCAGCCGAGAAAACTTGTGCTAGATCACACAGATCATACGGTGCTCACCCGGCAACATGAGCTAGATCATTGTTGTTGTTGTTGTTGTTGTTGTTGTTGTTGTTATTGTTGTTGTTCTCACAGTAACTCTCTGACGAAGGAGTCCGTGGTCACACAAAGGTGCTCGAGCCCTATTAATAGGAAGATCCGAAAAACAAAAAAAAAATCGAAAATTCGGCTGCCTCAAAATACACGAGACGAAAAAAGCGCACACAAGATAAAACCAATGTGCTAAACTGAACTAACATCATACAACATCAGGACCAGATGGTCTATCTGCCTTGAAAAAACTATCTACAATTAGTACGTACGTAGATCATGAACTGTGGGGATAGATGGTCTGTCCGAGGTGCCCAAACTTCGTACTGCTGCTGCATGTGTTACACGATCGCGCGGCCCCTGCCTCATCATTGCCCGTTGTACCAAGTGCTGTTTACACTCGCCGCTGCTTCTTGGTCGCTTGCTCTGCTGTACCCTACCAGAGTGTACTACAGCAGCACTATGAATACGTACAGGCACCAGCCAGGTACACAACAACAGCAGTACTGCTGCTGCTGTTCAACCTGTTGGGACTTTTAGGCTGCTCTTTCTTCTGGTCTGCTCAATAAATCACTATTAATACTCGTCCTGCCTACAGGTACGTACGAACAAGTAAAACCGACAGGACGCTTACCCATCATCAGCATCCTCCATTGGTGGAGAGAGTTTCAAAAATCGAAACTTCAGCAAGAGAAGGGACCACGGCGCTGCAGCAATCACTCCGGGATAAGCCAGGCGGGTGCCTCGCCGTAACTGAGCCAACTGACAGCAGGTCGATCGGCCGACTGCCGGTGCCTTGTTGTGTGATCCAAATGGAAAGAACGCCGTCACATGTTGTGGAAACCTCCCTATTCATTCATTATTCGACAATATTGATAATTCGAGATTCGAGCCAATGGGAATGACTCAGTGTTGTGAACCGAAAGTGAAAAGTGGCTCGGTCGGTTTTTCGGTTTTTCCCCAAAACGTCGGTCGGTTTCGGTCGGTTTAAACCGAACAAAACCGAAACCGAAACCAAAGATTTCTCGGTCGGTTTCTCGTCAAACACAGGTAAAAATGGTCAGTGTTTCGAAGGGTTCGATGTGCATGCACGTTGGCATAATGTGAGATATGATCGTGTGTTTAGTGTTAAATGGCCCTCCCGCAGTACCGTCTGCTGCGCCAGACGGTGCAGGCCGACATAAGCTATCATCATAGTAGTCGTATACGGGTACGTCAGATGGGGCCCGTCAGACGTGCTAATATTTTGCAGCAAACAAAAACTACATAGATACAGCAGTTTTTTTAGTTGCAGCAATAAAAACCTTTTTGTAGGATTGTGAAGACACAACTTGCAGTATTGAACACTGCCGCCATCATCTTCGCCACCTACCCCTGCACCGCTTCTCCCGCCCCCACAGCCTCGGCTGTCTGGGACGGGGCGACGCCGCCACTCACATCGCCGCCACCCGCGCCCCCGCAACCGCTCGCACTGTTGCCTGGGGCCGCCGGGCCGTCCGCGAGTGGCCCGCCACCGGAGGAGACACCGCTACCGCGTCCTGCGTCGGCGATGCCGCCCCTTTCCCGTAGGGCGATCACCGAACTTCGGCCGGGTCGCACGGGAGGTATGACCGACGTCCGCATCACGAGCCGTACCAGATCAGGGGGGAAGCGAGGCGGTGGTGATGCCACCCGCCACAACCACGGTCTTCTGTCCATCTCGGGAAGGGATGTTTTGCTGTCGGCTCTTGCCACGCAGGACCTGGTCAACACGCTTCGCGCGGAGCCCGGAAGAGGGATGCCGGGTCAGGGGGAGCAGCGTGGTGGGGGGAGCGTGCCGGTCGCCCTTGTGACTCACTTTGCGCGTCGAGAGGACATCGACATCGCCATTATTATGAAGCAGCGCCCCCCTCACGACCGTCCGGAACTGCCACTCACTGCTGGGCCACGGCAGCGACCTGCGCGTGCCGAAGACCTTCGCCGAGGCGACCTCCCCGCGCTACCAGTACCGCCATCTCTTCGAGGAC
This sequence comes from Nereocystis luetkeana, assembly GCA_031213475.1. Taxonomy (NCBI): domain Eukaryota; class Phaeophyceae; order Laminariales; family Laminariaceae; genus Nereocystis; species Nereocystis luetkeana. Next base: position 358,578 of record JARUPZ010000010.1, on the reverse strand, counting down.
GCCATGTTGTGCCGGGAGTTTCACGGACTGCTCAGCGCTGGGACCTTTGCCTTTGCCAACTAACTAGCAATCAGTCGAGAAGTGGATTAATGATGCTCGGTGGGTGTATGACTGGAAGTGTGATCAGTATGGTTGGCCGACGAAGGTCAAGGCAAGGTTGGTAGCTAGGGGTGATCAATCAGCAGACAGAGACGCAGTACGAGTATATAGACTTTGGAGAGGTTTTCGCCCCCACTGTTGCGGTGTCGTGTGCGTTTGTTGGCCGCTTTCGTTTGCGAGCAGGAACTCGAGATATAATATATCATTTGGACATAGAGCAAGCCTTTTTTTTGTGAAGTAAAGGTTGGTAGACGGGATTGATGTTTACATTAAACATGCGACTGCCGAAGGGATGTGGTATGATGTCTGGCTTGGTAGTGAAGCTGGCTAAGAGTCTTTACGGCTTGAAGCAAGCTTCTCGGCAGTGGCATGCGCATCTATCTGAAGAGGTGTTTGTTGCTTTTAGGATGTGAACAGTGTTTGGCTGATGCTTGCATGTGTCTTTAGACTGATTGAGGATGGTGTTGTCGTTCTGACGTTGGTAGTACACGTAGACGGCGTATTTTCTGTCGGGAAGAAGGAGAGATATGAATGAGCAGTTTTGCAGGGATCTGGGGGAGATGGTGCCTGTTAAAGACTTGGGCCCGCTCAGCTGGTATCCGGGTTGTTTTTATGAGAGAGATTGGGAGTCGGGACGTTTGACTATTTCCCAGGAGAACTACGCGTTGGAACTAGCGGAGGAGTATAGTATTGAGTGGGGAAAGAGTGTGCCGCTTGGTATTGGAGTTGGAGTGAGACTTGGGGAGTTTGATGTTGATTGAGGAGGATGTGTGCGTGAGCCTTTTCGTGAACGGATTGGATCGCTGATGTGGCTGGCGACGATGACGAGGCCGGACATAGCAAATAAATGCAGTGCGTGCAATAGCGAGGTGCTGTGCCCACCGGAAGCTTAGGCATTGATTGGGAAGCAGCGCGAGATGTTGTGGGCTATGTGAAGAGAACGAGTTCGTTGGGGATTTCGTTTGAGAATAAGGGGAGTGCAATGGGGTTGAGTATGGAGGCGTTTGCGGATGCTGACTTTGCGAGTAAGGCCGCGGATCGCCGCAGTGTGAGCGGAGGTAGGTGTTGTTGTGATGTGTTGCGGAGGGCCTGTTGCTTGGTTGTCCAGGACTCAAAAGTGAGTGACTACCTCAACCCTAAGAGGCAGAAAAGTGAGTGGCGTTGGGCGATGTAGTGAAGGAAGGGTTATTATTCCTCAGGCAGGTTTGGCGTTTCTTTCTGCCGGATGCTAGCACGCCGTTAATTCCGGTTTTTGAGGATAATGAGGGGGCTATTTCTCTTGCTAGCAACCCTATCACTAACTTGAACTCTAAGCATATCGATGTGCGCCACCACATTCTTAGGGAATTGGTGGAGAGGGCCGAGATCAAGGTGATTCATGTGCCGTCGGCGTATCAGCATGCCGATTTTCTCACAAAGGCACTAACCAGGGAGGCGTTTGAATTCCACAGGGGCATTGTCATGAATATTTGGAGTGAGGGATAGTGTTTTATATATATATATGTTGTTTTTGGTAAGGACTGTGTGTTGGAAGACTGATTGAACGTGTTTTTGTGGTGATAGTTTGGATCATAGAGAGTCTTGAACTTGTGGTATCTAATTGCAAGTAGTAGCGCCATGTCGTTTTGGATTCCGACTTAATTGTGTGATGATCTGATTATTGCTGGTGCGGTATTCGCCACCGTATCTAGCGTGTTTGGTTTTCAGAGTCTTGGGGATTTATTTCTTGTTTTCTATTTTTATGTGATGATATTCGTGAGGAGGAATTATATGTTTGATGTTTGACTTGGATTCGTGAGGCGGAAAACTTGTGTCGAGGACACTGCAGTAGTATGTGCTCGATAGTGGATTTTATGGGGAGGAATTAAGAGAGCATAGAGAAGGAAGGACATATAGAGGAGTGTTGGACAGGACATTTTCTCTGTGTGATAACTTGGCGTTGCTTTGTGGGTGTGTTTGATGATTGAACAATTATATTGGTGTTTGGAATCGAGACTGATGGAGACGATAATGGATTGATCACCCATTATTTGGCGACATTATATTTAATTCGAATTGAGTTGTTTGTGATTTGAGGATGACCGATATGATAGAGACAGGTTGTGTTGAGAAGTTTGACATCGTATTAAAAGTGATCGGGGATCTAGCTGAGGCTATAGTTTGAGTTTACAATTATCTAGTCTACGGACAATTGTACTTTGTGGTGTATCTAGCCTGTTGGCTATTGTTATAGTTGTGAGAATGCATGATTTTATCAAGAGTATTGAACGGAGGACATATTATGGACTTTTTCCTGTTATTGCATTGAGATAGCGGAACGTGATGGCACGAGCAGGGGGAATGAAATATGTACTCATGGCATCGCTATCATTGTGACAGCAGTAGTGGTAGTTCTCCGGAGATTTGGTACGGAGATTTGGAAGCCAGTAGGGTTAAGATTTCCATGCCTTGCGGGGCGATACCGACCCCGAATCTTCGTTTTTGTCCCCACCCCGGTTTGTTGGAGCTGTACATCCATGGAAGAATTTCTGATCTGAAGATGGGACCTTATCGTCCCCGGGTGCGACGGGACCTCGACGTTGTCCCGAGAGGGAACTAACTCTCGTCGCGCGCTGGCTCCATGAGCCCCTGCCAATCAGCAATCAGCCTATTGGAGTGGGGTTTCCATGCCTTGAGGAGCGGTAAAAACCTGGGGGATATTCGTTTTTACTTCCGGGTTGTTGGAGTTGTAGCTGTATGGAAGGAAATAGGGATGGGACCTTATCGTCCCCGGGTACGGTGGCACCTCGACGTTGCCCGAGGGACAGTTATGGCCGTGCGTTGGTTCTGTGGTTCATGGGCCCGAGTCAACCAAAAGCAGTCAGGAGGGGTGGGGCTTCGACCCGAGAGGTCTCCGTTTTTTCTCTCGGGTTGACGGAGTTGTAGATGTATGGAAGGATTTATGATCAGGGGACGGGAACCATTGTCTCTGAGTGCCACTAGCTCCATGAGCCTCAGCCAATCCGTGATCAGCCGATGAGGGTGGGGTTTCAACACCGTGCGGGGCGGTGATGACCCGTGGGATCGCCGTTTTAGTCCCCGGTTGATCGGAGTTAGAGAGAGATGGAGGGTCATCTGACCTGGGGATGGGACCCTATCCTTCCCAGGTGTTGCGGAACCTCGATAGCTCTAATAGAGACAAAAAATCTAGAACGAGCCAACAGTGTTCTCTGGCGTGGATTTAGCCAACCTATCAGCTGCCAGAATAGTGCAATTCAAACGTGTAGAGTCAGCAGCAAGGCTGGCTTCATGGCTGTCAGAGCTGCCTCGGAATTGTGCTGTCACGGCCCCTCGCGGTATGGGACCCGGTGACCTGCCGGTTGTGGCACCCGGTCTCCCTACGCATGGGGGGTAAGGCGGGACTGAAACACTCTGGATCGCGCTACCACCGTGTTGACGGGCAGACAGACAGACAGGCAGACTACCAGCGTTTGTTTGGTAATAAGGGTAACTGTATACTGTGTCTCGATCTGTACGTAAAAGCATACTGAAACCTCAAATACATATCGACGGGCATAAACCATGAAGAAACGGTATACTTGTTTTTGGCACCTGGTACCACTCGACGGTATTGACGGAGATTGGTTGGTCCCCCACAATCGTGGGATACAAGGCTCCTCGTGGCCTTTCCGATCAGCGGCAGCGATGGGGCTCCGTCGCGGAAAACGCAGGCTTCCTAGTGTAGGAGAGTAGGGGCGTGAGTAGAAACAAGGCTGTAGACAGGAGATGCTGCACCCGGCACATTGAGATCAAGTGACGAAGCGTGTGCGTGATAATCACCAAAAGATACCTGGGATAACATATGAATTTACAGCTGCGGGGGGTGCATCTGGGACGTGTTCACTGCCATCGGTATGCCTCGTAGGCCACCAAAACCCACCATGGACCTTGTCAGAGGGGCTCTATGAAAGCTAAAACGGCCACCCGAGGCGGGGAGATCGTGACAAAAAATCGCTACCGGAACTAATTTCCGGAGTGATGACGGTACGACGAGTTCATACCGAAAATTACGAAGTCCTGACATCGACGCCAATGCAAGTAGGACTTTCGCTCTCTCGCTGCATAGGTTACGACCACCACGACCCTCGGGATTTACCAGACAGAGCGGACGAGATCGAGCAGACATATGTCGTTGGTGGATATGCATTTAACACTGTCCTCCAGCGCAAATACTAGGTATTTTAAGACGCGACCAAGCCTTTACGTTAGGCCCCACAACGTAGATAAGTGTTGTCCGAGTGTTGCGTTATCCGAGGTGGGAAAAAAATACAGTGCATAACCAGAGTATCTCTCAAGTACGTTCCGCGACGTAGTTACCTAACGGCAGGCCAGTGGGAGAAAGAAGTGCGGTGTGCGCGCAAAGAAAGAGCGACGTTAACCATCATCTATCAGCCGTCAACGAAAGTAAAGCAGACCTATCATGCTCGATTGCTTTAAACGCGAAAAACTATGGTGATATCGACGCCCCAAAGAAGACGACACTCTCGACCATAAGCCACTGCACTGTAGACCGCGACCTAGTGAAGCGAAAAAAAAAAAAACAATCCCAAAATATCACGTCACGAAACGACAAAACAAGCAAACAAACGTAGACGAAACGCACACAACAAACAAAACAGCTGAATAGGCGCCTGGCAAGCGCGGCAGAAAAGCCAGAATAGTCGTGGCATGAGGACGGCCACGAAACGAATTTCCGACCTACCACACCGCAACGAAATCTAAGAAGTTTTGTGGTATTGATATTAATAATACCGAAGCGGACCTTAGATTCCTCGACAGAGTGGCAACTAGGAACGCGGGCTGGGTTTGACCATCGCGGGTGTCTGGTTGCTTGCGTGATATCACCATCGTCTCAGCACGCCTCTCGGTGCCTTTCCCCTCCTGCCCCTTACCTCTCGACACCTACCTGCCGCAACTAACTCCAAACAACGGCTGGGGCAATAGAAACGAAGAACTTCTTTCACGACGACAGCGACCGACAAGGTGGAATGAACATGGAACTATACACACGAAATACCTGGTACGTCTGAATACCCCATTGATTGGTAGGGCGTTCCGCACGCTCGCCCGCCCTTGGAAACACTTGAGCGGTCCTGTCATGGCGGCTTACGGTTGACGCCCGCACCCGAGATATACAAGATTTTTAGTCAAGAAGACAGGCTGTGGCCGTTTTTCATGGAACACAGGAACTTTGGTGCAATAAGTACACCTCAAACTGAGCAAATAGGTAGTGAACAGTATCATAATCTGAAATAATAGCCGACGTCGAGGCGTAGGCGCCTGCTGCTTGCTGCTGGAGATTGAGCGACAGGGACAGGAGGTGGTGAGAAGGTCGAGACGGCCGGTGACCTCCATTGTTCGCTATTCGCAGGTTTCGTACTACAACTGTCAGTAGCCAGGGAGAACCGTGCCGTGTGAGCTGTGGCTGGAAAATAACCTTCTTCTGTATCTATGCTCTCGATGTAACACTGGTGTCACAGGATATTTGGTCTCTCGACATGTGACTATGATGTTTTGTTGCTACTGTAATTACGGATCTGGGTGTAAGATGGCCTATTAATATATGCTATTAACCCTTTTAGGACCCCAGTCCCGTTTTGGGGGCAAACTACTTACAATTTGAGCACTTTGTCCCCACATATATATGGGACTGCGGTGCTAAAAGGGTTAAGACGTTACCAATACATGAATGCCAACCCGGACATACATGCAATATATATATGATGATATTTCTGCGTCAACGATGGAGCCGAAATTGTTTCAACACCATGCTCCCATGAGGTATTATTGGTCTTTCCGAGACCTTCAATGGGCAATAGTACTACATACAGATAGATTCCTGGTACAGTTTTTTCTGGTGTGGCGCTCACCTCTGAGCACAATAATTTTTCCCATTTATTTTCCTTAGCACCCCCCAAAGAGTGGGCCTCATGTTTTTATCACTGTAATCCCTTTCTTGTTCGTGGGACTATTTGTATAGTAGTGTAGTGATATACAAACACGTACGTGGAAAGCGGGAGAGATACCGCGCCGGTTGGTGGGATACAGATGGCCGCGACCCGCTCCCGTGCGCACTGCCGGCGTAAGAACATCCTTGTTGTGGAGACATCGAACAATACAGCACACCCTACAAGGACAACTCCTCAAAGCGGTAATGGTGTGCTACATTTATTTTGTTCAACGTCTCTGCACAATACTGTGTTACGCCCGGCTTGTGCAGGGGGTGGGGTCCTAGTCGCCTGTGCATGGGATACTGTGGGAAGTCGTTGATAATACAGTACGAGGACACCGTGGGAAAGCGTGAGAGTGTCGGTGAAATGCCGTGGGTAGTCGGTGGAACACCGTGGGATACATGAGTAAACAGTGCGACACCTTGGGAGATAAATATCATGTGTTTGCTGAACGAGCTCTGTGTGATTTACGTCTTGCACACACGGTTGCCGCTGTGGGATCTGGAAGATCTACTGTAGATAGTACTGTACATACCTACTGTATTTGACTGGGTGGAATATGGCTGCTCTACATGGCGAGCACATACACATGTAAACCAAGTGGCTGTGTGAGATATATGATGCGCGCGATCTTAGTTACCTGGTATATATTTTGGGATCTACGAGATTACGATATAAATTTGAAGAGTTGAGACTCCTACGAGTGAAGAGTACGTCCTCACCGGCGTGATGTAGGCGTAAGTTTTTGTTTTCTCTCCATGACATGTGTATATACCGGTACATAGCATCGTGTCGGTTCGCCCTTCTTGCTCCTGGTCCCTCCTACATCGTGCTCGTAACTCAGATCCGGGTTAACATTGTACCTGGAAGGCTTTTCTCCCTTGTCCCCCCTCCCAACTATGCCACGTGCCTTGAATGTTTATCACGAGAAAGGATGCAGCACTTTTTTCGCTCGTCGACTCGCGTCCACATCATGCAAGCGTATGTTCGGTAGGGTACTTACCAAACAAAGTATACCATGCAACATAATAAGTAAGTGTGCCTACAGAAGTACCCACGCTATATTTGTTTCCTGACGTGTGCTACGGAGAGGTAATACCACCTATTTTGTTCTGAGGATCCTAATTTGGGGAACCCTACATCTCCCCCACATACATACAATTTGTGAGGGAAAAACGGACGGTGAACCACGGCCTATCGTTGGTGTGTTGTTCGAAATATTGTGAAATGAAAATGAAGGCCAACGATATGAATGGTTGGGTAGTTTCTCGGTTCAAAACCCCCATCAGAAAGGTCAACCAGAAACTAAATTCGCCAAAATCTTCGTCTTCTATCGTAGCACTCGCCTGCGCTCAGCAGCCGGTGCCACATTTGAAGATTCTGTGAACTCCTAGCCATACGGAGACTCGAAACGAATACATCGAATATATACTCCAGTACTTACTACCAGGTAGCAGTTACTAGTAGTTACTAGTCGTTACTAGTAGTTACTAGTAGTTACTAGTAGTTACTAGTAGTTACTAGTAGTTACTAGTAGTTACTAGTAGTTACTAGTAGTTACTAATAGTTACTAGTAGTTACTAGTAGTTGAGGTTAATGATAAAAAATACCGTAGACCACCGGTATGAACAATTACAATACGTACCACTAATATACCGTAGTCTGTACTCTCTTCTAGACATGTACCGGGTAGGATCTGTACGATCCAGGCATGAAGGAGGGCCCTGTTATAAGGCTGAGCTTCGGTAGGCAATCAACAAGCTTTGTCGGATAGCTCAACGGACACCGGAAAATGGAAAGTTCGGATCATGAACCGTCACAGATTTGTTTTCGCTAGACAAGGGGGTGGGGGGGTGGGGGGGGGGGGGGGGGGGGGGCTACTACAACCAAGTGAGAAAAATGAAAATAATAAGGAAGATTTTTTCCTTTTTCTTTCTTATAATTAGTTCACCCTGTGATCACAACGGTTGCAACGGTTTTCCATTCCGACCGCTGGGGGTGTGGTTTGTCGTTTTGTCTTTTTTCACGGACGCCCCTGCCCAGCCCATAATTTGTTTTTTAAGAAACGTAAAAAAAAAAGTCACCAAGAATCGCGATACAGCAGTAGTGCCGGGGGCAAGAATCGCGAAAATCGGGGTCAATAATGATCAAGTCAAAAGTGCGGGATGATGTACCACAAGGCTCTCGGTATCGCTCCTTTCGTGCTGGTACTGCGCCTATTACTTCGGCATTTTTTGCTTCCATACCTGATATATACGTACCGGTCCTTTTTTCCCAACATGTTTTGCGAGAGCAAGCAAGTAAGTGCGGATTGCAGGGAAATTACATGGTAATACAGTATGAGAACGTCATCATAATCATATTTGTTTATGACATTGTGGTGCTTTGAGATTGAGTTCCAGACAGCCCAAAAGATATACTCCTGGGAGTTACGAGTACAATTATTAATGTTACGTGAAAAAAAACCCAAGGCTAGGATTTTACGTATAATGCTTCCTATATAGAGAGTGTCGAATTAATTGTTCTCCATTATAGACGGTGCGTGGGATCGCCCCCGCACGGTTTCCCAATAGCCGTGTTTGTTTAACGCTAGAGAGGCCGGAAAAGGATAGGAAACCGTGAAGGAAAGGGTACAACAACAAACAGCAAGCAGCAGAAGGGGCACTATGCTACTACTGTTCTACCTCGTACACAAGATTGATTGATAAGATGTCGTAACGAGTCGTACTAAAAAAACAACTACCTGGTTTTCCCCCGGTAGAGCTCGTAGAAGACTGTTGATAACACATACATGCTTCAAGTATGATCAACTGTTGCTGCTGCTGCTGCTGCCATGTCCTGCCCTCAGCGCTTTGATGCTGCGCTATTGGGGGCAGGAGACATTATTGGTGTCGGGGCGCGGTGGTATGTCCTGCCGACGGCATTTGATGCTGCGGTAAAGGGGAGCAAGAGGCATGCCGTTGAAGTTGACGGGCGTGTCTTGACGAAGGCGCTTGACCGTGCGCGGAGGGCAGCAGGAGGCATGACGATCAGCTAAAAAAAACGAAGCCTGGGGACCCCCTGCATGACCGAGTGGAGCCCGTGGTACCTACAGCTTACCCTCACGAAAACGACACAATTCAGATTCTGGAGGCCGCACGCTCTCTCCTGTAGTAGTTCAGACTCAAAACAAAAAAAAGTGTTTGTGATTTCTCATGCCCAAAAACACACCGCTCGTGGCGTGTTTTTCCTTCGTTTGTATGCACCTATTTTTGGCGCAAATGGAACAGGTGTACTTTTTTATTTCCACCGAAAATACATGTTACCTACCTGGTACGTATTAATAGTGCTTTCTCATAGCCAAAGACATCACTCGTGGCGTCGTACATTCACGTCGTACTAGCGTGTACCTGTTTTTGGCTCAAACGGAACATGTGAATAATGCTCTTTCCTTTTGTCCATCCCATGCAGCCAATCAAAAGTACCTGGTACTGTGCTGCATGCACTCGAAAAGCCCAGCCGACGCGACGAAAAAACTGGGTTTTTTCTTGCCAGCGTCCTTATTATCGCCATACGGTTGTACCAAGGCGTGCTCGCAAGCAAAAACGTGCACTACCCCCAGTAAAGCCAGCAGAAGACTGTTTCGGTAACACCCTGTCCGGAAATGAAAAGGAATGTTGTACTTACTCAGTACGTGTAATACAGCAGTCAGTCGCAGTACCTGCCCCTTACGTCGTGATAAGGCCTTTTACATCCTCATCGGCAGGCATGTACCTGCGTCTCGCATGGGGCATGCCCCCTTTTACCTGTCTGTATATTGCTACTGCTGCTGCTGTACCTGGATACAGGATTGCAAGAATCATCATCGCCATGTACATGTACTCGAAGCGAGTTGAATGCACTGTAGAAAAATATGTCATCTCGGCTTGTACAAATTAATGACCCCTCGTGTTCCAGCACAATCAACGTCTGCTGCTGCTGCTGTGTGATTAACAATGCCATCAACAAGTTAGTTACACCGGTGTACCAGGTATGAAAGTGGACACCGTGCGTTCGTCTCATATGCAGGATTGCTAGCGTCTTCATCGCCGTATACTTCGCACACACGATGGCGGCGTTATGTCCTGCTGACGGCATTTGACGCTGCGGCTAGGAGGAGCAGGAGACAGTCGTGGGGGTAAAAACAAGCACCTACCTGGTACTTACTACGTATGATTAACTGAGTGCGGGTATAATACGCTCGTCAGCACAACTTTATCTCGTGTATGACAACGGGTGTATGTGCTTTAGCTCTCTCCGATGGTACACACGCAGCAAGTACCCTCGCCCGTAGCAGCAACAACAGTAGTAGTAGAAGGAAATAAGACGTGCACCACAGCAATTACTTAAGTCCGAAAGTAGCACTCATAGCAGCGAGTAAATAATGTGTCAGGATATTCTTATGCGACAGATAGATAGGTGCACTCTTTGAGGACTGAAGTAGCTCACTGACTATTAATACAGTAAATGCCCTTTCCACCCTAATCTTAACACTGCAGGTAGGTTACTCCAGACACCAAGAACTAAGGTAAATGGTCCTTACACTTTGGGGGGGAGCGTAGTTAGGAACGCGTGTTGCGTACGTGCTTACTCCAACAAATGTAACGGGTGTCTCGTTTCTTGCGCCGTGTTTCTCTCTCCCCGCCTCTCGGTACTCCTCCTTTCCCCGCTGCCTCCTCATACGTATCGCAAACAAACCCAAACAGCGGTTGGTTGATGCAATTTGGACGAAAAACGCGTTGCGCGGCAACGACCGGGTCAATTAGGGGCCAGGGTAATGTTTTCATACGAAGTACATGCATACAATATTGGCGGAGTGTTCCGCATGTTCACCCTTGCAAATAAACAGCAAACCTCCTACACGGTAGGCTCACACATGGCGTTTTCTTTCTATAGTATTTAACTTCACACCGAGATTTTCTCCCACGCTATCTAACACGGAAACCAGCCCTGCATGCAGGAGGCGAAGGCCTTGCCGTCTTTTTCGTTTTTCAAGTCATCTCGGCGGCATGCAGAGAGCTATCGGCAAAAGACTGCGCCTGCAGCTTGCCAGCCGTTAGATCTATTTCAGTAGCTGGACCTTCCTCTTCTTCGGTGCCAGGACCCCCACCCCCTTCGGTATCAGGAACCCCCCCCTCCTTCCGTAGCGGGACCGCCCTTTCCTTCGGTAACAGGACCCCCCTCGCCTTGGGTTGCAGACCTCCCTTCTCCTACGGTAGGAGTCCCCTCTCTTCCTTCGGTAGCAGGACTCCCCTCTCGGTTGGTAGCAAGATCCTCCTCTTTGGTCGATAGGGCATTCTTCCGGCGCTTCGCAGCCACGTGTTCGCGGTCGCCGGCACGACGACGCTCTTCGGCCGACGGTGACCCCTCCAGGCGCCTTAGCGGCCGCACGTTCGCGGTTGGCGGCACGAAGTCGCTCCCCCGTTGGTGGAGACCGATCCCTCTGTCTGGCAGCCACTACTTCGCGATCGTCGTCAAGATACCGCTCTCGGGTCGACGGACACATATTCTGCCGTCGTGCGGTCTATCGTTCGAAATTTTCGGCCATGTTCCGCTATCGAATCGACGAAGACTGGTTCTGCTCATTGGTGGCCTGCAGTGCGAGCTTGTCGGCAACACGCTGCTCTCAGGTCGACGGAGGCTCGGCCTGCCGGCGTGCCGCCTGACGTCTGAGCTTGCCGGCGAGATACCGCACTCTTGTGGACGGAGACATATTATGCGGCCTATCAGCCTGCGGGTCATGGTTGTCGGCGAGACGCTGCTCTCGGGTCGTTGGGGACTCACTCTGCCGCCTAACGGCCGTTAATTCGACCTTGACGACAACAGAAGGCTCACCGGCCAACTCAGCGTCAGCCTGCAACGTAGTAGCCACTGGATTGGAAGTAACACCATCATCTTGGGTCCGACCGGCGGACTTCCGGTCGCGGTTGGCATCAAGACGCCGCTTTCTGGCCGATTCAGCCTCAGCCTGAAGCCTGGCAGCCATTCGATCGGAAATAAGACCAATCTCGTGAGCCCGACTGATGGTCTTTCGAGCGCGGTCGGTGGCAAGACGCCGCTCTCGGACTGTCTCAGCCTCGGGTCGCAGCATTGCTGCCATTTCGTAGGAGATACGACCATGATATTGGGCCAATTTGACGGCCTGTTGCTTGCGGTGGGTGGCAGGACGCCGCTTTCGGGCCGACTCAGCGTCACCCTGAAACGCAGCAGCCACTGAATCGGAGGTAATGCCCTCGGCTCGGGTCCGACTCGCGGTCTTCTGATCGCGGTTGGTGTCAAGACGCCGTTTTCGGGCCGATTCAGTTTCAGCCTGAAGCCTGGTAGTCATTCGACTGGAGATGAGACCATTATCGTGGGCCCGACTGATGGTCTTTCGTGCGTGGCTGGTGGCAAGATGGTGGTCTCGGGCTGACTCAGCCCCGGGCCGCGGAATTGCTGCAATTTTATCGGAAACAAGACCCTTCTCTTGGACCCGGGTGGCGGCCTGTAGCTTACGGTTCGTGGCAAAACGTTGCGCTCGGGCCGACTCAGCCTCAGCCACAAGCTTGACAGCCATCCGATCGGAGATAAGACCCTTCTCGTGGGCCTGAATGACGGTTTTCCGACCGCGATAGGTGGCGAGACGCCGTTTTCGGGCCGATTCAGTCTCGGCCTGCAGAATGGCATTCATTCTTTTGGAGATGGCACCATTCTCGTGGACCCGACTGACGGCCTTTCGAGCGAAGTCGGTGGCAAGACGCCGCGCTTGGGCTGTCTCAGCCTTGGACTGCACATTTGCCGCCATTCCATCGGAGATAAGACCCTTACCTTGGGGCCGACTGGCGGCCTGTTGCTCACGGCCGGCGGCAAGACGACGCTGTCGGGCCGACTCAGCCTCGGCCAGCAGCCTGGTTGCCATTCGATCGGAAATAACACCATTTTTGTGGGCCAGACTGACGGTTTTTCGAGCGTGGTCGGCAGCAAGATGCCGCTCTCGGGCTGACTCGGTCTCGGCCTGCAGGATGGCCGTCATTCGATAGGAGGCAAGGTGTTTTTCTCGATCTCGAGTGGCGGCTTTCCGCTCGCGGAGGAGGATCTGACGGGTGGCCTTTCGCTCGCACTTGGCGACATGATCCAGCTCTTGGGTCGGCTCAGTATCAGCCTGCCGCTGGGCAGCCCACCACACCCTCTGACCGGCGGCATTTCGCTCGCGTTTGGCAGCACGATCCAGCTCTTCGGTCGACTCGGCCTGCCGCTTGGCAGCCTGCCTGGCAGCCTGATGGGTGGCCTTTCGAGCGCGGTCGACGGCACGACGCGGCTCTTGGGCCTGCTCAGCATCGGCCTCTAGCCTGGCAGCCCTTCGTTCGGCGTACCTGGTGGTCATTCGATCGCACGCGATGGCTAGACGCCGCTCTGGATCCGATGCGGGCCCGGCATGCCGGCTGGCAGTCGTTTCATCAGCTTTGGAAAGCTGTCGTGCTCGGGTCGGCGGAGACTGACCCTGGCACATGGTGCCCTGATCCTTCCGCATGGCGTCCTGTACGTAGAGGTCGGCAGCAGTGGGCGCTTGCTGTCTAGCGGCCGGTAGATGGTGTTCAGCAGGAGACAGCACATGCAGCGCGGCAGCCGCCCCAGCTCCATATTGTTCAGCTGTGGGAGGCCGCTCTTCGATCGACGCACGCGGAGGCTGCGCCTGCATCCTGGAGACCTGTAGATGCAGTTCGGTAGGAGACAGCGCCTGCAGCGCGTCAGCCGTTCGATCTCCTTCGGGAGCCGCCAGTCTGACAGTGCGCCGCTCGCGGTCGCCAGCAAGACGCCGCTCTCGGGTACACGGAGACTCGGCTTCCCTCTCGATCCGATCTGCCTCATGATTGCGTTCTCTAGCGGTCTCTACCTGGCTGGAAAGCACGCGAGGTTGTCCTGGTCCTCGTCTTCTTCTGCCCCCCTGCCCTGCGTCTGCTCCTCTACCCCCCCCACTCCCACGCCCCCTACCACTGACGCGACCTCGAGTAGGGACGGGACCGTCTGGAGTTGGCGGGAAGCGGGCAGGAAGGCTTGCTTGGCGACCACTTTGTCGGGTGATGTCCAGAGTCCTGATGTTGGCATACCAGAAGCAAAATAGAGCACGTTGCGGGGGGTTGTTTATAACTCATGATGGTATGAGCATGTAATAACGCCTCTCTTGAGCAGAATAAAAGGCACAGAGCAACTTCGCTATCACGTGCAAGATAACACACCCCTGCGATACGCGTGCGAGCCGATGTCCTTCATACCAAGGTTGGAACACACTAGAACAATGGTGGCTTGCCATGGACGCACCGCTGGGCGTCGCACTTTCCCAGTCGCCGAGAAAAAACAGCTCAAACACTCGTCCGAGGGAGTGCGTTACATTTCGTGCTACCACGCGGGTGGTAAGTGGTGTAGATCCCGAATGGCCACCCGATTTATCACCCGGGGTGATCGTATAACACAGCATGCTGCATAATCATGCAACACACACTGGTGAAACCGTGACGTGATCAACATAAAGAGTGCGTCAAAGTAGCAGTAGCACACCAGATGTGCCAGAAGACCGAAGCGTACGGGGTCGGGGTGGGGGGGGTACAGAGCCTTTGTGCAAGCGTGGCCCCTGACAGCGGGCAAGCCAACGCTGCGGCTCTGACGACTGCTGCGACTCAAGGCTCAACCCACCTTTTATGCACCGTCTGCCTGGAGTATGGCAGTAAAAATATTTTCCAGCAACGGCTATCACACCCCTCGGTATATCACACTCCTGCGGTATACCTCCCGGGTGATAGCTTTCTATCGGTAGTTCTATATACGACATCGGTGTCGCGATTCCTTATATAAGGTGTTTTGTACGATACCCCGCCATGTTCACGGCACGCGCCCCAGGTAAGCGAGGGACTGCCAGGAGTGTGTTAGCATGGGGCACAGCTATCATTGAAAACACCGCAAAGCAAAAACGGGCCAGCTTTCGAGGAGGTATGTTTACCACGTACACCTGCAGGATATTGAAGCCGGTGACGAAAAAATCTTCACATACGACACCGGTTTTGTATCGAACATAAGGCTTATACACGACACCGTGCCACGTTCGCGACGCCACCCTGACTAGGTCGCGACGCCACCCCGAACAGGTAAGGGGCTATCACGGGCGTGTCAACAAGGTGCGGAGCTATCGTTGAAGCTACCGTGAATCAACAGGGGCCACTGCTCGAGGAGGTATCTGTTTGCGGTGGGCGTAAGTAGTATTTACATACGACACCGGTCATGTATCTAAAATAAGACTTATACCCGACACCGAGTCACGTTCGCGACGCCACCCTGGATAGGTAAGGGACTTTCACGGGCGTGCCAGCACGGTGCGGAGACATATCGTGAATCAGCACGGAACACTACTCGAGAAGGTAAGTGCTTGCGGTGGGCACCCGCAGAATCCAATTCCAGGTATTTCGAAACCAGTAACGCCACGCGGCAATGCCCGCACTCCTGCAATATTCCTGGATGCAACTACTGTACTACGGTACCTAATATGTCAATACTGTGAACTGCTGTTGCCACGATCATAGGTGGGCTTGCAGTAGAACATCGAGACAGGTTCTCGCGTGCAAATTATGACATATCTGTGCATTTTTGTTTGTGCCCGCCGCCTTGAACGAGAACCCGACAAAAACAAGTTGCATTGCTCGCAGTAAAAAAACGTTTCGGCAGCTTCTGCCCACCCCGCATTCGGCTGATCGCAGTGCTCTTATCCGCCGATGAGTTAGGTGTTGCCTTCAACAACGTCGATAAAACAACGACTATACAACGAACTTGGTGGTACAGTAGGTGTTGCCGTTTCTATGAAGCCAACGCCGACAATTTTACCAATACAGTTGCGATTCTGAGTTATCAACCAACACAGCCTGCCGTTGTAACAAGAGGCAAGGTCGTAGCTTTCGTTGAACTATGTACGTTTGAGCTGCAAGCTCGATAGGTCTTATGGCAAGACACCGGCAAATCAAGCAACATGGCAGTCTCTAGTGTATCCCGATAAGCTCTCGGGTGCACAATTTCTCAACGGGGTGGAACGGTAAACTTCAGCGTGTTAGATTTTCACGACGGGTCGGGACGGTACAGTGCAATGGATTTGGTTTTTGCGACGGGACGGGGCCGTAAAATACGACGGGATTTTGTTCCACGACGGGACGGGACGGTAAAAACAATATTTGACGACGGGACGGTAAAATAAAACGGGTTTTCTGAGTCGCTGCTGTGGAGGTATTTGGTGTGTGATGTGGTCTGCGCTTGTTTGTATGGTGAGTGGGGCAGCTGTTGGCGTTGGTGTTGGTGTTGCCCCTGGATGTGTGAAGATTCACACAGCATCATGTGTACGATTGCAGTGATATTGATTTCTAACCTTTCAATATTTCAAAGTTTTTAGTTTTTCGCAATGTCGTCAACTCATAATTGCATTTTCACGTGGATACCAGCATTGTTACGATATATATTGCCCACGAAGAAACGCATTCGAGCGCTGTTCTCAGTCTGCTTGTCTTTTTTTATGACGTCGCAGTCGGAGTTGGTGAGAGTGTGACGAGAGAGTTCAATTGGCACCTTGATCCCCAACAAGAAGTTCCGCAACAACAGGATTTTTTTGCCACGTATTTTGTGGACAGGCACATTCTGCCTACCAGTATTTGTAGAGTTGGGTTTCGTTACGTAGAACTCAAATAACAAAACCGTTATGACAGGTGCCACCACCACCACTACTACTACTATTGGTGTACCGACATCTACCGCAGATTTTCTCCTGCTTCTTCGTCTTCTCATCAGTAGTGGGAGGATGGGCCTGACAACACCACCTGCAGCATGTCTTAGGGCACGGCGCGCACGTTGCTGCTGCCGTGGACAGGCACAGTCTGCCTACGAGTACTCGTTAACAGGGAGAATTAAAAAAACAAAACCGTTTGATGTTTTTCAGTCCTGCTTGGCCCAGCCATGTGTGCCTACACACGTTGCCGCATCTACTGTTGTAGCTCGATCAACTCTGGACGAACTCCAAACGCACCAGCACGAGAAGGTTTCGTTTGTGTGTTGGTGACGTGTGCATTGAGCGCGGTGGACAAACGTGGTTGAAAACAATGTTGAGTCACACACGATGGCACAGTGACACAGCAGTGAGCACACAAACAGAACAACAACGAGCGAGGCACCCTACTCTCGTACGACGAAAAGGCTTCTTTTCCTTGGAAAAACAACAACAAAAAGGCTCGCGCTTCGCGATCGCGCGCGTCATTATAACATTATTTGGTAGCAAGCTTCTTCGCATTTCATTTTCATATTGTGGCACATCCTGACCCAGCAAAAACGCACACCACACGGCACAGCTCTGCAGCAGCATGAGGCAGGAGCAGCCACACAGCTCCGCAGCAACAGCGCATATACAGTACCGCCATACAATCCGAACCTTCAACCCAAGTACAACCCACCTCTCGGTGGCACACAAGCATGAACGGGGATAAGAGATCCCCAACAAGCGGTCAGAGAGCTGACGGCGTTCTGTTGGCTAATAGAAAACGATCTCTGAACCGCGAAATATTAGAGATCCCTCAAGGAATGCTCTTGTGTACTTGTGGCGTTGCTCGTCGCGCGCTCGCATGATCTTGTGTACCTCGTGTGGGAACAACAGTATGGTAGCTATATTCGTACTCGTTCCTGTTCTGTCACCCTGAAGGCATAGATATGCTCTTTGTGCACTTGACGTTCCACGTATCTCTACTCGTTCCTGTTCTGTCGCCTGAAGGCATATGCTCTTGTGCACTTGACGCTCTACGTATCTATACTCGTTCTTGTTCTGTCGCCTGAAGGCATGTACTCTTGCGCACTTGACGCTCTATTAATATTCGTTCCTGCTCTGTCGCCCTGAAGGCATATGCTCTGTGCACTTGATTTGACCCTCTGCCATCGCTCGTCATATTATAAGAGATCCCCCAACAAGCGTTTTGGTATAGCAGTATGATATCTAACGAGCGATGGCATGCTTTTGTGTACTTGTGGTGTTGGTGCGGCAGTATGATATCCATACATTGCGCGTTCTTGTGTACTTGTTGTGTTGGTACAGCAGTATAGCCCTGAAGGCATATGCTCTGGTGCACTTGACGCTCGGCCATCGTCGCTCGTCCGGCGCTCGCATGCCCTTGTTTATGTTGGTATGGTATGATGGTACGGTTTGACATACTGTCGGTATGGTATGATGGTACGGTTTGGTGTATTCTATGGAAATGGTAAGATGGTACGGTTTGATATACAAGTACTATATCGAAAAAACACGGTACCAGGTATGTTATACGAGTATGCTATTTTTATTTATTTATTTTTTTGCTCATCCCATTTATTATCTTCGCACAACTTCTTCTCTCTCTCCTTCCAACTCGTAACTCAGATCCGGGGTCACATAGCAGGCTCTTCTTCCCCCTTCCCGCTACGGTACGTGCCTTCATTTTTATCGCGAGAAGATTTCAGCCTTTTCTTCCCTCGTCGACTCGCATCGAATTGTGCCTACCCACGCTGCAAGGCGCTCTCAACAATTGAATCCTTTTTTATTTTGATTTTTGCAAATAAAGTCAAATGTCCGACCCACCTGGGGCTCGAACCCAGGACTCAAACGCAAGCAGAATTCGAGGTTAACCACTTGACCCACCGGGGCGACCGCTGTATGGTATGATGGTATGTTATATGGTATGTTGGTGGGAAAAAGTGTTGGTATGGTATGATGGTACGGTTTGATATACTATATGGAAAAAACACAGTATGTAATAAGGTATGTTGGTGGTATGGTATGATGGTACGGTGTGGTGGACGTATTATATGGCAAAATATTGCCTAGTGGTACGGTATGTTTGAGTATATCAGGTTCGTAAGAGTCGAATACGTCGTACGAATGTCATCTGAAACGACCTTATACATCGATCATAGGAACGTGTTCGAAAATATAAGGCAGACAGACAGACAGACAAACAGACAGATTTGCGATTACCGAAACACAGACTCAGGCCGATTCCTATGAGGTTCGATTTCTGAGCTTCAGATTTTGCCCCGATCGCATTTTCAGATGTGAAGTAGGCAATCGAAACAGTCTTCCTATGCGGAAAAATCAGATTTATTGTGGGTGTAGAGATTCGAGTAAACGCCGAGTCCAACTGCTGTTTTTGTGGTTTGGCGCCGCGAAGAGACGCGCTGGGTGCGCTGCCCTGTGCGTAGGACCCAAGCGTGCGAGCCAAGGCTAACTGCCTCTGGTCTGGCGGCAAAGAGACGTGGCGAGTGCGCTAGAGCCAACCTGTCTTGGTATTTTGTGTTCCATTTTGTGGCTGACTGCTGCTGCTGCTGCTGTACAGCAGCGTAGTCTACGAGTACTCGTACGTATCCACGGAGAGGTGCGTGCCGAGTGCGCTTCTCTTGGTATCTAGGCCCGAGCCCGCGCCAGGCGACTGTAGTCTGGCCACGGAGGGGCGGTCCCCCCGCCGCCCGAGCGTCGGGCGCGGAGCAACGTCGCTATACCGCTCTGTCACCATCCAACTCATCGATCGTTCTGCTGCTGCTGTTTGCTGTCATGGATAACATCTTGAATTTAGAGAGATGCCATTTTTCGATTCGAAAATCTGATGACCCAGGTCGTCGGATTTTGGGCCAAAATCCGACGACTTGGGTCATAGGGTTCTCAAATCGATTTTTTTTCCGGTCGGATTTTGCATATTTGGACTGCATAAGCAGGGTCGTTCGTTTTTGAGATCGAAAAACACAAATCTGAAGCTCGAAATCGAACCGCATAGGCAACAGCCTCAGTTTTACAAACTGAGAATATCTGCTGACAAAATAAAACTATACCGGATTCTTATATAAATAACAATTTCAAAATCATGAAGTGCGGAAGTTCGTAAAATCTTGGTGGGAATCGACGGGAAAAAAACAGGGCTTTTCTCGGGTCAGGTCAAACCTCACGAGGTCTACGTATCGGCGCGAGAGAAGCCTTTGGGCGGGAAACGGCGCGTATTTTTGTAGTACAATGTCGGACCCGTGGGCCAGACCCGCGGGTCACAAAGGCGGCCTTCTGGCAGGTAGCTGCACACGTTAGCAAAAATACTGATCCGTGGGCCAGACCCGCGGGTCGGACGAGCGGGTCAGTCGGAAAAAAAATCGCGAGTCATATGATCTGACCCGTGAATGACCCGTATCTCACGGGTCATGGCCCGACCCGACCCGTACATTTTCAACACCTCCTGACCCGACCCGACCCGACCCTACCCGCCAGATTTCGAAACCTCTTGATCCGACCCGACCCGTGAGATTTCAAAACCCTTTGACCCGACCCGACCCGTGAGGTTTTAAAAAAAATGACCCGACCCGACCTTACCCGCGAGATTTTGAAAAAAAATGACCCGACCCGACCCGACCCGCGACATTTCGAAACCTCCCTGACCCGCGAAAAGCCCTGGAAAAAACAAGGGGGTAGGAGTGAATCTTGGACAAGTTGTGTCGGCGGGATGGAACGGTAAAGACAACAGTGCAGGTTTGGATGACTGGACGGGACGGAAATGGACAGCGGGAGTGATTTTCTCAACGGGACGGGATGCTATTGTACAACAGGAATGATTTTCTCCACGGGACGGGATGGTAAAGTACAACGGGGTAGAGTTGGGTGACGGGGCGGGGCGGTAAGTGGCGACGGCTAGATAATATGTCGACGGGGCGGGACGACGGGATCAGTTTGACGACGGTTTTAAAGTCCGATCCCGTCCCACCCCGCCGTTACCGTCGCTCCCGTCGGATCAATGTACCGTGAAGAGCATTTATTTTTTTACTGCAGCATTAGACCCAACAGTGTCGATGTCACTGGGACCCGCGTGCAGAGCAACCCTCTGCGTCCTATGCTATATTTTCGTGGGTTCTCGGTTCGTACGTCCCTAGCATCTCAGAGCTCCCACATGGACACCGCCTCCTTCTATTACTTGCCGGCGAGTTTTTTATCTTTTTCTTTTTTCGTTTTGTGTGCGAGTGTGCACCCAAAGCACGGCAACGCGGGCAAGCCCGGCGCCATTGCGGGTATCAGCGGGAGCTGGCGGATAGAGGGGGGGGTGGGAACGGGCACAGTCGCCGTTTTCGTGGATATAGGTGTCGCGTGTCCGTCGAGACATGAGAGAAGGATGAATGGGCTCTGTCTGGCCTCCTCACGTTGGGTTGAATATATGTATATGTATAATACGCACTTCTTTTTTTTTAGGCATGTTGCTCTCCGACGGCCGAGGTTTCTTTCTCGCGCTTTCGGCTGCGTGGCAAAGCAAGGGGGCCGTGGGTACATTACGACGCATGTCTGGATCCCGGCCGAGCACCGTGGCGGTGCATTGAACGTCGCTGAGTTGGCTCTAAAAAACAAGGGATTGTTTTTTTCCGCCTCGCCGAGCCGAGTAGGTGACATGGAAAACCCCACATGTTCTTGTTTTTTCGTAAATAGCCCGCCACCCTCGAACACTCCCTCAGATATACGTATGTTTTCAACCTCAGCAGAAGAAGCAGCAGGAGTAGCAGGCATACAGCAGCAACAGCAGTACACATCTGTCGGCTGTCGTGTTTGTTGCACCAAGCCGTTTGACGGGTGGTGTACACCTAACACCGAGCATGTTCGTGCCCATATCGGTCCGTCTACCTGTGGGAGATTTTTTTGTAGCAGATATTGGTGTGACAGTCTTACCTGCAGTAGCTATTAATAGCAAGAGTTGTCCAGTCGCACGCTCTCAGCACTATATAATCGCAACAGGCAAGAGCCATAGAGCCAGGCCCATACTGCCTCCCTTCTTGCTGTACTGCCTCGGTGTGTGGCAACGGGCATGGTCAACATTGTCCGACTGCCTTGCTGGATATTCTATTTGTACTAAAATGCCCGTATGATACGACGAGCACGTTCAACAACAACAAACGTCTCCGCTGGATTTTCTCTGCGTTTAATACATCAACCATTTTGAAATTGTCCGCTTGTCCAGGTTTGGGTTTTATCCTCAGCAGCAGCAGCAGTAGATACAGCAGCAGCAGCAAACGTCAGTCGAGCGTCATGTATGCTTCACCTAGCCCTATGACATACACCACACACCTCACACCAAGCACGTACGTGACGACAAAACTGGCTCCCTCGGTCCGTCTACCTGGGGGAATTTGGCAGCAGGTACTTGGCAGGTTTCTACTGCTGTATATATATAGATGAGGGTATCACACTTAACGAGTTGTCCAGTCACACGCTCTCAGCAGTAGGTGATTGAACCGGGCAAGAGACACAGCCCGGGCAAGAGCCACAGAGCCAGGCTCATTCGGCGGCCCGTCTCCTTCTACAGTACCCCCCCTGTATCGGTGTGCATCTGGCATAGTAGTAGTAGTTGTAGTACCTGGTACCTGGTAGTAGAGTAGTATTAATAGTAGTAGTCGTAGTATTAATAGTAGTAGTAGTAGTAGTAGTAGTAGTCGTAGTAGTAGTAGTAGTAGTAGTAGTAGTAGTAGTAGTAGTAGTAACAGTAGTAGTAACAGTAGTAGTAGTAGTAGTAGTAGTAGTAGTAGTAGTCGTAGTAGTAGTAGTAGTAGTAGTAGTAGTAGTAGTAGTAGTAGTAGTAGTAGTAGTAGCAGTAGTAATAGTAGTGGTAGTAGTGGTAGTAGCAGTAGAAGCAGTGGCAGTAGTAGTAGTATTATTAGTAGTAGTAGTAGTAGTAGTAGTAGTAGTAGTAGTAGTAGTAACATTGGTAGGAGGTACAGACTGTAGTACTGCTGTGCTGCCATTGCCATGAGTCTGTTGTTGTATCCATGAGCATATTATCCTGTTTATACTGTTTTTGGGAGCCATTAACTCAAACGTAGAGATAAATATTTGAGGGTAAGTGCAGATATTTTTTTCACGATGCCCTCAATCGTATATGCAGACCTGTTGCTGACAATTGATGTTAATAGTTATGTTACTGTAGAGTTCGACTGCTGCTGCCACGAGTCTTGTTGCCGTGAGTAGCCACAAAACTCCCTCCCTCGGCCCTCTACCTGGGGGAATAGATTTCTGAAGTAGTTGGTAGAGAATATATTAGTGGTAGTTGTAGTATTAATAGTAGCCCATCGTACCGAGTGCATGCTGCTTCTCTATTAATGCTTGCTCAATAGCAGTATAGTACTACCTGTACTGTAAGTAGAAGCAAAATTCGTAGTCGTTGTGGTGCCCGCTTTTGCTGTTGTTGCCGTCCGCATGCTGTTCTTCTACCTAGCCAAAAGCACTACAGTAAATGCCTTCAACCGTATATCCTACATTGCTTGCACATTTTCCAATATGAATTGTAATCGTCGTAGTAGGTACTACTGCAGTGCTGCTCTTACCTGTAGGGCATCTCCATACTACTGGCAGTGGTCTATAGTGCAACAAAGTACAGGCCCCAACCCATGGTATCACGTGGTTGTTTGGCCTCTATGTTTACCATGAGGTTGTCTGTATTGTATGAGCGATTGGTCATGTTCTAGCAGTAGTACTTAGTAGTATACCTGGTAGTTAGTAGTCAGTAGTCGTAGTAGTAGTGCACCAGGTAGTATTTTGTAGAGTGCATATGTCCCTTCTACCTGTATTACATCTGCGTAGTATTAATAGTGGTATTAATAGTGGTGTATATTACGGGGGCCCATAGTTAACAGGACCAAATATTGTTAGTAAAAATGGTTAAACATATAGGTTTTTATGTGTACCATAGGTCCTGTTAACTATAGTCCCCCGTAATAGTAACAGTATAGCAGTCAACCCATGGTACCGCGTTTACGCCATGTCATTACCACAGAAAGAGTAGTACTCAGTTCCCGCTGACTAGTCTTACTCTTTCCTTCGAGCAATACCCTAACCCACGGCTCAGGTTTACGCCAAGAACAGCTATACGGGTGTTACCTGAGACTCCCCATTCGCCTTTCGACGCCCCCAGCGATTCCACGTTACCCACATCCCGAAGGGGATTTTGTAGTGTGGTATGTACGAGTCTATGAGAGTCGCTTATGTATGCAAAAAAAAACAATCAAGCGGTGCTTCTTTTGGCCAACAAGCTGAAGTGCAAAGAGAGAGCTCTGCAGTTCAAACACCACCATTGTCGACCTGAACAACGAGGGCCACGGTAAGCACCGTGTTTCACGCGAGGCGGGCGACGGGGCTCACTGTGGCAGGGAAGGAGGAAAGCTTTACCCGAACCGAATCGGTGGCGAGGTGGTCGCGAGAGGGGCGGGCAGTGTACGAGGCTGAGACAAGCTCTGATGTTCGTTTTTTTTACCGGCGCAAGGTGTTCCAATCAGGCGGGAAATAGTTTCATCAGAGGGGACCGGGACTGTTTTTAACTCAAATTTTCGAGATTTTCAGGGCTGTGTATCGGTACCATTTAACGATACCATAGAAAAATTGAGCACTTTCGCTTCATTTCCCATCAAAATTGGTCCCAAATACGCCATCAAAATTGATCTTGTTTAGCCAACAAAAATTGAGCCCAAACTTCGAAGCACATTTTATTTCATTTTTTTATTTGGCATTTCCATGCAGAAAAATTAAATGGAAACCAGCACTGACCAGCACAAATACATACCTGGTACAATGTATGCTACATCGCACAGCCTGCTAAAATACCTAAAAATAACGATGTAGATGACGACAAAAAAATGACATCCTAGCCGCGTAGCCGGTAAGTGGCAACCAACATGTAAGAACGTGAATTGTAGCCTAAATTTGCTGCCGAATAAAGTGAACCGATTTCAACAGCAACAGCAAAACAAGTAGCTAAAACATTAAAGCACAAAGAAATACCAACAAACTCCGTCCTTCTACCGATTGTATGTAGCAGGTGGTACTTTCGCGCTAATTTCTGAACACTACACTGCATTCCTTCAGCATCCGTGCTGACAATATAATTTCTTATCGACAGACATCCTCCACTTCTCTGCCACACCCCATACGTTACGGAGGTACACGAGAAGCCCTACGTTCTCGCTGCTTAGGGAATTCCTCGCGGGCGTAACAATAAACCCCGCGGTAAAAAACATGCGCTCGGATGGCGCTTGCGACGCTGGAAGGGCAAGCACACGACGAGCTAGTCCGCTGACCCCCCGGCGCTCATTGGGTGCTACTGGCGTGCGTGTACTTGCTGTCTGTTACTACTGTTGTTGCAGGACGCTGTGTTTGATGCAGGACCTTGAAACGAGGTGTATATATCCTGTTTCAGTGCTATATATGCCTTCCTACTCTGCAGGAAATCCATACCCTAAAATATCGGCAAAAATATCGGCTCAACTTTCCGACATAAAATATATGTCGGATCGTCCGATATATCGAAAAACATCGGTACCGATGCACAGCCCTATAGATTTTCGTTTTCCATTTGATGTCCCTTGTTTTTCCTGTGCTGTGCCGTGCGTGCAAGTTTTTTGCGCATATCAAAGGAACTATGTATGTATCATACGTACATGCGTGCGGCGTTCGGGTTGTTTTCCTGTATGGAGCATGGGGCAATTCGCCTGTTTGCACTTAAATATTTGGACCATCTGTTCCGTCCCATTATTCCTCGTCAGCGAGCGTAGCGGGCGGAACCGACCGCTACGCGAAGCGCCTTTTACCTATTACCGTTCGCCCTCCTTACCAACGGACCGACATCACCGTATTCAAAACCCCACCCACACACACCCCAAAAAAAGAAGACAAAATACGGGAAAAAGGGAAGGAGGGTTAGACCTATGCCAACGGAAACGCAAAATTTCCATAAAACGTTTGAATTCCAAAGATACCCGCCAGAAAAAAGGTACAGCTCGCTACGAGCACGATTTCTCAAACCGAAAGTTCCTAACTTTTGGAAAACCCCGAAAAAAACGATTCTGAGGGCGATGTTGGGCCAAGATCGGCTTCAGAAAAAGTCAGGCGGTTGTTAGGTTCGAAGCGGCGAGATTCCGAGTCCTCGACAGAAGTCGATCGACAAAGCTAACGACTGCGTCATGAATTCTGAACGGAGTACGCTCGTTAGAGGCTCCGACCCACCCTAGGGTCACCGTCTTCACACAATGGCCGGCAATATGTGGCGGGCGCTGGCCACAGCTGGCCAGACGTACGACGAAAAAATAATTGGCCGCTGGCGTGCAAAAAACAGACGAAAAAAAATATCGAGCCTTCTCGAATGGCAAAAACTACTTGTTCTTCAGGTTTGGGAGAAGAGCGGAGAATGACGCCGGTAAGCTCTCGCTACCTGGATCATGGGTCCACCTGATATCTTCGAGGCCGTCATGTACACCGAGCGGGTCGGGCCATGACCGACAACAAGCGGGTTGGCCGTGGGTTGAGTTTTGTCGAGATCGAAGGTCCATCGTCGCACGAGCTGATTTTTATCAGCGTGTTTGATAGTTTTATAAGATTATGAAATACGTCAGCTGTGAGTTCGACTGATTGAATAGTTGATACTCAACTTTGCAAGCTGCGTAAGACCTATGCCAATGGGAAAGCGAGGTATCAATACAAACTATTGATTTCAAAGATACCCTCCAGAATTTTTTAGAACACGCTTCCTATGGGCACGTTTAGAAAAAAAAAGTATCAAAATTTTGGAAAAGCCCGAAAAAAGCAAATCTGGGGCCGATGTTGGGCCAACATCGGCTTGAGAAAAACTCGGGCCGATCTTTGGTCGAAGCGGCGAGATTCCGAGTCCTCGACAGACATCGATCGACAAAGCCAACGACTGCGTCATGGATTCCGAACAGAGTGCGCTCGTTAGGGGCTCCGACCCACCCTAGAGTCACCGTCTTCACACCATGGCCAGTGTCATGTGGCGGGAGCTGATCAGGCGTATGATAAAAAACAATTGGCCGCTGGTGTGCACACAACAGAAGACAAAACTTCTCCATCCGTTTCGAATGGCAAAAAAAGAGTTTTTTTCAGGTTTGGGAGGACACCGTAGGACGCCGCCGGCAAGCTCTCGCCCCCTAGACCATAGATCCACCTGATATCTTCGAGGCCGTCATCTAGATTCGTTGGCCTTGCCGGACACCAAGCGGGTTGGCCGTGGGCTGGGTCTATGTTGAGATCGAGCGTGGATCGTCGCACGAGCTGGTTTCTATCACCGTGTTGACAATTTGCAACCAGAAAAAAAACAAATTGCGCCGCCTGCAGCCGTTGGGAAATAAAAAAAGAAATATCAAACATTTTTTCTCTTTTTCCCCACAGCGACGGTACGAGGAAAATTTCGGCTGTTCTTTGAAAGCAATATGCTTGAAAAAAAACTTTCGGATTTCGCGTTTCCATTGGCATAGGTCTGATACGTCTCGTGTACACCCCATTAACAAAACAAATTGCAACGAAAAAAAACAAATGACACCGCCTGCAGCCGTTATAAAAAAACAAACATGTTTTTTTCCCCTTTTTCCCACTAAGGCGGTGGTACAGTATATACGAGAATATCTTCGGCTGTTTCTTGCAAGCAATATTTTTCAAGAAACTTTCAAACCTCGCATTCCCATTGCCATATATAGATATATATATACAAGGAATCTCGGCCGCTGTGAGCGAACCTTAAAATTCCGATTTTATCTTCAACTTTGTCTGGGACTCCGGAAGCCTTCGCTCCCCTGCCTTTGCGCTTGCTTTTTCGACCGCTTTCCTCGACGGTCGCGCGAGCCGGCCTCCGACGGGTGTTCTCCCGTGCGTGCGTGTCGGAGTCTCGCGCCACCGACGAGCCCGCCGATCCCCAACTTGGGGGATATTTGCTGGAAAAAGGAGACACGGACGTTCTATTTTCTGTGGTCCTGGAAATTTGTTTAGGTGTTGTTGCTCCGCGAAGAGCTTCTCGTGACAGGCTTCATCTTACAGTAGTAGTAGCTTTTTACTCTCCGAGGTTCGATCTCTCGGTCTTGCTGATGCTAACGCTTTCTACCGACTGCCTTGATTTGCGGGCCGCCACCATCGGCCTGTTCGAACCCCTCGGTCCTGCCTTTCTCGGTGGCTCCCTTCCCTTGCCCCTGTCTCTTCGCCGGACGACTACATGCGCCTTCTCGGCGTATCGCGCAGTTCTTGGTACCAGATCGTTGCATATCCCCGTGATTTTGCTTTGTTTTTTTGTTGGTTTTTTTTTTAGTACGATTAGTTTTTATAACTCGGCACATCTTCTCTTTTTCCCCTACTAATAAAACTCCGTATTGTTCTAAAAGGTACACGGGTTGCTCGTGTACTCAGGATGCGAATGATTGAAGGGTTCATAATTTTTGCGGAGGATTTTTTATTGATTCACACTGACAGTCCCGTTTTCGACCACGAACTCGAAGAATATTTTGCTGCGATGAGGAGACACGGAGCTCTATCTTCAGTTTGCGCGAAGCCTTCGCTATCGATTGAGTCTTGAACGTTGTCTGGGACTCCGGACGCCTTCGCCTCCCTGCCTTCATGCTTGCTTTTTCGACCTGGATACGTATTGACAGTCTCATGTATTCTTGGATGCGACATCTATAAAAGCTTACCTGGTATTATTTACCTGGTATACTGCTGTATACGTGACAGACTTGATGTTATCTCATTTTCTCTCCGAGGTTTGATCTCTCGGCCTTGCTCATGCTACCGCTTTCTCCCGACTCCCTTGCTTTGCGGGCCACCATCGGCCTGATCGACCACCTCGGTCTTGCCTCACTCGTTGGCTGCCTTACATTGCCCCTCTCTCTTCGACGGACGACTGCACGCGCCTTCTCGGGGTATCGCACCGTTCTTGGTACCAGATCGTTGCATATCCCAGTGATTTTGCTTTGTTGTTTATTTTTTTAGTAAAATTTTGATAACTCGGCACGTCTTCTGTTTTCGCCGGTAGAATGGAATGAAGGTTGTTGGGGAGTATGAATTCGGCCGATTGTTGTTAGTTCGATAAGAAAAAACAACCCATCACATCGGAAGGTATCGTACAGGTGGCCGTACATGCTCGGATTTTTTCCACTACTACTGCAGAGTGAGGCGCGTGGGAATACCAGTACTAACCAACTACAGCAGCAGCAGTAAACAGTAGTTCAGATGTGTTCTACTTCGAATATGTATGTACAAAGCTTTGTTTTCGCCGGTCGAATTGAGTGAAGGTTGTCGGCAAGTCGGCCGGGTGCTGTGAGTTCGATAAGAAAAACCGACCAATCGCATCGGAGGATATCGTACACAGCAGACGTTTTTCACTTGGAGAAAATAATAATATCCAGTCCAGATGCGAGGTCTTTATTTACTATTAATAGTAAAGGGGAGATACGGACCCGCTCAAAAGATACGATCCTTCGTTCCAGGAATTAGATATGACGTTCGGTTGGGTACGATTCCCTGTTGAAAAACGCGCCCAGCTGTTTCGACGAGCACTACTGGAGGTGATCAAGGGTTGGAGACTGCTTGCTCAGACTGCAAGTACTCGCAGTATGTCGGAGTTTTGTGCTGCTGTACCTATACTGCTGCGTGTGCTACACGTAATAC
Organism: Nereocystis luetkeana; assembly: GCA_031213475.1. Classification (NCBI taxonomy): domain Eukaryota; class Phaeophyceae; order Laminariales; family Laminariaceae; genus Nereocystis; species Nereocystis luetkeana. The sequence goes on along the minus strand of JARUPZ010000010.1, from coordinate 329,004 downwards.
TATATCCAACATGAATATTTCGGTATTCGTGGTATGAGAATACTGCCCATGTCGGCAGTACTTTGCGGTTGTTCTGTAATGCCGATCGATATCAGGTACCAGGTATCAGTTATGGGTGTATGATACTGCTCATACCCGCAGTATCTCGATCACTGCCTGTTCTCAGGATTTAGTGCGAGAATGCGCATACAGTACGCGTCCTGTCCTCCCAGTAATTTGGGCGTATACTGCAAGTTGTTGTCTTCTGCGATGACGTACGTATAGCTGCTGCCGTTGTGCTGCTTCTGGTCTTGGGGCTGGGTCTGCACAGCAGCAGCTGCAGCAACCGATCGCAACAGCAGCGATGCCTGCTACTACTCCTGCAGCTGTTGCTGGCATTTTGCATGCTGTGCTGCTGCTGCTATCGCTTTCATGTGCGGGAGAGACCCTCTCTTCTGCACAAGCGTCGTTGGAAGTAGGTACAGCTCGCCGTAGATAGGGGTGTGATATCGGCGTGGGTATTGGGTACTTGGCAACTGGGCAGAAAAAGGGCAGCAATACGACTATCGTAAACACATCATCAAAGTAATCTCAGTTCTGAGAGAATAAGATAGACCTCTCAGAACTGACCTTATTTCTGCCCCCGCCAGCAGCAACTGGGCTCCAAATTATCGATCATGTCCTGGACCAAAATTATACCAGGGGTAGACGGTTCTGATTTTCGGGCCTCAGAGTGGATGGCTGAAAAAGTCGGCAAATAATAACGTCCCAAAAATAGGCTATAAAAGTTGGTCTATAATTCGAGTGAGACAGACACACGGAACTGAGAACTGACACTCGGCATTGCCTCTTCCCTGCACCACTTGGCATTGCCCTGGTCCCGTTCGCAACAAGATCGAATGGTGTACTTATGTCAACTTGCTTCAATATAATCACACGAGTTTAGGCACTGAGGTATATTTTCCTATCCGGAGCATGGGTGCCTGCCGGCACCCATGCTCTTGTAGCTAGGTTTTAACAGGTATTAACAGAGACAAAAGACAAGAGCAACAAGCAGTTCAGCAACTACAAAAATACCCCCCCCCCCCCATGCGGCTACGGCCATGCATGGTGTCGAGTACACCCCCCCCGCCCGACTCCCCTTCCACAATATCCACGCACCAACCTCCGAAGAATCCAACCAAACATCAAGAAAACAAATACTCGGTGCAGCAGTAGTACGTAATAAATATTTGCAGTCTCAAGTCTCAACTACTGATCTTGCATCCAAAGTTGCATACCGGTAATCCAGTTGCATCCATGGTTATGTCACGGGAAAGCGAGAAAACCGGCGGTATATGGAATGTGGAAATATCTGCACCAACAGTATAATATAAAATATTAATATTAATAGTAAGATTGCGGGATGGGAAAACACTTTGTGCGAACGTCGGGATGGGATGGGAACAATTGGTTGGGTGGGATAGGCAACAGTCGGGACGAGAACAAGAGGACACCTTACGTCGGGATGGTAGACTGTGGGAACAGAAACCAGCGACGGAACGGGTTGGGCAATCGCGGACGGGAACGAAATATCGTATGACCCCCCCCCTCCTACAGTACCGTACCGTTCGTTTCCCGACCACATCTTCCCGTCCCAACTTTTACCTCGAGTACCCCCTCGAAAAATCCATGATGTAAACATGCTGGTGTCTGCTGCGAGGTGATACTAATAGTACACCAACTGGTACAGTACAGCGACGCCGCTTACCCATCAGCATCTTCCATGGGTGGGCAGAGTTTCGAAGAGAAATCCAGCGAGAGAAGGGACCACGCAGCAATCACTCCGGGGTAAACCAAGCGAGTGCCTCGCCGCAGCAGGCAGCGAGTCGTCGATAATCTGATCGGTATAAGCTGACAGGTTTCAAAACCTTATAAGGGCGTTTCTATCAAGGGCTACAGACCACGCCGGGACCTAGTATAAGTACCCCATGAGGTATGTGGATAAAAAGTACCTCAAAGAGGTACTTTTAACACTACACGTACCCCAAATAAACAGTACCACTCGTAGTGCACTTCGTTTGTGTCGGCAAGATCCCCACACACATGCCTATCGACGACACATCCGTTCCCGTCCCACAGCTTCCACTCACCAGCACCGCAGAGCAAGCGAAACGGCAAAACTCCCAGCCACGCAAGAAGCAGCCAGAAGCACACGCACAACTCTCCATCTGCGGGCACTACAGGCAGCCAGAGAGGTAAAGAGAGAGAGGCTTCAGAGGTTGGAGCCAGCAAGCCTGGTCGGGAAGTCTTCTACTGCTGCTGTTGCAAGCGCCAAGCCACAGCAGTAACGGACAGGACTTTTTATCCACGTACCCCATGGGGTACTTATAACAGGTCCCGACTACGTCCATCACGAAGCAGCACCACTGCTTCAACTTCGGCGCGGCGCCAGGTTGGGCACCTGGCATACCCCTGAGAGATTTCTTCGTCGACGTGGCCCTTCCTTGTGCTGGTTTTCCGCCGTCCATCTCTCGATGGATATTGATGAGTGAGTAAGGTGTACTTTGATCCTGTACACACATTATTACCTACCTGGTACCTGACAGCAGAAGTACCTTCAAGACCGTAGACAGAGCAAAAGAAACACCGCCGTACCTGGTACTATATTTACAGCAGCAGTACGAGTACGTCCAAGCTCTGCTCCTGAGCAGCATGCAGCAAGCAGCGTTGAAGCAGCTCGTGGCGACACAATGATACTAGTACTGACCGTATAACAAAGTGTAAACTCGTCAACTCCCTACCATGCTACTATTTTAAAATAGTGATGGTAATGAGGCGCGAGCTTTAGTATCTACAGAGTAAGTACTCGTAAAGTTGGGTTTCGTTCGGTAGGTAAAAAAAAAAAAAAAAACGTTGTGATATTTTACGGTTCTATTTTTTAAAATCTGACGTATTTCATAATTTTATAAAATCATGACCCAACCATGTGCGTACACACGTTGCCCCACCTACATCAGCTCGACCAACTCTACACGACTTACAACCGCACCAGCACGTTTACGCTATTATAGAGTGTGCACGTGCACAGAACCCACCGGGACTGACTTTGGTGCCGTGCGCGTTGAGCGCGGTGGACAAACGTGGCCGAAAAATGTTGAGTCACACACACACCTATTTTTACAGAGGAAATAAAGCCAAGGCACCCTCGTGTACGCTTGTACGATCCGTAATGAAGCGGTTTTTTTTCCGCGGAAAAACAAGAAGGAAAGGCTCGCGTGCCTCACCAATGCATCAATAAGTGAAACTCATGGACAGGTACCAGCACTTTTTACGAAAGCGGCAAGAGCCACGAAGGATCCGTACGAAGTATCTGGTAATACTATTAAATAGTATAGTAGTTTCAAACAGATTTTTGCACACGTCGGACAGACCAAGACAACTGTACAGATCACACAGATCATTAGGTGTCACCGATCTGCATCATCTGTACAACCTTCCACGAGACTGGTGTACAGGATCTGAATGATCTGTACATGTTGCAGGAGTAGTGATTTGCTTGGTATTTTCATGTTATTTTGCGTGCGCCCGGGTTTTAGGCCGGATCTTATGCAAAAAAAATTTAGGTGATTATATGACTCTTTACGGAGGCTTCGGGGTATCTGGTCCCATATCTGATCAGATTTTATCAAAATCACGTCTTACCTATGCCAATGGTACAGCGAAGTTGCAATAAAAAGTTTGAATTTCAAAGACACCCGCCAAAAAATTTCAGAACACGCTTCCTATGGGCCACCTAAAAAAAAAAAAAGTTCCTAACTTTTGGAAAAGCCCGAAAAAAGCAAATCTGGGGCCGATGTTGGGCCAACATCGGCTTGAGAAAAACTCAGGCCGATCTTTGGTGCGAAGCGGCGAGATTCCGAGTCCTCGACAGACATCGATCAACAAAACCAACGATTGCGTCATGAATTCTGAACGGAGTGCGCTCGTTAGGGGCTCCGACCCACCCTAGGGTCGTCGTCTTCACACCATGGCCGGTGTCATGTGGCGGGAGCTGACCAGGCGTGTGATAAAAAAACATTTGGCCGCTGGTTTGCACAAAACAGAAGACAAAACTTCTCCATCCGTCTCGAATGGCAAAAAGTAGTCTTTTTTTCAGGCTTGGGAGGATACCGTACGACGCCGCCGACAAGCTCTCGCCCCCTAGACCATGGATCCGCCTGATATCTTCGAGGCCGTCATCTATACTCGTTGGGCTTGCCAGATACCGAGCGGGTTGGCCGTGGGCTGAGTCTATGTCGAGATCAAGGGTCGATCGTCGCACGAGCTGGTTTTGATCACCGTGCTGACAATTTGCGACCAGAAAAACACAAATTGCGCCGCCTGCAGCCGTTGGGGGAAAAAAAAGAAAAAATCAAACATTTTTCTCTTTTTTCCCCACAGCGGCGGTACGAGAAAAATTTCGGCTGTTTTTTTAAAGCCATATATTTGAAAAAAAACTTTTCAACTTCGCGTTTCCATTGACATAGGTCTTATGGGGCCTGTTTGGCGGAAAAAATGTTCCTCCGGGATTTTATCACTCCTGAAATTCCATGAAATGATTTTTTTTGGCAGCCTTTTCTGATCAACTCTGAAAGTGATAAAATTTGGCTTTGCACTAGACCTCGGTGGCATTTTACAATTTTGTCTAGGTTATAGACTGGGTTCATGACGGGTCACGACGCTACATGCTTGGTTACGCTTGTACACAGCTGGGCTCCAACACTTGTGCATCAGCCACGACGGAGAGGGAGGGCATCAGTACCTTGGCCACCATCGTGTCCCTTGCGGCTGCCCAACTGCAGCTGCTCTAGGCTAAACAACTTTGGAAGAATAGGACGAGACTACAGCAGCAGTATCAAAACAATCAAACGGTATTTTTCTGACTACGACCGCCGCAAGCAGCTCATGCTCCGCGAAGGCGAGAGCTCCTTGCTGGTCCAACGACTAGCAAACCCCTTACGCAGCTCCCCAGGGGGTTCCACATTCCGCTGCTTCCTTCGAGGAGCTGGTGGTGAAGGTTGATCGCCCAACCCGGCGTGATTGACTCTCGTTCGTGTCGTGGTCCACGTGGAGTTCAAAATGTCGGTTGTGTTCTGTTTTTTTAGTTCTCCCATGAAATAAAACCAAAATCACGATAAGACGGCACATGGCGCACCGATCTGGTGTGGCTTTTTGCCGGTGGAAAATCCGACTTCCTGCCTTTTTCAATCACTCGAAAAAAATTGCATAAGACCCAGCCTTAGTAAGCAACTTGCAATCTGATCTGGCACGATCTGCGTGATCTGCAGACGTTTCCACGTGCTGATCTGTGGGATACACATGGTGAATAACAAGAGTTTTGCATGGGTGCTGGCGATGCCGGCACCCATGCTTCGGACAGGAAAAAATCGATGGGTGTCAATTCGTAGTACTGCTGGATGTAGTTGAAGTTGAAGTTGAAGTTGAAGTTGAAGTAGCTTGCTGTTACCTCAATCGTAAAAAAAATATACAGTCACTTCTTCTGCAGTGTCACACGTCCAGAACCAATGCAATGCCGAGTGTTGCAGAATGCAATGTCGAGCAATCCAAAAGTATGTACGTACTCGTATAGAAAAGTATGTGCTTTTTACCATGCCAAGTGTTGAAGGATGAAATCGCCCTCAGAGGCTATATACTTTTCAGATTCGTTCGCTTATTATGTGCAGTTCTTGTCTCTCCATTCCCAGTGTTGTCTCAGATTATGTATCTCTCTTGGTCCAATACAAAAACAACAGTACATACCCAACCTAAACCTAACCCGAACATGATGTGACTCTGTGTTGCGTGGTGTGCTAATGGAGCTGTATCGTACCCATAGCAAGCAGCATACTGATCCTAAAGTAATTTCGATAATCGAAACACGTATCATCGGAAAACTTACAAACTTACTGTAAACTAACGATAACATTGTGGTATCCAATTTTAGCAACCTTATAAATGCTCACCAGGTACAGTTCAATTGTTATTAGCATCATTGTTCTATGTCATCAATGAGGGTTGAGATTTTGTATGAATCGCAAAAAAAATTTTTTTGTGGTACGTTTTACACTTGGTCTTATTTTGCTCACCCCTGTCCCGGGAAGTAAGATTATGTGCTGTTTTTTTTTTGTGCCCTGATCGCACGGAGATATGGTCGACTTTTCTGTTAGCACACAAACATGGTGTTACTCCGCGACGGCGCTAGTAAGGGCCCGTCTTAACGAGAAATATTTTTCATGATAATCGAATACTTCGTAGGAAAAAATGAATCTGATTTGATTTGAATAGAATTTCGTGCAAAATTTGCCTTCGGGTCCTATCGAGGAATACCGTATTTGAAAAATAATCGAGTAACGCAGAAGGGTCCTTCTTTCCTTCCTTCCTTCCTACCTACCAACACCCGAGGGTGACCAACGCGGCGAGCAACGGTCCGCATCCTCCCCATGGCGCCGCGGTCAGCGGAAGATTGTTTCTGCCGGCACCGCCGAAGAGGCTATCGCTCTTGGGACGTCTTGGGTGGCTGGTGCAGCCCCGAAGCCCCACGCAGGCAGCAGCGACGGGGATACAGCGATCGAAATTCTGAGTGAGGTCGTGACCTGATCGGTGCTCGTGTGGTTTGCGAGGCAAAGAGGGATGAAAAACTGGGTTTGCGACGGCCTTGTAAATTTCTGAGGCGCCGCGGATGGTCTACTCTGTGCTAGGGGCCGTCGGACCTCGCGCTGCGGCTGCTCCTGTGGTCCTGTCTCTCGGGAATGGTGGATCTCACCTGTGAAGCAGCCGACGACACGGCTCAAGTTTGCGTGGATTGCTTCGGTTTCAGGAACATACCACGTCGAGTTGGACAAACTCCCCCAATCGAATAGCACGAAGAGCAAAAAGTAACCCGAAAGACTTGTTGTCGAATTCGTTTTTTTTCGTTATATTCTATTCAAATGTCAAAAGACCTGCTTGGTGATTCACTTTTGGACCAATCAGATGCAAATCAAATCGAACGGAAAAAATATTGGAGGAGTATATCATCAACATAAAATCTCGCTAAGATGGGCGCTAACAGCAGTAACACTTGTTGGGTGTTCGCAAGATCGATTCGGTAACATTCTAACATAATGTTCGAACAATTTCACCTCCAACGATGATACAGCAACATAATCTTAAATCCACATTGTACTTTGCGGCAACAAAGTATATCCTTAAAGCCAGATCTTTGATTCCACTAACATGATAACATGACTGCAAACCCTTCGGCGTTTGGGTAACACCCTAACTTACTGCGGTGTTACATCGCGACCAGCTCCAAAGGTAACTTGCAAACTTTCGGCAAGCGTTACGTTATCCGACCTTATGTAAAAACAAGGGGGGCTCGAAGATCGTTCGAATAACAAAATGTTACGGAAACCACGATCATCACTACTAACTTTATGTCAGCAATTTGGCAAATCGAGAGGATAGTGATCCGGGCATGTTAGTTTGATATCGCTCGAGTCTGGGCAAATCCTAGCATTGTGTTGCGATGTTTGTGCACGCACCGATCACAGCGTAACGGCACATCGTTTCCCACAGATGCAGGGTCGCATGTTCACACCTTATTATGGCATACCCTGATCTCGAACAACTCTCCGGAACATGCGCTCTACTTTTTTCAGGTCTTCCAATGTCGACGCTCCGGACATCATCCGGCGGAGCGGTCGCCACTCAAGCCTTCCTGCCCGTTTTAGGTCTACTGGAGATGACGCCGTCCCTGCTGGAGGTAAATGTAGAGGCAGAGGCAGAGGCAAAGGCAGAGGAAGGGGTAGAGGCGGAGGCAGAGGCAGGGGCAAAGGGAGAGGCAGAGGTAGAGGGCGTGGACGTGGGTCGGGTACTTCGCCACCCGAACCCCCGTCGGGCCGAGCGCCGCCTCGTCCTGCTGAAGCCCGCCAGCGAATTGCCGCCAGGAGGAGAGACGAGTCTCCAATGACCCGGGAGCGGCGTCTTGCTGACAACCGCGAACGAATGGCTGCCAGACGGGGGGCCGAGTCTCCAATGACCCGAGAACGGCGTCGTGCTTACGCCTGCGAGCGAACGATTGCCAGGCGGAATGACGAGTCTCCGGTGACCCGAGAGCGGCGTCTTGCTGGACACCGCGAACGAGCTGCTGCCAGCCGGAGGGACGAGTCTCCAATGACCCGAGAGCGGCGTCTTGCTATCCACCGCGAGCGAATGTTTGCCAGGCGGCATAGCGAGTCTCCGATGACCCGAGAGCGGCATCTGGCTGACCGCCGCGCACAAGTTGCTGCCAGGCGGAGAGATGAGTCTCCAATGACCCGAGAGCTTCGTCTTGCTCGCGTCCGCGAGCGAATGTTTGTCAGGCGGCATGGCTTATCTCCGATGACCCGAGAGCGGCGTCTTGTCATCGATCCTTCACGTAAGTCTGCCGAGCAGCGGGGTGAATCTCCATCGATCCGAGAGCTTCTTTTCAATGCCGATCACTGTAGACAGGCCGCCAGGCGGCAGATGCAGGCTCTCTCGAACGAAGACTGGTGTCGTACAGGTGGCCGTGGTCCAAGGGCTGAGGCGTTACAGGTGCAGTCTCCTCCCGAACGCGATCGAACGGCTCCCGAGGGGCAGGAAAAATCTCCGTCGACCCAAGAGAGATATCTTGCTGCCGAAATTAGTAGCCGGGCTGTCACGCTGCAGGCGCTGACTCCTGCCGAGCGCTATCTGCAAGCCGCCAGGCTGCAGTATCATGAGTCTTCGTCGACCCAAGAACATCCTCCTGCTGCTGCCGAACGCGATCGAGATGTTGCTCCTGGCGCAGACCCCTTCTAACCTCCCGTTTTGTTTCACAGCAGGGTTGTTTGCTCCCACGACGCGACCGCGCTGAAACTACTACTAGTGCTGTCGTGTGGTGTTTCTGCTCCATGCATAGTATCGCCAACTCTGTTGAATGTCCGGAAGGATGGGGTGAGTTATTGTGCGCCCCCAAGAGCTTCACCATCCGGCACGGTGGTGGGAACAGCAGTGGTTGCTCGGCGAGAGCAGAACCGCCATCCAAGAAAACCACGATGACCTCTTACCGCCCACGGCGACTACTGTACCTCGAACAGTCACCCCGATGAGGGGCTGCGCGCGGAGGAAGAAACGCTCTTCGCGTTAGACCAACAGACGCCGGGGCAAGGAAAACATCGGCATCGGCATACATGTATGCAGCAGTATGTGCTTTTTCGGGCACCGAAGAAACGGTAGGCACGGTGCCTTCCCCGGCACAGGTGCTAGAAGACCGGTCTTGTTGGGCTTGTCGATACCTATTTTGGCCTTGATTTACCAGTTTTAGCGTACAGGGGTTTTAGTTTACGGAGGCGGTCTGTCAAGGGGTTGAACCGTGGTCTCCTAGCATAGTTGGTGTCAGATGTGCTCCTCCTGCTCCCTTTACCCTTTGCCGCTTGTGCGGTAAAGCGTCATTTTGTTTACGCGGGTTGATACGGAGCGAGGGCGGTGGGCTAAGATGCCCATGGCGGTTGGTACACAAGTACGCGACATCTCACGAGAGCTTTAAGAGGCGTTTAATTTGGGCAGGGCAGAGCGATTCCTACTGTAGACTACATTTCAATTGTTTCTTTCAACTCGAGTTAAGGTCGAACCAAAGTGTATTAACTCCCAATGTATTTAGTGCTGTCGCGTGCTGTATTGCCTTCAATGGAATTTAGGGTCAGGATGTGGGATGTACCGGTATACGAAGCTGTGGGAGCCCCTCGTAGATAGTTTTGATGCTTCTGTACGTCGTACACGCCAAGTTTTGAAGGTGTGTTTGCCTTTCTTTTCGTGACGAACGAAATTTTTTACTCCGTACCAGTACACGGTTGTCCTCATTTTTCGTTTTCATAAGTTTTGTTTTTGTTGTTAACTTGGAACGAGTACGTACGGCGCACCCTTTCGCACTGCACTGCAAGAGTTTTTTTTTGCACTTCTGATATTTTCCTCGTTTTTCACACTCTTACACTTGACTTGCGGATATTAATAGTAGGGGTAAACGTTAAGGTCGAAACACACGACAATGGAGGTTGACTCCACTCGTGTCTCGTCCAAAAGGGAAAACCTGAATTTACTCTTGTCGTATGTCCATTTTTCTTATTTCGATTGGTACTGCTAGAGGTCCTTGCGCGGCCAGGTCGGCGAGAGAGAGCAGCAGCAGCAGCAGAAATGGCAGCCTGCTGTTCTGAAAAAAACTACGATGTAAATCCAGTATGTATGCATCATTCGCCATCGCACGTATTATGTGTACGTCTTAGGGGGATGGGGGGGGTGAAAGACGAGAGTAATGTCCAAAAGGGGCGTGTCGAATACCAGGTACATACCACGGTAGGTGCATGTTGATAGTATGGGTGTGTTCCATGTGAGCTACCGGTTCCTTTGGAGAAGGACTCAAAAATGTTTGTCGTGAAGCGGCCCGGGACGCAGACGTAGGGTGAAAATTGGACGCAAAACGACTTCAAAATCGGGTTATTCGTCATACCATGTTGGTCGGGTGTGTATAATCAGATCAGCACTTACTTCAACGCCCCGGACACCCGAGGAGCTGAGAGTTGGCCCCCCTTCAGTATGTGTTGTGTCAGTTTTCGACATCCGTTGCGGTGTGGGCGGGAGTCGCCTTCGGTCGTGTAAGGGATGCAGTGCGCACGTCGGTCCTGCATGGAGTGAGTGACACTCGCCGGGACAGACAGATAGACGTCATTCGTGCTTGGAACAAAAAAAGGAACTTCCGGTTGAGACATCCCGGTTGACGCTGGGAAATTATCGATACGGCCGGGTGTGGGTGCTGTCGCGGGGGCGTCACATCGTCGCGAAAAACAAGAGCCGCAGACGGGGGAGGAAACAGAAGCAGTCTTTTATGTACGAGTACATTGTTTGTTTTTCGTGTTCTTGGGTTCGTGTTTTTTTTTTTCAGTTTTAGTTTTTTTTTTTAGAGAGGTAAAAGCTATGTGGTCACAAAAGTACGACAAGAAAATAGTACGTGAAGCATACGGAACAAACAAAGACGATGCCCGCATTATTACTTATATGGCAGCACCTGCCAACCTTATAAACACACGCCCTTAATTGGTAACGTCGCGATTATTGGGGAGGTTTAATTTGTTTAGTACGTTGGAAAACATGTCTTTCTTTCGTTGATAGGGCTGTGCTGTCATGTCATTCAGTGTTTGTTTATTTTAGTTTTTGGGTTAGGGTGTGTCTTAACTCCCACCAAAGAGCATGGGAACGAGCGGAACGGAACGAGGGCTGTTCGTGGTCATTCATTCCGTTCCTACCTAAAAAAACGTGTTTGGGTCCTTGCAGAATCCTGGGCCTCGCCAGCCGAATCGGCACGAACGGTATATTTTGCACATGCCAAAGCAAATTGGTGTCCACATTCATCTTCGGTGGTGTCCATGTACATCAAATAGTCTGCTATTTGTTCCCGTTCGGTCGGGCCGTTCGGTCCTCCCAAACAAGAAAAAGGGGTGCAACCCTTCTTCTTCCTCTTCCTAGATACCTGGTATACTGTTTTCCTCGGGCTGCACTGAATCTATTCGTTTCCGACAACCAATCAACACCAATTCATGCGGCAAATAATATTCCATTCGGTTCGTTCCAATGCTCTCTGGGGGGGGGGTGAAGACACACCCTTAGTGTGAACAATGGTTTTGTTGGAATCTTCGTGCATGAAACACATCTAATAATAGTATCGTTTTAACTCGGCTGGAAAGAGGGGGAGAAAGCCAAGAGCGATCGAGGGGTGGTAGGGGGGGGGGGGAGGGGAGGGAGGGACGGAGAGAGGGAGGCAGGGAGGGTCAGCCACTCGGAAGGAGCCGAGGGGGGGTGGGCGATTGGTCATGCCCTAGCAGGAGTACTTATTACGGGGGGTCATAGTAAACAGGACCTACGGTACAAACGAAAAACAATACCAGGTATATTGTTCACCTATTTTTACTAACAATATTTGGTCCGATTTACTATCATGGTCCTCCGTAATAGTATTAATAGTAGTGTAGTTATTATTAGTTCACGAGGAGGCGCGAGTGGCCAGCAGTTTGCTGTAGATCTTAAATGTTCGTCCCGCGATCACAGACGGTCTCCTTTCGGTCAGGGCCCCTAAATGAAATGCTGCTCGTCTTCTTGAAGATGCCGAAAATGGTACTATTACTGGGGTACTGTAGTATTATAATAGAGCCTACACAATGAGTCGTAAGGTTAAGGTTGTGTTCGACGACGGAAGGGGGAAGCACACACGAGACAGGCGGCGCCAAGTGGAGCTGGAACTTGACGAGGGTGGGTACGACGATGAGCGATGTCCAACGGCTAGGTCAGGCTTCGTTTGAGGGAAAACCAAAAGGTCGGAGCTCCTGTGTGTTAGCGGACACATACACGCTTTTCGAACATCGGCGCGAGAAGCCGTTAGAAGAAGTTTTAGGCCGAAAGAAGAAGCCATTGTATCTCCAACTCTATAGGCATGATGAGCTTTTACCCTTCGATACCACCGCGAACAGCATTCAACTAGAAATCCAACGATTCATACCTGGTACATGTCTCCCAGACCTAGGAAGTTCGAAGGGGGTTACGTGATACGTGCATGTCTTTTACATTCAGAATAAGTACCACAGGTATGCGGCACCTTTGTAGCGAAGCAATGTCACGAAAAAGACCACCACCCACGCGTTCGCCACATCATGATCCGGCCAGCCAGCCAGCCAGACTGCCAAAAAATGAAACGCACCTTCTATTATTTAGCATTACAACAACATCATGTCGGCATCCGTGGGCATTCATGCATGTATGTATGTGTCCAGAACGACTCTATTTACCTGCTCCTTGGGCAAGGCCGGGCGTTGACAAACGACGCCCGCCTTCGAGTGTTTCCATCGCGGCAGCCTGCTTCAACACCAGACAGGCCCTACAAATGACCGGATTTATGGCCGCCGCTGCCAAGGAGCCCACTGGCAAGTATCCCCCAAGAAGCCCGAGAGGGGCCGAGGAGCCCAAGAGGCCCACGGGGCGCTTCAACCAATTATTGTATCGAACCGCCAATACTATAATACCCCTAAAAGCTACCGGTACTACACGGATACACGGAGGAGACACCGCGAGCCCAGGGTTTACACACCATCCCTAACCCCTAGGCGCGCTCGGACTGCTGCACGGGAGCAGCCACTCACCCCCCCCCCGCGCGCCGAAACAAACCTGCGCACAGGTGCTCCTGCGCACGCCATTGCTTGCATTGCCTTGTCTTGTCAGCTTGTTGTTTTGATTATTATCAAACGCTAACGCTTAGAACAAAAAAAAACACACACACAAACACAAACACACCCATGGGAAATCGGGGGGCAACAGAAAAGGGAAAACGGTGCTCACGCTTCGCGCGAAACAGAGCCAAGACAAAAACAAGCTATATACCAAGCAAGCAAGCACCGCGGCGGGCATCGGGCGTCCGGAGCGCCGTTTCAAACCGCCATAAGGCGACGGACGCCGTACCTGGCGGGAACAAAAAAACACGTACCGCCACCTTTTGTTGAATCAACGATACTCGTCACTACTGTACTTTCCACCAGTCAGAAAACGCGTGGCGAAAAACAGGCCATGCAGAAAGAAGACTGCCGTGCGAGCACGGAATCCCTTTATTTATCACGTCCTTTTACGTCCTTCCTGCCTAGCGACACCTGCCTACCTAGCAGCTATTTCTGACGACCAGAAACACTACACTACCGTCAACACCGTCCCCCGCGCGCACAGAAAGCTGCTGGCCCGGCGCGGCCCGGCTGCAACGCCGAGAGGGAAGAAATGGACCTCCACTGCTTACCAGCCATTTAACATTAAAAGCTATATTCGGCCTGGGCTCGTCCATGTGGCACCTACCGATACTACACCGAAACAACCCAAACCCGACGGGAAGCAAAACCCACCAGCGACCGGATAACCTCGCCATTTCGAGGGCCAGCAAAAGCCAGCAGCAACGGACGAATCCCGCCATCCCGAGAGCCAGCAAACCCAGCAGCTACCGACGAACCCCGCTGTTCCAACCGACACTAAACTAGAAGAAGTCTAGACCACCATTCACCTCCGCCCCGCCGTCTTTGTCCTTCATTTTGACCACCACGCTCATGCACGCAGCCCGATTCCTACGGCAAAAAGCTAGGCGTGGGCTGCTACACACACACCAATAAAACACGATACTGTGCCCCAATGGGCGGGGTGGGAATCAGATGCCAACTTGAGGTCATGGGCACTTCAAGTAAGGCATGGCCAGATGTTGCCCCTTTCATTTTCACGAACAGGGATAAGCGGGCGCTTGCTCATGGCTGGTGGGCACGCTCCCGGTCCCGTCCTCCGTACTCGATTTCCGCTTCCTGGGGTCAAACCGTCTCCTCTTTTTCCTTTTCCTCTTCTTCCTCTTTCGAAGTCCAAGCACAAAAACACGAGCAGCTATGTTACCCCCATGGCTTTTGCTTCCCAAAATAAGGCAATGAATGTCACATCAAGAAAAAAACATGACTTTCCGCTTCCAGAAAGAAGGGCAAATCGACGTCACGTCAAGACAAGCCACCCAAAGGGCACACACACAACAGCCCCTCGCTTTATCGCTTTTTATCCGACAACTTCGGCCATGACATCCTCTAGCGTCGTCAAAGCACCGTGTGTCACCATCGATCGGAGGCAGTCCTGCGAAAGAAACATGGAAGGAGGGGGGGTGGGGGGGGCGAGACGTGGCAATCGACATCGCAGGTCAGCACTGATGAGCTACACCGGTACCTGATATCATACCAGACATGTCTCGCACAACGCCACGTACCACATACTGATGATGAACTGATCTATAGCATCTGGCCCACCCAGCACAGATAAGCTTACTCGGCTGCGCTAATAGGAGAAGTTGCAAGGGTTTAGTACGTTACAGCTGTAACACGTTCTACCTGATTTAACAAGTTGCGTGATGCATCGATCGCTCATTCCCCCTGTCAATAGGAGGTGGCCAGACAACACGAAGTTAAGTGATTCAACTAGAAGCAAGCTGGCGCTTTCTCGGAATCGTGTTGTACTACACGCCCCAACAAAACAAGCTGGATGGGTGCAAAAACAAACAACACGTCCACACCCCTTAGTGCTGGCGCCGTTGCTATTCGTGCCGTCTGGGCTTACTAGTATCACTAGTAAACAGCATCTACCATAGCACAACAGCGTCTACTGTATACTTCAGTAGTACTGCAGCACACAAAATCTACTGCAGCACAGCAGTGTTTTCAAGGCGCAACCGTATCCACTACGCACTGCAGCAGAACCGCCTCGCCTCTACTGCAGCACAGCAGCGCCTGACCTACAGCCTACAGATCGACATACCGTACCACGAGCAAAACACGTAACCCTTTTAGCACTGCAGTGTACATGTACCGAAATCTGACTCTAAAGCCAAGTGTTTCGTCCCCATAATGGCAGTGCACTCCTAAACACCAGACGCGCTCAGATAACATACCCCCCCCTAAACACGTTCCCAAGCTCAACATACTCCCCTCTACAACGGAAAGAGCACAAACGCCGAGCGGTGCGGTGCGGTGCGGTGCGGTGCGTCTACGGAAACACGCGAACGAGATGTTTCCCGAAAGCACGAGTTCCGTGTGGGGCTCGTGCTTCGGAGAAAATCGACCCGGAAAATCATCCCAGGCGGGTGTCACGTACGAATACCATGAATACCACGTCTTGTGCATTACAGGTGCGGTACATGCATCCCTCGTGTGATGAGAGGCGTAACATAGACACACGGTATTTATGAATGTATGATATGCCAGTGCTGCTCGGGCATTAAGCCCTCCAGCTCAACATACCTGCATGCCTACGCACAATACATACTACTCTCCCCTCCCCCCCCCCAAAAAAAGGGCATTTGCATATTAAATACTCAGTCAAAAACGGCCTATACATTTCAGCCCCAGAGAGTAGCAGCAGATAGCAGCAGATATTAGGTGCGCATCATATTCACAGAAAAGTTACCTGTTAAACGGATTCGCTGTATGACAAAGTACCAAGTATACCAATACACACGATGCAACAGAGCTAGGCAATACCAGTACACACCTTGATCTCGCCGACGAAACCCTTCAGCTCCACAATTTCCGCCCCGAACACGAACTCGATGTACCTCTCGGGCTTCGCTTCCTCGCCATAGTCCACTCCATCGAGAGCCTCCACAGCCAAGTCTCGCAGTTCGGCTGCTGCGGGGTCCTTGATCTGAAAGGGCATCGTCGAGCGGCATCATCGAGGAGTCAACGAGGGATACCGCGTACCAGGTACTGGGCACTACACACAGAGAGTTGACCCTTTTAGGACCGCAGTCCCGTTTGGGGGATAAACTACTTGGAATTTGAGTGTTTTGTCCCCAACAACGGGACTGCTCTCCTAAAGGGGTTAGCGGGGGATATCGCAAACACTCTACTGAAACAAAAAACAAAAAACAGTACGCGCCGATAAGCGCACATACGGTTCGACTTGTCGACATTCCGACATTTCAAGCGGCAATCGGAGTGTAAAAATCTCCAAACTACACTCACCCCGAGGATGGCCTTTCCCACTTCGAGCATCTCGCCCGTCAGTATCAGATCCATTCCGATACATGGTACCAGGTACATCTGTTTTCCTATTAATAGTTACATCACAAGTTTTGTTGTGTCGACATTCCGATATTTCAAGCGGCAATCCAATAAGTCTGTTTTCCTACTGTAGTTACATCATAAGTTTCGCTATGTCGATATTCCGACAGGCATTCCAAGAACTGAGCTCACCCCGAGGATGGCCTCTCCGGTCTCCGGCATCCTGCCCATCATGAAGCGGATCCACGCGGCGTTGGCAAGGGCGATGACCTTAGTCGGGAGCCCCTTCTCGCTAAGTTCGATGACCTGTACAGCGGAACGGACGAACGCGAAGCAAAACACCCCCAGCGGTCGATCAACACATACCAGGCACGAGGCACCTCTACATCGACACCAGCGGTCGATTTGAGCTCCCACACCACGCATGTACGAAGCCACGAACCCATCTATGATTCCACGGCTATAGGCAGATGCGAAGAGTACCGCAGAGAAAGCACGCAAGTACGACCCGGTGACACATGCACACGAAGCCCATGGACCTACGAACTCAACACTACATAGATGTAGGAGTTAGGGTCCATGGAACATACGCAAAAGAGAATATCACAGCACCCACTGCCTCTAGGAGAACGCACGGAATACACGAGAAACGGAACATTCTGGAGTAGAATGGAGTAATGGTCCCCCTATAGTGATGGTATGGAGTGCGCCAGCCAGCAAATACCGGCACCATAGAGGGTTAGACCACTGCTGGAGCCGAATTCATGAGCACTCACAGCTTCCTTGAGTGTGTTGGCCATCTTCTTAGACCCATCCTCTGCCAGGCGCGTAAGCTTGTCCTTGATGTACGGGTTACCTGTGGCGTGTCACAACATGCCATACACCGCGGCGAAAAGAAAAGCACACACATAAAAAATGACACACATCACGTCCTCAAAATTCACGTTATAACCGGCAAGCCCAGAGACATACCAGCTACCAGATATACTTCGAAGGCGGTAACTTATTCGCGAATTAACCGGACCCTCTTCAACCCGAGGTTCACGAATCGGACAGGTCATCGACTGGTACGTCATTATCTAGATATATCAGGCCAGGTAGCTTCCGGCTCTGTATGATCTGTCAGCAGCTTACTACGCTGCTGGGTGGGAGTCGTATAACCTGCATGATGATCTACTGTAGCACATGAATCCCGGGTTGTATCTGCCCTATAAGGCAGATCCTGCACAACATAGCATAACGTGTTAGGGTTACGACGTAGATGATCTATGTGTAGATGATCTGTTCGAGGTACGCGAGGTTTCCCATTAACCCCTTTAGCACTGCAGTCCCGTTTGGGGGACAAACTCCTTAGAACTAGACTGGTTTGTCCCAAAAAAGGGACTGCGTTCCTAAAAGGGATAAAACTAAAAAAATGTGGAGTGGCCTCCCAATGCTTTTTGGTAGGAGAGACCATAGTATGCTGGTCCAAACGCCTCGCAAAAAGTCATGCACGACCCTGCCAACTCTCATGGCGCCTATTAATAGGCGCCTCAAAAACCAACTGATACGTCTTGTACCTTGATGCGAGTACCGGGTATAGAGTACACGGGGTGAAACAGCCAATAGCATGTATGACAATGATAATACTACCGTGTGATTTACCCAACCTATGAGAAACGCCTTCCTAACGACATAGTATCATAAAGCGAAAGCACGCATACCCAAAACGAAAATGTAACCGGTGTATGGCACCCCTCGGGTACTCGCGGCCAACAAGTAGAAAACCCTCTTAAAATCGAATCTGGAAAACCAAACCTTGCGTACTCGCGAGTGATTTAGCTCTTTTTGTAGGTGTGGCTTTTATTATAGCATATTGAACGCCATACAAATGAAGTGTATGGCTTATTGAATTCCCATCATAAATCGTATAGTTTCTAGTATGACCATACTAGAATGCCATACAACTAACAGCCCCCGAAAATCCGGCGAGCATTGAGCGCTGCAACGTACCAGCACCGAAAATTTGCAGAGTTGATTTTTCTGAAAGAGGCACGTAAACCCTCGACATACCTTACCATACTACCAGTAACCAATACCAGGTATGTAACTGAAAATGTAACCGAAAAAGTAACCAAAAATGTAACCGTAGAGTCATGATGTGGTATGTAATTTATGGCGCACCGAAACGCTCGACGAGCTTTTTCTGGTAGGTGCTCGTGTCCACCCCCGGCACCGGCAGGAGGGTCGGGGAGATCTCCTTGAAAAACTGCCCGATGAAACCTGTTCAAGTCACGCCGCCAACGATCGATCACGGGTTGAGCGTAAGGGAAGGGGTTAGCATCACAGAGGAGACGCGCGAATGGTACCGGTACTGCTGCAATAGACGACATCAGCGAGGCCCCTCGTTCATCGCATCGGCTTCAGGGCAACACAAATGCAAAACGACGCCATCGACAACGAGGCAGGGCATGGGCGAGTGGAAGACTACCAACATGAAACGTTATCAACAGGTAGATCAGCATCCAAGACTTGCCCGTACCTGGTATTATAGCTCCCATAACCTCTCGCAAGTCTGAAAGAGAACAAAAAAAAAAACAAGCGAAAACCAATACTCGTACCACGGCGCTGTAGAAGCAATCCACCGATATACTTCTGATCACCGTCCCGCCGCCCAATGAGCGGCAAGTCACGATATGGCGACAACATCTACAGGTATTCGGTACGGAGGACACACTTCAAGAGGTTTTTCAAGTAAAGTGCCTGCATTTATCCCTAACCCTAACCCTTTTGTATTCGTTTTAGCGACCACGGACGCAACATTGGCTACAACTCCACCTGCAACACCAAACAACTTCAACGGTACTACCAACAACACCACAACTAAAACCACCACCACCAGCCACCTGCCACACCAAACCACCCCATCACCCACACAACCACCACCACACCACACCACACCACACAAGCACCACCACCACTGCCAACACCACTTCCAACGCCAACAGCAGCAGCCCCGCCACCGCCACCACCACCACCACCACCAACTTCAATAAAGTACCCACCTGTACTTCAAGCTCAACTCCACGACGGGAAAAAAATAAATCCCACTGGACAAAGACAGGCGCAAAGGGAAGGCTCACCCGAAATAAGAGGGTTCGCCATGGCGTCGTCAACGTAGTTGTAGCCGCAGAGCACCGATATGTAAGAGAGACAGCTGTGTCCCCCATTCAAGAGCCGGAGCTTCATGAACTCGTACGGCTTCACGTCCTTCACCACCAGCGCCCCCACCTGCCGCCGACCCAACGGTAACAAATTACCGCCCAACGGTAAAAAAAAACGGCGGTTACATGACGGTTACATTTTCCTGCCCAGCGGTAACAAAAAACGCTCGTGAAACAATTGTTCCCTGTCCAACGGCTTACATGCTCCAGCTCAACGACAACAAAAAAAGGCGGTTACCCAATCGTCCCCTGCCCAACGGGGTTACACATATTCCCGACCACCAGCAGCAAAATCACGGCGTTTTCAGATATCGTTAACCCCGCGATTTCGAACACGACCAATCATGGTTGACTCAAAAATGAGAAAATTTTGGGTATTCTACTGCGGCAAAACGAACGGCGTTACATAATATTGCTGAGCCCATAGGACGACAAACATGTCGCAACACAGCGGCATGCACATCGAGCGAGCATGCACACCGTGATTTCTCTACCTCGTGGCAAAAATACCTCGTAGCAAAGCTTCTTCAGCGAAGCTTCTACAAACAAAGCTACTGAAGCAAAGCTACTGAGGCAAAAGCTACTGCAGCGAAATCTACTGTACTAAAGTTGGCAAAACTACTGTAGCAAAGGGACTGCAGCAAAGCTGCTGGGACGAAGTTAGCAAAGCCACTGCATACGACGGACGACAAGCAACGGTCCTGTGGTGTGCGCGCGGTATACCTTGTCCCACTCCGGCATCCCGTTGCAGAAGTTGTCCTCGATCACCCACTGCGAGAAGTCTTCCGCGATCACTGGCCAACTGTCCTTCACCATGTAGTCCCTGCATCATTGGTACGGAAAAGCCAACGACAAAAATCCGGTGAATCCAACGGAACAAAATACAGAAAATCTCAAGACAACATCAACGGTAAAACCGACAGCATAACCAACGGGATATCCAACGGTCAAGAGATACAGTAAATCCAACGGTGGAAACAACGAAGTAAAAACTAAGGGTGAGTTAGATCGTGACGTGTCCGATGTACGTACAGGTAATGATACAACCAATGATCAACGGTACTATTAATACCAACACCACTACAACGCACACCCAAAAGTGCGCTAAACCGAAGGTGAGTAGCCGCGGCAACTACGAGGTCGGGGGGGAGGGGGGTTGGGGGGGGGGGGGGGGTGCGATATGTTCCCTTAAATAGAGTCAATACGAGACGCGCAACGTTAGAGTCAGTAGCTATCACTATCAAAGAGCATTCAACAGTCTACCTGGTACAAAATACTAGAGGGACGGGAAGGAAACGAGATTGCACTTCCCGCCAAGACTAACAACAGCATCAACGGCGGCCAAGCGCCCTCCCGCTGGGACAACGGCACGCAGATTTCATTATAAAGAGATAGCGTACGGGCCTATACATACCGTATGACCCGTGTTATACTATTCGTAAGATGACACACACACCCCGGGACGAACGTCCAAGCCAAGTCTATCCGAATCACGCCTTAAGGGCCTCGGGCACCTGCAACGAAAATCGTGGCTTCGGACAGCTCCGAGATATTTCCATACACGCATCGCTCGGCGTTTGCACCTTCTCATTGTCAATAAAACCATCTTCCACTTTCGCCCCGAGGGGGTGTGTTATGTTATCACCCTAGTGTGATAGTAGGGGGTGTGTTATGTTATCACCCTAGTGTGATAGTATTATAGTACCAGGTATTATATGCGATGTTCTCCGCGGTGTCATATGTGGCCACTGCGGCCTTGTTAACATCGAGATAAGTTGAATCGGTCCATTTCGCCGCCGCGTCCGGATATTTGTGGCATCATGCGTCAATGTGTCCCGTCGCCCGTTCCCTCTGCAGTCCGGAAAAGGTGCATACATACTGCTGTACTGTACAAGTACGAAAATGCACGTATGATACAACATCCGTGAACCTGGTGTGTGCTGCTCTCTCGAACAAGATGCGCATTTAGCTGGCGCAACCGCTCACAGGCCACCGAGGAACGTTGGACCGCACCATTCGCCGCGGCTTGGGACGCGGCGGCGTGGAGTTTCCGTGACACTAAGGACATGGTGACCGCATTTAAAGTGACAGACACCGTCCAATGCGATTCCAGCGTCTAGCGGCGTTCAAAAGAGCTGGTGGATCGAGAGACACTGCACCCTGTCCAGTCGCCTCTGGCTCGGGACGTTCGTGGAAACATTGTGGCATTATACTAGTAACGTGATACATACCAACTACTGCTGTTACAACCGCCATCCGGTTCGCTCGCACCTGGCAACGAGCTCGATGTGCTCCACTTCCGTCATAGGGGTGATGCGGTCCACCATCGTGTTCGGGAAGGTTGTGTTAGACTCCACCCACTCTCTCAGCTCGGCGTTCACGTAGCCCGCCATCTGCAACACCACGTGCTTGATCTGTACCACCAATGAGGCGTTTTTCAGTCAACCGGGGGTTGGGGGGAAAGGAGGGGAGGAGGGGGGGGGGGGGGGTAATGAGGTTGTTAGTATCACGCAGCCCACCATCTACGAAAATACCACGTGCTTGATCTGTACCACCAAGCAGGCGTTTATTAGTCATGCAGGGATTGGGGGGAGGGGGCGCGGTGAGGGTAACGGTATGGGGGTTATTAGGCTCACGTAGCCCGGCATCTGCGACTAGACTATGTGTTTGATCTGCACCACCAAGCAGGCGTCCGTTAGTCAAGCGGAGGATTGGGGGGGGAAGGTGGTAAGGGTTAATATACAACACGAGTATGTCCTGCCGAATACGAACACTACATCCATATCACATGCATATCACATGCATATCACATGCATATATGCAAGGCTCCTTTTCGAAATCACGCGGGTGTTGCAAGCTGACAAGGGAGAACACAACCCCAACAGACGTTCGTTCGTTCCTCGTACCGGCTACTCGTACGTAGCCACCGGGAAGGAAGAAAGAGCCCGAAAAGCTCGTAAAAACTTGAAGAAACAAGAAGTAAGCCATCGGGCAAGTAACACCGACCGGGCCAAACGGGTTGATAGCTACAAGTAGCTCTATACCTTGTCGCCGTTTTCGGGCAGGTTATCGCACGAAAGAACGGTAAAAGAAGGCGTGCCCTCCTGCCTCCTCTTCCTCAAAGCCGCCACGATCATGCCGATCGCCGAAGACGGCTTCGCCAGGTCTCCGTCCAAGTCGCTCTTCACGAGCGCGTTCGTCTGAAACAAGAGATAGAGATAGAGAGAGAGAGGGGGGGGGGGTACGAGGAGGAGGGCCACGCGTATGGATCGATGCGGATGGAGAGGGCGGCGAAGCAGTGAGACGAGCTTGGCCATGCATGCAAGGTTAAGAGAGTTTTTCACACAGCCTCACAAAAAAAGAAGGTATTCCCCCACTATTAACACACGATGTAGATATTTCAGGACGGTCACTTTTCACGAGGCGCACGTTGGGATGAGGGAGGAGGAGGGCGATAACAGTACAGATAGCACAGCAGTGAGATCATCCACCGTAGATCTCTAGACAGATCACGATCTATCTGTCTACAGTAGACAATTTGATGTAGATCCTAGTCTGTCATTATGAGGTGTTGTGCAGGACCTATGTAACCTGTCCTAGACCAAGCAGCAAAAGTATGGCACTCACGCTGCAGCAAGAGCTACGGTACATCACACATCACACATCAGCATATATTTATCTACTTTAGATCGTCCAGACCATTCACATGAGACAGATCGTACGTAGCCTGCCGTTATAAGGAGTTGCGCAGGATCTGTAAGTTACACAGAGCTGTCCTAGATCAAGAAGATTATGCAGCTCCCAGGCGGTAACAAGAGCTAGATCACACAGATCAGATAGATAGAATAGATCATTAATCCCTCTGCCCTGAATGATCTGGACAATGATGTGGGATGGGATAATCTGTAGAGATCTCCTCGAGGTGTCGAAATATTCAATAGTCGCATTAATAGCCGCAAATAACGACATACGACAGGAAATTGTTACGCAACTTCGATTTCGTCCCCCCGAATTAAAAAATAAATAAATTACCGTTACTACGATATCTATTTCGTCTCCCCAAAATCAGGAAATAAATAATTACCGAATTCAGAAATCCCCGGAAAGCAGAAATATATACCAGGTATATATTGTTGATCCAACGCGCTCGCTGGCTCTGGTTACCCGCCGTCGTACGATGCTTGCTGCCAGGGTAAAAAATGCTCAAACCGTTTTACTTCGTACTGCGAACCATGTTCCAGCTCAAATTTCGAGTAGTAATAGTTTCCACAGGAAAGCACGTGCGTACACCAGTCCAACAGACATCCGTGCGGCGCAGACAAGCGCACCGGCCATACCAGGCGTTAAAGCCAACTGGTCCGTCTCTCCACCGGCTATATAATAGATGCAACCGCCAAGTTCGCAGTGACATCTACACAGCAGTTACCACGAACGCCAAGTTCAACTTCAACTACGCCCCTCCCCGACGATTATGGTTATCACACCGATAGGGTCCTTCTACCTCTCCAACGGCTGTATTCAACGTTCAACCGCCATGTTCGGATTGGCAGGTACAAAGTTATCCCGCACGTCAACTTCAACTTCAACCACGTTCTCGCCCTATACTCTCCCCGCCTACATAGAGTGCTGTACAGCAGTTTCGACACAATAATCTAAGGCGCCAAGAGATCACCCAATGATCGCCAGTGCAGGCTATAGCAGGTGCCACCGTGCACCCATCGTCAAAGCCCAAGAGCAAGAGCTGTTTGGTTTCACCGAAACCGCTGTTCCTGCTGTTGCCGGAAGTCAACAAACCCGCGGTGCTCCAACCATTTACCATCGTACATGGAAACCCGGCTGTTTGCAGGTGTCGCACGCAAAATACACTTGGCACCCTACTATTTTCAAGGGGACTCAAGTAACCTAGGTAGCCTTTGGTGTGATCATGTCCATTCCACACTACATCTTCAACCTTGCCCTATGCCCTACCGTAGTGCGAGGGACCGTGGCAATACATATTACTGTAGTACACACAGTAGCATTCACTACTCAAGATGGACCCGGAAACCATGCGTCCCCCTAAGTTTACACTCCATATTTGGCAAATGATTACTATGGTTGATGTATTTCCCCGCAATATCTATCAACCGCACCCGTATGTCCAATCCAGTCGCACCCTACATCAACAGGGACCCTGAACCTATCGATAGTTCCCGTTCATGTCTGCACCGCTGTACATAAAAGCCTTTAATTGACTCTAAATCGACGCTACATCACATATCGACTACGGGAATCATCACGGCATGAATAATGGGATTCGTAGCGCTCTATGTCATTCATCATCAAGTCCCTCTCACCCTGTCCAGGTCGCCGTTGACGTCCTGGCAATATCCCTTCTCCGTCACCGTCAAGGAGACAATGCGCGTGTCCACGTGCGACAGCTGCCACGGGTAGGGAGCACGTTCCGATTGGACCACGAGGGGCAATGGCGTTAGCTTACAGTCGGTGTCGCCGTGGTATATTACCGTGGTGTCTTCACCATGGTAGTTAGTTACCGTGATAGGTTGCAGTGGTATGTCACTGTGGTATGTTACCATGGTAAGCTACCGTGGCATGTTACCATATGGTAGTTACCGTGGTAGGTTACTGTGGTATGTCACCGCGGTATGGTACCGCGGTACGGTATCATACCGGGTAGTCGCCGTGGTAGGTTACGGTGGTATGTCACCGCGGTATGGTACCGCGGTACGGTATATTGCCGGGTAGTTACCGTGGTAGGTTACTGTGGTATGTCACCGCGGTATGGTACCGCGGTACGGTATAATACCGGGTAGTTGCCGCGGTAGGTTACTGTGGTATGTCACCGCGGTACGGTACCGCGGTACGGTATAATACCGGGTAGTTGCCGCGGTAGGTTAGGGTGGTATACGTTACTGTGGTATGTCACCGCGGTACGGTATATTACCGGGCAGTTACCAAGGTTACTGTGGTATGATACCACCATGGCACTGAATGAAGAGTCTCGGGGGAGGCAGTGGAAGCGAAAACCGTGGTGGGATACGCACAGCCCGGTGACACGCCAAAGTGTGCACCCCCGCGTGCCTGGCAAGTAACATCCCATTCCAGTATCACGTACGGGTGGCAAAGTATCAGCAGTACTGCAGTAGTAGAGGTGTGCCCCGCCCAGGCACGCCCTGCTGTATAAGGTCCCATGTACAGAGTCATAGTGCTAGCACTACCAATATTGCTGTATGCTGTCTTCATATCGCAACATTGAGCTCAGGGCTACGCAGTCATCGTAGAGGACTACAGCCGCATCATAAAGTACACTAACTGAAAAAATATAATATAAAGAACTCGTATCGCATGCACATGAGCAGGGGTGCACGCATAAAGACTAGGACGGATACCGGGTGTACTTAGGCCGTTGGGTCGAACCAACTGTTCAGAGTCAAGGCAGCACACACATGCATGCGTGGTATGGATTACACCTTGTCGATGACAGCTTGGTGGTTCTCGGGCGCAAACATGAAGTCCACCATGGAACCGACCACCCTGGCCTCCGAGCCGGTGTGGCCCCTCGAAAGCAAGGTGTAAAGCTGGTCCTGCGCTTTCAAGATGTTGTACATCTTGCTATCCCACGGCATCAGCCCGATTCCAACGATGCCCCACTTCTTCACACCTGTTTTTCGTACGCCACAAATCACAATCAATCACGATCGACAAATCAATCGAGCGAAGAGACGAAACACGTCGACGTGCATGCATCAAAGGGGGGGGGGGGGGGGGGGAGTTCCACGTCCAGTCGAGAAACGGGTGATAGGAGGTGAGGGAGAAAAGGGGGGGTGGGGGTGGGAGGGGGGCGTACTTATTCGTTGCTTGCCTTAGACTTTTGACGATTGACCATGTATCCCTTTCGAGACGGAGCACCGTTCCTGACGCCGTTCCTAGCACCGTTCCTAACGCCGTTTCTACTCCTAATAGATACACCTGTAACAGTTGAGCGCTCACGAAGTTGTCTCTATGTGTTGCTCGTGTAGTTTCATCCCATGGCTGTTTCGCCGCCTGTGGCCACCATCTACCTCCTAGGATAGCGATCGTTTTCTCGCTACTATCTAATAATAGTGCACCAAACTCCTCCATGTCGCATTCGTCGATTTTCCCCATCTCCTCCAGCCCATCCCAAACCCTAACCCTAACCCTTACATTTCACATTCTTCCACTGTTTGGTAAATTCCACTATCTAGTGCTCTGCTACAAGGACACATCTGTGGACAAACCATGCAGGCGCATCAAGGAATCAAGGGTGGGTTGGCTACCAAGGGTGGGTTGGTTACCAACTTAGCCGCGAAAGAAATAAACTGGGAAAGGTGGGGGGGGGGGGGGGGGGGTAGGGGAGGAGGGGATGGGAGGGGTCTGCCTGTTGTTGGAATATCATACCTGGAGCATCCCAGTCGAGGTCGCCAGTGCCATATAGACCATAGACTACTAAACGTAGACGATTTATCAGAGGCGACTTTCATGTGCTGTGCACCAATCCGCTACGAGTATG
This sequence comes from Nereocystis luetkeana, assembly GCA_031213475.1. Lineage (NCBI taxonomy): Eukaryota > Phaeophyceae > Laminariales > Laminariaceae > Nereocystis > Nereocystis luetkeana. The sequence goes on along the minus strand of JARUPZ010000010.1, from coordinate 301,687 downwards.
TACGGGTACACCCCTCTGTCCGGAAAAGTAAGAATCACTTGGGTATTCATAGAAATTAAATACCCCTGCGTTCCATACATTTCCGGACAAGAAGTGGCAACACTTAACTGGCACCAATCAGATATCATAGGTGATGCGCTAATAAGGTTATGTACTGGCCTGTGCGGCGTGGGTGTTGGGTAAAAGTCGAGGTCGCCAGTGCCATATAGACCATAGACTACTAAACGTAGACGATTTATCAGAGGCGACTTTCATGTGCTGTGCACCAATCCGCTACGAGTATGTACGGGTACACCCCTCTGTCCGGAAAAGTAAGAATCACCTGGGTATTCATAGAAATTAAATACCCCTGCGTTCCATACATTTCCGGACAAAAAGTGGCAACACTTAACTGGCACCAATCAGATATCATAGGTGATGCGCTAATAAGGTTATGTACTGGCCTGTGCGGCGTGGGTGTTGGGTAAAAACACGGCACCACGTTCTTCATCAAGGCGTAGGCTGATTGGCTGCCGGTGTGTGGGGCATCCATTGCCATCAAACGAATAGCCACGACGCCAAAACCTCATATAGCCCAAATATCCGCCACCACAAGCGAGCATGCTATTGAGGCATGCTATGGAGGCATGCTATTGAGGCATGCTATTGAGGGATGCTATTGAGCACGATTGGCCCGATGGCCAAAATTTGTGCGCAAAACCGCTTACTCGATGGGGAGCCATTTTTGGCCTCCAGAGACGCGGCGAGGTTGAGCAGGTCGTCCGTGTACACCGCTTGGTGAGACCTTCCAATCACAGTCAGAAACCGCGCGCGCAGTAAACGGGAGGGGGGGGGGGGTACATCAGACGGCATGTATACAAAATATTCACTATTAATAATCACACAGATCATACAGATCACCCATCTCCCCTTAATGCTCTAGACCTTTCCAAGGGTAGGTAGATTTCTGATCTGTACGACCCAGCTCATGTTGTCGGGTGCAAGCCGTGCATCTATCTGCATTATCTTATCTAGCATCTGTTTCCTGGGCTGGATCTGTACTACATGCAGTACACAGATCCTGCCCAACCAAGGCATGTATATACATACTCAAGTACTCACGTACCCAAGCACATGCACAGGGTGCACTGGTACATCCGACGGTGTTTGCAAAAAAAGAGCAAGTTTGCCATCTGCCAATCTCTGAAGCGTGGCAAGCCCAACAACGCGGAAAATGTGGGAATCAATCAACTATTTGTCACAATATCAGGGAGGATTCTAGACTACCGGGTATATGTGCGCTGTGAGTGGGATTAAAGTTGGTTGATACTCAGACTTGCAACCGACCTGTCGTGCTGGAGAGCAGGCGGTATTCTATTGGTGCTACCGCCGTGCCACGGTGTCTAGTTTACATACATACATACATACATAGTGGCAGCGGCGGTAGTAGCGCCTGGCAACCAACACCGCTATTGATGGGACTTTGTGTCGTTTGCTGCTGCTTGGGTTTTTCAGGTTCAGGCATATAAAGTATGCTTTTAGAGTGTTCTAGAGTGCGCCATCTATCTCGACCTAGAACGTATGAAAAAAGTGGTCCAGACGACTTGCAGCAGCATAGTACAGTAGGCCCTCTCTCTCCCAATCTGCCACTCTAGTAGACCTATTGTCTGCTGTATCCGGGTCTAATATGAATACTGTAGTAGACCTACTGTATCCCGACCTACTACCGTAGTAGACCTACTGACTGCTGTATCCCGATCTAATATTAATACGGTAGTAGACATACTGTATCCCGATCTACTACTGCACTAGACCTACTGTATCCCGATCTACTACTGCAGGAGACCTACGGTATCCCGACCTACTGCTCTATTTAGCAGACCTGCTGTACATCTGGATACAATACTCAGTATTAAAACTGTAGTAGACTTACTGTACTCTACAGCAGTTCGATGTATCACACGTTCGTTTCCGAGAGCCCACTCTCGTACATACCACTACCGCAAGGCACGGCCATCTTGAAGCTTTTGACACACCTCGGCTGCTCGCTACGACAGTCAATCCAACTTTTCAAGCTCACCTGTGGAAACCACCGACGCCCATGTGGCACATGTAGTGGTCGATGAACCGCCCATCTCCTGGTCGAGCGTATTGCGGCTTCAACACCGTCGAAGGAATCACCTTCTGCTCGTCCAACAAAAAGAAAAGAGCGCATGACCAAAATGGCATTGGGTTATCCACGCGACTACAGCGCCGTGATACCACCTACCGCAGTATACAGCAGTAGCCACTTACTCTATGACAGTAGACCTACTGTACTAGGCAGTAGGTTTTATGTGCTTCACTTCAGTTGCAGGAATCGCCTTCCGCTCGTCCAACTTAAACGAAACAACTCTATAGGCACCGGATATCGGCCGCGAGAGATGAAAAATCGTAATTCCTCTTAGTGGTGTATGTTAATAGGCTTGCCAAATGTAAGGGATTACATACAGCAGCACCCACTGCACACCCACACCAATTCCAAGAGCAACATTAAGCCCAGCACGAAAGCCATGGCCATGACCAAACACCAACAAATAAAAAGAAGACCCGCACCAATCAGCAATACGACCACCACTACGGCAGCAGCCCCTCAAGACGACACCAGCACCAGCACCAAGGGCAACACCAGGACCAACACCAGGACTAAGAGCAAGTCAACGTCAAGAGCACTGGCAACACCCACGACTACGACCAGCAGCACCGTGATCACGACCAGCACCAACAAGAACGCCAACATAATAACCAACACCAACACAGAGAGAACGAGTAACACCGACACCAACAACATAATAACCAACACCAACGCCAAGTTTCAGACCAACACCAACACAGAGAGAACGAGTAACACCGACACCAACCTCAAGATCAGAATCAAGAAAATAACTACCAGGTACACCAGCAACCACTACCTGTACTACTACGGCAAAAGAGAAGGGGGGGTGGAGGCGTGAACACCACTTCTACATGATGCACACTTTGCAAATTATGCACCGGAATATGTCATATATGTTTCAGCGGCGCACTGCATCGCGCGTGAACGACACAACACACAGCACACACCTCGAGGTTCGCCTGGTTGAGCGCCACGGGTTCCGTGAGCTCTGCCTCGGCCATACCGGAGTAAGGGTTGACGTAGAACTTGAGCCAGTTCTCTTTCTCCTGGTGCGCCTGCAATCACATCATAAACATGGACAAATATGGCAAAAAATATCAGCAGACGGTCTAGTTACAGCCCGCCAAAGCCTCCTTAGACGTAACGTACTAGTTGTAGAGTTGGGAGTTCCTTGACAGCTCTGCCAAAGAGCAAGAGTACCGTCAACTATTGCATCATACTTGCATGCATGAAGAAGGTACATAGCAAACGTATAGCACCCATGCAACAGCAGACAGCAGTAGCCAGCAAGGCGAAGGAGTTACGTTCAAACGCGATTCAGGCTTCAGGACGTCACGTGCCAGCCGACCGAAAGGCGCTACACGTTGTCTCGTAGAGGGGGTTAACGCGCCACCGCGATGGCAACAGTAACGCCAACATCATCGCCAGCGTCAGCGCGAAATGTGTTGGCATCACTAGAATTTCGATATAAACATCAACGTTGCTGTAGCATGAAATCAAACTTCAACATGAACTGCGATATCAAAAACGAACATTAGCAAGAACGCCAACAACAGCAACACATTTCAAACATCGGGCGTGATTCATATCATAACATACACCTCGAAGGGTTACCTGGTACCACGACCGTACAGCACAGCACAGCACAGCACAGCACAGCACAGCACAGCACAGCACAGCACAGCACAGCACAGCACAGCACAGCACAGCACAGCACAGCACAGCACAGCACAGCACAGCACAGCACAGCACAGCACAGCACAGCACAGCACAGCACAGCACAGCACAGCACAGCACAGCACAGCACAGCACAGCACAGCACAGCACAGCACAGCACAGCACAGCACAGCACAGCACAGCACAGCACAGCACAGCACAGCACAGCACAGCACAGCACAGCACAGCACAGCACAGCACAGCACAGCACAGCACAGCACAGCACAGCACAGCACAGCACAGCACAGCACAGCACAGCACAGCACAGCACAGCACAGCACAGCACAGCACAGCACAGCACAGCACAGCACAGCACAGCACAGCACAGCACAGCACAGCACAGCACAGCACAACACAACACAGTTACTACACCTAAACCACCAAGAAAACGCGCACTAAGAAAAGCAGGCTGATAAAGATTTGCAGGCGAAATGATAAGTTCGGAAGTCGTTATACTGAAGCTGGTGTAGCACGACATTCTATCAAGCACGAGAACCAGGCGGAGTCAACAGCCCTGGTTCTTAGTCCTATTCATATTAGTAGTAGATTTTCAAATATCGTAAGGGTCAACTCTCCTGTTGTTTCTGAAGGGTCTCAAATATTTGAGGTTACGGAATATACGGAGCGTTTAGGCGTTAACCCTTTGAGTAATGCAATCCTGTTCTGGGGACAAACCACTTTAATTCCAAGTGTTTGTCCCCAACACGGGACTGCGATCCGAAAAGGTTTATCACCAGTATCAAAACGGGCTTACTCTTCCGTCCAGAATGGTATAATATCGACTGTCGACTGTCGACTGGGGCCAAATTCCTGTTTCTCAGGAGGTTCTCAAATTGGTGGTCAACATTCCTGTTTCTCGCCTGGTACCACTCAAAAAGCTTCTAAAAAAAGCAACCCATCGGCATCAACCATGTCGACTGACGGTCTACAGTCCAGTATTAACAGTAGATCTGGCCAAATAAGGCCTCTTTAACGCAACTATATTGGTTCTAGTGTAGGGAGTTCCTTGGCGACTGTCCTTCAAGGGATAAGAGTGCCGACTGACGGTCTACAGTCCAGTATTAACAGTAGATCTGGCCAAATAAGGCCTCTTTAACGCAACTATATTGGTTCTAGTGTAGGGAGTTCCTTGGCGACTGTCCTTCAAGGGATAAGAGTGCCGTCAACCATCGCATCATATCTCACCGACATACGGAAACAAGTGGTGCCGACAGCCCCCACCAACACCAAGCACAAACTATTGAATGTACCGACGGCACGTACTGTCCGAATATACCGACGCCATGTACCGACACACATCGAAAACCGATACCGACAGTCGACAGCACCCACCCACCCGCCCACCCACCTCTAGATCGTTGCCGTCGATGATGGAGTTGCAACGGAACAAGCTCCCTCGGCGGCTGACTCCCCTCCCGGGTGTCTCTGGCGCCTTCAGCATCTCCACAGAGTTCACCCTCGTCAATGGGACCGCATCTAGCACCAACTGAAAACACAAGTCGGTCCCCAGAAATGGAAAGAAAAAATGTGTACGAGTATATCGCACAAGGAGCGCAGAGGCAGCAGGAGAAGCAGAACAATCAGTGCATACAGAGTACACGATTTTTTTTTTTAGTTAAAACACGGCAAACACATGACAACAAACGCGCAAGCCATGACGTCGGCGGAGACAAAGTCGCACAGCAGGAGAAGCAAAGCAAGCCGATAGAGCAGCATCTTGTTAAGTAAACCCGCCCGGTGTCAAGGAGCCCGATGCATCGTTGTGGGTACGCCTAGGTTAAGATCGGTTGCAGGACCTACACGACACACGACCGAGAAGCATGACCCATGATCCATGGCACATGATTCATAATCCATGACCCTATGGTCCATAGGGCCAATCATCCACGACCCACTCACTACCCATGGTTGTGACATCCATGTTGATTTACATGGTCTGCTTCTAGAATAGCGGCGGTGGGCGGCGCCCCAACGCCCCGCCAAGGCGTGGATACCACAGTTTTTTCTTCCAGCAGCACTCGTATCATAAATACAATACGCAGTACCTTTTGTCGGCGTTCGCTGTGCTGCAAACTTGGAAATATTAGTTGCGACGAGGATTTCTCATCTCATAGCTGAGGTTTCTTTTCGACATTGTTATACAGTAACAGATCTGTCCGTAAAACATAAAATAAAACAAAACACCAGCTCTCTCGTACGTACCCAACCGCGGTGGGACGTGCGCTACCTGCTATTACGGGGGACCCTAGTTAACAGGACCAATGGTGTACATAAAAACCTATATAATTAACCATTTTTACTAACAATATTTGGTCCTGTTAACTACGGCCCCCCGTAATACTACTCCAGTAAGTGTATCTTTGGACGTGTAAACTGCAGGACCAGCTCTATCCAATGCAGTATGTCTTGCTGCACGCGCCTTCCAGGCATAGCAAGTACAGCAATACTTTCTCAAGACTACAATGAATGTCAACATATTCCCTGGCTAGATTGGATGTTTCCCACCAATCTCTGGAAATAATAAGACACTATTATTAACAAGAACGTCTGCCTCCCAAAAACGGTTCTGTCGCAGACGCTGACCGCTGCCCGTTGGCCATACTCTTCACGGCGCTTGTGACTCTTCAGAATTCAACTTGAAGTTTGGCGCCCGCGCAAAGTTTTGGCCATGACGTCAAAAATCTGATCGGTTGATAAGAAGGATCGCCGGTCGCTCTTGGGTGGCGTTGCTGTCACGCCATAACACACAATATTCTTCCAATAAACATGCCTTGAAGAAAAAAAAATCGAATCCGTCAAGCTCACACCGTAATTAGGTTGCCCTGTTTATTCCAGACCTCAGCCGGGGATGGTTCGTTACCAGGAGTTTGATGCACAAGCCGGCAGCGAGAAAACGGTCGCTACCCTAGGAGATAGATGGTGGCCACAGGCGGCGAAAAAGGAAGGTGATGAGGATAGAAGAAAGTTTCGATGTAATACACCAAGCTATGCAAACAACGTACCAGGTAGTGAGCACCCAAACATTGGAGGTGTCTCTAATAAGAGTAGAAACGGTGCTTCGTCTCGAGAGCGATGCGTGGCCAATGGTCAAATGACGAAGGCAAGCAACAAAAATGACTACCCCTCCCCCCCCGCCCACTCGAAAAACGCATGCTTTACCAAAGATGGCGCCTACAGTATAAAGACACCTCTCCCCTCTCTAGCACTCGCGCCGCTGTGGACTGTTGGTTGTTGGTATATAGCAGCAGGACAACACCAACAGGTCAACAGGTCAATAGGTCAAAACCAAAAACAGCAGTAGTAGTCGCAGACAAGCAAGCGTATGTACGACTGTGGTACTGCCTTCTGAGCGGGTCTCGGAAGGATGGGGGTCTGAGTCCTGAGTCGGCCAGTAAGCGAGTGAGCGAGTGCGTCCCCCAAGAGCCAGGAGTTGCGCCGTCGTCTGAAGTTGCGCAACGACCAAAAAAAATACCGTAGACATGGGCATAATCATACCCGCAATCGACAAAAACAAGCAACCAACGAACACTACCTACATCCTTGCCTGTCGGGTAGCCTCAAAACTATGTTACCGTTCTACTGCTGTCGTACGATGTAGAGGCTGCACCAGGTACGATACGATACATATGATATGTACGTGCCTTTGTAGTCGACTCGTACTCTGGCCTAACAAAGCAATGCGCAACGCAACGTGTAAAGCAAAGCAACGCAACCCAAGCGAGCGCAAAGCAAGCAGGTGGTGACATCAACAAAAAAAAATCCGACGAGCAACGGCGCCATCTGATAATATCGACAAGAGACCGAAGACAAAGCCGCCTCCCGCCCCCCCTCCGCTCGCCTGCAGCAAGCAAGAAGGAAACACTCCTCTCCACGCACTCGATGTAACAATACCTGGTACTACAATGTACTACAATATCATACCATTGCGAACCACTGCGATTGTCACTGCCATGCATTATAACAACGCATACCACAACCACCAGTGCTAAGCCGCTGTGCTTTGGCGGCGTGAGTTGGAATCTCATCGTCGACGGCAATAGCCGTACTTTCATCCCACGGCAACAATTCCAAGCGGAGGGAGGGGCATTTCAAAGCGTTCACCCGTTTCCAGGGGCAGCAGGTTTTCTTCGGCACGTTAATACTTCGCGGCATGTACAAAAGCAAGGAGAGAGCTCTCCGCTACTCAGTTAGGCGTAGGGCAGAGCCGGTGTGCATCGAGACGCACTACAAAATACGAATAGGTCTCGGCACTGCTGGGTCTCGGGGGCTACTACTTACATGCTGCGCGAGCGTATATACACATATTTTCGGACACGATGTAACTTCTCGTGCCTCTTCCATCGGTACATGCGCGACGATCCATACGTGAACCTTCGAGAAAAGACGTCCCCCCAGCTGGGGGGATGCAAGATGCATTCAGAGAGTGTTACGATATACTTTGAATTTGAAGTACAGATTTTACTGTGTACTCGTAACGCAGTGCACCAAGAACCCTAACCCTAACCCTAACCCTAACATATGTGGGGCGACGGTTCGGCTTCGCGCTTTCGATCTACGGTTAGAACGGCCTCCGGCGGCTCCTGCGGACGGCTGGGTTTACTTTGCACTTTCTGGGTGGGAGCAGGGTGCCAAATGGGATCAGATCCGGCTTAAATCAGGTCCTGGTGGTAGCAAGGTGAAAGGCTCGGCTCCCTCTCGGCACACCCTGCTCTCCCCTGACAGCCTGCTACCACCCGGACCTGCTCCGACCCGGATGTGATCCCCTTAGGCACCCTGCACCCATCCACACGGTGCAGAACAAGAATTAGACCTCAGAAGGATCCGTCGGAGGTCATGAGCGCGAAGCACGAACCGTAGACCGAGAGCGCGAACCGCGAACCGCAACCGCACGCGTCGGTCGTGGGATCAGGGTTCTCGGTGCACTATTAATAGGAGTACGCAGCAAAACCTAGATACCTGGTATATAATAACAATCTGGGGGTGCATCTTCTCGGGGAACGGATTTCTTTCGCTCGACTTTTACCGAATCCTGTCTCCACACAATCTCCACACAATTCACGTAATAAGTAGCTAAACCACTGCCGTCACCACGCTGATCATCATCACGACGTCACCACCAGTACCAGTATTACACCTGTACATCGCTTCAACCGCGCCTGCGGGCAGTCCTATACTTTTAGTTTCTTATCAAAAATAGTAGAGCAGTAGACTACGAAAAAACAGTAGTCTAGAGCAGTACTGTCCAGAGCAGTAGACCCCCCCCATTTGCGCCGGCATGCCTGCCATTAAATACTTCGAACTAAAAGTAGTCGTAGAATACTAAAGTCGATCGTATGCAATAGTACTCTGCACCAGTACGTACATACGCCATCAGCAGCTGTACACGCACCCACGCATAAAGCAGTATGATACCTGGTACCTGTCATGTGCGAGCACACGAGCGCCGGTCGGAGGCTACAGCGAATACACCACCAAAACTGCTCTTCTCCGTGCTACCACCGTACACCGTACCAGGTATACCGTAATGACGAACAGTAAGAAACCACCTTCTCTTACACTATTATTAGATAGATATATACCACTTCGCCACTGGGAACCACCCCCGGTGGTATAAAAAGCAAAACAAAAATAAAAAAGCAAGTTTATCACCGGGGTGCTTTTGATTCCACCATATAAAAAAAAATAAAAAAAAATCACAGTCAGGTCCCCCGGCAGCAGCAGCACCAAGCTCTCCAGCAGCAGCGCCAGCCCCCTCCCCTGTATCACCCCCCTGGGGCCGGGGTGGGTGTGCCACGTGTTCCAAACATTACCCATTGTACTCGTATGGCTGTGCCACGTGTGTCAAATAACACCCATTGTACTCCTATCGCCCCCCGCCGTTATCACCAGCCCCCACGACTGCTGTGGTAAATGTTGCAAAACTCGAACTCAACATGTCCAACATCACCGGGGTACATACTCGTACGTTAGATATAATACCACCGAACCACAGGAAACCACCCTGGGTGGTAAAAAAAGCAAAACGCGATATAGCTACCCTCCGGGATGGTTTCTTATGTCGTATACGGTACTACAGCAGTACTGCAATCGTAACTGCTGTTGCCAGGTGTGTCCAAGTGCAGGGTAGGAGGAGTACAAGTGGAGGACAGCAGTAGTATACAAATCCTGCTGTTGTACAGCAATAATTCATACCTGGTACCAGGTACCAGGTATGCAGCCATCTAACCAACAACACCCAACGCCCAACCAATCATGGGCAATCCTGGTCACCTTCGTTATAATACGGGTGAAGCACCTGTTCTATTTCCAGGTACACTGCTGTCTTTTTTTTTCTTTTTTTTTTGCTCAATGACATCCTATTCATTATCTTCGCACATCTTCTTCTCTCTCTCCTTCCCACTCGTAACTCAGATCCGGGGTCACATAGCAGGCTCTTCTACCTCCTTCCCGCTACGGTACGTGCCTTCATTTTTATCGCGAGAAGATTTCAGCCTTTTCTTCCCTCGTCGACTCGCATTGAATTGTGCCTACCCACGATGCAAGGCGCTTTCAACAATTGAATCCTTTTCCATTTTTTATTTTCGCACTCAAAGTCAAAGTCCGACCCACCTGGGGCTCGAACCCAGGACTCAAAACGAGTAGAATTCGAGGTTAACCACTTGAACCTGTCTACTATTATATTAATATTACTATAATATTACTATAATTCAACGTAACAGTAGTAGTATTAATAGTCAGTGTCACTATTAATAGTGTAAATAACATTAACTTACCTCTTCGTGCTTGGCATCCGTGGCGTGGAGCTTGTCCTTGTCCGTGAGGTAGTTGGTCTCTCCGCGAGCTCCCTTGGACTTCTTGCTTCGCCAGTTTCCGTACCCCTTACGGAAGTCGGCAGCCTGCCTCAACGTAACAACAAAAAACAACAAAGCGTAATAAAAAGGACCGGGTTGTCCCAGTATGAATATTTCAGATAAAGGAGGTACTACAGCAGTCTGTATGTACATCATCGCCCCTTGATGAGTAAAAATGTAAGGGACTCCAATTTAAGCGCACCGTTTTTGGCCACCATCAGTATTGGCTATTCACCGACTGCACATGCCGTACCGGTACCTACTGTATGGCATAGACACAAGGGACCGGTATACATTCTGATGACGGGCGCTGCTAAATATTGTACCCTATTACGGGGGACCATAGTTAACAGGACCTATGGTATACATAAAAACCTATATGTTTAACCATTTTTACTAACAATATTTGGTCCTGTTAACTATGGCCCCCCGTAATAGCAGGTACTGGTGTAGTTATCTCCAATAGACCACATGCAATACGAGTATACGAGTATATACCGCACACGGCTGTTCTTGTACCAATACCAACGGCCCCTAATCTGTATAAATACCAGGTATAACGTAAACTAGTATTTGGGACAGCAGCAGTACTTTCAAGTACTCCCCCTGCCTGTGTTGCCTTGGGGGGGGGGGTTCTTCCCACCCGCGCTCAGCGGCACGCGCCACGCTGAGCACCAAACCCGACACTATCCCTAATTATAAGGACCGTTAGTATACTAATAATACTAAAAAAATGTATTTATATTTAGGAATAGAGTGGTATCGTTCACATGGTACTTGGTGCCCGGTACGTAATATGGCCAAGGTTGAAGGGTGGGTAAGATATGTTTACTATTACTACGTGAAAGTAGGTTTCAATTCAAGGCTTATTCCGCTTGCTCGAGATTACACTACAGCAGGTTGTTCTTCTGGACGGGCCGATAGGCTACTGCTGTCTACTGCTGCATCGGACTATTTATTAATACGAGTAGTAGATTGCTGCAAGTATCGGCGCAGTATTTATTATACGAGGTATCTACTCCTGCACACCAGCAGTAAATATATACCCGGTACATGAATACGAGTACCTGGTAAAAGCGCAGTTATTAGACTGCTGCTGTGTACCGCACGTGCCCTCTGGGTACAGCAGTACTACTTTCAAGCCTGGATCCTGACGAGAGCTCAAAGTTCTCGTTTACACTACGATTACCTGTGCTACTCCTCTATCGCGGTCATCGCGTGACTACGGACGTGCAAGTTACAGCAGCAGTGAAGCCCCCTTCTACCTGGTATTAAATAACTCTTGTATTAATAGTACTGCAGTCCCGTTTCGGGAACAAAATACTTGGAATTTAAGTAGTCTATACCAACAAGGAGACTGCAGTCCTAAAAGGGTTAGTAGGCAGAGGTCAGAGTTGAGTCTTTATCAATACGCATGCTACCGTTCATGGATGCTCAATCTGCTGTACAGCAGTATCAGGCACCTCGTACAGCAGTCAAAGTTGAGTCTTCATCATAGACGCTCAGTCTGTTGTACAGCAGCACCCCAGGTACCAAGTTTATTCGTACAGCAGGCAATCATACGTCTAAGAGCCTTATGGCGGCACTTGTATAAGCACAGCCTACATAACTGGATGAGAGCTTTGAACTTGAACTCTCAATTGACGCAGGCTCCAGGAGTAGCAGACGTTGTGTATACGCGCGCTACGAGACAAGGAATTGGTCCTGCTGTCGTATCATACCCATACGTGAAGCGCTCAGTCCCTGCAGCCCAAAACGTACACAACCGCTGTACAACTGACAACCAACGCTGCAAATGCTGCATGGGATTCCGCCACAAAAATTCTACCAGGATATGCTGTTTCCCTCTGGTTTCCCCATGGAAAAACCAAAAGAAAGCCGAAAATAACCTACTGGTCTTGATTAATAAATCTTCAGCACAGGGTCCCTGTCCCTGCTCCCGTGGGTGCTCATGTATATCGAGTCTGCGCTGTTTGGCGGGGTGGCCTGCTAACGCGTGCCAGTTGCTGCTCGCACGGCACCGCACCGCACCACACCCTACTACGCCATGCAGGCAGTATTTTCGTAGTCGTTCGAAGCTCAAGCGGAGCAATCACCTCGCTACAACAGCAACAGCAGCAGCAACGATGTTTCGGAGATGTTGATTTTTGCCGAGCAATCAAAATCAGCACCAGTATTATGATGAGTACGTTTCTTTCGACAACACGGCGGCCGGCCACCCTGAGAGCGCCGCACATATAAACCTTGGGGCTGACTTGTCAAACATACCCACGAACGCCCTAATAATCAAGAGGCAGCCCTATTCCGGCTCAATGCAGGACCGTCAATAGTTGTACCGATTGTCCTATTATGCACCTGTGGCGCTCTTGACAATAATTGGAGCACAGGAGCAGAGCAGAGCATAGCATGACACATGGCACCCTCGGTCCGCATTTGCACCAGCGGCGATACGGAAAAAAAAAACAGCGGAGCCTGTACCTCAACTACACCTGTGCGAGTATTGCGGCATGATGGCGCGAATGATGGACAGAATCAAACTATTAATAACACAACCACACACGGGCCTAAGGTACCTACGCGACGCCCTCCCTGGCTACTCAGAGAGGATGCCCTCCCTCGACACTATCTCAAGCCCGAATCCCACGGGGGCTGACAACATGCAGGGTGGTGGTGGTGGGGCAATGCACCAATGCACCCACCCCATGAAGCAGACAGACAGCACTCACACCCGACTCATTATACTCGGACATAACATATGACTCAGTATAACAACACCTAAAGATTCTGGAACGCGAGAAATCAACAACGACAAGGGATCAACTGTCTGGAGCATCGCGGTCTTGTGGCACCGCGGCCACCGGCCGTGAACCCCTCACTGCGCTATCGCATCCAACCAAACGCATCGAGTATGGTGTCCCCAGTCCGCACCTTCTTACGGAGCACGAGCGGGTCTTCCGTGTCCTGCCTGGCGTACAGCTCGTGTATTTTATGGCTCGTGATCAGGTTGAGCGCTTCGATAAAGTCCGGCATCTCTCTTTCAAGCTCTCCTGGCTAGGGCCAGACAACTGCAGCAGTAGAGCTCCGCGCTGTGGCTCTGCGCTCGGTTATTCAGTTAGCTCGCCCCCTTGCAGATGTCTGTGCTAGTCGGCACTGCTGTGAGTCGATGCGTACTCGGCGGGCGTCACTGGTGAAATAAATTGGAATAGTCCAAAAAAACGAAAATGGTGAAAACATACGATAAAAAATTCAGGTCTTGGTTGCAGCCATCGACCTTTGTTTTACATTTTTTTTTCACCAAAAACAAATTTCATGCGAATTTTCTGTTTTTTTTTCGGCTTTGGTTTTGACGGAGCAGCTTCCCAATCGGCGGGGTTTCGGGAAAAGAGACGGAACTCATCACACACTCTCACAGCTCATGCGAAAAGGAGATACCCTGGTACCCAGTACTCGTACCTGAATAGTAGTATTAAAATAGTACTAATCTTGATGATGAGATGATATTATGTACCTATAGAGTATAGAGAGCTCCCATAGAGCTTAGCGAGTGTGTGGGGTTGGTGGCAGTTATACGCACGACTGAGTGTGAATCGCCTGAGGTGAGGAACACTGCAGCCGCCTGCAACCAACTCACCCTCGTGCGTGCGTAGACACAATCAACCATTGGAAAAATATCTGCTGCTCTGTTGCTGCTGCTGTAAAATGCAGCGCCAATTTTTGGCGTTGCCCTGCTTTTCCCTATCTGTCAATGAGTAGGAGCTGGCCCCACGCTGGCACCGAAGCGGCTCCTGCCCCCCGGGTTTCCGGTTACTAATATATACCAGGTATATATATATATCAACTTCATCGGAACAGAAAAAAAACATTGCTATTTATTTGCTAGTTTAACCAGCTACGTTTAGAACTTATTGGGCTGGTTCGCGTGCTAACCGGAGAGCGACCGTGACTTGAAAGAGGTTCATCACAGCACAGCTTGTGTTTCTCTCGATATTATTATTATTACGCTTGCCATCCGACAATGTGTAGTGTTGTTCTAATAAACGACTATAATAACAGAAAGCGAAGAACTCTCCAGAACAAAAAAAGCACGGCAGTATCCTATGACAAATAAAAACTGATGTGACGCTCATGAAGACTACTTCAACCAACATCCCTCCATCTCGTCCACCAAAAAACGACCACTCCCCTCCTTAAGCACCCCCGAAGAAGCATCTACTAAAAACCCGCTGTCCATCGAAATGGTCGATATTGATCTCCCGCAGGTTCTCAACAAAGGCCTACACCTCGACTTGTGGAGGTGCTGCAGTGGTCGAAATTGGTCGACACTTGGGTTTTGCACAACATGATGAGACATAAAATAATCCCCTATACACTGCATCATCATCTATCTGATGAAATGGCCTGCATTGAAATATTGTTGTTCTCCAGCAGCTGGATGACATTATCTCTTTAGTAGTCATTATCGTCGAAGAGAGTGCAGGAGGCAAAGCTACGTTCGTTCCCATGGTGGGTAGTAGGTTATATAATATAGGGCCCGAAAAAGGGGCAAGAAGGGCTAAAAAGGGTCTCCTCGTGATCTTCGTCGCTAAGATCGACCCTAAAAATCCCAGGATTCTTGAATATTTGCATCAACTATTATTCCGAAACTACGAAATACGGATTTTGGTGGCAAATCCCTTACTCCAATTCCAATGTGTATGTCGCCGAAACGCCTAACAATACGGGCGGGTATACTTGACGCAGTACTGAGGGTGCATTTAATAGCGTCCCCTTAACCCTTTTAGGACCGCGGTCCCGTTTTGGGGACAAATTACTTAAAATTTGAGTTGTTTGTCCCCAAAACGCGACTGCGGTTCTAAAGGTTAAGGTTGGACGGTCTTGCGAGCGACTTCCCGGAACCGATACTATAAACGAATTACTTTACGTATTATATGATATGTCGGCAGGAATCGAGAAGGAACAGGGGGGGGGAGATGACAGACCGACACCGATGGCGTGGGGACGGAGCTTGGATGAGGCTTAGGGTTTAAGAATAGAAGTAACGAGTACCTGGTACATATTAATTAAGACGCAGGAGGGAGCAAAGACAACACATAGAATATCGGATAGATAAATCATGAAGGAAGTATACATAGAAGATAGATAGACCTTGTGCATATAGGTTTCCTTTGTATACGGGGATTTCTTCTTTCAGGAATGTTTTGATTGGTCAACGTGGAAGCTCATGCTGTACATTCTCGGATGGCAAGACTCTAATAATAAAAGTAATAAGAATAACAATAATAGTAATAATAATAGTAATAATAATAATAATAATAATAATAATAATAATAATAATAATAATAATAATAATAATAATAAAAGGGCTCCGCATGGGTGCCTGCCGGCACCCATGCTCCGGATAGGGAAATATACCTCAGGGCCAAGTCGTGGATACTTTGAAGCAAGTTGACACAAATGCACCATTCGATCTTGCTACGAACAGGATCAGGTCAATGTCAAGTGGTGCAGGAAAGAGAGGCGATGCCAAGTGTCAGTTCTCAGTTTTTGTATCTGTCTCACTCGCACTATAGACCAGCTTTTGTACCTCGTACCAAGTTCTTGGGGCGATAGTAGTGCTGTCTTTTTCATCCATCAACTCTGAATCCCACAGAACAGAACCGTCTATCATTCATTATGGGCCAGGAACCCACATCGATACTTTGGAGCGCAGAATCAGTTCAGTTTTGAGAGGTTTCTCATATTTCTCAGAACTGATATTACTCTGATTTTGTTCACGATCATGTTGCAACCGTGCCTTACGCCTCCTTGCATTGTAAATCAGACACCAACAATTCTGTATCACCCCCCCAATCGCGCTGTGTACTCGTACGTTGCTTGATTCGTCCCTTTTTATCGTCAATTTTCCCTTCTGAAGTCCCAAACGGGTTATTAATAGTACTATTACTACAGTATCATATGACGATACACCAAAACTATACTATTGATATTAATACGATAAATACGAGCATTACCGAGGAGTGAAATCCGCAGTCGCTGCTGAATTCTAAAGGGCCAGAACCATTCCATTCAGCCATCGACTCCTCCAGCATCCGTTTCGTAGGCCATTGTGGCCACAGACAGGATTTAAGGGAATTGAGCTCATGTGAGAACATTATAATAACATAAACGCCGGGGGAAAATGTAATCGTCGCCATCACATATTTTCGCTCATCATTTTTTTCTGCGATTCGATTGTTGACGGTGATTCCGACAAGACTTCTCTCGTCGAGAAGTTGTGCTGATATACCTCGTATAGCGGGCGTCAATCACCCCCCCCCCAAAAGAGTCCGGGACAACAATGGGAAATCTGTTTCCTCATTTCAAGAGGAATGGATTGCAGATGTAAACAATAGGAGTGATTTTAGTAGGTGTTTGGTTGTCGGCTTACAAACATCAAACGTTAACATGCCTTTCCTCCACAGTAAAACGCACAGAACACAAAACCAGGTACCAGATGGCACCAGATACATGGAAAGGTAAACAGGAATCAAGGCAGATGGCTACGAGCACCACTAGTACTTTGCTTCGCGGTACTCTAACAAAGGAGGCGCGGCACCGACTCCGAGGCTCCACACGCATTCGTTGCACTCTGCTACCAAGGTACGGAAACGTACCAATCAATAAAATATGAATCGTTAAAACGGGAACCGATGCCTATACCTAACAGCACCCACGCACAAGTCTGCTTCACACACATCCAACACGGTACTGCAGAAAGAAATAGTGTGTGACAGCTGCCCCTGCGACGCACCAATTACGTGGAGTCCGGTCATTACGAGCTGGGTCGCGAGTCGCGACTCGATCCAGTGGCGAACTCCCTAGTCCGATTCGTTAGAAGGGCACAGCGATCCTCCCCTCTCGAGACGGTCGCGCCGGCCCAGACGACGAACCATCTACAGAAACGCCATCTGCAGAAACGCTACGGGCCGCTGACGGCCTCGAGTGAGCACTGGCACTACTACTATTACAAACGCCATCAGAAGAATCAGTTGCCACCGAGGGGGTAGGAGGAGTGCTATCAACAGTAGTCGCCGTGGCTTGACCTCGAAGCAGTGCATCGAGCTCCGCTTCCAGCTCTGCCTTCTCATCCATGTCTTCGAGCAGGGTGTTCTCCTGTGCTATAGCAGCGCCGATCGCCTGCTGTGCAGCCATCTCCTGACAAGCGAGAACCGAAGCGCCACCGAAACATACCCTATCAGCTGTGATGCTGGCCAACTTAACAGGCGACGCTCAGCGCATGCGCGTAGTCCCAAGCAGGCGTACAGTGGGGGAATGTGTGCATGGTGGTCTACACATATAAATAATCGGGAGAGCCGCACCAACACGATACTCAAGAAGGGGTGTATATGCGTCGCAATCTAGGCGAACAGAATGGGTGTCGTGCGTGGTCGGTTTATATGGATGTATATGTGCCTAAAAATGACTATGACCTGGTGCAGGCCAAACACACTACCTGGTATGTCCGATGCGTCGGCAAGAAAGCGCAACAAACAAGCTTCGTTATCGTAAAACTCCGCTGTGAAGATGGGTGCTTAATACAGTCATAGCAGCACTACTTTGCACGCCAGCACACAGCTCTCGACGACAAACTCCGCGCAGCGCTCGACACGATCACTCGAACAGGCATTGCCATACACCAACGGGGCGCAAAGCCCTCGAGACATGCATAAAAAAAGGCACGTCACCTCTGCAAACGCGTCGAGGGTGTCCTCCACAAGCTCCACCGTCAATCCTTGCGCCTCTCTGCAAGCCTTAAGCGCACTAGTCGCGGCTTCATGCGCCGCAAGCACTTGCTTGTCCATCCGTAGCTGTTTCACCTGCAACATCAAATAACCAAAGCAACACCAGCCAAGGCACACATTTTCGTCCCGATTAGTGCCTAACGGGGCCTGACGACACCACACAGGCGACACGCCTGCCATGCAAGCCAACCCCCCATGAAAAACCGTCAGCGGTACATTGACACTTGGGCATTCAGCAAATCGAAATAAAAGGGCCGGATCTACGATTCGCTGAGCCGTGATTTAATCCGGTCGAAGGTCTGATCAAGTACGTGCATCCCAAGCTAACGGTTTACTGACTGTTTACCAGGCACGCGAGCATTTCCTATAACACGGGAAAGCGGGGGTTGAAGGTAGACACCCGTATTGGAGCTGCCCGATGGCCTCGCAGTGTTTCTCCCATGGAAATAAATGGCATATCGCTGGTTTACCCCGCGTATTAACAAGGAGGTCGTTCACTGTTCGTTTCGCAAATATCGCTTCGTGTGGATGCGCGCCAACCATTATGCCCATGTCTACGCATTCATCAACGCAAGGCTAGTCCGCGTATTTGCAAAGGCGCTACGTACGGCTTGCCTACCTCAAGACTATACAACCGAACACCACAAAACCTCCTCACCCTAACGCATTCCATCATGGCCTAACCCTGACCCTAACCCTAACCATCAGCAATCTTCATCATCATTCCAACGCATTCCATCGTGCCCTAACCACAACCCCAAATCCACCCCGAAAACATCATCACCAACCTCCATTCCAGCGCATTCCATCGCGCGCGCGGGAGGCAAGCAAAGCGCACCTGGTCCAGGGACGTCTCCAAGGTGTAGAGGGAGGACATGCGGCTGTCCCTCGCCGTTTGAAACTGTTTCATCCTGCGCATGTGCACCAAGGCCGCCCGCTTCTGTCCCTGGCGGTTCTCTCGCAACGCCTCGAGCCGGCTCCCTTGAATGCGCTTCCCCAAATCCAAGGTGCATGCCTGAAGGCTCGCAACTGTATCGGGCAGCACACACCAGTCAATACGACAATAGACAGGACGGTGAAACGCAGAGCAATTAATATCATAGAGTACGCATGTTCGAGGCAGATGTATAGCGCGAGCATGACAATACCGTACAAAGATGCTACCACGGGATATAGCTGTCTTTTGAGGCATGTCAAGGCGTCGTTTGGCCCACTGACGATATGCTGTTTTTTTTTGTAGGGGGGCGGTCAATCAATGAGTCGAACCGCGGTCTCCTAGCATATTTGTATGCCATTTTAGTGTAGGGGGCGGGCAGTCAAGGGGACAAGCCGCGGTCTCCTAGTATTTTTTTATACTATTTTTTGTGTAGGGGACGGGCAGTCAAGGGGACAAGCCGCGGTCTCCTAGTATTTTTTTATACTATTTTTAGTGTAGGGGGCGGGCAGTCAAGGGGACAAGCCGCGGTCTCCTAGCATATTTGTACACCAGGTACTAGTTTTAGTGTAGGGGGCGCTCAGTCAAGGGGCGAAACCGCGGTCTCTTACGTAGCATACTTGGTGCCGTCTAGGAGACCATCTCGTGACGCACACGCCCACGGAGCGCCACCGCAACCGCTTATTTCCCCCCGCCCCATCCTACCAACTGTACTGCCACGCCCATCACAGAACTCGCCCCAACTCATGATGCCCCCCGACAGCACCCATCACACACATCACATGGTTGGCGTTGTATGATACACACACCGAAAATGAGTGGGAGCAAGACCTACTCAAGCAATGCTTCGGAAGTACCCAACAACCCCAAATATTGTACGACACCCAACTTGGACTCCAAAAATGTTTGGTAGTTCCTCAGGTCATCAGTTCAACAGCCCTCAACACTCACGAACGTTAGCCCCCAAGCCAAGAACGTACATACCCCCTCCCTTTATGCTGATACGACTACGGCCGTGCATGGTATGAATCCCCCCCCCCCCCCCCCCCCCTACCGTACGTTTCGTGATTAAAAAACGTTTTGTATCTCAACTGGAAGATCGAAGTCGGAGAAGGTCCCTATCGGTCTCCGAGATGATCGCTTCTCCCCCATCACCGCCGCCGCCGCTTACAGTGACGATCTTCAGCATGCCGTCCTCCCTCACGGCGCGCTTTGTTTTGACCATATACGCGGCAAGCAGGGCGCAATCGTCGTTCGCGAGGTTCCGGAGCATTCGAAAGGCTACGCTTCCCCGAGGCGACGATGCGGCCGCGTCATGGCAGAGCATCTCCCAGCACCACGGAGAGGCACTTCCCGCTTGCTGCTCGTTCGGCTGCGTCGTGGACACGAATGTAGCATAAAAGACGTTAGAAGATCAGGGGGGCTGCGTCGTGGACACGGTGGATTAATGAAGCCCATAAAGAAATCAGGGATAAAAAAGTGGTTGGGATGTGGACAGTGGGTAGAAGTGGAGGCCGCCAGAAAACCACGGGGGTCAGTAACTTGGGGGAGACGTCCGTAGACCTAAAAAGAAGACCTTGAAAGACAACTATTTTTCGAAGGAACATATCACTGCGCATCGAGTAAATGCGTCCTCGTGCGCGAGTCCCCGCCCGCGGGAAGTAGATGCTCTCGTCGTACAAAAAAAAAACAGATGGACGTTTGTCTAGACGCGTTTCAGCTGCCAAAAATGCCACCGGTTTACGTCAGGCTGCGGGACAGAAGAGTGACGATGGCATGCCGAACGCACGGCAAACCTCTAGATATTTCAATGTGGCGTAGGGCTCTATTACGGGGGGCCATAGTTAACAGGACCAAATATTGTTAGGAAAAATGGTTAAACATATAGGTTTTTATGTACACCATAGGTCCTGTTAACTATGGTCCCCCGTAATAGACACCTTGGCCCACGTTTGGCGAAATGGTTGAGCCACTCTTGGCTTCAGACGCAAATGAGGAGTTGAAGTCAGTTTCAACCCATGTTTGCTACAAGCTGAGCCAAGTTCTAAGCTACAATCAACAGCTAACGATTGGAGGCTACAGGCAAGATGGGAGCATCGCAGGACCAGGCAAAATGAAACTCCAGACGTTTTACGCTGTGGGCGAAAAATATCGAGAGGCATGTCGTAAAACGCAACCTCAACTAAGACAGCCTTGGGACGCGCGGCGGGGTATATTCGCAAAACCAGGAGATACGAAGTGGATCGCTTGACTTCCTACCCGCCATCATCGAGAGTCGGAAACGACTCGTGCATTTATTTTTGTGTACATCACTCAACGCGGAACACTGAACGAAGGGAAATCTGGGGTATATGGAGCGGTTTTGGAACTGTGAATACTACTACGCCAAGGGTGAGGGGGATACGTCTTGGATAAAGCGGGCCAGGTTCAGTACCGAACATAACCAAGGGCACGCGAACTCCAGGCTGCAACGAGCGGGTACCGTACCGTCTGCGCATTGTATCGCAGGAGATAGAAGCCTACCTTCGCAGCACCGCTTGCCTTCATGAGGCTATCCGCGTGCAAGTAGACAGTCCTCTCCCCGTCCAGTAGCTGTTGGCAGTACGCCACCACTCTTTCCACCAAAGACTCCAGCACATATCTGCCCCGCAACCCGCCGAACACAGCGAAACCAGAGAACAACGAGAGCCGGACGAGCACAACGTTGAATCGACCGCTGCTGGACATCTGACGCACGCTGAAATCTTCCGGCTGTGTTCCGTGTAGTGCGGTTTTCATCAGCTTGTGGTGCTACAAGTGGTACCCGCACAATCAACTCACACCCGGGAGCCCACGGAGAGCGAGCTGTCGCGTTGCCTGGTATACGAATGTGAACCGTGCACAGGCAATAGCTACGTTTGCGACAAATGCTATTGATAGGGCTGTGGAACTTTTGAGGCAGCGAGTTACGCGCTTGCGGGAAAGGAGCTACAGCCTCTCAAAATATATAAAGCGAAAAGATACTGAAGTCCTTGACTAGCTGTACCTCTAACCACGATCAGGAAGCGAGGAACCGCAGCTTTCTATACTTCGTAAACCTCAACTACGCTCATGTCGGCAGCACCTTCCACAACTCATCGGGAAACTTCACCCGTACAGTACGATTTGTAACTTCATGAATCTTTATCCTCCGACCGCCTTCTGTGCGAGCTTCTTCAATCTTCAAACACAAACGTACGCCGACTACGGTTGAGCTAGCCCCTTACAGCAGCAAGTATCTACAAATAGTATGCGGGTGCAGCTGTGGGCCTTGAGCCGCCCCTCCGGTCACCCCACGCATTACGAATTTCGGCGCACTGCTTCAGCTGTATCATTTCGTACAACAGCAATAGTACCAGGATGTGTAAAGCTGGTCTGGTACTCGTACGCATATCCACGTACGAGTGTTGCAAGCCAAATGGTGTGCTTAATAAGGTGAACACTCTGGTTATCCGGGTACCAAAACAGGTTATGCTGATCAACCCCGAGTAAGGATACCCGGTTACACCCAGACTATATATACCAAGCACACAGCAGCACCCTACTGGGCACAATCTCGTACTCTGATGCTTTATCGACAAACCAGCGTAACCACAGTATTGAAAACATGCTTCGTATATGGATCGCGCTCAACACCACCTGCTGCCACCATAACTATACGAGGCATTGCAATCCTACGAACGCGTCAACCGAACTACGACGTCCGCCTGAGACCGATTCGAGGGCTCCCCCCTTCCTTGTTTCACCTGTGCAGATGCTGACCTTCGCAAACATTGCTGGCGCTCCCCCCCAGTCCCATTGCTCCAAAGAGGTACGCAAGAGGTGCTACAATCAACCTCCTCGCAAGTCCGGCCTCCTCCTGAACACAGAGCAAGCAGCAAGCACCGAACAAATCGTACGTGCGAAAGGGAGGCGGGAACAAGAACAACGGTCAACGCTATGAATGGAACTGTTTAGACCTTGGCCGGGCTTTTCAACAGAATGGTTGAGATGAATTTGACTTCGATCCCTAACCCTATCCTCGCGCCTGGCCGCCTCAGAAACTTCTCGGAACAAGAAAGCCTCGAAGAATTGTTGAGAGTTGGGTCGAAGCGAGGGCTGGATATTCGGCATGTTGGCCCAGCTTCCCTAAATGGTTGAAGCTTGAAACAGACTCGGCGTCAGCCATTTAAGAACTGCACCCACGTTTTTGGGGAGATTTTACTTGGAATCGGTGTGGGATACTCTTCTAAGGAGTAGAAGGGATAGCAGAACAACTAAACCTAAAAAAAACTATACCTGGCGTCCTTTACGGCCTGGAATAAATATGTAGTGAGGAATTATAGTGTGGGGTGCAAGGGCGTGCCGTCACCCTCTTCGAACCGATCGGAACGAGGCCGTTTGTGCATTGTTGTTTGTTCTGTTCCCACGTAAAAAAAAAAACGTGTTTGGGTGCATACAGAATCCTGGCCCTCGCCAGCCAAATCAGTACGAGGGGTAACGCTTTGCACTTGCCATGGCGCACAACAGTGCGTTGGTCTGCACATGGTGTCCACCTTCATCCACTACTCCATTCGTTCTCCTTCGGTCGGGCCGTTCGTTCTACAAAACAAGAAACAGGGGTCCAACACGTGTTTCTCCCTCTTCGTGAATAGCTGTCTTCTTTCCCGGCTACACCGAATCTACTCACTTTGCATAACCAATCGGCACCAATTAAACTGGCCAGTAGCATTCCTTTTGGTTGGTCGCAAAGCTCCCTATCAATAGTAGGGTCAAGACACGCCCTCAACCATACCCTGGTATGGTCGGAGCCGGGCCCAAAAAGCATCTGGAGGACAGGGCTGTCAACGCAGCGGAAACCATGACCGACGAAGAGTCGCTTCGAAAGTCGCTCATCGTATTTACCTTATGCATCATGCCATATCATGTACCGGGTATACCAGACGTCTTCCTGGGAATGGTGTGCTTCTCTCAAATTATACACCCAAAGCTAAGCCACCGCAAGGCTGGCCGGGCCTTGCCCAAGGCTACGTAACTTATACTATCCCTTATCCAACACTGAGCCTAGCTAAGGTGTACCCCAAGACTCACTGCTGGGAAACCCTACCCCACACCAGGACCTTTCCACTTTCCACGTTCCACCCTCCTCGGAGGTCAACCCTAACCCATCGCCTGCTACGTCGTTGCTCCGTGATTGTTGCTTACACTGGTATGACCCATTACGCACCCCAATGGTCAAGGTCTCGACGTGAGAGTGCTCATGGGGAATGGGCGCATCTTTGACTCCCATATACACAGCAGTATCGGTGTGTACAGCAGTCAGCAGCATTGTTGTGTAGGTATACGAACAGGTATCACGATGGGCCTGCACTAGAGGTGTACCCCGGATGATCGAAACCCGGGCACCCGGCGGGTACACCCCGGATGGGGAAAACCCGTGACAGCTTCGGGTTTGACTTGAAACCCGCGGGTTCTGGGGGTGACCAAAACCCGGGTACTCGGCGGGTTCGAGTACCCGGGCGCCCGTATGTTTGGCATGTCCCCCGTAAAGACTGCCTCAAAATGTATCTAGAAACGTTTCAAATCGACAGAAAACGGTGGTCCCCGACTTGCCTATGGAGATTTTTCATTTTCGTTTTCTGTACGCGTGCCTGTCATGTTGATATCTTCGATATCCTTGTGGTTTACTACAAACGTACACATAGGCACATGCCTTTCTTTTACTCGAGACATGACACCTGTCCGACACGGAGACCTGGGAACGCCACCTACCATATGGCGCACATCGGGGCAATCGGTCTTTCGCTATGAAATTGAATGTGCTCAAATTAGGGGCGTGCGCGTGGGTGTATGCTTTCCCGCGTGCAACCATACACTACGTATGCAGCACGCCACCACCCTAACCCTAACCTCTATAAAAATATATATATTTAATAAAAAACTAAAAAAGTACGTCAGGTGTGAGTTCAACCGATCGGCAGATCGATCGATACTCAACTTTGCAAGCTGCGTGAACCCTTCGCGCGTTTTCCATGATTTCCCTAACGGTTGACTACTGGCCGGTGACTTACTTCCCTGGATGCTACCATTAATTATTAATACGAGACGATAATACCAGTACTTACAGCAGGCTCGACTTCCAATATGATGTCGGCCAGTACCATTTCGTACACTGAGGCCGTTTCCCATGCGGTTCGATTTTTGAGCTTCAGATTTTGGCCCGATCGCCTTTTCAGATGTGACGTTGGCAAATCGAAACAGCCTTCCTATGCGGAAAAATCAGATTTATTGTGTGTGTAGAGATTTGAGCAAACGCCGAGACCAACTGCTGTTTTTGTGATTAGGCGCCGCGAAGAGGCGCGCTGGGTGCGCTGCACTGTGCGTAGGACCCAAGCGTCCGAGCCAAGGCTGACCATCTCTGGTCTGGCGGCGAAGAGACGTGGCGAGTGCACTAGAGCCACCTGTCTTGGTATTTTGGGTTCCATGTTTTGACTGACTGCTGCTGCTGCTGTACAGCAGTGTACGTACAAGTACTCGTACGTATCCACGGAGAGGTGCGTGCCGAGTGCGCTTCTCTTGGTCTCTAGGCCCGAGCCCGCGCCAGGCGACTGATATCTGGCCACGGAGGGTCGCGCCGTCCGCCGCCCGAGCGTCGGGCGCGAAGTGACGCCGCTATACAGCTGTGCAACCTTCCAACTCATCGATCGTTCTGCCGCTGTTTGCTGTCACGGATAGCATCTTGAATTTAGAGAGCATCCCATTTTTCGATTTGAAAATCTGATGACCCAGGTCGTCGGATTTTGGGCCAAAATCCGACGACTTGGGTCATCGGATTCTCAAATCGAAAAAATTCCGGTCAGATTTTGCATATTTCGACTGCATAAGCAGGGTCATTCGTTTTTGAGATCGAAAAATACAAATCTGAAGCTCGAAATCGAACCGCATAGGAAACAGCCTGAAACAGCAGATCGACATGCGAAGGTCGGGGTACACAAGACAATCGAAAGTTGGTTTACAGCAGCACAGTTTGAACGTGAGAGGCACACCAACACACTGCAAATATACTCATCACGCTGCTGTTCATCACGCTGCTGTGCAGTTGCGCGAAACAAAAAAAACAAAACAACCTACCCTTGGTACGAGTATATACGAGTACGAGTAAACATAAACATTCACATTAATACCAGGTACTGCTGCTGTAGTTGCATTTTTTTGTATCACGATACTCGTAGTTTATTATTATCAAAGTGTTGTTCTTCTGACTGAATACCCAGAGCTCTGTTCTTGCCGTTTGATGGTTTGGTTCTCGTTTCGACATCAAATCATATGCAGTACGCCCTGCCCTCCACTTGTGGTACCCCTTGATGACCTAAACGAAAACGGGTTGTCCGAGTACCCGGGTCTACCCGAGTGCCCGTTGAAGCCGTTTGATTCGTCTGAAACCCCGGGTTACCCGCGACGGGTTCGGGTTTCACTCTCAGAATTATCCGGGTACCGGGTACTCCACACACAGCGTACACCTCTATACTACACTGCTGCAGCAGTATCGGCAACAATTCGCCGCAGATTCTGCCCCACCCCCCGGAAAAAGGAGGCTACGTACGTTATACCACAGGTACGAACTACACCAACAACACCTCGAGATTGCTGCGTCGTAAAAGGTCCCCCGAAGTCAACATATCCGCCATCCCGAGTTCAACCCCAGGTGCAGTTGCGCCGCCCCAAGCCAGCGAGCTCCTCGACAGCACCCCCAAATCCAGCGACAAGCTAGACGCTTCCTCAAACGCATGCTGTGTAGCCTTGGACCAGAACCTAACCATCTGGTCTCGAGCGTTGACGTCACCAGGTGCTATGCGGGACGTCAGAAAGGCCATGCGCTCACCGTTCGCCCAATCGTCGGCGAGAGGACATGGTGCGCTCGTAGCAGCTGTACTGCTCGCAGCGTTCGAGGCGCAAATAGGGCAACGTGTTGACATGCGAAATTCGAGGCCTTTCCGGTAGAAAACCACCCACAATTCCACCCAACAGCAGCAGCAGCAGTTATACGTCACCAATCGTGCGTGGTCTTTGACCCTGAAGCCGTCCGAAGGATAAATAAAACCCTGGCAGGGCAAGAGCAGCCGCTCTTGCACTTCCGCCTGGTGAAAACGCTGCGTTGTCATTTTTAAAATTGGAGTTCCAACACCAGGCGATGGCGTTTAATACGACCGTTTCGATTTCCCTCCGACTCTCCGACTCCGAAGCACGACGACACCACCTTCGTTGCCGGCGCATGGAACCTCCGCTGCCTTGCGGTGAGGGTTGTTTTGAGGTTCGGCATCAGCCCCACCAAGTCACCCTTCGATGTTTGGTAGTCGACGTTGACCATGGGCACACTGCACGCACCGATGGCCCCAATTTTTCACGTTTTATTGGCGTCCTCTTTGCCTTCGACGTCGGCAAACAGACACAAAATATACCTGGGGTAATTTGTACCACAAGTACTATGTGCTGCACAGAAAGGTGCCGCGATGCGACTTTGCGCTTTGCCGCGAAGCGACTTTGCCCTTTGACGTTGCAGCACATCGACCACGGAGCTCATAGTTACGGCATGACCACATCTCTGTCGCAATCCTATCGCGTCCTCTAGTCGTTCATGGCTCAGGCCGCCGTCGTTATTGCACCGACTGTGGATGACTCTGTACCTTAAATGTGACTTGACTTACTGTAAATATAAGGGAGGGCATGGAGTCAAAGGACGGGTACCAGGAAGGGAAAAGCGGCGAGGTGGATGGCAGCATACATTCGCCTGGAGTCCGGGGGCGGAGGCGAGAACAGAAAAACACCGACGAGAAGGAGTACAGCTGCTGTGCCGAAGAGAAGGGGTCGAGAGACTCCAGCGAGGAGCGAGTCCAACCGGATGACGACAGCAGCGACGCCGAGGCGAGTAGCTCATGGATCAGCTGTGAACCTGCCGCGTTTCTGAGGACGAAACATTTGGAAGTGATGAGGAATAATCGTAGTAGTACGTACAACAATATAAGATAATACACCGGTGAAAAGGCTGTTCAAGGGTGCGGTTAAGACTCGCGGGTCGGGTCAGATGGACTCACCTAACCCGATCCGACCCGACCCGACCCGACCGGTGGATCCTCCTAACCCTAAGCGGTATGGCTGATATCCCATGGGCATCGTTGAACCCCTGTGAAAACTACATCCTCGTGTCGGGGACAAACTACTTGGTTGGAATCAATGTGGGATAAGTCTACTTGGTTGGAATCAATGTGGGATAAGTTTGCGATGAACGAAACCCACTCTGGACGGAAACGTAAGGGGCGTTTTTATTTCGTAACACTCTGGATGGAAATGTAAGGGGCGTTTTTTATTTCGTTAAGCTTATTCCACTGACCCTCACATGCCCGTCCGAAGGTAGAAGTCTGTGCGTATCGGACCAGGTGTACTACAATATGATGCCGGTCTGATTTAACCATTCAACTACTCGAGAATATTGTGCGATAAATTCTCCGGGGTGAAGCGGATTTGCACAAGCATGACTCCGGTCTAATAAACTTACTTGGAATTAGTGAGGTATACGAAGTCTTGCAGGGGTCACCAGCACAGTACGTTCGTAGTGCTACAAATAATATTTTATTCCAAAAATTCCAAGTGCAACGAATTTGTCGTTTAAAACGTTGGTGCGGCTCCTACAAGTAGCATTCTGTGCAGCTAGAGAGATGACGGCTTGGCCACGACACACCTATCAGTAAAGGGCTTGTCTAAAATGCAATCCGTTGGCCAACGTACTCTTCGTAGGAGGAAGCTCTAGTTCCCGCCTGTTGGGTTTTTGGTTCCTTGACAGGTGGGCACACGACCATACCATCATTGTTCATGGTTAGTCCGACGCCCCCGGTGTTTCTGTGTTGGCGTTGCAGCAGCAAAAGGCATTGCAGCAGCAGCAAGTTATCGGTGTTCCAGTCGGGAAATAAACTCAAATCGGAGGACACTGTACTGGCTGGTACTGGCTGGTAGCTTGTAAGCACAGCACGACGAAGAAACAGAGCAAACCAGCGGAAGCGAAGGCTACTCGTCAGTGTCGGCCTCGACTGCGCTGCGCCATCAGGGCCTGTAAATACCTCCGACTTTAGTTCTCCGTTTTCGTGCTCGTTTAGTTCGCCTATAAATAGTAACGGTGCTATTAATAGTGACCTCATACCATAGGGCCATCGTCTGCCTATTGATCCTGGACGATGTTCTCACATTGGCTCATTTCCCTGAAATCCTGCCTGTTGTCACAAAACAGGCTGTGACGAAAACGCATATCGGTGGGGGACAACTAACAAGTACAAAATAGTGCGCACGGCAAAACCAGTATGCGACGGAAACGGTATTGACGAGCTTCTGCGGTATACCATCCCGTATCGCTTGCAACCAAACAATACCAGGGACATATTCACGGTATTTCATGTATACTCGAGAAAAAACAAAAGGGAAAAGAACAAAGGAAAACGCGAAGATGGTAAAAAAACAAAAAATGAACAGAAAGAAACAATGGAAAAAAGATGGAAAATAAAAGAAAGAAATAGAAAGCAGACATGCGCTCAGGGCATTGGCCGAGTCCCGAGGAAAAGGCTGTTGTTTGCTGGCACATTACGATCAGTCCTATTATATGTCCAACTGATGGACAAACATGAGGACATCACAAGAACAGCATACGGGAGACAAAATCAGAACAAACAAAAAACGATCAGTCCCATGTCCAGCTGGTGGATCAAGGACGTCACAGCAGACGCGAAGAGGACAGAGACAGACGGACTGAGGGGGGCCCAAAATAACGTCGACGAAGCCAGAAAATAAATAAATAAATAGCCTATTACAGCGTTAAAGCGCTCGGCAAGCAGTTACTCGTACCGGTATATCCTATGCGCTTGCACTTATTGGTCATGTTAGATATGCACCAGGACCAGTGAGCTATAGTATCAGTCAGCGCTGACCGGGTTTAACTGTCAGAAAAGCCGCCAGATTGTGTTTCGTTTGATGCCTACCGTAACCCCTGAGCTACTGCACGAATCAGTGAGCTGTACCGCAAGATATCTAGTCCATGCTGGCATCTTGGAGAACTGCAGTGACCAAGGACGTATCGTAAGTCGTAATATACGGCAAATGGAAAGCTAGAGTAGAGTCTGCCAGCATGGGACGTGGAGATCGTTCTTTCGGCTAATTTTTCAATAAACAACGCAACGTATACGATATAAATATACACCAGATATGCTGCTCTAGTGTATCACACCGGTACTAGAACATCAGTCCAAGGCGAACTGCGGTCGTCAAGGCGATAGGTAGATTTCATGCGGGTTGAACATTTTTTACATCCCCCTCTGCTACGTACGGCCGGGTGGTGGTTGGTCGACCCCCGCTGCTACCGGCATGCATGGGTGCATGGAAGCTTTGCTACTGTTGCAGTAACATCGCACGCATACCAGTATAGTGCTGTTTGAGTGACCACGAGTTTCATCGCACAATTTATCACAAAGAAAAGATCAAGATTAGTCAGCTTATCGGGGGCTTGTTGTCCGCAACCCTTTCGGTTCTTGTCACTTCGACCACTCTCCGACAGGTTACTACATTAGCTTTAATATTTTTTCCGTGCTCGGAATCCGTAACATACTTCCTGGCACTCTGCGTAATCCAGAATACTTGGTTACGCCCTGCACCACTACTACTGGTTTGTGTCGTTTTATTCCAGGTGGAGGTGGAGTACAAGGCGGCACTGAAGAAGGCAAACATGGGAAAGGTGGCAATTTCTAAAGACCCTCAGGCCCAATCGATCGTCGAAGGGTTCAGAATGTGAGACCTTTCTCGGAGACACCGGGGGTGTCACAGTCACTCCTCACCCTAAGTACATGTATGTACTTGGTACCAGGTATATATCTATCTTGATCCCACTCGGTTTCACAAGGTCTTGATCGCGTACGTCCCCTTGAACAGAAGTCTTCAAGAAGGCGGTAGGGGTCGGTCGATAATGGGTTAGGGTTAGGGTTAGAGACGCGATACCTACAGCAGGGTGTGGAGCGCGAGAGGTTCGAGTATCCAGCCAGCAGAGCTTACCACACGCCACCTATTCGGCAATACAATGGATGGTTGACGCACACGGTGGTGTGAACAGTGGCGCGTAGTGTACCAGATGATGATACCGCAACCATTTTACCTAAAACCTTGGTTGGTCGGGTTGGGGATTATTTGCTGTCAACCAATTTCCGGAATACGTAAGTGGATACGTGGTAAGCTACCTTTTATCCAGCGGGATGGAGCTTAAGGGTCTGCGAGACGATCACAAAGACCCTCGCCTAGATCACCCCCCCCCCGTATTGGAATGCGCACTGGTCGGAAAAGCGCAAGACTACCGCATTTTACGGTGCCCAGAAACCCTTGAGCAGCCCTTGAGGAATCCTTGAGGATGAGGCGTCTCCAAAATGGGTTATACGCTATCTATTACGGGGGACCATAGTTAATAGGACCAAATATTGTTAGTAAATTGGTTAAATATATACCTGGTAGGTTTTTGTGTATACCATAAGTCCTATGAACTATGGTCCCCCGTGATAGTATGCTTCTGTTCTCTTCATTGGCTTGTTTTATTGTTGGGTACCCGGTACATTGGCATTGTGCTGTGTGTTTGTTCACCTCGGAAAAAATGCGATTATTTCGGTTTCCTCTGTCTCACAATCTGTGACTCACGTTAGTTGTACTTCTTCAGGATGGAAGATCCGGACGGACTGGCTCTATCTACAACAATGGCCTCTTTCAGCAATACCCTACGGTGTTGTATACTGTGTGCAGTTTTACATTGTTACGCCAGTTGCACCTTCACTTCAGCTCTCCAGGACTTGCCACGGGTGGTTGTGAGCTTTTTAAGCTCTCACGGATCGAGTCGGGTCGGGTCGGGTCGGGTCGGGTCTGGTCGGGTCAGGAGGTTTTCAAACTCTCACGGGTCGGGTCGGGTCGGGTGGGGTCATCCTTCCCTGACACACTCGATCCGACCTGACCCCCCGCGAGGTTCGACCGGGCCCGCGAACAGCCGTGATTTAGTTCAACCTGTGGGCGTGATTTAGTTCAACCTGTGGGCGTGATTTAGTTCAACCTATGGGCGTGATTTAGTTCAACCTATGGGCGTGATTTAGTTCCACCTATGGGCGTGATTTAGTTCAACCATTTCAGGATCTCGAGGGGAACGAAGTGTCGCTTCCTCGTAGCCTCTTAGCCTCTTCGCCTCTTCGCCTCTTCGCCTGTTCGCCTGTTCGCCTGTTCGCCTGTTCGCCTGTTCGCCTGTTCGCCTGTTCGCCTGTTCGCCTGTTCGCCTGTTCGCCTCTTCGCCTCTTCGCCTGTTCGCCTCTTCGCCTCTTCGCCTCTTCGCCTCTTCGCCTGTTCGCCCCTCGCAGCTACCTGGTATGCTTTTAGCCCATTTCCTCCAACAGTACAGTCGTAACTTAAAGACTGACAACGCAGCCACGCCCCTACGATCGTTTCGCACTCCCGCACAGAAATTGGATGGATATGCGGGACGCGGAAACAGCTCGTCTCATGTGGGAATCAGAAGAATGGTAAGTAAGTGGTGATCATCCTTCCTTATCATATTCTATCATGACCTCAACCCCCGCGTCGGGTCAGGAAGGTTTCGAAATCTTACGGGTCGGGTTGGTTAAGGTGGGGTCGAGTGAGGTCGGGTCAGGTCAAGAGTTTTTTTTTTTATGATTCTCACCGATCGGATCCCATCACCGTTACCCTACCCGACCCGACCCGAACCGACCCGAACCGAACCGACCCGAGAGGTTTACCCCATGAACAGCCCTGCCATTTCAATTGTAGTGTTATAGTGTTGTAGGCGTTGTAGGTGTTGTAGGCGTTGTTCTGGAGGGAGTTCCTAACGGTGGGGCGAAAGGCGCCCTAAGTGTGCGTCTCCTGATATGCTAGCCTGCAGAGATGCCGAACGCTACGCTAAGCCTCTCAAGTATTTCCCAGGTATACATACCAGTATACTCACATGGCACCAACAACTATTTTGTTCTTCGCCATCCGACAATGTGCGGCGAACAAGAGTCGATGTCGATCACTTAATGACAGGTATGGAATTGAGAGCGTATGCTCGCGATATGCGGAGGGACGCAAGCCCTGGCGTCGTCGACACACGCTTCGGGTTAGCTCGGAGCGGTTGCCGTGGGCGCCGTTTTCCCCGTCACGCCCACACCCCCTCATGCTTGTGCAGCGACGGAGGCGTTTCTTGCTCCCGCGGTGTTAGTGGAAGGTCGGCGATACATGCCACATCCCATCAGTTCGCCATGCAATACTCTGCGCTTGCAATCTGCTCGCCGCTGTACTCCTGCCGGGCAGGGGCAAGGACATGCACCACCATGAGCTCAAGGCTACCGTTCCTCGAGAAATCCTGGAATGTTCCGCGGTGTCGAGGGAAATCAACTTCACGTCGAAACAGGAAATCCGGAGTTTCCGGCTTGAACAACGGGTCTTTTTGGGAGGGGCTTGCATTGAAGGTGGGACATTTTTGAAGGCCCTGATTATGCGGATCAGGTCAGAGCAGATCCCCATTCGGCTGTCTAGATGTTTTTGGTCATCTTTTTTAGATCCCCGATTTGGAGGATCTGCACGGTCTACATTGTGTTTATGCCGGGTGAGATCTGTTCGTGCTAACGTAGATGATATACGTATATGGCACGGTTCTTAATCCGGCAACTTGTTACCGTGTGGGGGCAGTATGGATGCGTGGATGCATGCTGCGGCTCCTCTTGCTCGGTGCCTGGTATCTCAAAAACGACCAACACCAGATTCCCTTGTCTTGCTTCTTCTTGCTGGAAAAGCATAGTGTATCATTATGTCTTTTACTATGACTGACGGTCTTGCTGCACACTGTACAATGCCAAACACGAGTAAAAAAGTACGTAAGTTATCTACTATCTACATACCAGGTCCAGTCTATCCTTAGTCTGTTACTATCGGTATTTATAGCGATCTGCCGGATGCGTGCACGAGAGTATAT
Organism: Nereocystis luetkeana; assembly: GCA_031213475.1. Classification (NCBI taxonomy): domain Eukaryota; class Phaeophyceae; order Laminariales; family Laminariaceae; genus Nereocystis; species Nereocystis luetkeana. The sequence continues at coordinate 267,249 of JARUPZ010000010.1, read as the reverse complement.
TACCTCATTGCCTGTACAGCGGAACAGTCGAAACACCTGCAGTGGTTCGGATATATCTGCTGTCGGTACACTCTAGTGCACGACGGCACTCGCAACTGGACTATACGTGCGCAAAATGCCGGGCTTTTCACGGTGCGGTGCGGTGCGGTGCGGTGCGGTGCGGTGCGGTGCGGTGCGGTGCGGTGCGGTGCGGTGCGGTGCGGTGCGGTGCGGTGCGTGCTACGCTTGTGATGTGATGTGCTGTGCTGTGCGGCGCGCGTACAATTTGCTGTGCGGTGCTGTGCGGTGCGGTGCGCGATCGTTTTTTTTTTGTATGGTTTTACCGAGCCCCACCGCCCGTCAGATTTTGCCCTTAACAAAACCACCCCACCTCGCACCCCACTGTAGAGTACGGCGCGGACCTGTAGAACAGGCGCTTCTTGCGGTGCTCATTGGCCTTAGCCGGACTGTAGAATAAACTATAGTTTCACCGCCGCACACGATAGGGAAAAAGCTCGCGTTGTGCGCACCGTATGATATGTCACGGTCCGCACGACGATTCAGCCGTTCATCAGTAGAATTGTTGCAAAGCGGCTGATCAAGCATCAGAAACAAAGACCAGGTTACCAGGGTATCGAGTAGCTGTATGGGCGGTGCTTGATGCGGTCATGTGGATATGTTTTTCAGCAGTGTTGGGCAATGCAACGTTTTCATTGTGTGGGGGCCCGATGGTGAAATGTTATGCATCTTGCTGGAACGAGCTCGAAGTCATGGCGTAGCTGTTCTCCCTCTGGTCCCTTTTCGGCAGAGTGGTTTTTCGACTTCGGTTTCGTGATCCCGGGCTCTACAAACTCCTGGCAGCAAACGATCGAGTCGGCCGGAGAAGATCGCATGCTGGCTGCCGAGGAGCTGAGGTGCAGCCAAACAAACAGATTAACAGTCGCCTAATATATCTGTGTGCACTACGCATGCACCGGGCATATTGCTGCCGTTCCGTTAGGCTGCCGTTTTGATAAGATTGCCCTCAACTATTTTGCAGGGGCGCACATCTCGGACAGATAGATCAGATAGATCATCTACAGACAGATCATCTACATCCTAACCCTAAAACATTATGCTATGTTGTGCAGGATCTGCCTTATAGGGCAGATACAACCCAGGACACATGTGCTATTAATAGAGTATACAGAGTATACGGCTCCAGCCCGGCATCATGAGCTAGATCATACAGACGAGGAATCTACTGCACCTGCCTCGAAACATCTAGATCATGAAGTAGGAATAATCTGTGAATGATCTGTCCGTGGTTTGCAAGGGATGCATGCACTCTGTATCCAGGTCTAGCGGCTCTTCTGTATCCGTTTCTGAGTGTGGCTGATGCTGAGTATGGCTGGTGCTGATGCTGCTGATGCTGATGATGCTGATGCTGGTGCTGATGCTGCTGATGCTGATGCTGCTGATGCTGCTGGTGCTGATGCTGGTGCTGATGCTGCTGATGCTGATGCTGCTGATGCTGCTGGTGCTGATGCTGTAGCTGACACTTTCTTGTTTTCGTCATTATTTGTGACATGGTTGTGTTTTACAGGAATGGCCTTAACCCCTTTAGAACCGCAGTCCCGTTTGGGGACAAAACTACTTGAAATTTGACTGGATTGTCCCCAGAACGGGACTGCGGTTCTAAAAGGGTTAACGATATACGTACCGTATAACACTATCAGACTATAATACTATTAATAGCCAGCAGGAGAGAAAAAAAGGCAGCACACTGCACACCATACCAGTATCTAACAAGAAAGCTAATTATTGACTGCCGGTTGCTTGACTTACTATTCATAGACTGTATAGAGGCGTTCTACGATAGAGAGAGGTTCCCCCTGAATTTTCCGAGGGTCCTCACTTAAGGAGGTCCATACCTCACCCGGAAACCGACGTCAGCAAAAATCAAATTGCATCGCGGCGAATAATCCCACGGCCCGAGTCCACAAAACGTTTTTTCTCGAAATGTTACGATTGGCATCCCGACGTTTCGGGGTCAAAGAACCCCTTTTTTCAGAAACAAAATAGCGGAAATGTGCTACCTCTACCGTAGAACGGGTCTATATAGGTACATGATTATCGTGGACACTCTCCCTGTACCTGCCCTTTAAAACGTGGTTACTCCTCCTACTGCCCTGAGCGCTACATCCATCGCGCCTTTTGCCCTTTGCGCCGCGTTTGTATCCTCTTTTTTTTGTACAGTGGGCGGATGACGATCGAGACCACCTTTTTGGACGGCAAACGCATGCTCTTCAAGACGCTTGTCAGAATTTTCTACGAATAATCCAGGGGCAGGGTTGGTTGTTTTTGTTGGAGCGTAGATGGTGACTCACCCAATCAGAAGCCCAGCCTTTTTGCTTTGGAAGACAAAGTACTTGGGATTATAATTACAGTAGAATTGTATCAATTTTCGATGAGACCAAACAGCTAAAATACCAAACCGAAAGGATGGCATTGACTGCGAAAGCTGTTGTGACCCAAGATTGTTATTAATGAAACGCAGAGTTTGACCCTTGTCACTGACGCTGTCCTTCAACCCAAACGTGTTACACCTTGGATCGACCATCGATTTTCGCTCGATGATCTACAGTAAAAAATCAAGACAGATATATAATCTATCCCCGATGTCGTATGATCTGTATGGTCTGTATGGCCTAGCTCATGTTGCCGCGTGGGAGCCGTTCAACCTGCATTATTATCTAGCGCATCTATTCTCGGTTGGATCTGCACTATGCAGATCCTGCAAAACCTCTTACAACGGCAGTGAGGAACTAGATGATCTAGATGATGATCTATCTGTGGATGATCTGTCCTACAGTATGAGCGAAACCTTCACAAATGCGCCTATATCGTTTTAGGCTGGGAGATCACCCGGGGGGTTGAGTTGGTGTCGGATTAGTCACTTAGCGGTGAAACGATCAAGGGCAAAAGAGGCCTTGACGCACACAAAATACCGGCTTCTTCCTTAAGATGACGTATTTGATCACCATTCGTATTACGTCATCATATTCGATCACCGTATTGCATGATCATGTTCGACCGTGTTACATGGTTATATTTGATCACCAAGTTACACGGTCTTATTTGATGACCTCATGTTACCTGGTCGTGGCATTTATGGGCGGTAGGCACTGATCGGTACCACAACGTTTCTGCCTGCCTCCGAAACTGATTTTCAAGGCAACAGTGGTGGGGCATAGAATGTGGATGAGTTGACCGCTCCTCGAGAGAAAACGTTGATGCAACTGCCGCCCATGTCCGAGAGTGATCTTCAACCTCAGGCTGCAACAACAACAAACACAGCAGCAGCGCGCACAGACAACCAGTAGTGGCTCTGAACAACATGTGTACGGATACGTTTCAGGTACCACTTTACCGGGTACGATACAGTGCAACAGGAGGAGTATACGGTACTGCAGAGTGCTTTTTTCCTTCAGCGGTTTTCGACCGTTCACGGCCTCTTCTGCGCAAGGTCAACAATGATATCGTACCTCGTGCCCGGGAGTCGCTTGCATTTGGTGCGCTATGCGTTATACCTGCACTTGGTTGGCGCCTTTCGCTATATATACCGACCTTGGGGGTTGCTGTTTGCAGTGGAGGCGAGCGGCGGAATTGATATCCACGTCGCCGGCTGGTGTTACGTTTCGTTCATACGCACAGTATTTGCAGTTGGTAATGACGCACGTACTGTAGTATTAGACTACTGATAATCATACACTCCGTATGAAGTAGGCTCCTGGAACAAGCTGCCAACTCTTTGTTTCGTCTCTTTTTTTAGCCCAGGTGCCAATTAACTGCAGTAGAGACCTACTCATCAATAACAGTAATAGTGCTGCCTGCTGGTAGCTGATAGAGCTACGTATGCATCGGTAACGCACGCCTAAATAACAAATCCAGCACAAAAACAATCGTATCACGGGGCGTGGCAACACAGCAATAATAGGACATGCAGCATTAATAGTATACCGGTAGTAATTTAAACAAATATGGAGTGTGAACATAGGGGGGGACACGCTTTTGGGTCCGTCGTGGGCTCTGGTTACTATGTATTACTACTATTACGGAGGACCATAGTTAACAGGACCTATGGTATACATAAAAACCTTACTAACAATACTTGGTCCTGTTAACTATGGCCCCCCGTAATACTGCATGTACTACTGCTATGTATTACTATACCTGGTGTGTATTACTATGTAGTACAATGTAATACCATGTGTTCCACTGTATTGCTAACCCCCCCCCCCGGAATAGTGTTGGCTGTTTTGTTACCAAGTTCCTCACGAACGGCGTGCTGAGGGGTGTTGACGGTGGTCCAGTTCATACGGTTTCTATGCACCAAACGTGCTACAGGATATCAAGCAGCGGTCGGTCGTAGGCGGCACACCCAAGGGGTGGAAGCTCGCTTTTTGAGGTGCAAACAGCGGTGTTTACATCGTAGTAGCTCAAAAATTACAATCTTATACTGGCGACTATTAATAGAAGGAAGGGGCAAGCGGGCACGGGCCGAACGGAACTACCGAGAGAGGAGCCCATCTGATCTTCTCTGGACACCGCTTCGGTTCTATTTCTGTTTTATCTACGGTGCTCTATCTAAAAGTGAATATATATATTGCGCACAAAACGAGTCCGAATATCTCAGCTTTCAGCTAATACTAACTCTCCCCGCCTGGAACGGCGGGGTATTCAGGTCTGCCGGGTATACGGGCCGACGTGAAAAAAAGAGCCGAACCGTCCCCTTTACTGGGGACCCAGGCAGACAACAGTACTTACTTGGTGCATGGGTTTCCTTTTATTTCCGAGGTTTTCTTCTTTCGGGAAAGTTATGAGTGATCCATGTTGAAGATCATGCTGCACATTGTCGGATGGCAAGAGAAGTAATAATTGTACTAGTGTATGTACAGTGTATCGCCCCCCGACCCTAGTGCAGTAGTACTATTTTTATTAGTAGTACTATAAATATTTTAATTGTAGACTGCTGCTACGGCAGGAGGGTAGGCCCGTTATATGCCTACAGTACCTGCAATAACGCGTTTAGGCTGCTCGGGCGAGTGCCTCTGAACCTCACTCAAAGTTTGACTTGATTAGTTATTTTTTGGCGCAGCGTACCAAACAGTCCCCACGGCTGGCTGCCCTAGCACGTCTTCGGCCGGCGCCCCCGGTGGCTTGGTAGGTGATCCGCGTGCCTGCTGATATCGGTTTCCTGGGTTGTTCGAGTCTCACCGAGTGCATGCATCCTCGGATTGACTTGTTCTTGCACAAAATTTGATCAGCGGAAAGCGCGAGATATTAATAGCAACATCATCCGATGAAAATCGACGAGCAGTGGGAACGCCGAACCCTATCTATGCGCGATAAAGATGAAGGCACGCACCGGGAGGGAGAAGGGACGAAACCTACCTGCCACCACGACTTGTCCAGAAGAAGATCGCTGAGGATACAGTAAAACCTCCCACGAGTTGGGCTGGAAGTAAAATGACGATACATAAGTTTGAACGAAAATAAAATGCGGGTACATTCGTTTTGCAATTGATTTTTCGAAACCATGCATCGTTTTCTCGCACGGTACGAATATGGGTTTCCCATCCCACCCACCAGCTGGGGTATCTAGTATCTGGGAGCATACCCTCCTGTGATAGGAGAGTAGGATTATAACTACAATTTGCTTTTTAGAGTTACGCACTGCAGCTTTCCAGTGGAATACTACTCAGGACAAGAAAAGCGCAGTTTGCAAATTATAGACTAGATACAGCAGCATAGGCCCGCCAACAAGAGGCACCTATAATACCCTGTGCAAGCCTGAGGTTCTCATTGTGAAAAGCCATCTGCAAACAACCTTGAGCATAGTAGGCTATTTGAGTGTGGAGTTTACCACTATGCCGCTTTTCTTGGCCGATTTTTCTTACGAATCGTTCTCCAAAAAGTGAGCCTTCTGTTCAAATTATTAATACGTACCAGGTACCATGGTAGGCTCTTTCTTTTTCGTGGGCCTATACTTTATTTAATGGTATTTAATAGACCCCGGTGATTGACTAGACCGGTGGCGAATCAATTTGTCTGTCTATCTCTCTGTGTCTCAACAACAACAACAACAACAACAAAAAACATAGTTGCTGATACACGTGCGACGGCTGGCTGTCCCGTCTACGAACAACGAAAATGAGCGGAGGCACACCGCCGAAATGCACGCGAACGCATTTCGATGACGCTTAATACAACTATTATACGCACTGTACCTGGTACTTCCTATTATGATACGGTGCACAATACCCTGGTACGAAGTATATAGTATTACGGGGGACCGTAGTTAATAGGACCTATGGTATACATAAAACCTATATATTTGACCATTTTTACTGACAATATTTGGTCCTATTAACTATGGTCCCCCGTAAATACTTCGTATCCCCTAGAAAACAACCAGCACAGCAGTGACTATAATGCATGGTGGGACAAGAGCGTGTGACCTTGATGTATTTCGAAGTGCTTTGATACGGGTAATAATGAGAAACACGGTCGAAGTTTGGCACTATTAATCTATTCAAATAGTCACACTACACACCACCAGGTACAAAGTATTAAAGTATTAATAGCCACATACAATGCAGGTTGCAAAGAAAGGTGAGTTTCGACGAAAATTTCCTGACGGTTTTTTTTCTTCTCAGTTTTTCAGAAAACGAAACTACTTCTCGAAAACGAAGAGAGCAGTAAATAGTATACGTACTCGAAATGAATGCATTTCATTGTTGTGCGATGCGCAATACAATATTATTACTACGGGGGGCCATAGTTAACAGGACCAAATATTGTTGGTAAAAATGGTTAAACATATAGGTTTTTTATGTATACCATAGGTCCTGTTAACTATGGTCCCCCGTAATAATAGTACTTCCTAAAAAAAAAGAGAAAACACACTGGAAAACAGTACCCGAGCGCAAATCATCGGTACCTGGTGTCAGTACTTCCTAAAAAAAGAGAGTTTTCATTTTTTTAGGAAGACTTAGTACTGGTTAGTTGTACTGTGCAATAATACGATAATTAATTCAAAGCACCGGCACTGGAACCGAGCGAACCAAAAACATGTACCATATATATGACAAATGAACATGTTTTCGCATATTTTTGCCATTATTTGCTTTTTCACTTTGTCATCCAGTAAATTATAGTATTAATAGTAGGTCAATGCGCCACACCGCGCGTGGCACAAGCACAACGATTCACATATTTTCACTTTGCCATAAGCGAAAATATATATTCGTATATATCATACCAGGTATGTCGACTTTGTAACAACAGTACGATAGTATAGCAGGCCAATATTGTGTTGCCGGGCCTGAAACACACCCGAACATACGTTTTTTCCCACTTTGCAATACCATGAACTCATTACCATTATTATGAGTGATACGTACTCTGTAGCATGTTGCATCGCGCCACGGGAGGCTTGGGCGTGTAAAACACCCCGATTTTTCTTCCTCCGCCTCGCAATTCACTGCTGATACAGCTGAATGCATTGATATATGCATTGCAGTGTTGAATTATTGATCGTGCAGCATTTGCGCGGAGGCCGTGCAAGGCGGCTTCAGCCTTCTCCAGACTCGAGATAGACGAATGCTTCTTCTACAGCATCGACCTTTACCCTTTCTTCAGACTTGGGGCGGATACAACAAAAATGAAAGACGGCGATAAAAGAAACACAGCACCGCATCACAGTCGATGGGTAAAACAGCAAACAGCATACAGCACACAGCATACATACGCAACGACCGCAGTCGGCGGGCAGCAATAACGGTGGAACGCGAAGAACACATACACAAGACGCACATTACCCACACCCAGGTAACGGTAGGAGGAACAGGGGATGGTGACTTGAACGCCCAAACCACAGTACAACGCAAGGAGCCGCGCGGCACTCAAGCTACTCGAGGGCATGGACATAAGTAGCAGCGTACTCAGTACATACTCCAGGGTACCCGGGTACCAAACCGGGATACGTTGGTCATACCCGGGTAGATACCCGATGTCGAGGGTATGCCTGTCAGCTTACTCAGTACATACTCGGAGATCCCCTGGTATCACGCCTGTCCATGTTGTTTCTACCCGGGTATAGAAACGATGTCAAGGGTGTGTTTAGTAGCATACCCAGCACAGACTTTGCTGCACTCGGTTACCAAACTAGTTTACTTTGTTTATACCCGGGTAGATACCCGGTCAGTACTAAACACACGGTATTGCACCTAAAACGCATACCCGTCCGTTCCCAGACATCGGGCAGGTTGCAAGCGTTCACGAACATACACAAGGTAGTTCCCACCGAACGTCTATTAATAGAATGCACACACGGCATGCACATAGAGTACACCCCCGATCGATCAAAACTACCGCCGCGGGCCGAATCTCCAGGGACTCCTACACCCCCAAAGAAAGGCTGAACACAGAAAAAACAGTGCCACATGAAAAACAACAGAGCCAGGGCTAAAACACCAAAGATACTATCACGCCAGATAGATACGGTATGGGCACGCCAGGAAGAAACGCCTCATCTGAGCACGGCTTAGAACCTCACGGCGACACCATCCTAACCCTAACCCTCGAGCACAGGAAATTGTAGAGGATTTAGTGCAGCGCGAGCCCGATTTCTTAAATGCACTTTCCTCGGCCAAGAAGTGACTCTTACGTTCCTAGCCGGTTCTTCTCTATTCGTTAGTCCATGCTCGTTTTAGATGTAGGGGGAGGTCAGTCGAACGTTCAGTCAAACCGAAGTTTCCCAATGATAGCATCGTCAGCGTCAACAGCTTCCATGGCTTTTGACGTTCACTACCCTATATAGGCGTGGCGACAGCCAAGAAAAAAACTCCGCAAGAAACCCATTTGTTACTGCAAATAAATGACAAAAATCCACACCACTTCCAAATACGGTGTCCCCGACAAAACGGGGGGGGGCAATTCGAAACGGGTGCAGACGCGACAAACATTTTTTTCGCAACGCGTTACAACAGCCGCGTCCCACTCCAACAACCGAACACCCACACGCAAGCACAACGACTGAACACCCACATGCAACCAGCACAAAATGAACAAGCACGCGACATGAAACCACAGCAATTGAACCCCCAGAGAAATCCGCCAATGGCTAAGCTCCCAAAAATCGAATGCTAAGTCGTTCCGGAGTCCTGAGAGACCATCTAAAGATGTATTATACACCCCAGCAGCACGTGATACGGACGCAGCCCCTTTTTCCGAAAACAAAAATTGCACCCTCTACACACCAGGCAGATCATTTACGGATAGATCATATAGATCATGTACATCTTACAGTTTTCCGCGATGAGATGCTGCGCGAGGGCAGCGTCATACATATCCCGCCTACAAAAAACACACACACGTGCGGCAAGCAAGAGCTGTGCCATACAGACCGCACCCGGCATACGCGCGCGCAAGAGCTGTGGCAGACATTTACCACCCCGCGAACATGTGCGCAAGAGCTGCCACGAACTATAAATACGATCTGTTTCGTGCAGACCATACAAAGCATGCCTCGGAAGACAAACAAGATAAACGCGTTGCAGATCAAACAAGCCAGGGATCTATCTCCCCCGGAGGGTCTAGATCGCGGATATCTGATCTACCCGAGTTGCGCAACCTTCGGTAGTTGAGACCGAACCGCTCCTTGTCGAGGCTGATGGACGAGTCTCTCGGCTTCCCATTGATACCTTCCCTTAGCAAGGCAACCAGTCTCGATACGTTAGAGGTGAAAGTCCCGACGAACACGTCCGCGCTCGCCAGCATCTGCAAGTCCGCCAAAACGAAAATGAACCCCGTGTAGGACTACAACAGAGTGGCAAAGCAGAAGGGGGGGGGGGAGGGACGCACACATGGTCGATGGCTGGTCTGGGGGAAATGCACTCTTAAAAGTTCTGTGTACAACGTGCTGCATATATATCGTATCGAAAGGTTCGATATATCATATATCGGAAAAATCAAGCATCGAACTTCGATTTGTCTGCCGCCGAGAAGTAGTAAGCTGCAGGTCGGCAAAAACGGGAATAGACCTACAACAGGGTGGAAAAAGGGGATTGGGGGGGGGGGGGGGGGGGCACGTAAACATGGTGCATGGTTGGGCAGTGGGAAACTCACTGTAGTAGTGCAGTAGAACCCGAGTGTCGTGGTAAAGGAACGGAATCACTAAACTGGCTATGTAGGAAGGCAGCTTCTCTTGGTCAGGAGACCTATTTCCTTTGTTGTCGTGTTACTCCCCTTCATGACGAGGGGGAAAAGGGCCCTTTCATTAGATGATAGGGGCTTGACCAAAGGCATCAAGCCCACTGCTGTGCTCTCCTTCAAATAACCCGCTAGACGGGTAAAGGCCCATACCCGAGGAACTTTCCTCGGGCGCTTGTACGCTTCTCCTATCGGCTATCCTAACCGTTAGTGTACTGCAAAGGAAACTTCAGAGCCCCGGGGAGATTTTTACGGCACTCAGGGCTTTGGTTGTTATCCACCAAGGGAAACTTCAGAGCCCCGGGGAGATTTTTACGGCACTCAGGGCTTTCGCTCTTATTTACCAAGGGAAACTTCAGGGCCCAAATGAATGCTCCTGAGGGAGTGCAGGGCTTCGACACTACGGCCTATCTCATGACCACTTCTATAGCCCGATACCATATTTATCATAGTTGCAAATCGTATCGAAATTTTCGATATAATATTATCATATATCGAAATACCAAACATCGAACGTCGAACGAAAATGAACCCCGTGTACGGGAAGGGTGGGGAGGGATCACGTATGCATGGTACGCTTGGTGCATGGTTGGTCGGGGGGAAATGCACCGTAAACGTAGTGTTGCGTATCTTATCGGAAGGTTCGATATCGATGGTCGGTCGGGGGGGAAAAGGCACTATATGTGGTGTTGGGTATCGTATCAAATGTTTCGAGGTACCAGGTATTGTCTATCGAAACATATATTAACGAAGTTCGATATTTCTGCAGTCGACCGTAGAAGTTGCAGGTAAGGCAAGATGAAGAGCCCCCTGTACGACTAAAACAGGGTGGGAACGACACAGGCGCATGCTCGGGAGGAAATACAGTTTGGTGTAGCGTGGCGCGTCGTTTCGATTTGTTGGATATCAACTATCAACATATCGTACCGAAAGTTTTGATACATCGAAAGATAAAAAATATCGCATCGAAAGCTTCGAGATACCGAGCTATCAAACCCCTTATCGAACATCGATAGTGTTGCAGTCGACAGCAGACATAAAAATGAACCCCTTGCAGGAATGTGACAGGAGGGGGGAGGGCGCGACCCGCCGCATGGTACACGGTTAGACAGGGGCAATAACATCAGTAGCGTTGCGTAGCGTATCGAAAGTTTCGATATATCATACACGTACATGTACCGAAATATCAAATATCGAAGTTTGGCACTTATATACGCCCACGTAGTTCATTGGATTACTCGTTGAGTTGCGCGTACATATCAAAAGTTCGTACAACATTTCTCTCGATCGTTTTTCGAGCCAACCATTCAGCATACGCGCCATGATCGTCTCTGCTTTCAGCGAAATGGAGCTCTCCACGTGAGTGACAACAAAACAAAAAAACATAGCCACCCCTCCCTTTTTCCCCCTCGTTTTGCCGACCCATCTGATATGTATTGTCGCTCTTCTTTCTCCCGCGCGCCCCCCTTGTCGAAACCCAGATCCAGGGTAAGGGTAAGACAGCAGCAGGAGCAGGAGCAGGAGGAGGCTCCTCTCGTCCCTCCCCCCTGCGGCGGGCGACTTGCACTTTTTCACGACGAGAAGGCCTCATCACTCTCTTCCCTCGTCCTCTGGCGTCGAGTTGTGCGTAACCACGCCAGGCGCTCTTGTCTGTTTTGTCTTTTTTTTTTTTTTTTTTTCTTGGTCCCATTTATTGTTTTCGCCCTTCTTCATTTCAGATCAACCATTGGGTGTAACTCAGATCAACCATCGGGTCACACAGTAGGTGTAACTCAGATCAACCATCGGGTCACACAGCAGGTGTAACTCAGATCAACCATTGTGTCACACAGCAGGTGTAACTCGGATCAACCATTGTGTCACATAGTAGGTGTAACTCAGATCAACCATTGTGTCACACAGTAGGTGTAACTCAGATCAACCATTGTGTCACATAGTAGGTGTAACTCAGATCAACCATCGGGTCACACAGTAGGTGTAACTCAGATCAACCATCGGGTCACACAGCAGGTGTAACTCAGATCAACCACTGTGTCACATAGTGGGTGTAACTCAGATCAACCATTGTGTCACATAGTAGGTGTAACTCAGATCAACCATTGTGTCACACAGTAGGTGTAACTCAGATCAACCCTTCCCCCTTCCCACTGCGGTTCGTGCCTTCATTTCTATCACCACAAAAATAAATAAAATAAGCCCTTTTCTTCCCTGGTCGAATCGCGTCCAGCTGAATCGCCCCCATCCGCGCCAGGTGGCGCTCTCAGCAGTTGATTCCCTTCATTTTTGCCCAACAATCACAATCTCACCGCACAACTGTGGGATTAGAACTCCAGGACCTAACCCTAAGTTAATAATAGTAGCAGCATTCGAGGGTATATCATGCCACTATCAAGACATCACCCAGGCGACCGGCAACGTGTACCGTACCGTGGCCTAACCCTAAAAAACCCAACGAAGTTAACCCTACGTATACTGCATACCAGGGGGTATCAATGCATACCAGCGGTGCGTGGTACTGCATACGGTACGTTACTTCCTCACCTCCAGCTTTGACCTTGTTTGCACAGTCTCGTTTTTTCCTCCGCCAGAAATCCAAGCGATGTTTTCGGGTTCGACATTCGGAAAAAAATCCGATGCGAGGGCACGGACCTCGTTGACGGCATTGTCATCATCAGAAGCCACAAATATCGACTTGATCTCGTCCACCGGAGGGCGGCCTGTAGCTGTGTTATCCCCAAGATGCTTCCTGGCCGCTTCCAAGTAGTCCTGCGTTGTATTCAAAAGGAGCAAAAGGAGAGGAGCGCAGCGCCAGACATTTGCAGTGCTCTTTGTTCACCGCTTTACCCGGCTCCGACGAAGCTTGCAAATTTGAGTATCAACCACTCAATCCGTCGTCACAGCTGACGTATTTTGACAATTAATTTGAAAAAAAAAACAGTTGGTAGACAAAATGGCTGGCGGTGCAACAAACACAAATCCAGTACGTAGTGCATACGGGCTAGAGGAGCTTGCGCGAGCTACGTACGACGTCATATATTGAAAATCCATGTCAGCTGAACGCCCCACTACATCTTCATGCGAAGAAAATTTCAAGAACTTTCCAAGAATGTTCAAAGCTTTTTCCAAGGGATATCCAAGATCTTTCCAAGAAGTTTGCGAGGTGGTCGACAAGTAAGTGTTGACACATGCTACTGTAGGGGTATATACTATGAATATATCGGATAGACGACATCACTGCCATTTTAGTGAGGACCCTCACTTGAGACACTTGTATCTCTCACCCTCTCACAACTACGATGATTTTGCGCACGCTGAAGCCCATAAGCAGGCCCACGGCTCACGTACCTGGTACGTCTACTACAGCGAAAAATATCCGAAAAACAAAAAAATTGTGATACGAAGTGATTACACCACTGTTCGTGTTACAAACTGATTGCACTATAATACTCTACTAATAGTGGGGGTGGTAGTGCCTGAATCCTGATGAATATTAATAACCCTATTAATAGTCCCTCGGTTGAGAACCTCCATCAGCCATCATCCATCACCCATATAAACGTTTCGACCGAAAAGTGCTATAATTATAGCAACAATACCCCTATACCCCATACCCCTATAATAATATCGAATGAACCACTCCGGAAGGGGTTTCTCAAGGTGTATTGGGTCTTGGTATGAATGCTCCTTACAATTGTTAGGGTAAGTTTTGGGTTTAGCGTAAAATCCCACGTCAAATTCCAAGCACTATGTTGAAGTTGGGTCCAGGTCTCCCCAGCCCTCGGAGCAGAAAACCGAGGGGGGGGGGACCGCACGATTTTACACCGATCAACTAATAATAACACCAGTACTTATTCTCATTGAGTGCCAACCGTTACGCGTACAGCAGCAGAGAACGCGCGTGTCGAACCTTAGGGGACTCTAATACGGGGGACCATAGTTAATAGGACCTGTGGTATACATACAACTATATATTTAACCATTTCTACAAACAATATCTGGTCCTATTAACTATGGTCCCCCGTAATAGTAACACTCTAGAGGGGCGAGAACAAAAATACACCCACCCTCAGAAAACACAAAAAACACGCACAAAAAAACAACCACAAAAGCGCAACAAACAGCTAAAGAGATGAAATATCAACACACAGCAAAAAAGCACACACAAATAGAAACCCGCAAAAAAAAACGCATAACGAACAAAAAAAACAAAATGAACAAAACACAGAGTTAACACACAAAAGAAACGGCCCGGTTCCCCCGAATATGAACGCAGCAAAACCATCGGGGCCGGCCAGTACAGCACAGCGAGCGCACCAGCAGCACAAAACGATGCCCTTCATTCCTCTCAACCATCTTCATCTCACCCTCCGAAACAATACTTGAGCCATCTGCCTCTCAACCATCTGCCTCTCAACCATCTGCCTCTCAACCATCCACACCTCGAGCTAGCTCATGATCGGATCCCACTTGACGTAGAGCAGATATTGCAGGGAACATAGATTCCTGATCTCTACAGCAGTAATATGATCTAGCTCACGCGAGGGCATACAATCTACATGATCTATCACATCTTCCTGGGTTGGATCTGTACGATGCAGATCGGTTGGGTCTGTACGATGCAGATGCTGCACAAAATCGCTCCCGACGGCAGATAGATGCGGAGCTAGATGATCTAAATGATCTACCTGGTATCTCGTATGTCCGACATGTATAAAGATCTCCACCTCAGCCACCTGCCTCGACATGTCAACCATCTGCATCTCACCTTCGTCACAACCATCTGAATGCCAACCATTTTCATCTCAGCCATTTGGATCTCAAACATCTGCGTCTCACCTTCGTCTCTACCATCTCCATCTCACCCTCAGCAATCTTATCTCCCCGTCGAATATGCAGCCCTACATACGGGGATTGGCGAAACACCTCCAGCTCAGGACTGTCAACTTCCTTGCGAACGTGCTCCTGAAGCGTCGGCTCAATATTTGTCCACATATATCGAGCCATCATCTGCCTCCATACAGAGAGTAGTTCGCACATCAGATGAAAATCATATCAGATCATGCAATACCCCTATTTCACTATCTAGATCGATAGCACATCAGATAGATCATGTCAGATCTTGTCCTCATTTATTTCATGATCTAGATCAATAGCACATCAGGCATATCACGTATCCTATCAGATATTAATTTCTTGATCTAGATCGATCGCACGTCGGGAAAATCAGACCCCCGGTCCATCACCTAGATATTCCGCGGATTGCACAGATCATTTGAGGTCTCCATTCTAATATCTAGATATTTCTGGCACCGGACAGGTCATATCCGATCGTATCTCCATTTCATAAAGTAGATCCATAGCACATCGGGCAGATCAGATCTCCAGTCCATGATCTACAGTTAGTTGACCTTCTCACATTGCACAGATCAGATCAGATCAGATCATATCGGATCCCCACCAGTACGCAATCTAGATATTGCCCGGTAGACACATCCCTGATATATATGACATGATCTGCACGGCTCGTTACTAATACTTCGAAGTAGTACACCATGTCCGCCGGGTGGGGCCTGTATGAACTGTGTGACACGGCTCTTCTGCACGTGTTGTCCGGGTAGGGTCTGATTGGTACCACTCCAGCTCAACATATCATGGCTTCATGGCATCATGACAGCTGATACAACATGTATGTGTCGGTACACATCTGCTGACTGTGGATCACGACCTGTACGATGTATGCAGGTAGTCAGAGGGGACGGTTCCATTCTGACGCTACAACGGCTAGCTGGTGGACAAATCTCGTTCCCAGGTGTAGTCTTACTCTGTATTCTATGTTGTAGTGAACCTTCCGGGGCTTTCTTATAGTATGCCGACCTGAAAAAAGGCAAGTGTGGTCTAGTGAGTCTTCTACTGTAGTTCGACCCAAGAAAACATGGTAATATATTACTGGACATCGGGAACCGATCCGAGAGTTTTGAGATACGTTTCCAGTCCAGAGATGCTGGAGCCCGCCCTATGATGCGACCACGATCTGGCTTGACGAAAACAGCAACGACATCAGCAACAACAACAACAACAACAACAGCAACAACGACAGCAGCAGCAACAACATTACCACCACCACCACCACCACCACCAACAGCAACAGCAACAAGCCACCGCATGGAATCAAAGCTCACCGCCAAAGCACCGAAGGAGTCGACGCCAAACGGTTTGAGGGCCTCTGTTTGCACCCGTTCCTGCTGCAGTCGTATGTACTGCCAATCGAGTCCGTTTGATTCCTGCTGTACCATCTTCCGCACAGTCTTCTTCGTCATATACTTCTTCCACTCCTGCAACAAACGAAGAACAGCGGCAGCGGCATGATGCCATTTAATATTACTCGTAACCACTACTAATAATAATATAGGCTGTTCGTCGTTTGAGGTGTTGGGCATGGTATCGGTCTTTCGAAATATCTTATTTATAGTACCAAAATGACGATACATCGAAGGCTCGATACGGTATACCAGGTAGCTTGCTACGGCATCTAACCCTAAGCTTTCGATACATCTAATCAATAGTATGGAAATTTCCAAGGGTATGCCAGGTAAGGTACGTACTGAGGTGATCGGGGTGAAATACCCGGCTATATACCCGTACCCGACGCTTAGGTACGTTGGGTACGTGCCTCGATATCGTACCTAAGTGTTCGGTACGTTAGTTACGAGCCACAGCACCTTACGATGTCGACGGGTAGAAAGAACGGCCTAATGTAAAGAACACACACAGACCCAAGTCTTAGGAATGATAGGTACGCAGCTCAAAAACTTACCCGCGTATCAGGTACACTCGTTGATGAAATACCCGGGTTTAGGTACGAGCCTGGGGACGACCTCAATACATGTATCTACCAGTAGGTATTGTGTATTGTACGTTAGGTACGGATCCCGATATTTACCCCAAGTGTTGGGTACGATAGGCACGGACCACCCAAGTTTTAGGCGCGATAGGTACGTCGTGCAATGCTTACCCTGGTGCAAATACAAAAAAATACCCGTGGTATAGGTACGAGCACAAATACCATACCCGGAATGCGCACGTAATACGACGTGCTTGTGACGTCAACTGCGCGAAAAAAATATTCAAAAATTAAACAGCAAAACAGGCATGCGGTCTCCCCGTCACGTACCCAGGGCACCTGCCATCTGGGACACCCCCCGACGACACCTGTCGCCCGACCCAGGGGATAGAGAAGCGACGTGGACAATGAGCGAACCCATTGGTGGAAGTCACGAGGTTTTAGCTTCACCGAGCGAGGGAGCCGACGCACATAAGTGCAAGGGACGTGTGGCGATGATTTTACCATATTTCCCTTCACATAGTTTTATTTGGGGCAGGTGCATAAAAAAACTCTGGCATTTTTATATGAAGCAGATGATGATATATGACCATCTTGCCCTTCATATTGTTTAATTTGGGGGAGGTGCTTAAAAAACCCTGGCCTTTTAATATGAAGCAAGCACAACGACAGTTACTGTTGTCGACTTGAAGTCAACTAACGAAAATTTGTTCCATCGCTCCAGCCCTCGAGGTACAGGGTAGTATTGTGGCAAGCTCTCAGCGCCGGTCTTAACTAGGGCAAAAAAAACGAAACAAAAAACGAAATAAAACGAACAGACTTTCGTTTTTCGCAAAAAACAGCACATTGAGTCCTAACGAGGGCGAAAAAAACGAAAAAAAAAAGAAACAAAAATGAGAAGCCGAGTCGAATTTTTACGCGGTGCAATTTTTCGGAATGACTCAACCGCCACAGCACGTGGTTCCCGGCGATAGCGCTCGACAGCGACGGTGGATAGAAGACACAACTCGCACACGTAAGGCATCCTCGACAGTAGGCGGTTCTCGTGGTCCAACCCGCTCCCTACGGAGTGCTCTAGAACTTGTGTATCGGCCATCGCTGTTCGATGGCAGACGTTTGAATGTTGAGTGGGTCTCATGTCGAAAAATATACCGCCACAGCCACTTCCTGATCCCCCGGTTTCTTGCGAGGGCAACCCATCCATGGTGATTCCCTACCCATATGTGCTCGCGCCGTCAGCAGACAAGCCGCGTGGCAGCCAAATGCACTACCTCGGCCATCGTGCGCTTGCCAACCGGTCGTAGAACCTTTATCGGAACTTCATCCCAACGCTTCGAGCTCCTCCTATGTTCCTCTTCGACCCTGTGTATCCCATAT
Organism: Nereocystis luetkeana; assembly: GCA_031213475.1. Taxonomy (NCBI): domain Eukaryota; class Phaeophyceae; order Laminariales; family Laminariaceae; genus Nereocystis; species Nereocystis luetkeana. The sequence goes on along the minus strand of JARUPZ010000010.1, from coordinate 248,795 downwards.
TTTGTTTATTTGGCACCCATTCCGTTTTTTTTAAAGTCCTCTGGGACTTGAAAAAAACGAAATGTGAAAACAGAGGTATCGGGATCTCTACTTCTAATTTTTATAATTTGACCAATAAAACTCACGTACTCTTTACTTCTGTTTTTCGTTTTTTCATTTCGTGTTTTTTTTCGTTTATTTTGCCCTCGGTAAGACCGGCCCTCACCCAGCAAAACAAATGCCGGTATCGTGTTCGGAAGGAAAATTGGCGCGATTCTTGGATGTACGTGAGATCAAACATACTGCAGTAGCTGGTAGGCCCAGTCAGTAAGTAGTAGATATTACGGGGGACCATAGTTAATAGGACCAAATATTGTTAGTGAAAATAGCGAAATGTATAGGTGTTTATGTATACCATAGGTCCTATTAACTATGGTCCCCCGTAATAGTAGCTGCCGGTGATGAACTATGAACACGGCCATCATTATGTCCTGCTCTAATGCCCAGCCCCGTCCGTTTGACGTTTTTTTTTACGGATATGTGCCCGGGTACTTACCCGGTTATGTGAGCGTACCCGCCCTCAGGCACAGCCTAAATAAAATACCCCACCTAAAGCTTACAGTAGATATCTGTAGCACCTACATTTTCGTGAACCCCTCCACCAGAAAAGCTCCGTACCTCACCCATTGTACAAAACCTTACTCATCCTTCGTACGCACGAGTATGGCGGTAATAAAAAGAGAACAAGAATGCAACCCGGCGAATGACCCAACGGCATGCATCCTAAAATAGAGCAACACCCACACATCGTACTCCCACGACATGTTTACGTCGGTAGTTGGGTTCTTCAATCTATTCGGTCTGTACAGTAGAGGAACCTATTATTGATAACAGTCTGTCATTAACGATTTGATCCAAAAGGGTAACTAACTCCTATCGTAGCGAGCGTCTTTCGATATGCTTGGTATCACCTATCATATAATAGACATCGCATAATAGTAGCGAACTTTGAAAATTCGATAATCAATCGTAGAATATCAAATTACGGGGGACCATAGTTAATAGGACCAAAGATTGTCAGTAAAAATGGTTAAATAGATAGGTTTTTAAGTATACCATAGGTCCTATTAGCTATGGCCCCCCGTGATAGTATACAAACTTCGACATTGTATCGAGGTCTAGAGCTTTCGATCTATCCAAGTGTCGAAGTTTCAATCTATGCAAGTATAGACGTTCGATATTTCCGACTTTTGATGTTTCGATACATCGAAGTTTCCACTCACCTATAGTATATACCATTGATATCACCCACCCACGTACGTGCTTCGTTTCTTGTTCTTGAGAAACTAAAAAATAAAACAGCACGTCACCTGTGAGATTGATACCCTCGTCAAAACTCATGTTTGTAAACTGCAAGCTACTGCTGTCCATGCGGCACTTCCATGTCGCCCTGCGCGCTATATACGTAAGGGGTGACTTTTGCAACGGCTCATCTCCAATTTCCTTCGCATACATACTTCCAAGTATATACCAGGTATATGCATATATATATATATATATCATCATATCAACCCCGTAGTACACGCGATCGAATTATCACACTATCCCAATCGCACACAGCTTGCAACAAGATGAACATCGACGGGTTCCTCTATCTGACAGCTGATGCTTCATACCGTACCTGGTACTCTGTTGGAAAAAAAAAACTCACACGCACACACACACAAAAACACAAAAGTCCAAGATAATGCTCACAGTGAGGGAGTTAAACGTGCAAACGTGCGGCATCGGCCGAAACAGGCAGGCGAACCCCGCTAGAGCGACGCCGTTCTCTCCCGTGCACTCGAGCGAATCCAGCTGCCCCGGCGGGGAGATGACCGCGACATCGACCCACTTCTTCACGGACAGCCCGTAGACAAACGCGTTCAACAAGTCTACAAGCCGCCACCGCAAACAAAACAAAAAACAGGCGGGAGCGCGGCACGCAAGGAGGCCGGGGGAGCGGGGGGAGGGGGGGGCGTACTCATTTGTTGCTTGCCTTAGTCATTTGACCATTGACCACGCATCCCTTTCGAGACGGAGCACCGTTCCTACTCCTAATAGAGACACCTGGGGGGGGGGGGGGGGGCAGTTATGCACAAGATTCGTCAGGAGCGGATTGAAGATAGCTTACGGGTGAATCACTGACAAAGACGCGCTCCCCCAGCAGCGCGTAGACGTACGCGTTCAAAAATTCTTCGACAGCACAAATCCCTCTATATACGAAGTACATTGACGAAGACAGTAGTTGCGGAATGCGGGTAGCTTACGGATGAGCCACTCTGACAATGCCCCCCCCCCGCAATGGAAATGCCTACACCGGAAATTTAATCAACTTATTGAAGCTGTCGTCCATATGCAAGTCCGCCTGCCTCACAAGCGGTTCTTAGTAGGATGCAGCTCACCCTTCATGCGACACGCCAGACACCTCACGGCGCTTCGCGCTTGGTGCAAGCAATGTCTGCCTGGTCGGTGAAAACCCGAGATGCTCCGTCCCGGCATTGTAGGGATGCGAGGGTCTATGGTCATACGACTACGGCCATGCGTGAGATCGAGTACATATCTCCTATCGAGTACACGCCCCCCCCCCCCCCCCCCCCGTCCAGCTCGGTGTGCATGATCAACACATCCTCCCCCTCCCGTGTTCGCTTTTTTATGGATATGTGGACAACTGCCAAATCAAGCCAGCTGCATTTGTTTTTTACCGGCCCTCTCTTGGGGAGAGACACAGGAAGGAAAAGCGGCTGGAATAGACGGACACACTACCCCACGTTGCAAAGTAGCTACCCAATCTGATGCTGGTAATGTTCTCACATTTGCTCAATTCCCTGGAATCTAGCCCAGATGACCAGAGAAAGATTTGTCACATCGGAGAGATGATCAGGTATATCAGATGCAGCGTTCCAATCACATTTTTTGCATATCTCAGGGAAGGTAGATTCCTGACCTGATTGGTCCAGCTCATCCTGATACCGCGCGGAAGCCGTATGGTCTGCACGGTCTGTCGTAGGACAGGCTTCGTGGGCTTGAGCTGTACTGTATAGACCCTGCACGGCAAGGCTCAACGGCAGGCTATATAGATAGATAGATATATGATCTACATGATCTAGATGATCTTCACGATCTAGATCGTGATGTCCGACGAGTGACACATTTAAGCCACTCCCTCTGATGATGCCGATGGCGATGTTCTCAAGTTATCGTAGCTCGTTTCCCTACAGTACTATTTTTAGTATCAAGCCCGTGGCAACTCAGCAGGCTACCGTGGAAAAAGAAGCGCCTCCGAGGAAGGAAGCAAGGCTCACTCAAGAACTCACGAACTCACGAACAATATTGCTGCCGAACCCGCACGGCCGCCAAACGTAGCGCTTCCTCCCCAGGTGGCACCCGATCCTCCCCGAAGAATAAACCTTCTCCCATTCCGGCGAAAACAATGATGGAGGTTCTCCCCCCCCTGCTGGCTTCGCTGCGACGGCGGTCTCATTCAGCGTCCCGCCGTTCTGCGCTTCTCCTCCGCCCCATATAGTTTCTCGGGCCACGATGGTGACGGTGACGGACGGCTTGCCCTCGGCAAGGCGAAAGTGTACGGGTAAAGCGAGGCACGCCACAGCCAATACTTGCACCCAGCTGCGCAAGTTTCTTCTTCTGGCGCTTTCGCCGACTCCAGCCTCGCCCCCGGTAGCAGACGGGTACATCGTCGTACGATTCTGCCCCTCCCTCCCCCCCCCCCCCACCCCCCTCCCTCTAGAGAGGCCGCTCCTGTTTCGCCAGGGCTAGCTCGGACAGAGAGGACCTCTTCAGGGGCAAAGTGGAGGCACTCTCAGTCCTCTCCGAAGGGCTTGCTTGAGGAACGACAGGACCTTTTTACGGCCGACACGGGGAGACCACTCTTCTCCGCAGGCTAGAGGGATAAACACGATATCTAACCCGCTACCCCAGCAGTAGATAAACAGTAGGAGGAGGCTGTTGTACGCCTTACGCCGGCCGTCGAACACCTCGGCTGCGTCTGCCTGTCAGACCCGATCGGGAATGACCTCCGTTGAAAGCCGCCCCCACTCCTGTGGGTTTTTTGTTTTTGGTCGTTTTGATGTTGTCAAATTAAGACGGGAACGGACGACACGCACAAAAAAGGAAAGAGGAGGGGGAGAGGGCATTCTGCGCTTAGCTGCAATGATGTGTTAACATATCAACCCTTTTCGAGCTGGAACCTTGAACCTGGAACACTATGCCTGGTATAGAGCAACACAGAGAAAACCAAGTGACGATGGTACCAAAGGGGGATTGCAGCGTCGGCCACAGCTCGGACGGGGAATGGTACTTTGATTTTGTCGGGAGTACGATGCAAGGAGGCGTACGTACGACACGGACGCAGGCAGCATGATGCACGATACTACTACTGGTACTGTGGTGCTGTGGTACTGTGGTGCTGCTGCGCGCTCACATGAGTGGCACAGCAGTACAATAGCCGGATGATTGCGCCAAAGGAGTAATAACTTCTTCGGTCGCTGTGATATATTATTCCAGTCCTAACCCCAAATTTCACTCTATCAATCGTGGTACAACAGTCAGCAGCAGACGGCTGGCTACACCAAACGTATACATTATTTTGGTCGCTAAGATATTCCAGCCTCAATCCTGATCGAAAAGGGTTAACCCTGACCGAAAAGGGTAAACTTTAACCGATAAGGATTAACCTTAACCGAAAAGGGCTAAGCTTGACCGAAAAGGGTTAAAGTTAACCGAAAAGGGTCAGCCTTAACCGAAAAGGGTTACGGTTAACCAAAAAGGGTTACAACCTATACCGAAAAGGGTGAACGTTAATCGAAATTGTTAAGCTTAACCGAAAATGGATAATCTTAACCAAAAAGAGTTAAACTTGACCGAAAAAGGTTTCGAGCTGGTTCGAGCTAAACGCCTTGCATATTGTCAGCCACGAATGCCGCTTGCAATGCCTACTCGAAAGTCACCTATTTAATATCATACCGACCGCCAACCCAAGCTTACAACCAACACCCGGCGACAATGACGGTACCAACAAAGCAAAAAACGACGGCGCCTGGTGTGTTGATGTGTTGATACGCACCAGTACACGGCAGAAGGCAGCCTTCTTCTGGTATTTTTCCTGAGGGTGTTCCGTTCCGGAGTCACTGGAGCCTGGCATGTGACCACGAACCATGAACGAACACAACGGCCATGGTATCATGTGATACGTATTGCTGTACGGCTGTACAACAAGATAAACGCCGCTCGCTGTTGACCGTCGTGACGATGAGAGGACACATCACACGCACCACATCAATACTCCAACTCGAACACCAACAGCCCTGCAGACTTCTGCCATCTGCTGCCTGTAGAAACACACCGGTACTGCCTGTAGCAACATACTGGTACTACTGCCTGAAGAAAAAAGGATGTCTGCAGAATCATGCTGCCTGCAGAAATGTATTGCCGGCACAATCACACCGCCTGCAGAAAAATCCTGCCTGTGAAAACATACTGCCTGTAGAAACAAACTGCCTGTGGAAAACGTCGTGCACGCGGCGGCGGTGGAGGCGAGGGGGTAAATTTCCGACAATCGAACCGGAATAAAAGTCGGTAGTCGGAGGAATACGGCTACCGCGTGCTATTTTTACGGGGGGCCATATTAAATAGGACCTACGGTACACACAAAACCCTATGTGAATTCCTATTTTTACTGACAATATTTGGTCCTGATTACTATGGTCCCCCGTGTTAGTGACCCAACAATAAGAGAGTAGTGACTGCATACGATTGATTGCCTTGTCTCGCGTCCAGCACAAAAAGCACGAACAGTCGATGCACCTCAGCAGCAGTCACTATATAGTGTGTTAGTGTGCGCCCTATATATCATACTGTAGTATGCTGTTGCTGCCTATATTATTATATTAATTTGATACGATACCTTGGTATCTTCCTGCCTTTCAATGTATTTGTTTCTTCACCCCCCCCCCCCCCGTTCCTGTTTCTTCCCCTCCCAGGAGCCTGGAGGCCGGCCGCCCCTTTTCGTACTGCGTTCTTAGGCTCATTCTTATCGGAGAGCGTTTTTTCCGAATTTTCCAAAGTTTGGAAATAATTATTGGAGATATGTATCGATATACGGAGGCGTTCTGTCACTTTTCGTGAAATTCTCCAGAAGCAAAAATATCAAGTTCGTTAACATTCCAATATTTGGAAAAAAACAGGAAAATCTGGAAGATTGAAAAATTGCGCGAAAAAAATGTCGAAAATTTGGAAAAAAAGCTCTCCGATAAGAATGACCCTTAATCTGTCCCTCACGTTTTGTTCATGTGCCCTGTTGAGTTTATTATACAACGATTATACTATGACATCTCTTCCATGCTTCCTTTCACCTCGTCTCGCGTGTTCCTATGAAAAATAAAACAAACACGCCGAGCCCCAGTTGAGGTATTATTATCCCATTCGCCATCTGACAACAGACATGTCAGGAGACATGTTTATGTCTAGCCGCCTGTCTGTCTAAGCTGTCTGTCTTCTTGTTGGTAAAACGCTTGTCTCGACACATTTCCCCGATCCCCTTGGTAGAAAAAAGCCTCATGTCTCTGTGGAAATCCCAGTTTTGCTTTGTGTTGGCGGTTACTCGGCTATATATATTATAAACATTTTTAATCATGCTGCGTATTCAATACCTGGTATACCTCAAGTTAGTTGAAGATCTTAGCTCGATTTGTTTTTAAACACGAAACATGGCGCAAATATATATATATATATATATATATATATATATATGTATCAAAAATTATTTTTTCTACAATATGGCCCGTATTTTTTCACAAACCGGGGATTTTTCCTTTTCCATTGTGTCCCCGGTTTATGCTGCCTAGGGTGCTTGTCCAGGCACTTTGCTAGACGTTGTGTGTCTAGGGGTAAAAGTGCCGCCACTCCTGACATCTTTGACGACGTGCAGCGCTTGGTCCAGTCATACACAGACAAGAAACAAACTACAGTAGAACCCAATCACTTCAAGCCTAGAAGGTGCTGTCGCTATCCATCAATCAGACCTGCATACTTGACAAAAACCATACCAATAGTGCAGTGCCCCTTACCAAAGTACCTGGTAAATTTTGGTCCCGCACTGCACACAACCGAAAATTGACTCTAAATCCAAAAGTTTTGTCCGCACAATGGGAGTGCCGTCTTGGGAGGGCTAGGAGTGACTCCACTCACCCCTCACCGACGAGTTATAATGTTACTGTTAATATTATTTTCTCCATGCTTTTTCCATCCATTTTGTTTGATATAGTTTCGCGTGTTCTAATTTATACTGCTGTATGTGTCTTAAAATAAAGGCACACCTGCTGAGCTGTCAGATCGAGGATCGCAAAAAACCAAGTCGTTTAGGCTGGTGGGTCGTACAGTTATTAGATCCCGTCTTAACGAGAAATATTTTTCATGATGATCGAATAGGAAAATGAGTTTGATTTGATTTGAATAGAATTTCGTGAAATTTTTGCCTTTGGGTCCTATCGAGGAATACCGTATGTGAAAAAAAAAATCGAATAACGCACAAGGGCGACCAAAGCGGCGAGTAACGGTCCACGTCCTCCCCGTGTCGCCGCGATCAGCAGCCGATTGTTTCTGCCGGCACCGCCGAAGAGGCTATCGCTCTTGGGACATCTTGGGTGGCTGGTGCAGCCCCGAAGCCCCACGCAGGCACCAGCGACGGGGATACAGCGATCGAAGTTCTGAGCGAGGTCGTGACCTGGTCGGTGCTCGTGTGGTTTGCGAGGCAAAGAGGGATGAAAAACTAGGTTTGCGACGGCCTTGTAGATTTCTGAGGCGCCGCGGATGGTCTACTCTGTGCTAGGGGCCGTCGGACCTCGCGCTGCGGCTGCTCCGGTGGCCCTGTCTCTCGGGAATGGTGGATTTCACCTGTGAAGCAGTCGACGGCACGGCTCAGGTCTGCGTGGATGGCTTCGGTTTCAGAAACATACCACGTCGAGTTGGACAAACTCCCCAGTTTGAATAACACGAAAGAGCAGAAAAGAAGTCCCGAAAGACTTCTGGTCGAACTCGTTTTTTTTTTTTCGTTTTATTCAAATCAAATGTCAAAACGCCTGCTTGGTGATTCACTTCTCGACCGATCAGATGAAAATCAAACCAAGTCAAACGAAAAACATGTCGTCGGAGTATCATGAAAATTAAATCTCGTTAAGACGGGCCCTTATTAGGAGTGGACTGTTACTACTGCAGGACGGCGGGAAACCAAAGGTTCAGATTTTTCCACTTTTGTACTGTTTCCCATTCTGAAAACAATTCAAAGTGACGCAGGTACAGCAATACATATAGAGGGAGGCACATAACCGAGCCTGGGATGACATTTATCTTCGTGTCGATACGGATGTCAACCACACGTGAACAGCTCAAATGAAAGGGCAGAAAACCAATGTCCCCATCTACTTGCCCAGCCTCGTCTCTCCTTTTTTAGATTGGCATTTTTTTGCGACAAAATCAACGTCTTGTTCGAAATGGCGCATGTTCCTCCTCCACCCTCCACTTGGCTGAAGTCGATTTTTTTGTTCTGTTGGTTGTACTTCAAATGTTAACAACCGAAAACAAAATCGACATGTTGCTCTGCAGGGACTACTGTATATGTCACAGTTGCAGTACCTGGTACAATTGTACAATAGTAGTTATCGCGTGATTGGCCGTGATCCAACGGTAGACTACCGTGGCCTAACAGTACACTTCTGTGACTTAACAGTAGCCTACTGCACCCCTTGCTGGCGGTTGCGCTGGGGTTTGAATCTCGGCCGGTGTATAACGCGTGTTTTCAGAGTCTACTTCCTTCGCCGAAAAAACGACTTGTCAATATCAAATAGTTGCCGCTATTCGATGGAAGTCGACGAGCAGAGAGTGCTGAACGGTGAACCCTCTGCACGAAGAAAAACAAAGAAGGGCAAGTGCCGGGGGGGAGAAGCGAAGGCAGTTGTGACCACGGTTTATCCAGGAGGACGTTGAAGGCAACACCTACAGCCCGTGAACCTGAAAAATAAAAGTGACGTCGCAAAACAAAAACACATGGAACCTTCACGTTCCCTCCTAAACTTTTATTGTCTTCTGGGCAACGGAACGCCTGATCGTGTGCATTGGTTGCTGTGCGATGTTGGAAGAGCTTGCCGCGTTCACCCTCAGTCATGCCCACTATGGTGCCACCACACCAATGCAACAACTAACCGCTGTTGCCCGACCGTACCTCGGCTTTCCAACATCGTGCCGTGCCGCCAGCTACTCCATCAGCACACAGGAGGGAGCATCCCGATCTCCAAATAAATGGCACGGACATACTCCGACGCAACGTTAAGTTACTGCCAGCACCCACATGGTGACCATTACAAATCCACTACCGTACTCGAACATACGAGAGAAAGGTACGAGTACGTGTTGCGTTTTCACTGATTCGGGGGTGTTTTTACTGCGCACAAACCAGTAATACTGGTTGTTCTTGGATAACCCGGTGCGATCCAGCCGGGTGTATCTGATTTATCCGTTAGTTTCGATTCCTTGGGAATAACGTCTCCCATTCGGTATGCGGTGGCCACGCCTATCTATGAACATAAATAGCGCTGAGGCCATCTCGTATGGAGGATCTTAGAGAACCGAAAATTTGACGATTTTTCGTCCCTCAAAACGAGACGCGCAGAAGTGGCCGCCAACCTTCTCGTGCCCCAGAGTTTTTCAGATTGTACGAGTATTGGAACAGATAAACAGGTTATCACATTGCTGTCTCCCACGATGCGTGGAAACGCATGACCATGCAAATACAGCCGCCAGGTTCGGACGCTGATGCTGACCGGAAATAGATCCCCATTTCCGGTTGGATGCCGTCCGGAAACTGATATAAGTTTTTTTAGCCGGAACAATCACGGCTTGTGGGTCTATCACGCTGACTACTGGTTTCGCCGCCCGAAAACGTTCATTTTAGGTTCTCAAAACCCTTCCACAGGAGATGATGGCCTGAGAGGCTGTGACAGGAGACCACGCTCCTCATTTTTTCGTGTACTTGTTGTCCATACTCCGATCCCAAAGGCCGAAACATCGAAACACCACCAAACCCGAAAGCGTTATCTTCGTGGACCTGTGGACTTCCTAAGGCAGCTTTTTACGCACTTTGGTCGCCTAGGGGGTGGCATTATATATGGGGCTCAATCAACCTGAGTCTTTCCAAGCCACAGCATGCCGAGTCGCCCGAATCGACGTAATCGTATCCCTAGAGTATTTCGAAGCACAGCATCCAAGGAGGGCGGGTCAACCTACAGTAGTAGAGTCTTACAGAGCACAGCATCTAAGGACTGATAACACTGCCATAGGGGTCGGGTCTGAGGGCCGTCTTTAGGCGCCGAGCACAAAAAGCCCTCAAGTATTCACCATCAACACCAGGTATCAGAGTGTGTCCACGTCTCCGTATACTGGTACTTCATATGCAGACTTCTTTCTAATAGATATCATTCTCCTGGGCGTGCTGGGTTGGTACATCCCTGGCACCTCAGAGCTCTCACTTGGACACCCCCTCCTTCTATTACTTGCCGGTGAGAGCCTTTTCTTTTTTTTCTTCCTGTGGGTTGTGTGCGGGCGTGCACCCAGAACACGGCACCGAGGGGCGAGCCCGACGCAGTCGCTGATGTCAGCGGGTGCTGGCGGGTAGAGGGGGGGTTGGACGGAGCGCGGCCGCCGTTTTCGTGGATATAGGTGTCGCGTGTCCATCAAGACACGAGGGAAGCTTAAATGGGTTCTGTCTGGCCTCCTGGTGTGGGGTTGGACATTATATGTTCGATATATAAGGGTCGTTTTGGTCTGCAAAATAAATTTAAGCGGTGCTTAGTTCTGGGGCCACAAGCTGAAGTTCACAGAGAGAGCTCCGCAGTTTCAACACCAACAATATCGGGCGGGCGAACGACGGCCACGGTGAGCACCGAGCTTCAAGCGAGGCGGGCGACGGGGCTCACTGTGGCGGAGAGGGAGGGAAGCTTCACCCGGACCGAAGCGGGGGCGAGGTGGTCCCGCGAGGGGCGGGCGGCGTACGAGGCTGTGAGAGAAGCTCTGCTGTTGTTGTTGCTTTTTTTCTTGACCGGCGCAAGGTGTCCCAATGAGGCGGGAAACAGTTACATCAGAGATTAGAGGGGACGGGGGTTTCATAATTTTTTGTTCAATTTTTCGTTTTCCTTCTCATTGTTTTAGCGGTGCCGTTTGCGGTGCCGTCCTGTTCACTCTCTTTCGTACGCAAAAAAATAAATGTACATGCATGCGGCGTCCGGGTTGTTTTCCTGGGATGGAGCATGGACCTTTTGGCATTCGCAAGTCGCCTCTTGGCACCTGTGATTGGCTGTATGACCCGTTCTTTTTTCCCTCGTGAGCGAGCGTAGCGTGCGACACCGACCGCTATGCGAAGCGCCCTGTAATATTATATCATAGCACCTGCAGTGCCTGTCTATTCACCGCTCCTGCTCCCTGAACAAACCGCCAGTTTCCAGTCTCGGCCGGCAGACCGACAGAAGAACTCGCCTACATGCCAGTGGGGAAAAAATTGAGTTCCAATGATACCCCTCAGAATTTTTCAGGTACAGCTTCCTATGGGCACGTTTTTTAGAACGGAAAGTTCCGAAAGTTGTAAAAGCCCGAAAAAAACAAATCTGGGGCCGATGTTGGACCACGACCGGTTTGAGAAAAACTCAGGCGGACGTTTGGTTCGAAGCGGCGAGATTCCGAGTCCTCGACAGACATCGATCGACAAGAAACAACGACTGCGTCATGAAGTATGAACGGAATGAGCTCGTTAGGGGCTCCGACCCACCCTAGGGTCACCGTCTCCACACAATGGCCGGTGTCATGTCGCGGGAGCTGGCCAGGCGTATGATAACAAAGAAACAATTGGCCGCTAGTGTGCACAAAACAGAAGACAAAAATTCTCCATCCGTCTAGAGTGAAAAATGTAGTTTTTGTGAAAGGTTTGGGAGGATACCGTAGGGCGCCGCCGGCAAGCTCTCGCTCCCTAGACCATGGACCCACCTGATATCTTCGAGGCCGTCATATATACTCGTTGGCATTGCCGGACACCGAGCGGGTTGGCCGTGTGGGCTGAGTCTATGTTGAGATCGAGCGTCGATCGCCGAACGAGCTGATTTTTATCAGCGTGTTGACAGTTTGCAACGAGAAAAAACAAACTGCGCCGCCTGCAGCCGATAGAAAAAAGAAGAAAAAAATCCAACATTTTTCTTACTTTTTCCCCCAGCGGCGGTACGAGGCTATTTTCTATTTTCGGCTGTTTTTTGAAAGAAATCTTTTTGAAAGCTTTTTTTTTGACTTTGCGTTTCCATTGGCGGCATAGATAGGTGTCTTTTACTGCATGATGAGTACATCGTTCGTTTTTTTCGTACTTCTTAATTATTTGTACTTTGATAAATAAATGAAGACCCTGCTAGCATCGAGGGGAGTCACCTGCCAGTAGAGTAGTCAATCGCTTGGGAAATAATGGAAAAACGCGCGAACGGTTCACGCAGCTTGCAAAGTTGAGTATCGATCGATCTCTGCCGATCGGTTCAACCCACAGCTGACGTAATTTCTTTGGTTTTTTATTACATAAATACAATTAGAAAATTCATAAAAAAATGGGGTATAGACGAGACCGATCACGTAGCTTGCAAAGCCGAGTACCAACTATTTAATCAGTGGAACTCACAGCTGATAGCTCACGTATTTCATACCTGGTACCTGGTAAGTTAAAAAAATGAATCGTCAACCAGCTCCTGATCATCAACACCCGCACAGCTTTGTCTCCTATTAATATTGAATAATACCCTGGTATGAATATTAATAATTAATACCAGTACCAGGTGAACAAAATAACTAAATGTGGGGCGGAGCAAAATTTGATATTCTGTAAGATTAACATGTTCAAATACGTCAGGTGAGAGTTCGACTGATTAATTCAATACCGGTAGTTATACGTTTATACTCAATTGTGCAAACTGCGTAATACGCCTATTAATAATACTGTTCTAGACATTATTAGCAAAAATAAAAATAAAAATGATTCAATTAATTGTTGAGAGCGCCTTGCAGCGTGGGTAGGCACAATTCGATGCGAGTCGACGAGGGAAGAAAAGGCTGAAATCTTCTCGCGATAAAAATGAAGGCACGTACCGTAGCGGGAAGGGGGGAGAAGAGTCTGCTATGTGACCCCGGATCTGAGTTACGAGTAGGAAGGAGAGAGACAAGATGATGTGCGCAGATAATGAATGGGATGAGAAAAAAAATACCAGGTATTTCATTCATAACATGGGGGTTGTACGTAATTGATGATACCTTACCGTTATGTATATACAATTTATACAGGAATTACTATTGAATTATTATTGCTGGCACCAGACTTACTTGGTGAATGGGTTTCCTTTTGTTTCCGAGGTTTTCTTCTTTCGGGAAAGTTATGAGTGGTCAATGCTGAAGATCATGCTGCACATTGTCGGATGGCAAGGGAAATTATAATAATACTACAACTTCATGGTGAGGTGGCACGAGGCTGAGGCTGAGATGAGTAGGCAGCGCCGTGCATCCGCCGTGGATGGTGTCCAAGGGAATGGGGGGGGGTGGGGCAACAGGAGAAGTGGCAGAAAACCCGACGAAGGGAATGCGGAGAGGGGGGGAACATGATGAGGAGTAGAAGGGAAACGGCGGTAGACGAAAGTAGGAAGGAGATGGCAGACAGGGTAGCAAGGCACCAGGCCGATTAGGAAGTAGGACATGGCCATACTACTATAGTGCCACCAACTGGTGCAGCTTCGAACGTAGTCTTCCCTTGTCTTCTGTTTTTGTTTTGTTTTCTCTGTTAGTTTGTTTGTTTGTTTATTTTTTTTTATTTTATTTTATTTTTTTCTTGCGCTGATTCTCCGTGATTTTCATTTTATTTCTTTCTCTTCCTCTTTTTGATTGATAAGCCGTATTGAAGGAGTCGTGTGGCGTGATTGGATGACGAACCTGCTCTGCTCGTTTCGTATTGTCTGACGGCAAGGGGCTGGGCATAGTTGACGAACGCAGAGCTGAGACGACAGTCTGGGTAGCAAGGTACCAGGCGGATTAGCAGGGAGAACCTGGCTATACTACTCGTACCACAAACTGCTGCCGCCACCTGGAGGGTCCTTTGGGCTTTGGTCTGCTTGTTATTTTCTCTGTTAAATTCCCCTCGATTCTTTGCCTTACTCTGTTTACAAGTAGATAGTTGTGTTTTTGTTATTTTTCTTCTTTTTTTTCCAGCTCGTTCTTTTTCAAGCGTTGGCCACCTCGCCTGCGGGGGGGGGCACGACAGATTGTTTCTTCCAGTTTTTTCTTTCATTTTTCTTCTTGTTCTCTTTCGATTTGTCTTCTTCGTTTTTGTTTTCTCTTTGGTTGTTTCCTTTCGTTTCTCCATTTCATAGAATGTGTATGTCGTGCCTGTGGTATATATCTAGCATGATGACACGGCATTGCATTGCCCACTGCTGCTGTGCTTACTGCAAACGTGGCAACGTAGTATCTCTGTGGCGTAGCTTTGTGACCACATAACTTGTATCTCTTCTATTAATAGGATTAAAGAGTTGAGAATCGGCACGGACACTGGTTGTGCTGGATGTCGACGGGTAGAAAGAACGGAAAAAGAACACGCACACACGCAACTCGAAATTTCGATCATTTTTTTCGTATTTCGTGGTGGCAATGGATGGGAACAGACGACCACGACTGCTGTACTACTGGCACAGACGAGTACGTACCAGGTATAAACAATACCAGGTATAAACAATACCAGTAGTAGCAGTAGCACATATACATACCGGTACATGAATACGACCAGAGACATGAACTATCCTTGTGCAATACCTCTGGGGATGTCATCGTTGGATTGATAACCAACATAGGCACAACAGCAGCTAGCTGCAGTATGGAAATGTGAAACATCGAAAATATCGAGATGGTACGAACATGGGTACAACAAGCCATCGAACGAACATCGCAGGAATCGTGCATGTCGCCCTGCTGACCTTTTGCTGTCCGAGGGCAGCAGCAGCAGTGCAGGATTCGCGAATGCCCTGCTTTTCGTACCCAGCACATTTGGGATACGATGCATGCTATTATTATACGATGTGCCTCGTAGTTTACGACCACAGAGCGGGTGCCTCTCTACTGTAGGATTAACAATCTCGGAACGGACGCTTGGTGTACTACTGGAGAGCTATATATACCTGGTACGCACGTAGTGGGCTGAGCATATCGATGGGCGGAAATGACGTGTTTTCGAGCTTGCTGAAAGGCATACCCAGTAGTACCAGGTACCTTCGTACCAGTGGGTACCTGGTATATAATAATAATACCAAGTGCCAACTCTGGACGGAAATGTCACGTACGTTTGGTATTGACATCCATCTGTAAACGATGCTTATATTTCCGTTTTCAGTAGCCACAGAGATTTTTGCAAACAGAATAAAGTACGAGCATACGGTATGATGTATATAAAAGTAGACGTACACGCAGCTCTGTTGGAGTTCGAGTTGGAGAACCCATGAGTGCTGGGATTAACTTCGCAGGGAAATGCATACATCGCAGGCACCATAAACGATCAAACTCGACCGATTAGCTATATATATACTGTTGGTAGCCCCGGTTCCGAAAGGCACCCGTGGTCCCAACTCCCACCCTATCCATACAGGCGCTCCCGGCAGTGATCGGTTACCGTACCTGGTGCTTCTGGTGCTTTCTATTGCTATGATTACGTACATGGATAGTCTCCAAGTAGTAAGCTGTCTCGCTGGCGTTCGTTGGAGAAGAGACTCACCTGCCGCCGAGGTCTGCTCTCCACGATGAGCACACGCAAGGCCTCAGAAGTCGGACTAGACGCTCGAGGGATACCCGGCAACGCGGATCAACAAGGCGTCCTCGCTCTTGCTCTCCGCTGTTGACGATTCTTGAGGGGAGCACCACTCACTGAGTAGAAGAAGTTGACACCAGCCATGCACAGAATTGTGCAGCAAGCAAGATACGTGTACCTTACCTACTACCTGCCTGCGAAGAAAAATGAACACAAAAGAAGCTAAAAAAGCGAAGATTTCAAGCTACAGGGGATACGTACCCGAGGTACCACGCAAAATGACAAACAAAAGCGACAAAAAACAAAGAATAATATCGGGCTTCTTCAGATGACCAAACTAATAAAAAACATATAGGATAAAGTACAGGAAACGGGGAATGTTCATAAAACTCTGGGCCGGTCGAGGCCAATGAAAGATGAAACTTTCAAACCTTTCGACCAACGGGCAGCGTGGGAACTTGATTCCATTTTCCCAACCCCAGACCCCGACAGACGACCGCACCAAAAACAAACAGCAAACCCCAACCAACCCAATCCACAATCCACAACCAGCCCGCTCAATATTCCAGAACGCCAGGAACCGGGAACAAGCATCGGAGAGGGGAGGCCAACGTGTAGCAGTGGACAGCGCAGGGTGGCTCACACCGGCTGCAGACGCGATCTTCTTGAAATGATTTTATCTCGTAGCTTCTACGGCACCCGTGCGGTCGATGTTCACGCAAAAAAAGACAACGAGGGGTAAGATCGTATCATATCTCTAAGGAAGGGCTCCGCATAGGGCATAGATAGGTGCCTGCCTCGGGGTAGGGAAACATACTTCAGTGCCAATTCGTGATTACCAACATAAATACAACAGACAGAAAGAAACACATACCAGGCACATATTGTCTAGCGTTGACTTGACGCTGAATATCTCCGTATCGATGTTGGAAAACTCAGAGGCCACCTGGTTCTTCTGCCAATGCAGCACGTCAGCCTTCGATAGCACCCCCCCCGAGGACGCCGGCATATATGGAGGACCAGCCGCAGCGAAGCAGCTCAGCAAGAGCTGTTGCAGTACTGTGTTGCAAAAATAAAAAAAGGATTCAATTGTTGAGAGCGCCTTGCAGCGTGGGTAGGCACAATTCGATGCGAGTCGACGAGGGAAGAAAATGCTGAAATCTTTTCGCGATAAAAATGAAGGCACGTACCGTAGCGGGAAGTGGGTAGAAGATCCTGCTATGTGACCCCGGATCTGAGTTATAGGCCTAATCTTCTAAGACGAGCGAAGCGAGCCGTAAGTCGGACTGGGAATTCGAGCGCAGCGAGGTATTAAGACGGTCGCAGGGCGAAATTTTTTCGACTAAGTCGCGCGAATTTCAATCGTCTTAATCCATATTTTGCGTCTTAGCGCGTCTTGGACTCGTCTTAGCGCGTCTAAGCGCATCTTAGACTCGTCTTAGCGCGCTTTAGACACGTCTTGGCACGTCTTAGATTCGTCTTGGCACGTCTTAGGTTCGTCTAGGCACGTCTTAGGTTCGTCTATAGGCACGTCTAAGCTCTTGGCAGTACTAAAGCAAGAATTATGTCGAAAACTAACAGTTAGCTACTTCAACGAGGCACGGGTACAGCAACATACAGCAACCACACAACAATGTAGAGCGCCAGTAAATACGGCAATAATCCAAGTATCAAGCTACCGGTACCTGACAAGTGCGATTATTACGTGTAATGATGATGGACGAACAGCATTATCACGTACCTGGTACTCCTACGTGGTAGTTCCTTGTTTGTTGGCATTTGACGTCACGCACAGCAGTACATAGTTGATACCAGGTAGTACCTGGTATATTTGAATATCTATAGGAGGTATGTGTGTCTTTGTACATTAATTCGTACATACGTGCCCATATTCGAAGTGAAAGCTCCGAAATCACATTGCTAATAGAAGGCACCAGGTACCTGGTTATATTGCGTCGTTTGTTTTCCACGAGGACGAATATCATACCGTCAGCAGCCAGCCGTGGATACCAACAAACTCAGATATATTTTTTCACGTATTAATAGTGTTAATACGAAGTAGTATTATTAATATTAATAGCAGCCTACCAAGCCACCAACGGAAAACAGAAAGTCTCAAGAGATAACTGCAGTATTTAGTATTTATTTGTCCTAAACGATGTCGTTCAAAGAACGACACGTTGCTACCGATTGATTGTAGTGATGCATCCGCGGTGTGAGCATACCAACGGATTTTGCGCAAATTATAACAACAGTAACTGCCCTGCCCACGGAACACAGAAAGAGAGCAGTTAAACTGTTGTTGTCCTATCTATGTTGGGCGTCCCAAATAAGGCATTACATTATGTCACCTACCGGTATATAGTATTATACCGATGTACCACGGTTAACGTAGCAACACAAATAATAGCAAAAAAGAACGAGAAAACGAACAGCAGTATAGACTAGTCGCCCTAAAGCATGCAACTTTTGTTTTGCAACATATATTACGACGTTGAGAACCAACACAACTTGAAACAAAACAGACGTAGCAGTAATCCTAAGGTAGTAGTATAAGAAATTGGAGTGGACCTTCACCATCACACCCATCTGCCAAGTAAGTGGCGAGAGAGGATAGATCTCATGTTTTATTTTTCGTTTTTTTAAAGATAATAATGCCATCCTCGAAAATACGGAGAACCGGGTTCGATGTCCCCGGTGACAGGAAAAAGCGCACGGAGGCCCGAGAAAAGAAGGTTCGAAAGAAGCACGTTGGAGTAGTCGATTCGTTTGTCGTCCCCGCTTTGTTTCCACCCATTTCCACAGCTCGCTGTGGTCGTGTCGACCCCCTAAGACGCCTTGACCGGCGCCTGGTGCATTCTAAGACGAATCTAAGACGTGCTAAGACGAATCTAAACGTGCCAAGACGAATCTAAGACGTGCCAAGACGTGATATAGCGAGTAAGACGGGCCTCTCTCTGAGAAACGGATTAAGACGTATTTTAAGACACGTCTTAGAAGATTGGGCCTACTGAGTTACGAGTTGGAAGGAGAGAGAGAAGAGGATGGGCGAAGATGATGAATGGGACGAGAAAAAAAACAAAATAAAACAAATTGTACTAGAATATATTATTAATAGTAGGAGAAGCACTGCGGTACTGTTATAATATTAAGAGCAGAAGCAGCAGCAGTTGAGTAGTAGTGGTAGTAGTAGTATTAATAGTAGTATTAATAGTAGTAGTAGTAGTAGCAGTAGTAGTAGTAGTACTGTAGTAGTCGTAGTAACAGTAGTAGTAGTAGTATAGTAGTAGGAGTAGCAGCAGCAGCAGCAGCAGCGTTGGCCTGGCGAGCGGCCGCAGCAGCGGCAGTGGCCTGGCGAGCCTCGGCCTCGCCCAGCACTGTGTGCGTCGACCTCCGCTTGCACAGTAGCTAGCTACAGCAGCAGCATGAGCATTCACCTCCGCTTGAGTTTGCGCAGCAATCAACGCAGCATGAGCCTCTCGTGCAGCATGAGCCTCTCGTGCAGCAGTAGCCCCGTTGGCCTCGGCCTCCGGCGACTTGCTCTCGTCGGACATCCTGAACTCAAACTATGAATACCAGGTAGGTAGTCTGCATCACATACATGTAGCTTTGTCTCTGCTTCACTGCGCTGTCACTGCTGCTGTGCAGCTTGCGGTTGCGTACCGGACAAGGTGTGTGCACCAAGTAAAAGGGCTACGATTCATGCTACCGGGTACCGTGTATCACCGCATTCATCTGATTAGCTTAACTACCCTCACGTACGTACAAACATCACATTCTCTCTCTCAAAAAAAAAAATCACTGTAACTTTCCACTCGTATTGGAGGTTTTCCCCTACTCAGCGATCCCTTTCTGGACAAGCCGTGGTCACAGGTGTCATCCCTTCTCCCCCCCGGTACGTGCCTTCCTTTTTTGTCGCGCACAGAGGGTTCAGCATTCCCACTTCGATTTTCATCGAATGTACTGTATGTAGTTAACCCACACGCTTTCGCGCTTTCCGCTGAAAATTCATTTTTTATACTAGAAAACATTATTCCGATATTTATTTATAATATTTTGCATTCGATCTTATATGCCAGGTAGGTACGTATTCATATTAATAGTACGAACAGGATTAGGTAAATAATGCCAAGTAGTGGTGCAGGAAAAAGGCGGCGCCGAGTTTAAGTTCTCAGTTTTTGTATCTGTCTCACTCGCATTATTATAAACCAACTATTATCACCGTTTGCGCGACGCTATCTCGGTATTTTTCAGCGATCTCTGAAGCCGAAAGATCAGAACAAACAGCATATTAATAGTAGTACGTAGTTAGTTGTTGTCTTCACATTAATTCGTCCTTTCTACCCAGCTTCATCAGTACACCCAGTTTCCGTCCTGATTCCTTATCCTAGAGACTAATTGTGTGGTCACAGACTGTGAGGCAGAGGAAGACATTTTATTTTTTGAAAATTCGAGTGTCAAGCAAGTGAAATGCCAGCGTACCGGGTACGAGAACACAACCGCACAAACAAGCAAGACCAGACATATAATATGAGAACAAAAACACAATAAAACAAAAAAAATCTGAAATGAAACGTAATACAAACGACGCAAGGACTTCAGAAAGGCGGCCAGACGGAAAGCATACAGCACGTACTCAGGAAGGACAGATATATGTTGCACGGACGAAGCAACACGAAGGAGAGGGAGATAAAGGCAACAGTATGTAAGAGCTAGTCGAACCGATACCTGGCCACCCGATCTATCATTTCGTTTCTGCGTTCGTCGACAGCTGTATCAGTACGGCTGCCCCTCCCCCCTCCCCCCCTCTCCTTGTCGCCGTTCTTTAGGCGTCCTCAGAATCTAGATGCATGGCGCAGCCGGCTCCTCTGTGCCTCGTCCGTGTGTCACCTCACCATGAAACAGTGCGCTTCTTCGACGACCCCCCGGTACCACTTCCCGCTCTTCTTAGTCGCCCTCGGCCTTAACACCGTCTCTACTCCGAACAGTAAAGGCAAACTTTCCGTGGACCCCTCGGTGGCTTGAAAAATTCTGAGGTCGTCTGCTAGACATTGGGCCCAGTTCTTTTCCAGGTCGGCCGCGTCCTGGGTTCTCCCCACCGGTCATCGTCCCAAACATCTCCCGGCGGGTCAGCCGCTCATTGGTCGTCCACTGTACGGCCCCCGCAAAGAGGAGGCGTTGTTTGCGGATGGTTGTCTCAATGCTCTCGCACTATATATGAATAATTATGGGGCAGGAACTCATCAATACTTTTGATCTCAGTTCTTGGAGGGGGCAGAGATAGCCTCAGTTCTGGGAGGTTTCTCCCGTTTCTCAGAACTGAGATGACTTGGATTTTGTGTACTATAGTACTGCTGCCCTTTATCTGCCCAGCTGCCGAGTACCCCATACGCACGCCGAAGTATCACACCCCTATCTACAGCGAGCTGCACCTACTCGTTTGGGCCAACATCACCTGGGGGGAGTTCGGCCCTCCATACCGCCGGCCGGGCGGTAGCGGCGCACAAGGCACGCGGAGAGGCGCCAGATCAGGCGGCTAAGCGCGGTGACGGGAGGGGGTTGCGGGGGCGTGCGTTGGATGCTCTAGCTGGCGACGGCGGCGTTGGGCGGGAGCGCGTCTCCGTGTCTCCGGGTTCCGTCTCCTTCGGGGACAGGGGTATATTGGGGGTGTTTGCGCCGGTGTTGCCTAGTGATCCATCGTGTATGGTGCATCGGCGTGTTGTGGTCGAGTCGTGGCTTTGCGAGTCTCGATCGGGTCGCTGGCGTGGGTGCTGTTCTTTTTCGTCGGTGTTAGGGTAGCACTGCATCCTTTGTGGCCACCGTCGGACCGTCTCGTCTTGCTCCGCACATATGCCCGGCTACCGTGCGTCACGGGTTCGGGACCATCAAGCGGGTTCCCAGCGATTACTCAGCTGCTTCGCGTATCGTCTCCGGGCTCGCCGGTTTGCGTTGACCGGGGGGGGGGGGTGTAACTACTGAGCTTCACTACGGTAATCACCCTAGCTCGCTCCCGTATGAGGGTGTTATTCTTGAGAAGGTGTGTGCGGACGTGGCTTTTGGGCGTGCCCTGGCGTTTGGTTTGGGTTCCGCAGCTGAGATTGGTGGGCTGCGTATTTCACCTTTGGCTGTCGTTCTGGAACCCAAATTTGGTATCGTTCATGATCTCACCTTTGCGCGCGCGGGCGAACGGACCAGCATCAATAACGACACAATTTATTCTTCAGCTCCGACTTGCGAGCTCGGCAGCATGCTTCGTGATGTGCTCATGCGGGTTCTATGCTTGCGTCAGGCACACGGTAGGCACGCTCGGATAGCCTTGTGTCGGGTAGATGTCAAAGGCGCGTTTCGGCAGGTCCCGGTGGACCCTGCCGGGGCGCCCGTCTCTGAGTCTGTGGCCGGCGGACACGTGGTTGTGGACTTGCGTTTGCAGTTCGGGTGGCGTAACAGCCCCGGGTTTTGGGGTTTGGTTACATCGGCGCTCGAATATTCTCGCACTCGTTCCACGTTCAAATCTACTGTAGTGCCCCGCCAAGGGCAGGCTGCCGTTGCGCATGCGTAGTCGCCCTGCCGCGGGGCGGGCCGGTCGTGACGCTCCCGGGGGATTGTCAGCCCGTGCCTGGCACGGGGGGTAATACCGGGAGCTGTTTTTGCGTACGGTACTACGTCGAGGACGGCGCCATCGTTGAGCTGCAATGGTGGCCGGACGGCGGCCGTTGCCAGCGAGCGGTGAAGTCGCTCGCGTCGGACCACTTTCGCCGGTGGGGCGAACGTGGGGTATCTGATCCTCCCTTCTTAACGTCACTAACTGGGATACTCGATGGGGGGGGTTGGGTTGGATCATTGACATTGAGGCCCTTACAGTGACGCTTCCGCCGCACGGCGTCGATGTTGAAATTGATGCCCGGGAGACTGTTGGTAGCCGCCGTTGTGTCCACGGTACTGGCGTGGTTGCCCCTATTACGGGGGACCATAGTTAATAGGACCTGTGGTATACATAAAAACCTATATATTTAACAATTTCTACTAACAATATTTGGTCCTATTAACTATGGTCCCCCGTAATAGTTATAGTGGCCGTTGCCGCGGTTGTTGTAGTTGTTGTTGCTGTTGCTGTTGCCGTTTCGGCGGTTGCGGTTGCGGCCACCGTGCTCCGGTCGGTAGGACCGCATGCGTTGTTGCCATTAACGGAAGTTATAACCATCGTCGTTGAGCATACCCAAATCCGGGTTGAGGATGCCGGAGGTGTTGGAGAACGATAGCTCGCCCGATTTTAAACTATGATCGCGCCCTCCGCAGTTGAGGCAGCAGCCACCGTGTTCTCGAAGGGCTTGAGTACGCTGGGCCTTGTTGAGCAACGTAGAAAAAAAGCGTGGGGTATGATCGCGCCCGTGCGGCTTGTCTGGTTTCCTGCGTTTTGTTTTTATTCTCTCTTTCCGCTTACTGGTTTTTCTCGAGTGAGGTGTCGAAGCGCCACTACGAGGTGTGGGGTAGATCTATCACCTCATTTCTGTGTTGAATAGCCGCATCTTCGATCTCTCTTCTCGATTTTTGGGATGATATGGTTATAATCTTTGATCGTCGCCTGATCTGCATCTACGACTATTCAGGGTGGGCGCATGTGGTGAAGTAGCATATATATCGTATAGGAACGTACATTTCCCGTTTGCGAATCTTACACGGTTGAAGCGTAGCGTTTCGGGGATATACCCGTTTGCGAATCTTACACGGTTAAGCGTAGCGTTTTGGGAACATACCCGTTTGCGAATCTTATACGGCTTCGCGTAGCGTTTTGGGAACACACCCGTATGCGAATCTTGTATGACTACACGTACGTAGCGCTTTGGGAATCTTCTGTATGGGAATACTCGTATCTGCATACCAGGCTAGTTTTGGTTGACATCTGGGCCGAGCTGAGTCCTTGGCGAAGCCCAGTACCGCTCACTCGAGTTCTCCCCCCTTCCTCTCAACTCACCTGAGGAGCAATAATAATACGTTCGTGTACTACAAGCAGCGTGCTCTACCCAGCACCGACATCCCTGTGCCCCTTACCAGCTTATATCCGTGCACACCTCTTCACACGCAAAAGCGAGGCAAGCTGTGTGAGCTTCTCGCGGCGAGGCCGGCGTCTCGGGCCTCCGCTTCCGCGAAGCAGGTGTCGAAGCTCGCCGGGTTTCTTATGCACGTATCGTTCGCCATCCATCCGGGGTCGTTCTTTGTGCAGCACATGCTGGCCTCGGTGGGGATGCCGCGCATCGCCGCCGACGCTGACTTCGCGTGCCGTGCCGGTGACCCCGGGCGGCGGGTCGTTCCTGGGCCCGAGTTCCACGGGGACCTCGAGTTTTGGCGTTGGTTCGTTGCTGAGGGGCTCGGCGTGCGGGGGGGTTGCTTGTCGGCTCCGATGTACCACTTGCTTGAGCGCCCGGCCCGACGTCCTCTGTTTTCGGGTGCTTCCAAAACGGCGATCGGGTGTTTCTGCCTCGAAACTGGAATATACTGACGCTATGAGCTCGATCCCGCCGAACAGTCTTTTTTCTGCCGCTCGAGTAAGGCCGTCGCGGGCGAGAACGATATTTCCATCAACGTCTTTACACTGTTGGGAATGGTGGTGACGGCGTGGGTCCTCGTGTCTTCGTGCGCGGAGCGCCCGTCAGCGACGGGCGATTGCGTTCTGTTGCGTGGGGACAATGGAGCCGCCGTGGAGTGGGTGTGGCGGTGTCGTGGGGGTAAGGAGCCCCGATCTGGTGCATTGATGCGCCTCCTCGGGGCGTTGGAATTGTCCTCGGGTAGGCATTTTGACGTCAAACACGTGCGAGGAGTTTTTAACGTCGCCGCTGATGGTATCTCACGATAGGATCGCTACCTTGTTCTACGTAACCTGCACTCCGTTCGCCATGATGTTCCGTGGCAGGCTCAGGTCTGGGGGCGGACGGGACGGCTCTCTGTACTTCGGTGTTGGCCTCGAGCTCATGCGCAATGCAGTTGCGGTATCTGGGGGATTCCGGCGCCTGGGTAGACGTCCGGGTACGTTGTGGAGTGCCGGTGTTTCTCCAGCACAGTCGTGACGATATGGCCAACGTGTGGTGCGTGTTCGCGTACGTAGCGTAAGCGTCTGCCACAAACAAATTGCGGTCGGCTATCAGGGAAAGCCATTTGTCGGCGATCAAATACTTTCACCGTATTTCGCGCGGTTTCGAGCTCGACACTACTACCCATCCCGTTGTCGCTAGCGCCCTCAAAGGCGCTGCTCGTTCGCACGCCGACGTGGGAAACCAAGCAACCGCGCGTCGGCCCATTTATTGAGGAATGTTGCTCGCTGCCGAGGCTTTGATTCGATCGTGGCGGGCTGGGGGTCGGGTTCTGTGGCTAACTCGGTGTGCATCGTTTAGTTTCTTGACCCGCGTGTCGGAAATGTTTGCGGAAATAAGGTCGCGAATTCACGAGTCGTATTGCTTGCGGCGGGCCGACGTCGCGTTCTTTAGCGGTGATTCCCAGCAGGCAGAAGCACTGTGGTCGACCGATGACCGTGTTGAGGTCCGCTTTCGCGGGTCAAAGGGGAACCAGTCGCGAAAGGGGGCTGTTCTGACGCATGTGCGGCCCGTGGGCGCCGGGGGGGGCGCCGTCGATCTTTTGATCGAGGTGATGTCTTGTTACCTGTTCCTTCCCTCGTCGGCCCCTCTGGTTGTGTTCGGTGCTGGTAACGGTAGATGGGCCATGTGGACCAAGCAGTAAGCGACGGCTGCCCTGCGAGCGGTGGTTGCGCTGGCGGGCGTGCGGGCGGAGGATTACGCCCTGCTTTCCCTGAGGATTGAAGGCACAGCTCACCTGTCGGCCGGGGGGGTTACATCGGAGATCTTGCAGCGTGAGGGTAGGTGGGCGTCCGACGCGTACAAGGCGTACGTACGCAGTCATGGGGAGGACGCCGGTTGGGTGGCTAGCGCGATGGTCCAATCTTAGACGGAAGCTAAAGCTTACACCCGCGGCACTCCTTTTGGCACTATTGCTATGAATACACAACTTCAATGCTTTCTTCAACCCGAAAAACACCTCAGAAATTAATGCTACGCGTAAATATCACTCCGCTATCTTTTGGGAAACTTAAACAATTGGCGAGTTCTCGCGCCACCGATGCTTGTAACTTGAGCTTCGGTGACAGTACCAACTACGCGTATCTCTAACGGCGCCCTAGTCGTTTAGTAAAGCACGAACGCCGCAACGTAATTCTACGGGTTTGGGGCTGCAGAATGACCAATTTTTCCGGAATGTCCTAGCGGGATTCAAACATAGCAAGGCATGCTTGGAGCAATCCATTAGCAATACATAAATATTTATGTGGGTGAACGTAAGCTTCTTCTAAGATAGACTGCAGAAACAAAACGGGTTTGGTTCGGTAGTTATGTATGCGGTCCTCCCAAAGCATGTTTCATAGGACACTATTGCGACGGAAATAGTGTAGTCGCCGCGGAAGAAACAAGTTTACAAAAAAAAAACGATACAACAATTCGGAGTGAATATGGCCGGCGAGGTCCCCGGTACTGATTCACCCTAAGAAAAACAAATTCAGAGCTTTGACCCAATTTTACAGATGAGAACAAAAAATGGCAGAGTTTTGAGTAGGGTCATACAGGGCACGCCTGTCAAAGCTCGACTTCCGACTCTTCTTCAACCACGGCGACACAAAAAACGTTTGTTGTTGTGTCAAAAACATGTTTCCGAATGTATATTATTCCTGGTATTGTGTGTAGCAAAATAAACATTTTTGGTCAAGAACGTGCCCAAAATGAACCGAAAACAGGCCTAGAGTAGGCCTGATTTGCCGATTATTGCAGGAAACATATCTTATCAACCAAATCGAAAAGGTCAATAGACGTGCTGGTGCCGTACTGCGACTCTAAGTCGAGCAATAAATTCCACACTATGGTCACCAAAAAGGCAGAAAGTACTGGTTCACGTCTAAAGAAGTGCTGTTTTTTTTTCTCGTTCAAACAATTGCCCATATCTCAAGACTTTGAGCTCTGATTTACGAACAATCTTCACGGATACGAACCCCTTGTTGACGCGGTAATAATGTTGATGTATGTGTCGGGTATTGCAACGTAGTCATTGTTTGAAGTTCCGAAGGCGAAATGTCCTACCAAGGTGTATGCCTTGCTGGGACTACGTAGCTTGTGAGTCTAAGTAAGTACCAGTACTGTGAGAACGGCTTGCATAGTACAGTGTTACTGCAGTAGGAATGAAGCTACGAGTTCCACCGCACTATGCCGCTTTCTACAAAGGCTACCGTACACCGCCACACTGCTGTTCTATGCATATGTATATGCGCACCCAGTACAATACAGCCATCTTGTTAGCAACTAGTCTTGATGAAATCTAGTCTAGCTCTTCTGTAAAAAATAAGAAGGTACGTAGCCTACTATAGGCGCTCGCCGTCAATGGGAACCAGTAAGAAATCTACCTCCTTTTCGCTCCGCCAGAACAAGGGTGTTATCCCATCTTCTGGTTTCAGTCTTCTTACGAGAGGGCCGATACTGCTGCAGAGCAATGCCATTTGTTTCGGTAGCTTATAATTAGTTACTGTAGCTTATAATATTTCGCCCAGCCGTCCAGTGTACTTGCATCGCGTTGAGTGAATGGCGCGCGCCACGGTTCGAACGACATTTTGCGTTGTCCACCCTCGCTTGATTCGCGATCCACATCAAGCCCCTCTTCACTTCACGAAATAATGCACGTCGCGACCTCAAGAAATAATTCGTACAATCCAAGGATTGAAAAGTACCAGGTAAAAATAGTGGACTACGTGTCGACATCAGAATGGCCGAGCAAACCGTCGACGGGTGCAATGCACGCTGACACATCTCCGGCGTTCCGGCTACTCTGTCTCGCCTGTCCTCACAACCTGTGTACCATACGTGCAGCAAATTATCTCAGAGTCCTCGTCGAAAGCACCTTATTCGGTACCTCATGCAGCCACTTGCTGCTTGTTTTCTTCCCGATGATAGTTACGCCTCAACCTGCAGAATCTTTCCTCTCAACATGTAAGGTGAACATACAAGAATCCACCAGACGCGGATCGAAACCCCCAACATTCTCAGTTTTGTTTCAGCGTCTGTTTCTTTCGTCCCTAGAGAACTGTTTCAGGCCGTACAGGGACAGACTATGTACGCAAAATTGGCGATGCGCGTCTCAGGTGCTTAACCTTGAGGCAATCCAACCATCAATCTCGCTGTGAAGCTTTGATGTGATAAATACCTGCACGTCGTCGAAGTGATAAATGCTTGCCAGGTATTTATAGGTCTCGATTGCATGCACCATAATAACACAGGTTGGGGAGACGTTCAAAGAGATGATCGATGCCTTGCTTTTGACTCGTCTCTTCTTGCGCTTCTATTAATACTATATAATGCTGCTGCTGCAGCTCCGTCCCGCCCTTGCGAACTCCCTCTTACTCGTTTGACTTCCAATTAAAGATGCACTTCGCTCCGTCTGAGCTTGGACCCTCTGGGCTTGTTGCAGAGGTGAATGTCCCTGCTGCCTTTAGTCCCTCAAACTCGTTGGCCATTGCCTCGCGCCATACACCAGAGTATATGGATACCCATGTATGTCTTGTTGTACGCGGTCGGCTAGGAGTCCCTCGCAACGCACGGTATCACTACCGCTGCCCCAATCTATCACGACCACATACATACGCGTGACGACTTCCGGGGAGAGAGTGCATCATGGCTATCAGCTGGCCGATACTCTCCTTCACTAACACCACTTTGAGTTACTGACTTTTCAAGCATTTCGTCCCGAAGGGACACACCCCAGTCTTGTTGGGTGCGCCCCAAGGTCAAACTTCCTTGTCGATTCAAACATGAAGCGTGGGTTGATAACCGCAAGTCTCACATCTTAATTGGACGAGGAGGTCTGACCTGGCGGCACACTCGATGACAATGAGGATTGTCTTCGGGGAAAGATGCTGCAGAGACAGCAGCGCGAACTCGTGTGTTTGTGAAGGAGAACATTGGCCAGTTGACCGCCATGATGCACACTCTTCTTGCAAGTTGCGATGATGCGGCCGAGGGAGAACGGGGTAACGGTACGCTAGTAGTGATGCCGTGAGCCGTTCAGAGGCAGCCGTTGGCGTAAACGACTTGGGTGGGGAGGGGTTATGCGGGAGCGCCCTACCCTTTGTGGTTATGGCAACAAGAAAAGGTGAACCAAGGACAATTCTGCCGTGGGGTACGTCAGCGATGGTCTGCTGCGCCCTCGCAACACGGGTGGTATCGATACGAGTAACGGGGGGGGGTCTTACATTTGGTGGTTTGCATCATTTTAAGTACCGAAAATTCAAAGGCCACACGAGCATGTTCACATCATTGAAGCTGAAGCTCCTCACGAATGTGATCAACACATGGGCTACAAATGAGGTGTACGCATTTCCCGAGGTCTCCGGTGGCTGTTGGGGAAACGAGTCACGACCCCAGAACTGCACGGGCAGGGTCGTGTTCAAACGTGTGGAGATGGATAGCCTACAACCGCTTTCTACGCGCGTTTTGTGCAACGAGGACCAAATAGGTTGGTGCACTATCATAACATTGGCAGCTGTACCTATGAATATCTACACTGTAAACACTGTAAACACTGTAAACACTGTAAACAGTGTAACTAGCGCCAGGAGTGCCAAGAAGAAGGAGCTGGAGAGTGCGAGGATCAGCACACCTCGCAGAAGTCGCCCTCGAACGGTCAAGCACAGTTGGCCCACCTTACCTTCGATATTTTAATATTTATCCGTCCGCTTCCAACGACTTATACCGGGGCCATTTCACCATGGCTGTCGGCGAGCGGAGCTGTAGAAAACATACTGACCACTGCGTACTCGTAGCAACTTCGGAGTCAAATACGAAACGGGGATATCGGCCTAGGCTGTGTTTCGGATTTCCTCCCATTTTAGTTAACTGGCCGCATTTCCCACCTGTCTCTTTCTTGTTTTTTAGCAGAGCAAACATCGAGCCGATTCTTAGACGTATCGAAAATGGTGCTCGCTTTTTGCAGTAGTTGCTGCGAGAACTGACACTAATGCTGCAGTACCCGCTACTATCGATTTGACATCCGAAGAGAGCAAATATATCAACAATGTTCTTTTGGCGGCGGCGTCCCATGCTACAGCAAGAAGCCCGATTCTCCGTTCGGCAACGACTCATACGAGATAAACGTCGCTGCAACTTTCGATATGAAGATGTCCCCTGTGTGGACCTACTTGACTAAGGTTTCACCGGTGGTTCTATCCGGGCCGAATCGCGACAAGAACGGCAAATGCTGCCTGCGCCGCAGAGACGGCAAGGCGTGTCTAAATTACACCCACGACAGAGCAAGGCTTTGATAATATATTCGGATAAGGACTACGAAGTTAAGGGGAAGTTGGTTCTCGCCGCAAGCAACGTATCAGCCCAGGCGAAGCGTAAGCACCAACAGGCGCTGGACGAGGCATCAGGTAGTACACCACATATGGGCCACGGCCCGGGCCAGCCTGTGAAACACTGTGGGCCGCGTCGTGAGCAGGGCGGAGCGACCCTTACAGACCCCACATGTGATGGGCGGCGGACCGATCCAGCATCAAATTTCGAGATGAATGGCCGGGCCGGGTCCGGTCCAGCAACTTTTCAGATGATGGGCCGCGGCCCGTCCCGATCCGCTCGATTTCTTGCATGCTAAGACACGGTGCGATCCGGCCCATCGCATTTCAAATTCTTCACGGCCAGGCCCGTCACGGCCCATTAAAATCTTGAAGTTATCGGCCCGGCCAGGTCCGTCACATTTCCCAAATATTATGCTCGGCCCTGCCCGGCCCGACCCACCACATCCCTCAGATCAGCCCGTCCCGACCCGGCCTGGACCACCGATCCATGACAAGCCCTGAATCGCGCAAAAATACCAGTCTGTACCAACATGAAAGGAACGATTATTTACTACCTGGTACAGGTAACTTTGAAACCAAGCGGTCCTTGTAATTCAGAACATTGCGACATTTTGAGCCAAAACTCAAAATCCAGCCCCGCGAGAGGGACAAGATCACTATTTCACCTCCAATGGGGCAACCGCGGAGGGAGGGGGAGGAAGTGGGTGGCATAACAAAACTATAAATGAACACATGTGTCAGATGGCTAAGGGGGAAACACAAGAACTATGCGCTAGGCAGCTAAACCGGGGTGGTATTCGGGTACCCGCCTGCTTTCGAATTTCATTCGACCAGGGCAAGGGCTGTCGCCTGTCCGGATCTCCCGAGGGGGATCCGCGTATTTGGTGATACACCTCTCGGTCCCTCCGACAACCAAATACACCCGCGAGCCCTCCTACGGCTCCTGCCGTCCATGTACCTAGTTGCCCCCCCCGCGGAGGTCTCTTCCTGGACATCTCTTATCCTTCTTCCCTTGTCTCCCTTCAAGCCAATGACCCAGCTTATGCTTTGTCCTTGTCCTTGTCCTTGTCCAACATTCTTTTCCTCCCTTTAGACTGTTGATGTGTCTCCTCGTCGAAGAAGGTGGCCTCCCTCGCTGTCAGACCATACGCACTAAAATGTTTCCCGTTGTCGCCCGCATGCATCTCTAACGCTCTCAGTAGGAGGTAGGCTAACGCCGACCCAATCCATGCTTCCCCCCCCCCCCCCGACACCCCACGACACTGTTCTGATCTGCACCTCCCCAATGGCTTTCACGTGAGCAGCCCCCTCTTCACCCTGCTTCCTCCCGTACGTTTGTTAAGTTTTTTTCAATCGTCCCCATTCTACAGTGGGTTTAGGCTGGCACCACAAATATCGCCTCTGCCCTTGCTCGTTGTATTTGGTAAGGAATTGATCTTCCCCCCTACCGTTCTACCCTGGTTTCACCCCACCAAGTGATATTACCGAGATACCCTCCACATGGCCTTGCTTGCGTCATTTACCCATTCTGCCAGGTCCCCTTCCCAGCACATTTCCTCCGCCTTAATACCCACGGTCTCCATGTGACACTTACATGTAAGTGGTTTAACTGATAGATGGCACCCTGGGGTAGCGAGTCTTTTCCCGACGAGGAGAATGCCCTTTTCTTCCACCTTTCTTCTTTGCTTTTCCCACACCTCATCGCCATCGCCTACCACGCCCTCTTTAACGCCCCCCCTTGGAAGGCCGGACAAGAATTATTCCGACAAATTACCGCGCGGGCTAGACAAAAGATTTCCTGCGACCGCCAGCTAACCACTCACGGTAACGCGTCGCCACCAAGGTTTCCATTCTTCTGGCGACATCTCTACCCCCCAGTTTGAGTCCTACATGGGAGGTGCGAAGCACAGACCTTCTAGACGCGTTTTGGAACGTAAAAAAACCGCGCAACGTGCGGATTTGTCTTACGTTCTGCGCACTGTGTGCTAAGTATGACGCTCCACAAGGTGCATATTACTACTATTAATAGCAGAAGTCTGTCGTTTGAACTTTCCTACGTTCTGTGGACTATCGTTCCTACTCTCGGTTCAGTCTCCAAGGGCTGTTGCCATCTATCGCCATCCATTCCATCCGAGTAGAGCTTCAACCCCTCGGGCTGGGTGCAACAACGGACTCCAGTTCTGCTCTGCTCCAAGCTTTCCCACGCCGTTTATCAGCGTCTAGGGGTTCGGAAAATTGCCACCAGTTCCTACCACCCAAACGACAACCGTGGGGCGGAACGTATAAACTACACGATGACCACGATACTGACAATAGCCGTCAACGACTTCCAAAACAAGTGGCATGAACAGGCCCCTCATGTCGAATGTACGTACAACAATTCGGTCAGTGCCGCCACGGGTTAGGCTCCCAACGAGGTACATGTGGGTCGGCTGCCACGCCTCCCTCTCACGATTTCCGAGCGTGCTGGAGTCGCCGGCCACCAAAGTTTGGCCCGCGACCTTCTAGCCTACTGCGACTTGGCGACGGACCGCCAGCAGCGCGGACGATATCGTTCGCGAACACCATGCCCTCACTGTTGCTCGCGTGAACTACCGCAACTCTGCGATCTACGACGCTCTGCGTCCAGTGCCCAAATTCGACGTTGGCGGCTGGGCGTGGGTGTACAACAAGGCGACCGCCTTCCATCTGGGCGCGAAGCCTAACACGGACCTCCAAGGTCTTCAACGCCAAAGTCTCACTCAACTGGACGAGCCCCTACAAAGTCCTCGCAGTCGGCGCTTGCTCCTCAGCGAACACCCCGGACGGATCACCTCTCGGGGCCAAGCTCTTGTAGTTCGATTTCCTTCCGGTATGCCCAGCGCGGACGCTCGCCGGCGCGTCTCGGTTCCACTCTTCAAGCCCTGTGCCACCTCCCACGCGAGACGCGACCGTGGCAACATGTTGAAGTGTTTGCCAGCAGAGTTGACGCGATACGTGCTCAACAACCTCTCCAAGAAATCCCCCCCGTACCACGTCACCCAGGACGACGTTTTGACCCCTCTTTAACGACTCGAAGTGGGAAATATTACCGGACACCGATCGGCTAGAGGTCGAGGTGGCGTCATCGCGGGGATGTACGAGACGCACTGGACAGGGCAATCCCGACCATCCTGGGAACCGGGGATTGGATCTTCAGCTTTATTGCCACGAAACGGTTGCGCTACTGGGCCGGCACTCCGAACCAGCACCGCCAAACCAACCGCCTGTACCGCCGGATGAGAATTCGCGCGGCACAACGGGAGCTTTCTCGGAGTAGCGGCGAGCGGTTTCTGGCAACCGGCTATGGCTGCGTATCGCACGCCGATTGGCTTCGGCTATACTGCAATACCACGCTTCCCAACGGGGGCCACGTCTGGTATAAGGGCGACGACGGTCTGTGGTGGTTCGGGAAAATCAGCGCGACTACACCAACGGATGGGGTATATTGCGTTCGATTTTGGGACGACCCGGGAAAGATCAAGCTTCCTCTTTCCCCTGCGCGCTACACAACTTCGACGGGAGCTGTACGAGGTTGTTGGTATCAACAGATATACTTAGTTAGGCATAGCGCGTCGGCACGGGGGGTCCAGTGTGCCGTAGAAGAATCTCGAGGCGCCGCCGTGGATAACTGCTGAGTTTGGCTTCCCGGCTGCACTCGAATTTGTTTTTTGTTGTTGTTTTCCTGGATTTGGGGTGGTGGAATTCTACTTTTTGACGTTTTCCGAGTTTTTTGGCTGGGTTTTTTCTTCCCGGGCTGACGCGTTCTACGATAGAGGTAGCACATTTATGGTAAACTGTTTTCTGAATGACGGGGCACCTTAACCCGAGGTCGTTGCAATGCCAATATTTTTTCGAAAATCACGTTTTGGTATGTTTGGGTCATGAGATTATTTCCTCCGGATGCAAGTTGATTTTTGATGAAGTCCGTTTTCGGGTGGGGCATAGAGCTCCTTAAGTGAGGACCCTCAGAGATTGTAGGGTGAACCTCGCCTGTTCCTGATATGTTTTTCTAACGCCGGGTTAGGGATGGTCATTTTTGCATATTCTGTCCTACCTACCCCTCGTTCACTGTCGGGGCTGGTCTGGGTTGTCGGGCCACTCATTTGTGGCGAGGCGTGTCGCTTTCTACGATAGAGGTAGCACATTTCCGCTTTTTTGTTTCTGACTGACGGGCCTCCTTAACCCAAAATCGTCGGAACGTCAATCTTGTTTCGAAAAATGACGTTTTTGTATACTTGGGCCATGGGATTTTCATCGGGAAGCTATTTGATTTTTGCTGAGGTCATTTGTCGGATGAGATATGGAGCTCCTCAAGTGAGGAGCCTCGGAATATTTAAGGTGAACCTATACCGTAGAACGCCTCGCGTTCTACGATAGACGAGGTTCACCCTGTATTTGTCGAGGCTCCCACTTAAGGAGCTCCATACCTCACCCGAAAACTGACTTCAGCGAAAATCGAAATGTATCACGGCGAATAATCCCATGGCCCAAGTATACAAAAACGTTTTTTTTCGAAATCAAGATTGGCATTCCGACGATTTGGGGGTCCAAGAACCCCGTCTTTCAGAAACAAAATAGCGGAAATGGGCTACCCCTATCGTAGAAAGCGTCTGGTACAGGACACGTTTCTGGAGTGATGGGCCGGTTCAAGGTGGGTTTTGGCGTTATTTTTCTTCTCGTCCTACCGTTCCCCCCCGCTTGGGAGCTGGGAGCGATCTGGATAAAATTGACAACACCTACTGGGGAACAGGATCGCCTGGTCTCAGGTCTATCATTTCGCTTTTCCGTAGACACTTTCTCGCCCTACTACCCACGTTACGCGTGACAGGGCGATGGCTTTCGTGGACGTTTTTTCCCTGCCCCTTGAGGCTAACCCTTCTTTCCTTTCTCTTTGTTGACGTACGTTGCCGGCTTCCTTACCTGGCCGTTCAGAGGTGTAAGAGTGGGTTTCGACAAGCTTCATCGATTCATGTTCTCGCTCGTGGAATTGGAGTTTCCACGATTTTCCCACAATTATACATCTACGGCTCATCAGAGTGGGTTGGTGTTATTTTACTACTTTGAATGAGACTGAGAACTCGGTAGTTACCTGGGTTCATATATTGGGATAGTGGAATCGTGTTTGTAGTACTTGGGAGGCGTATCTTAGATGGAAAACCAGGGGTTTTCCCAGCGAGGCACGAGCCTTGCTCTCAGTCCCCATGTGCACGAAAGTAATTAAACAACTCTTCTTCTATCTCCAAGCATTCAACGCAAATGAGTACCAACGAGTACCTGCTTAATAGGCGGGATAACAGGTGTCCCGACCTTAATCTTAACACATAGCGCCATTGTTTCCTGTGCGAATAGGACGCATCTGCAAGGTGTGTTATCCCGGTGTCAATGTATTGTCGTCGATTACCGTCAACGAATGCATGAAACAGGCGCTTGCACCGATCGCAATGTGTTCCACTGGATGGGGATTGAAAACGTGACAACCCAAGAACAATATATTCTATGCTGTGTCGTTGGCGTCGCCCTTTTACGTTGATGTGTCGTCGTCAGGGGACATCCTGGGTACACCCACTTCCGGGTTTCCAAGGTGGGTACGGATCGTATGGCGCGTAGGAGGCAAGGATCCTGCGAATTTACAGCGGCCATACACAGCGTGAACGTAGACTCCACTTAATTAAACTATTACGGGGGGCCATAGTTAACAGGACCTATGGTATGCATAAAAACCTATATGTTTAGCCATTTTTACTAACAATATTTGGTCCTATTAACTATGGTCCCCCGTAATAGTTAGCTCTCAAGAGCGTCGTCTGGGTAATAGTCTCGTTCGGGTGAGTTACCGATGCGGGCCTTGAGCTGAGTGCTAGTCTGGGCGTTTAAACATATTTGCAAAGTGAAAAAAAATGAGCTGTGAAATCGAGGAATTCGTCGAAACTAACTCCTCTTTGCAAGCTGCGTATTACAGGTACCTGGTACGATACTTCGATCTCGCGTCCTAGGGTTTTATATGGTCTTGTGCAGGAAAAAATATGCATCCCGTATATGAGGAAGACAGAATCTGAAGCTAGCTGCAGAATTTAAGGAGTGCGTGTGCCTATATTCGAGCAATGTTTAAAACCTTTTTCCGAGGTTGCACTTAGCATGCCACGCACGACTAGGGTTTTTTTCCGTGCGTGTTTCATATCTGGTATTACAGTTTTAGCTAAACTTATACGAAGTATTATGATACCATCATCATCACTACTACTGAGCAACATCAAACATCAAGGACATGTGTCTATATTTCGGTGAGGATCAAAATCCGTGGGGTGTGCGAGGACCAAAATCTCACTCACGAGGCAGGCGGATATATCTATTTAGTTGATTTGGAACTTTAAATTAATGTGCTTTAGTTTTCCGGCCAAAAGCGGACACGGTGATGATAAATATACTCTGCCGGGTGGGTGGGTTCCTCTCAAGAAATGCTCGCGATCAATTCTACTCCCGAGGCTTCGAGAGCAAAAGGAAGAAGGGACCTCGTTGTGATACAATTTCCGGGACATGTCGATCTTATCGATGGTTCCATTATTTGTGCCAACGTCGAGCCCATGGATTAGATTACCATTTTTCCGTTGTATTCTGTCTCTCTACCGTGGATCATTTCATGTAAGTATTCATCGGGTCACGCCTCCTGCGCCGGCCTGTGGCCCCGCCCATATTTCGCTGCGCCTCTTTTAGATTGCATTTGCAGTTGACCACTGGTCCGGGGCAGAGTGTTCTTACCCAAACTTCTTCAAGAATAACTCAGTCCATTCCTGCACACGCCGCAAAGTCCTTTCCGAGTTCTGGCGACAATGGTAGCTCGCTAGCGTCCGCGTAGCTCTGCCCACTTTTCTTCTTGCTACCCCGTACTTGTCCACTCGCGGTAGCAACGATGTAGTACTTCGCTCAACTGGCTCTGTCTTCCAGCCACCAATTTTCATGATCTCGTCCACAGCCGTCCCGGCACGGGGTTTTTGCTGAGCGAGCCTCCCACTCGAAAGGAGTGCATCGTGAAGTGATTCGGCAGGTCTGCCATCCGCAGATAGCTTTGCAGGTTCGCCGTCACACGGGCTCCGGAAAGAGAGAGACGGCCCCAGCCACCTTCTGCCGTAGCAACGGGTAAGAGGTGCCCGGTGGATAAGTCCCACCCAATCCGCTGTGCGGCAGAGATGTACGCCGTAACCGCACGAGAGGCGCAAATCGCCGGGCCGTCCCGGTTCACTAACACTACCACTGCCTCACTATTAATAGAGGCCCGCAGCGTCTTGCCAAACTGAAAGTTGAAGATCAAATCCTTAGACGCTGGGAGCGTTAAGATGTGCGACCCCATTGTAAAGGAAAAATCGTACCCCCTACGCATCGGATAGAGCCAAAGGCGACAAGGCGATATCTCGGGTCAGAGAAGCACGCGCCGCCAGAGAGCTGACCACCTGAACGCGCGACCGCATGTCGCTTAAGAAGATTTATGAGTGTATGTTTCAACATTGGCGTGGCCTGATCGACCTGAACCCCGACGGTGTGCCTTCGTAGATAATGCAAGATTTCCCTTTCGGAGGCATTCGGACACCTGCTTCTGTTTCTCAGATACGAACGTAAGGTACAATTTTTTCCAACGGGCTCGAGCACGGATTTCCTACCCGGCGGACGGCATCCCATTCTTTTCATTTCTCGTTTTCGTTCATCGCCATTTTCAGCTTCGAGGCAACTGTTTTTTCGCATAGACTCGGTCACGTACCGTTTAGCACACGAATACCCCGCCAAACACCTATCGTCCCCCGCATGGCCCACACCGGGGCAAGATGCTTCGTGCACCATCTTCATGCCTTTCCCTTGTTGTGTGTCAAGGAAGCAGACGAAATCTAAGACATCGTGCGGCTGCTTGCTAACCGCGGGATCCGGCTGAAACAAAGAGAACAAACGCGTCACACTCGTCGACTACCCTCCCATTTCCGGACTTGCCCGAGGCGCCCCTCTAGTACTTGTCGTCGGCATGCGTGGATATCTTCAACATACAATACGACAGGCACCCGCTCCGGATACCGCGGAGCCGGCAATGATTGAACCGCCGTACCTCCTGCGGAAATTAAACTGCCCAACGTTTTCTTCCTAACAAATAGAACAAAACGCTAACCGAACCAAGTCCCGGGCCGTTGCAGCCCTGCTGAGAGATGGCCCACCCTGAAGGTAGCTCCTGCTAGCGTTGTGCTTCTTCAGAGACAACCCAAAAGAACGGGGGAACAATAAATCTCGGTGAGCGTCTGAAAGCGTTCGAAACAGCTATATAGTTGTACGCTACTATGCGATGGATGTCCGTCATTGTGCGATGGTTGCCGAAACATAGGCAATCGTTACCCTTTGATACGGAAGTCTAACTCGCACCCTATCATCCCCCAGAGAGGGTACCGCCAATTCTTAAAACTACCATCTGGGCTGGGCCACTGAAAGCACCCTTCCGCAGCCACTGCGGCCACCTCGATCGACCTTACTGTGGCGAGCTGCACCAATGGGAACTAATAGGCCTTAAGTCCAGGCAAAGGGCAATCGCGCGGGCCTCGCATTGCGCCAAATGTTGCACGATACGTCCTGCCATGATCGGGGGTGGGAAATAAAACCGAAGTCCGGGACTCTGGTACCCGGACCGATTGAAAAGTCGTGCGCCAAGACGTCGGCCCCCGCAGGACCAGCACAGTCGTACTGAGAGAAAAAGGGCAGTGCCTCCCCGGTTGATGGGGACCGCAGCACCGACGCCGTGCATGCCATGAGGTCGACGTGACACGGGCCTATCTCGTCCTAGATCTCTTTAAACGATGCCGGCGCTATGCGGATGATGGCGTCTCGTGACGGCCGCGAAATGGCCTCTGAGACTTCGTTCTCTGCCGTCG
Organism: Nereocystis luetkeana; assembly: GCA_031213475.1. Classification (NCBI taxonomy): domain Eukaryota; class Phaeophyceae; order Laminariales; family Laminariaceae; genus Nereocystis; species Nereocystis luetkeana. The sequence continues at coordinate 209,593 of JARUPZ010000010.1, read as the reverse complement.
GGATCCACTTCAACGATAACATGAAGCCGTACTCCACTTGCAGCTCGAACAACTGCATCAGCAACGCGTGCGCCTCGCGGTTCTTCGAACGCTGACGATGAAAGTCACCCGCTACTGACTGGTTGCTCACGTCTATGAGCACTTGTGCTCACCGCAACACGTCCAGGCGTCGAGTCCAGAATTGTTGAAGGAAATAGTAGAGGACATACATCTCCCTCTGGTTGATATGCTTCGACAACCTGTTTGGCGGGAACGCCCCGCCCGCGGGCAAGGCGCCCGAGGCCGTGTCCACCACCCCCCCCCATGCGAGAGATGACGCTTTCGACGACCGTTTCGTGAAGGCTGCCACGAAGTGTCGCGCCCGCTGCCACGGACCCTCTTGCGAGGTAGCTAACAAATTAAGCCACTGCTTGAATTCGCCTAGACGGTCGGCCCTGGAGTCTTGCGTAAAGTCGACAATGCACAGAGCTGACCTCTCTAGCTCAGCGAGCACCGCAAACGCAGCGTGCACCCACAGCGATGCCGGCCGAATATCCTCCGTGATACTCATGCACTTGCCCGTGATACGCTGCAGCGAACGGAAGGACATACATCCCGCGTCTAGGGCTGCTCGTAACAGCTGCTGCAGCTTACCTAGCTTATCCTGTGGCACCCGGAAGGTGGTGGGGTCAGACCCGCACATCATACCGAGATTTGCTGCAGCCTAGTCGGCCGGATGTCGCACTTCTTGGCCGACAGGAACCGACTGTACAGGAATGACACCAACACTGCTACGTGTTTAGCCTCACCCGCTGCCAGCCATTGCCCTCACGCAGTCTGCCCGTGGGAGTTGAGGAAGTCACCCAACCACGAGACGTCGAGGTAAGCTAACGATGGGATCCCTTTGGAGCGAAGGTAGGCTGAATTCGCCACGCTGAGAGTATGTTAGCACCATGGACTTGAACTCACTCCGAAAGGCAAAGCGCATCAGCAGTAGTCAATGCCACCGTACGAGAAGCCAAACAGCGGGCAAAAGGAGGGGCGCAGAAGAATGTGGTGAAAGGCGGATGTGTCATCCAGCGAAGTCATATAACAACCAAGCGAAGCGACGTTAGCCACCCGCGCCACCGTATCCATCGAATAATGTACCTTCTTGCACCGCTCATGTAACGGCCTCGTGTCGTATATTAGACACGGCTTCATCTCCTCGACGGAGAACGCCATAACTAAACGGGGCTGCTACGGCCTCCCGGGGGCTCGGAAGCCCACCCATTTGACGACACACCCTCGATCTACGAGGGCTCGTGCCTCGTCGTCCACAGAACTGGTTTCATTGGTGGGATACGGTTTGGAACATCGCTCCGGGAAATCCGCCGACGTCATACGGGCAGGCGCTCGACGGGCCCTGGTATTCCCTTCGGAGAAGATCGTGAAGGTCCACCCCATCGCGTAAGTACAACACCGGTGTGTCTCGGAGCGGGTGCTCTTGGAGGATGATATCGTGCCAGAAGTCTACATGCCGGCGCACGAAGCCAAAGCACGAACTGGTCTCCACCCCCCCCCCCGCATTCCATATTGGGGCATCCCACCGCATACGGCGTAGCAGACCCTGCATGGGGTAGCGAGTGACGTCACTCCACGACGGACGGCCACCTTCCCGAGGCAGGCAGAGCTCCCGTGCGCGCCCACTCTAATCGACGAAGTAGTCGAACCTCATATTTCTACGCCATGTGTGATAATTAGATCGAGAGTACTGCGGATTTTTCTTGCGAGGCAGGTGGATAAATGTGTTTGTGATTGAACTAGTATGCCTTAATTACATTCACCAAAGGGCATACACCACAGGTGTTACTCGACGAGTGCACGTCTTAAACGGGTACCCGTCAATTTCGGGATAATAAATAATAATACCCAGGTACTCGCGAGTATTTACGGCCATTATGGGCGGGTACCGGGGTACACGTTTAACGTCGGCTGAAGGAAGGCTCATAACCTCGAGGGTCATGACCTGAAGGAATAATGCATGTTGAGGCTCTGTCTTCTATGAGAAGAGATGCAGAGGCGGCACCGAAGTGTCTGTGAAGATCACTTGTGATGAAGAAAGAAGATAGTTTGAAATTGGCGCTTAATTGGCCATTATAGGAGGAATCTTGATCTCAGAGATCAAGAGGAGAAGAGGAAAGGAGAAGAAGAGAGGAAAGGAAAGGAAGAAGAGGAACAGGAAAGGAAGAAGAGTGAGCAAGGTGGGGCATGCCATCACCTGATCACGAGACAATGCCCATGCTACGGGCAGGTTTATTCTACAGCAGCCCGTCAAGGTTCCGTGAACCGTTCCTAGCAATGTCCCTGCAACGTTCTATGTAGCGTACTCGTAACGTTCTATGGAACGTTACCTGCTACCTATTGTGGTAGACTAGCTACCCTGCGTTACGATCAGTATGATAGAGATAAGTTGAATACAGTGCGTCGGCAAGAAAGAACAAACTCAAGTCTCGCCGCATATCGTATTTCTCCGCATCTATCATAAGATACTCTTAGTAAGCTCGTGTGAAGTGACTGCACATCACAATATATATATGGATGTCAACGTCCATATGCTGACATCGGCTACCCGTGAAACACCCGAGTACTCGTCTTCTAGCCGCCGGGTGCCCGAGTGCCTAGGGCCCAAACACTTGGCAAGTATTAAATGGTACCCGTGCCCGTGACGGATATTAGCAAACCGGGTACTACTCGCGAATACCGAGGTATTTGTCTGAAGGGTAACAACTCTATTACTAGCATGGTGAGACATGTGAGGCATCTGGCAGCATTTCCATTTTCACAAGGACTTTCTCGAGAATAGGTTCAAAATACTACCCAGGGGACGTGATTGAGGGTAAGATACGTTGCCGTCTCCGAGATTTCCAAGGTAATTCAACGGGTACCCGCGTACCCTGGTGGTACCCGGGCCCCAAATACTCGTCGAGTATAGAGTATTACTCGTACCCGTGACGGGTATTTGCAAGCCGGGTAATACTCGCGAGGACCCGGGGGGTCGGCAAAAGGGTACAACCTCTAGCGCATAAGATATTTATTAATATGTCCGATCAGCTGTGAGATCGAGGGTTTCATCGAGTATCATATTTTGTAGTTGTGTGCGATGATAAGATCGTGCGTACGGATTTGATATATATTACTGCAGTATAGTAAATGACACGATAGAATACCAGCTCGGAGACGGATTATATACTCATGACCTCATTTTATCGTGCAGGCTCCTTTTTTTTAGATGGACCGATCATCTATGACATCGATAAGTTTGTTGAACGCTCGTCGTTGAAATGTATGTATGATACCTCGAATGCCATTTTTTAAATGTTCATTTGTGGGACGCAAAAACAACGGGCAGGTCGCGGGTGCCACTTCCAGCGAACGTGGCGACTGCCACGCCCTTCGTCGTCCTTACGCCTGCTTCCGGAAGAACCCCGCCGTCACCACCTTGCTCCCCCTCAAGTAAACGTTTAGATGCAGGTAGACGCTCGCTATATATATGCCGAGTCCGAAGTCCGAGTCCGAGTCAGAGACCTATATATATATATATATATAAATACACATAGACATAAACAGCGACCTAGACAGCCTGACTATTGTTTCCGATGTTCTACAGCCGCTAGTATCCGTATTATATCCGCACTACTACCCGCCGCATAATCCATACCAGTATCCACATAGGAAACCCATCATGTCCCCTGACGACCACGACTCCAATTATTGTGCAGTAGTTGCCTCCGGAATAGATAAAGCAAAACACTTCTTGTTCGCAGTGTGTGTTGAAGTGTCTGTCTACTGTTACAGTAGCCCGCATCCTAAGAGTGGCTGTTAGTAGGGCATACCTGTTGGGAACGTACTCATCTTGCGCATGGGTCAGAGCTATTTTGTAGCTTTTAGGGTGAGCTTAAGCTTTGTTTTTATCTGTCCACCGGAAGATAGGAAAACAGTGGAAAAGCGTTCAAAGACGCTAACGTTTTGGCATGAGCAATCAGCTTGATTGTATGTTGGGTAGTAGATCTCCAATCGAAGGGACCACCCCGACGGGCGAATTGGTCAGACGTGAGATGCAACTGGTCCAGCAGGACATTAAAAAACGTCAAGATCGAGGGCAGAGCGACCGGTAGATGTGACGTCAAGGCGACGAACAATTGAGGACGGATGGTTTCGAGGGACTGGAGCGCTGAGATGCCGCGGTTTCATATGAAGTTTGTTTATTTAGACTGGTGAGTGCGCCGAGGCTGCTTCCAGTTCTGGAGGTAGGTGAAAGGGGAGCCATATCCAAGCGAATTTACAGTTCTCGGTGAGGTGGTAAGCGTACCCAGGAGGTAGCTCAAGCACAAACGCACATAACCGTAGAGCTGAAGTTGATTCCCGAGCGTCGCGGAGCCTTACTAAGCGGCTCCTAAATTTAATGGGAGATTATGGGAGAAAAATGTCGAAGTGCCCACTTCCAAAGTCGGGTGTATGCGGTCGTTCGTCATTTGCCGAAACTTCTACCGCAGTAAAAATATCTGGTTCCCGGTATGCATGTAGTTTCCGTCCCCTCTATTGTACGGCGTAGCAACTTTGACCTATTTCTTCCGCTCCCTCCCTTTCGTAATTCCGATCCGGGGTCACACAACGCCCCCCCCCCCCCCCCCGTTATGGTCCGTGGCTTTCTTTTTATCTCGAGAAGAGTTTGACGGGAAAAAATGTGAATTGCGATCTGCCTGGCAGAATGAGACGTTCTACCGTAGAGGAATCACCCTAATTTTTCTGAGTCTCTCCGCTTAAGGAGCTCCATACCTCACCCGAAAACTGACTTCAGCAAAAATCAAATCGCATCGTGGCGAATAATCCCATGGGCCGAGTCTACAAAACGTTTCTTTTCGAAATCAAGATTGACATTTCGACGTGTTGGGGTCAAAGAACCCCGTTTTTCAGAAACAAAATAGCGGAAATGTGTTACCTCTATCGTAGAACGGGTCAGATAGAGTACTCAAAATCATGTAACCTTGTACTGGATGGAGAATGTCCTGTGGTTTGTTCCTGCCTTAAGCCATTGCAGAAGAGATGAAGTTTTCGGTGGTGCTCGATGCTACCGAAACAGAGAAAAGAGAAGAACCCCTCGCCTACAACGCTTTTTAGTCGCGAAGACAGGACTATTGACGTGCTTGCTGCCCTGGGGGCCATACACTCGGAGGCAGACGTAAACCGTGAGATCGTAATGATCTAAACCTCTGACTATGAGACGGAAGAGCGAGCTGGTTGGCATCGCGAAGGTGTTGGTCAAGCAGACGACCCGTTCTACGATAGAGGTAGCACGTTTCCGCTATTATTGTTTTTTCTGAAAGACGCGGTTCCTTTCCCCCAAATCGTTGGAATGTCAAGCTTGATTTCGACAAAAAACGTTTTTCTAGCCTCGGGCCATGGGATTATTCGCCGCGGTGCAATTTGGTGTTTGCTGAATTTGGTGTTTGCTGAAGTCAGTTTTCGGGTGAGGTGGGGAGTTCCGTAGTTGAGGAGCCTTGACAAAGTTTAGGGTGAACCTCTATCGTAGAACGCAGTATGTCGAGGAAACAACCGAAGGTGCGGTAAACCAATAAACTGCGGTGCAGCAAGTAAGTGTTGCAGGTAGGGAAAAAAACGTAGGGGTAGCAGTAGCCCCCCAAACTCCACACGAGCCATCTCTCGCTCAGCTTACAAAGCAAAGGTAAATCACAATGTAGGTTTTGGTTGGAGACCGTGAACATCGTAATCAATGCAAGACTCACATCCCCGTTGCTCCTGAACAGACGTCTGGCGGACTTGTTCAGGCTGAGAACACTGGCTTTGAGACTATGTGCTGTACCTGGTATTGCGAAGTGCATGTCGCACACGACACCATCCCCAACCTCAATCAATTTGTTTGCCATCACTTCAACGAGTCAGGACACCACCCGAGGAGTTGACCCTGACTCGCCAGGCGTAAGAACAGGGCACCTACCTCCAAGTGCGGCGAGGTTTGATTGGGAGGCGTCACCAAGAAGACGTTGTGATGTGCCCATACATCCAGTACCCATAAGGATACTGATCACGAGGATACCAGCCAGGGGTTTCAATCCCACCAAAAATGGCACCTGAAGGAGCGTTTCACAAGGCGGCTATTATTCTCAACTCGACCACTCACACTCCTAATGAGAGCAAAGAGCCGATTCCAACCAGGATATTGACTTCGACAGTGGCATTTTTGTGCATGGCCTTGTCTGATACGTGAACTTCCCTGCCTGACGACAAAACAACTCACTCACTATCTATGCTGGTACTTAGCGGCGCACCGCGGACGACGAATTGGTTCCCAGCCAAACATCTGAAATGCCGAAACGAATGTACATAGCAGTACTCAACGAGCCGACGAGATTCCTAGCAGTCAGCAGGTAGATATTACTTGGAGCTACTACTGCCGTTGACATCGTGCTTGGAGTCATCACCGATAACCAATAAGACTGCGGCGAAGCACGACCTAGGGCTCCCCAGCATGCCCATGTCGGGATCACGCATGGTCGCAGATGTTTGCCCGCGTCTGGACACGATACGAAATACCGTCATTCTAGAAGTCAAGAAGCCAAGCACAGTTTTGATGACCTGCCTTTGTCGCCTGTGTTTGGTGTGGCATCATCAATCAAATCATCAATCAAATCATCAATCAAATCAGTGCAACACTACTGCCGGCAGGTTCCAGGACAACGTCGTCGGGTCGTTCCGCCTACACACATTCGGGCGACGGGGCCTTCACCATTTTACGCTGTATTGTATGTCGATGATATTCTGATCAGCGGGAAAACCCCCGGAATAGTCAAGCGGTTGGGGAAGGCGTTTAGTATGGCGTTTAGTATGGACTGCTTCGCTATGACTGATATGGGAGGGGCTAGTCTCAATACTGGGATGATCGTCACTAGAACTCGCAAAAATAGTCGTAACCCATACACGGACATCAAAACGATGCCCCTAGAACATCCTGGAGAGGTACGGGATGCTGGACTGAAAATCGTCGCTCACACCAGGGTACGGACCTGAATTGCCCGAGCAACAGCCAGAGGAGACGGCACTCGGAATTGGGGAAATAAACAAGTTCCAGGAGCTCGTGGGGCCGATACGTTACGTTGCACAGGTTACCCGCTACGACATATATATGCCATGCGGTTCACCTATTTCCAAAAAGTGTGGAGCAAGCCGTCCGTAATTGATGTGGCCGCTGCCAATTACGCTGTCAGAAAGGCTTGCAGGACCTGGCCATCATATACAAGAAGGGGCAGCCAGCACGATGGGCACCCCTGCTTGTGGAACGTCCATAAGCTCTGTAGTACTAACTCGGCCACTGACTGCACAATTAATTACCAGTTGAGGCAGAACTGATGGTAACCAGGCACGGAGCAACGGAGGTGTGAATCTCTCACATTCCACGCTTTGGCTGTGTTTCACATCATTTGATGAAGTGCCGATCAGCTTCGCTAGCACTGGGGCACTTCACCTGGCTGGGAACTCAGCTTCCTCGTCAATAACTGAGCTCGTGACACTTCTTCCGTCTAGAGGATCTGGCACTCCTTCCGTCTGCAGGATCTAGGCTAGAAGAGCAAAAAAATACAATATGCACCATACCTCGACTCACGCATTGCTCGTCGACCGGGCAACCAAGCACCTCGTAACCTCGCCAAAATATGACAACATCCGACATACTGCGATAAGTTACGGAATCCGCGCGCTATCCCGATGAAGTTGCGCGGAGTTTTGGTTGTGTTTGCTCTACAACACCGTTAACCGCGGATCGGCACCCCCCCACCTTGAACAAGGCTTTGACAACCGCCTCGAACACCACAAAGACTACCACCATCGGCACCAATGCCAGTGCGTCCGGCAATCCGATCGCGGAGGATGAGAAGAGTGACGAATAACAGGGAAGGCCCATTTTGGCTCAGGCGTAGCGCTAGTCGGAGTTCAGTACTTCCGCTGAAGCAGCACACACCCAACAATTCAGAAAGCTGTCGATCTGGACCTTGACCACATGGTGGGCGAGTCGGCGATAATAATTCAGCAGGAGGCGAAGAACACAGTGGCTACCTTTTAGGCAGAATATATGCTGGGAGCTCTCCGGGCGTCGGCCGCCAAGCTTACCACTGACGAGTACGTTCTATTGCAATCAGAGGGGGAACACACAATAATAGGCATGTTGTACACGAGGGCGCGTTAATTGTTTCTATCAGAAGGTAGTTGCGAGGACGTAAACATAAACAAAATGGTCAGCCGCCAGAGTCGAGGAGTAAGATGTTGGCCTGTACAGTAAGTTGTCAAATACCTATTGTAAGTGCATATGACGCTGACCTAACCCTGTACGTGAATATGCCGCAGGTATATCATGTACCTCTCGTGCATCCTGGCGATCTTTACGCTTACAGTAGCTTTTCGGTACCGGACCAACACGTTAGCCCTTGGAATATTCCACTACTTTTACTGCCGCTTAAGTATTCCACTCCTGCGGTTCAAGATTTATTTCAGTCGATGGCACGCCCTCCAAATAGTTTTTTTCATACCAATAAAAACATGTAGTAGTAGATATATATATAGTATATTGATTGTTGGTGCTGTCTTGTGAGCGCTTCTCACCTTTTCTTATACATACGTATTTTTTCGCTTTTTTTCGTGTTAGCGCGCTATGAGGGGCACCTTCCTCTCGCCCCGAGACTCTCATCGTAATCCCTGTGTCGGGGGCGGCCCCTACCACGCGCGCGCAGTGCACAGACGAGGCGCGAGAAACATTTCAAATACGTCAGCTGTGAGTTGGACCAGTCGGGTGGTCGATACTGAGTTCAACTACTACGGGGGGCCATAGTTAACAGGGCCAAATATTGTTAATAAAAATTGTTAAACATATAGGTTTTTATGTATACCATAGGTCCTGTTAACTATGGCCCCCCGTAATAGTTGAGTGATCGACATTCAATTCTCCAAGCTACCAGTACGTGATATATCGCAGTCTCGGGGCCAAAGATTTCGGTTGGTGACGGCCTACCTTCACCCCGTCAGGCCTACCTTTGGCCCGTCAAACCGTTTTAAATGTATCGCTTTTAGCATCAATGTTCTTCACAGCTATACATACGCCAAGGGACAAATAAATGACAGCCTCTACCACGCTCGAGCAGTGCCCAGACGACTCGTTCGTGAGAAACATTTCAAATACGCCAGCTAGCTGCGAGTTGAACCAGTTGATGAGTGGGCGATACTGAGTGCGATGGACCAACCAGTCGAGTGACTGGTCGATACCAAGTTGAACGAGTTGAGTGATCGATGCTCAATTAATTCTGCAAGCTACAGTACGTGCTCACAGTCTCGTGACCAAATAATTTGGTTGACGTCCTACTTTTGCCCCGTCAGGCCTAGCTTTGGATCGTCAAACCGTCCTTTCAATGCACACTATTTATTATTGGAATGCCCCTGACAGTTTGTTAGTAACTGTAGTTAGTTACCAGGTACCGTTCAAGGGGCAAATGTGCCGTCAGCCGACATCTGCGCTTGCTCGTGATGGTAAAAACATTATATTTTAGGTGCCAGCACCCAGATTGAACCTCTTCTTCTTAATAATTACCAGGTATGTATGCCGAAACGAGTGTAGGAAATGTTGGCCGGGGTGGCCGGTCTCGTGCTCCGCCGTTGCGCGTGGGTTGAGGGTTGGGCGTCGCAGGAACAAGTAAGTGTCGAATTACCGGGGTGTTGTCGTATTGTCACGTTTTTTGCAAGTCACTCTCGCGATTCCTGTTTCTACAGCAGAACAATCGTGTGCGGTGTAAGTAATTGTGCTTCGAAGCATGATTACGAGTCTCCCTCGAGAACAACCCTTTTTTTTGTTTGCAGCTTCTTTAAAAAAAGTAATGAAACTCGTCAGCCGTGAGTTCGACTGATTAAATAGCTGATACCCAGTTTTGCAAGCTGCGTAAAGAAAAAGGTTCGCTGGGTTTTTCGGAGTGAATTTCTCGGAAGTCGGATTTACCTCTACGTTTTCCCGCGAGGTCAGTGCGCAGGTTTTTCCTTCGGGCTGATGCCTAATCTTTCCAGTTATAATTTTCGGGCAAGCGAGATATATTTCCCCCTCTCTCCCGGAAGCTCGCCGATCGGACTGATGCCTGATATTTCCAAATCCGGTTCGTTCGAGCGTGCGGAAATAATTTCCCCTCCCGCAAGCTGCGTGCATGCGTTGGTACTTTCCGCACCCCGCGGAACGTGCAAGAATGCAAGACGCACGTAGCAGAACATCACGCATGGCGCAGCGTTTGTCGCATTGAAATCCGACGTGGTGTGCATTATTCAATATCCTTTTTTGTTGAAGGTACCCCATACGGCTTCGTACTGCTATGTTGAGTGTTCCCAGTCCCTCTCTCTGACTTCTCACACTTACTTGAAATACGACAACAAGATACATCGATACAGCAACGAGGCATCGTAACAAAACTGCATGATGATGTCTGGGCACTGGGCACAACTATTACCACAGGTAGGTATCAGGTGTCAGCATTTTATTTTCAGCTGCTACCGCTGGTCCACTGGCTGCAGTAGACTTCTCAAAACATCTCACATATATATGCGTGTGCTGTCCTCCTCTTCTACTGCTGCTACCTGCAGTCATATTGCTCGTGCTACTACTACTACTGCTCTGCTTTGTGTTGCTTGCGTTTTATAAGGGCTGAAGTGATACTTTAACCCTTTTAGGACCGCAGTCCCGTTTTGGGGGTAAACTACTTGGAATTTGAGTGCTTTGTCCCCACGATGGGAGTGCGGTGCCTTAGGGTTAAGGCGTTATTCGAGTGGGATAAAAAATATTGAGTTGGGATCGTAAGATTGGAAATCAACCGCTCTTCCATTCATTCTCAATCTAGATTGAGAGATCGGCCGCCAAAACCCCCAATTCAATCTTGAGGTTTTCCAAAAGATTGCATTTTTTCAGGGAAATCCAAGCCGACAATTAATTATTTCCATCATCAATGCTGCATTTATTCAAAGACAGAACAATGACGGAAAGTAATCTCCAGAGACTCGTATAATCGGAGAAATTGGTCGGCCGATCGATGTAAGTAGACGCAAAATTATACGGCGTTGTTTGTCCGGATATACATTATTACTAGAAGTTTGAACACGCATGCATGCATGCATGTCCTGTGGACACACGCACGTTTCGATCAGACTAGATAACATTTTGCCCATTAAAATTAGGTAGTACTACGAGTTCAGGTTTTGATTCGGCAAGAACGGTGGTACTTATGTTTCGAGTCGACCAATGAGGAAGCAGCGGTGGTGCCGTCATATTGAAGTAGTCAGTTAGGGTTAGGGTTAGGGTTACATTCTGAGCTTGTTCTCTTGCAGGATATTGCAGGTCCAACCTTTCCTGCGTTTCACGTGCCGGTCAGACTGAGGCTTTCATTTATATATGTGTTTTGGTACGTACGCGTTCAGGGTGAAGTTTGGCAGCACAATGGTGGTATTACTTTTCGTGGACGGATGTCGCAAGCAAGTAAGTGTAGCAAACACGAAATCATAAGGTAAAACGGCAACAACAACGTCGAGGGAGATGGCGGTTGTGGCGTCACGGCAAGCGTCATGAATGACAAAATAAGAATGCCTCCTGACAAAAAAATCCGTTCTACGATAGAGAGAGGTAGCACGTTTCCGCTGTTTGTTTCTAGAAGACGGGGTTCTTTGAGTCCAAATCGTCGGAGTGTCAATCTTGATTTCGGAAAAAAAACGTTTTCTAGACTCGGGCCATGGGATATTTCGCAGCGATGCAATTTGAGTAAAATTTGCTGAAGTCAGTTTTCGGGTGAGGTATGTAGGTCCTCAAGTGAGGAGCCCCAGAAAATTAGGGGGTGAACCTCTATTATCGTAGAATGCCTCAAACGTTATAAAAAAATACCACCGTACACCCCTTGGCAGTACGATCGTTTTTTTTCGGTCGGCCTCCGTTTACCTACATTACGGGCATTGCGCGAAGCCGCGGGTGGGCTTCAGCCCGCCGAGGCGGATCCTTCCCGTGTATATAATGAAGTACAGCATTTGCGTCCACTTTTGAATACCAGCAGAACGTGCTCGTCCCGTTAGATATACGCTTGAAGACCGATGCTCGGATCTCCTCCCCCCCAGGTTGTCGTTTATTATAAGCACCGTGTTGATTTCTTTTTATCGCTAACTCATACTGACCATACGGTCGAACTTCCTGTCCACGTTTTTCTGACGTGGGGACTTACTCGCTGTCATCGTCAGCGAAAAAACACTTTCTTTATATCATCACTTTTGCTTTCCAGCCTAACTCGTAGGTTTTACCCTCGGTGATCTTCTGGACAAGCTGTGGTCACAGGTGTCGTCCCTTCCCCCCCCCGGTACGTGCCTTTATTTGTTTGTCGCGCACAGGGTTCAGCATTCCGACTGCTCATCGATTTTCATCGCATGTAGCTAACTCACGCTCTCGCGCTTTCCGCTAATCATTGTTTTATGCAAGAAAAATTCGCTACGAGCATGCACTCGGTGAGACTTGAACCCACGAAATTGATCTTGATAGGCACGTGGACCACCTACCAAGCCACCGGGGACGCCGGCTATTATGTGATCCGAATATTGAAGCACCTTAGACGAAAGCGAGCCTGCCCTGTCAGACGTTATACATGATTGTTTAGTCGTCACACGACCTGAAGGCATCATGATCAGATCTGGGCGCCAACGTGGTGATTTCATGGATGGGTAGTGGATAGCGGATAGTGGCGCATCATTCTTTTGGCTCGTTCAGCTGACCTTTAAAGGGGCGTTCAACTATGCGACGACAAGTTTTGGATCAGTGATGACCACTTGATCGATATAAGTGGTGGTGTATGGTACGCTGACCGCTGCAACCCCAAGAAATATGGCTATCATTTGCTGGAATCGGCTCAAGCTGCGGACATAGCGTTAGTTGTGTTCGCTGACGGCTGCACACACCAAGCGGACATTACAGTTGACGACTGAGGAGAACTACAGTACAGTACAGTAGTTGTGCTTTTCTATTTCTAAGGGGAGGGTGAGTTTTGAAGGTGATCGATCTACATTAGTCACCCTGGATTTGATCTCAGGATAGAGCCAAACGGTGGCTATGTAAGTAAACTGCTCCCTCTGTAGGCCCCCAAACCCCTTACGAGCAGTGTGTGATCTGTTGCGATTCCATCCTGGCGTTTCCCATGCATTCTCCTGGTTATATCGCCTCTGCTAAAGCTGCTGTGAATAATTACGTTTTCCACTGCGTCTATGGCCGTCCGATCTGTATAGTATCGTGAACGAATGCAAAAATGCTATTACCCTGTGTTGGTTGTTCTATGGCAAACGACTGCCGCAAGCCAAGGCTTAACAACATCAACACACTCGCATCAGATAACTTGAAGTTATTTTTTGGTGAGTCGAGTAGACCTTGAGAGCACCTTCCTTGTGGGGTAAGCGGTATCTCGTACTAGTTATTTACTTGTTCCGCCACGCGTGGGTGCTCTTTTTGAAGCATACATCGACTGCAGACGCTTTTCGGAAGTGTCTGACCGACACGTGTGCGAATGGAGTACCCTCGCGAGTTGATACCTGTAAGATCTGACAGCGTGGGTGAGGTATTCGGTGGGGAGTTTGCAGAGGTGTGCAAACACGGTAGGTTTGCACCTAGCAGAAGTTCACTAGCGCCTACAACCCAAAGCAGGTCGGCGTTTTCGAGAGAGTGCTTGACACCATCCCAATGCGGGACTCGCCGCGTGCACTACGCGCCAATCATTATTCCTTACGTTCTACTACCACTGACCAAATCGCTATGAGTGAAAGCGGCGCACTGTGCTTGTAACGCCCTGAAGCGCACCAAATCCCGCGAACAATTCGCACCTTGAAATGAGGCATATATTTCCACCGCAGTTGCTTTGCCGCACCCGTATCGTCGCCCCGAATATTGTTGTCCGAAGTGCCCGTCAAATGAGTCCGCTCGGGTGGATACCTGTTTCATCTCGGGCCCTGCAATCAGCAGCCGAGTGACTCTGGGACGCCCAGGCGGGCGAACAAGGTGGTGGAGACAAGAACCGAGACTTGGGGGGCGGGGATTAGCCTTGGAGCGCCGCCATCGCCGCTGCTGAGAACACCAGAGCAAGGAGGGACGGCCTAGCGGGAAGAAGCGCCCGAGTCGGCAGAGACGGATGGCCATGCCCTTTAAGGTGCTTCTTAAGGGTTTGTTGCGTCCCCCTGTTCTAGTGTCCCCGGCAGCGGTGATGACAGCGCTCCTACACTACGCATCGCCTCGCAGGTCACAGTCATCGTCTTTACCACCATACTCGCTCAAAGAGCCACTTGGGTGGTCGATGCCAGACCCAAACCAAGGCAGCTTGAGCTTGAGAGTGCCCCCTGCTTGAGGTCGGTTGTCGGACAAGATATGATAGTCCGACTAACAAGGTTTTTATGAGATGAGTTGGAGTGGTCGCTCGTGTCATGAGCTATATATAGTGCTGTCGCGTACCTTCGTGCACTGCGAATGGGTTTGGGCAGTGCTCGGTGGATCCACGGCGTCTGGGCTCATGTTCAAGCACGAGAAGGTTGTAGTGATGCCGGTGGTCCACATGGAAGCCATAAAGACCACTGGTGCTTATGACATACTCGAGTCGGTACTGTAGTGACAGGACAAATACACGATTTCCGACAGTCGGTATGTGGCGAGTACGAGTGGGGTCGAGATAAGGGGGCCAAGGGGATTTCGAAGACTCGATTTATTCAGAATGTTGTCGACCGTTTTGGTACAGTACTACTGCCAAAACCAGCCCCATCCCCGCTTGATCGTCGTTGGGACCTCAGACACGTAAGTGATGAGAAAACTGTGATGGGTGCAAACTAGCACGAAATGGTGGGGATTCTGATGTAGATGGTGAATTAGACGAGGCTGAGCGCCGCCAACGCAGTACCGGCGGTCGTGCGATCCTCACACGACCCTCGGGAGGTACATTTAGGCGACTAGGAATCGGTTCGTGCACCTAAGCTCACTTGGATCTGCCATTCAGGAAGGACTGTACACTACTCTAGATGGCTTGCATGCGGAGACGCATCTCAAGGCAGCTAGAAACGCTGTCGAGTTCCTGAGCACTACAGCAAACTTGGGTCTGACTTTGAGGAAGAGCTGTCAACAAGAGGTCGTGGATTTGGAATACGACTTGGAGAGGAACGTAGACACGGACTGCCTCCTCATGGCCGCCTTCAGGCGTTCGGTCTGTGATGTAGGTATCTGTTGCGGAGGATGACTGCGTCACCTTCTCCACCACCGACGGATCACGTAGCAGGGCGGGTGAAACCCGTACGCTAGGTGAGCGTTGCTTTTGCTGATGCCTCGACTAGGATCGTCGAGTATTGCAGCGGTTGAAGACATCAAAGGGGCGATATACCTGGCCAAGGACCCACTGAACTCGTCCAACAGTGACTATTTCCTGCGCGAGTTGGTGGGGACGGGAGCATATCTAATACGTACCTCCGGCAAGAAGAGTGACTTACGGACTTCCATGAAGACCTTTGGGGCAGGGAGATTTGTTTAACACCACTAGGTTCTAGAGCGTGCCCGCTGTTTGCGTCGTGGGAGGCCTGCTAGTTGGTAACACACCCTCGTGGGTACTGTTTGTAGCTTGCCGCACCGAACAGACTATCAAAACTACGGTTACATACAGAGAGCCACGACGTTTCAGCCCCATAGAGTGTATCGTGTTGTCACATATGAGTAGTTTCGTGGGGTCATACGAGAGGGTACCACGAGGAGGTTTATGGTTTTCGATTATTTATGCGAGCAGTTTTTCTCGAGCAGTGGAGCATTGAGCCACCTGTCCTGCTGACTCCTGCTGTCTCACGTGCGTTCGTCTACCCCTTTCCGGGCTCAGCTAACACCCACTGGTGCACACATCAAAACTGCCTTCTTCATATTCTGTGCGTTGTCGTGCCTAGTATACTGTCTACCAAGGCCTGTCTGGAGCGTATTCATCCTTCGTATATGACAGCTATGACATATATTAAAACAGTAGAGGCCGAGGGGGCGAGCTACTGCAGTAGCGAAACCCGCGGTTGATGTGGCCGAGAGCATGCCAACATTGATTGATGTCTGTCGTCAGGGCTATATTCGAGGCACATACATGTGGGCGCCTAAAGGGGGGCGGTCTGCCTCGTGTCGTGGGAACGGGGACGCCTTCTACTACTATGCCGCTGCCGCGGGGTACCCAGGAGAATGATGGCATTCACGGGAAGGATTGCCAGAAAACAGAGTGGGCACAAGACGCGACAGTCGGACGGGGGTTGAGGTGGCCACTTTCGGCAGCAAGAAAATCGGAACTCCTGGTCCATGCCACCACCGCATGGAAGCAAGCCGGCAGTCCGTCCGGTGGATCCCCGACCACGGCATGACTGATGCACTCCTTCCCCTATCTGCATACCCGACCTACATTTGTAGTGACGTTGGATTACGGTCAAAACACCCAAAACGGCGCCCCACGCATCCGTCGTTTCTGGGGCTTATTGCAGACTACGGTTAAGAAACTTGGTAGGGTTGATGCTGACGGCGCGTGGTGCGATAAAAGTAGGGGCATATGTCCTGACTGAAAGAGCTCCTCAGCCGAGGGTTTACTGTACCTGATACCCAATTTGTGTAGCTCAATCGGTTTTGTTATGCACCTACAGTAGACCATGGTATGGGTCACCGAGTTGAGCCTACACTTTTTCTTCAAAGCCAGTTTTAGGGTGCGGTATAGGGATCCTTAGGCGAAGAGGCCCAGGAGAATTGGGTGCTATTTGTACCCCTTTTGCACCACGTGCCTGGCCTAACCCCAACCTTAGGTGAGGGGTGCCTATATACTTGACTGTAGTGTGTTCAAGGTGCTCCTTGTCTACCTGTGTAAGCGGAATTGTATTGCCGGTTTGGTTATATTTCTGCTCGGAGCGCTTCCTACAAAGGACGTTGGTCGACCTGCCGTAGCCCATTAATGTAGTCATACATGCCAAGGGCGTGTCGTTGTAGTTTGGTTTGCAGGGTGGTATCACCAGTCAGCCCTCCGCCTGCACTTTATCCTAGAAACATACCACTACCGTGTGTTACAGTGAGGTACAGTGTGGCACAGTGCGGTCGGGGGAGGGGGGCGCACTCAATATCATGCATGGCCGTAGTCGCGTGACCAATGCCCCCCGCATCTCTTCAATGCCGGGACGGAGCAGTGTGGTCGGGGGTGTGGATAATTTCGGGCCAATCATCTATGAATGACCGGGAGCTGCTACTCAATACTTGGTCCCAAGGAGTACATCACAATAAGCAGTAGTATAGCTTGTTGCATACCAGGTACGAAGCTCGTGGCATCGTGCATCATGCTTACAGTAAATTACGGTTTATGTCGAAGTCGGTTGATGGGTGAGGTACTGAATATAATTATTCAAACGAGGAGGCGAAACACAGCCGGTGCCAGACACCCAGGAGGTACCTAGCCGGCATCCGTGTGACGCGACATGTATCGTAGAGCACGCAAGGCTCCCCAACGGCGGAGGTTGGGTTTTCGACGGAACCCCCGAGGACCTGTGCGAGGGGCACGTAAGCTACCAGGAGTCCACATCACCGCATACAGAAATCTCCGAAAGCTCACGATGTGGCGGAATGGGGACCAGGAACGGTCTAGAAATTCGCGCAGGCCACCTATTTCAGCTCCACGGCTGTAGCCTGACGTTCACCTGCTGGGGAATGGCCATCACGGCGTCACAGCGTCGGCGTTGTACGATAAACTGGTCAGCATGAACGGGGAGCCTGATCAGGAGGTAGCCACACCACACTATTATGGGGCTCAATCCTCCTTCCTATTTGCTCAAGAACGGGCCATGGTCGGGTTCCCGGCTGGACATGAAACACTGCCTTAAACGCTGAGCGGTAACCTTGTGATTTTCTTTTGCTCACCCCGACGGGCAGGCAGTACGTCAGTAGCCACCCCCCTGAAGCCACGAGCATTCTTGCCGCGTACGACACTATTGCCCCTTAGACATGCGATGCGACGTGGGAAACCCCGACAGAGCATTTCGATACTCATGCCTGAGCGGCGGGTAGGTTAATCTTATCCTGAAGCCGCAACCATGGCGACTATCGAACGACGCAGACAGACCCACATGCCACCGAGCCAACCACTTCGACCGCTGCCATCACCGTCAACGCGGCCGCACACACCGTTGCAGCAGCAGCAGCAGCAGCAGCAGCAGCAGCAGCAGCAGCAGCAGCAGCAGCAGCAGCAGCAGTAGCGGGAAACAGCCACGGCCACCGCTCATGGGCTATGGCCGCACTAGATAAAAACACAAAATCCCGCTCTGGACGGAAACATAATCCCCGGTTAGAACCCTCGACAGTATGAAGTGAACGCTGAGCGGGGATTATACTGAAGTGACGGGCAGAGTAGGAGATTAGTATACGTCACAGCCTACAGGCCGCCGCCGTCAACAGGGCTGCTTTTGTTTCTTGATCACGTTCCTCCGCAATTATTGGTTGTTACTGTTAGGAAGCTGCCTCATCGGCGAGACGCAAGAAGCGCCAACCAGCGGGCAGCTAGCCCATTGTGTCGCCTTCCAATGTTAGCAAACTCAAGGGGTGCAATGCCGAGCGGCTTTTCTATCGGCATGGGCACTAGGCAAACATGCAATTGAGCTCCCGTCATGCCTGACGAGTACACTATCTATCAAAGTCAACCTCATTGGCCCACGGGAAAGTTTGCTTGTGTGCGTGCTCTCATTCGTGGCATGGGGTTATGCATGCTTCCGTTGTTATGCATGTTTCCGTTGAGGAATTTCAAGATCTACCCACTCTCGGCGCAGCTTTGCAGGCGATACCTGGTACCAGGTATGCGATTAATCAATTGGGTATACAAAGAAGAAGGTTGGCTCCGAGACACGCTTGTGCTTAGGGGGTGCGTGTCGAAAAATAGCCCAGCTAAAAGATGGGCCCGACACTACAGCAGGACCATTGGGATGCTTCTTCGGGGCATTTATCTGTGGTCAGAGAACGAGAGGATGGTTCCACGAAACAAGTGAATAGAAAGGAATCACCGCGCTTGAAGAATAAAATAAAACGACCCTCGATCAAGGAGGGGTGTACAGCCATCAGAGCAGCGACATATCAACAGAAATATTCTTCGCTGTGACAAAATCTTCGTCAGGTCCACGTTCGTTCCTGGTTGCTGACCTACCATTCTCCTGGCTACATTTTTTTGCTCATCCCATTTACTATCTTCGCACATCTTCTTCTTCTCTCTCCTTCCAACTCGTAACTCAGATCCGGGGTCACATAGCAGGCTCTTCTACCCCCTTCCCGCTACGGTACGTGCCTTCATTTTTATCGCGAGAAGATTTCAGCTTTTTCTTCCCTCGTCGACTCGCATCGGATTGTGCCTACCCACGCTGCAAGGCGCTCTCAACAATTGAATCCTTTTTATTTTTATTTTTGCAAATAAAGTCAAATGCCCGACCCACCTGGGGCTCGAACCCAGGACTCAAACACAAGTAGAATTCGGGGTTAACCACTTGAACCACCGGGGAGTCCAGCTTCAGTTACCAGTAGTACCTAGCTCTAAGAAATAGGATATGTAGCTAGCAGACGATCCCCCCACACGAGTAGGAGAAAGCAGGGCGCCGAACAGTGGGCGTCGTCTTTTCGTCACCCAACGATTTCCCCCACCCACTCTTCCGCATACATACCTATCCACGGCAGGAGGGTAAGCGTGGGGCAAGGGAGAGGCATGTGCATTTTACTGGGCGTTCGATTTCTGGTATTTTTGCCCGATATAAATACCTACGGAACGGGCCGTTAGAAACAGAACCATTCCACGCATGTTTTCTGATTGTTTGACAATCAATCAGCGTGGGTTCCAGATATGAGCGGACGCTAAAAACAGAACCTTGTTCGAAAACCCGCGCAAGCAATGGTTGACTCGATGTTGGTGGTTTTCTCAATGCGCACGACACTTACTTAATAAAATGAACCGTAGCATCTAAGAACAGTTTGGCTACCCTCCGAATATAATTCGTTAGAGGTTCGAGACGGCAGACGCTCCGAACGCACGCCCAGCAAGTAGTTGTGGTCGATTAGGTGACGGGGATAGGGTTGGTTCACGGACACATACAACACAGAGTATCGTAGATAAAACATACCGGGAAGTAGACATACTGTGGAATGCATGAATATGTATGAATAGACCTTGTACACCGGTTTTCTTCGTTTCAGTGTTTTTGTTTTTCAGGAATGTTTTGATAAACGTTGAAGCTCATGCTGCACATTGTCGGATGGCAAGTTCATGACATTTCATATTGGACCACATCATATCCACGTCCCGCAAGCAAATTATTTCGTTTGGGATTCAAACGTCGGGTGAATTCTCGACGCGAGCGAGCGAGTGGAAACGTAGAAAAAGAACAATATGGTCAAGATGTGGTACGATGGTCGTTTTTTTTGAAAAAGTAAAAGACAGCCAGCTGTGAGGTCTCGAAGACTGATATTAATAACAACTTCGTACGTAGTAGCTGTCAGAGCCTGAAGAGGAGCGGGTTTTTCTGGATTGCACACATATACGAAACGGGGCAGCGCCACGGCGGGCGGGGGGGGGGGGGACTCGCCCAGCGCGACCGGCAAGTCGACCGCGGTTTGGTTGTCGTTTTGAGGGGGTGGCGTAAGCACGCGGGGAGAAGGGACTTAGCAGTCCCCGCTTCCCCCGTGCACTTTTCTCCTGTTTAATTGTAGTATGTATGTACGAATATATGTATATAGGTTGCATGTATGTATGTATGTATGTATGTATGTATGTATGTATGTATGTATGTATGTATGTATGTATGTATGTATGTATGTATGTATGTATGTATGTATGTATGTATGTATGTATATATGTATGTATGTATGTATGTATGTATGTATGTATGTATGTATGTATGTATGTATGTATGTATGTATGTATGTATGTATGTATGTATGTATGTATGTATGTATGTATGTATGTATGTATGTATGTATGTATGTATGTATGTATGTATGTATGTATGTATGTATGTATGTATGTATGTATGTATGTATGTATGTATGTATGTATGTATGTATGTATGTATGCATGTATGTATGTATGTATGTAACCCGGGTTACCTTACACTATTTGCTCCCCTTTCTTACAGCTTTGGAGCGGCGGCGTGGTAGGCAAGGCAGGTATGCATAGGGGCATTCTCTATTCTCGGTCTGTAGTCTGCAGGGGGGGCGAGAGGCGAGAGTCTAGAGGCACAGCCGCAAGAGTGTAAATCAACGTATACCCCAGTCTTGGGGCCTCCGTGTAGCACAATTGACGGGTCGGGTACCCGGGATCCAAATACCCGCGGTTCCGTGAGTTGGACCGGGACGGTTCCCACGGTTCCGGGTACTCGCCACCGGGTATTCGGTTCTCAGTCAGACGGGGTGCAACTCTATGGTATAGCGCACCCAAATAGTAGCCGGAGGCCTTTATTTCGGCCGGAATCAAGCAACTATCGATTCGTACCCGTGATTTCCAGGTTCTACCGAAGTAAAGCAGTAACGAATGATCATAGAGACAAACGTGCTCACACTGGTAGTTGGCAGGAAGAGGAAGGGCGCGTTTGTCTGCATCACCAGTCCCCTTTCCGCCTGGTCAAACCATTGTTCCTCAGGGAAACTACTACTGTTGTAATTCTGCCCGTATGGTGCGACCCTGGTCCTTATCGCCCAGCAGCAGACCGTTTCCAGATAAGTTAATGTAGTGACGACTACTTTAGGTACGGCGGAAACGGAGCATACGCCGGAGTGTAAAAAAAGACACGGGCGGATATTTAATGCTTCATGTACACGAATGAATATCCCATGCACGAAGCCTCGCCATATTTAACAGCCATAGTGCAGCACAGCAAAGGGCTCTTTACTTATTTCGAAACACATCAACGCGAGACCCTCGCTCAGACACGGTCCTATGTTCTTGGCTCACGGAAGGAGATACACAGCAACCATGCCCACGTGGGGTGGCTGGTATCCTTGCCTTAGCGGTTGAGTCAGAAGGTCTTTCGCCCGCATGGCAACTGAACTCGAACTTACGACGGACACTTCGGTTTGGATATCATTTATTGTCGTGCAACGATGCCACATTAAACCACCACCCCGGATATTGACCGCGGTTTTTTTTCGGGGGGCAGCGGAGAAGTACTTTGTGAACCGCTTGACGTGGCACGGCGGCCAGTATCAGCTGCTTGCCGCTGTTTCATGAGAGTCAACATGTAAAAAATGAACAGCAGGTACCCCTCTCCCTCGGAAGAATCAGACCGCTTGACATGGCACGGCGGCCAGTATCAGCTGCTTGCCGCTGTGTCGTAAGAGTGAACATGTAAAAAAAACAGCAGGTGACCCTCTCCCTTGGAAGAATCACGGTATGCGGCACTGTATTTTGTGGGATCTCTCAAATTAGCTCCTAGGACGTACGATTTAGCAAATCCGTAGCACGAGGGCACGAAAAAACACAAGGACTCTACGATATTTATGCAGATAAACGAAACAAAAACAAAATTCAGGCTGGGTTCCATGATCATAGCCATCAGTCCCTCAACCTATTGTACAAACACGCAAGCACACACTAATAAATGTCACTTGCGAAAAGCACGTACTACTGTATATACGTACGTACGCCACTGCACTACGAGCGCGCGGTAGCTAAACAGGCTACTGCCGAAAACTCTTTCCTCGTCTGCACTACTAACTTAAGATACGTAGTCGCTGCAAGCCTTGGTTTTTTCTGCCTTCAACGAGACTAATTTGCTAAAAACAAAACGCAGCTACTATGCACTATACTACGATGTCTGACGTGCTTGCAGTATGTATAAACTGGCCCAAAAACGAGCGACAACAGCAGCACTCTGCAGCGTTGCATACTCGCATGGATTCTGGCAAACATGTACCTGGTATAATGTAAAACCATTTCAAAAATAGACCGACCCCCAGCCAGGAGCACACACGCTGACACAACTTCCGCCTTTCACTTTCTCGATGTATAGCACGCGCATCTTCAATCAAAAGGCAACTTGGGCTTGTCGTAGCCTACTCCCGACTATTGACAGCGATAAAAACGAAGGTGGGTTTCGTGTTTGCCCGAAAAAGACACTGGACTGCGGGCAGTGCAAAACAGACCTGACAAGTTGACTCAAGGTTTCCTACACCACAAGGCCTTCTACCCGAACCCCGTCTATATATATATATATGAATACATATAAGAAATGAAGCGAAGTAAGCAACTCGCACGCACTGACACAACTACTCCCGCCTTTTGCATTCCGGATAACACACACCATCTATTAATGAACGCCTATTCGGCCTGTGGTATCCTACTCGGAAACTAGTGGACAATTACGGGTGGTTCAAAAATCACCCGAAATATCAGGTAACACACTGGGTAGTGGAACTGCAGGGCAAAACGCATCACACAATTCGACTGGAGGTTTTCTTCCTTGCTTCCGTCCGACATATTTCCATCATTACCATACACAGGGTATGTATGCTGTATCTACACCCCACAAACTGGGGTGAAATACACGATAAAAAGGGTACGTTGATCAGAAGCCGCGAGTATAGCAAGTACGCTCGAAAAAAGCACTCGTAAAAAATCGCGAGCACAATCCGAACCATGGGTAGTGCATTGTTCGCTCCAGGTTTTATGGATGGACTGATACTAATATTTCAAATTTGGCGCAACCTGAATGCCAGTCTCGAGACGGGCTACGTTGATCAGGATTAAGCGTCGTAGGGGCCAACGTGCAGCTACCTGGGTGGTGGTAGTAGCTGCTTCAAGTCGCGGTGGTTTCTGCGCCAACATTTGCTGCTACTTCCACGTGTGCAAAATTACAGGCGTGTACACTACACGCAAGGAAGAGGTATAGTCTCCCTCCCTACTAGTCCCTAGCCCGCTTGTTTTACGACAACCGACAACCTACACCAACGACAAAACCTCTGCAAGGCTATGGAAAAGTCATTCACGGTTACGGCGCCTCCCCCACGATCGACGCCAACATCGAGAATGCAAAAAATACACTCAACACTCTCTAGCAGCCCCACACCTCGACCTCAGAAATCTTGGTGTAATCTCCGACATCATTGCCATTACCTACGATGTACATCTGGTTTACTCCCGACTTTTCGATGTTGTATGTTTGGAACTGCTCCGTCCTTTGGGCAATCTCGCCTTCAAGCACCGGAGTCCACGACCACGCGGCCGCTTCCTGGGTGTAGAGACTAAAGTGGGGCTTGGCCAATTGGCCGTCGTAGAAGGCGATCTTGACCCTGGTCACCCTCTGGTCTCCAAGGAAACGCATGATGATCTTGTCGTTGTTGAGGTCGTCGACGTTGCCGGTGTTATACGTGGACCAACGGGTGTTGAAGTTTCCGTCGAACAGCACGCTCACGTTGTCGCTTCCATCGACCCTGACAGACGTCGCCGAAAGCTTCTCGGGGTTGGCGCACACTGCTCCCGCCAGCTGCTGGAGCCCTTTGCTGGCAGCAGCCTCGAGACCACCGAAGAGTGCGTTCGATTCGGCCCCAGCCCCTCCGCAGATTTCGAACTCCGTCAAGGCTGTCCAGCTACACAAACGAGAGAGCGCACAGGTGGGGGAAGGTCGGTGGGTGGGTTTGTAAGGGCGGAAGTTGTGGACACGAGACCCCAGACGCGGACGCATTCTCCTAGTTTTCACCTTATTGTCTTCTTGACATACTTGGACATGGGCGTGCGGGTGGACGGAAATTCGGGTGCCCGTGAGCGAGCAGCGTTGACATAAGGTGGGCAAGAGATTCGAGTATTTTTTCAAGTATGACTTCCATGTCTGTTAATGCACGAGAGCCCAGATAAGTGTAGTGCCTATATTCTCACGACTTTAGCGAGTACAGCGTAGTATGCGACAGACGAAGTACTATTGGATTTGCGTGGCTGGATGATTAAAGAGTCAAGTCAGTTTATGCCTACTCGTACCCACGAGGAACGAAGCATCTCTTCGAAAGGTTTTTGCCTACTCACTTGTTGTAGGTGTTGCCGTGGCTCTCGAAGCGCACATAAAGCGCCTTGATGGACGAGAATGGGAACGACTCGATAACATCATAATCCCCAGAAGACTCCTTCCGAGAAATGACCGTTGTCCAGTCGCCGTCGCTGGCGCGCACAGAGAGGTCGAACGTCATAACACGCTCCTCCTTGGCAGCCTTCATGAAGAACCCAATCGACACGCCATTAATCTCCGCCTCCTTTTCAAGCTCGATGGTGAACGATGTGCTCTCCCGGTTGACGGAGAAGTAGGTGTCCTTTTCGCCGTCGAAGAGGTCGTCGGCCTCCGTCCCCTCCCCGATATCTTCCGTGTGTTCGACCTCGACTTTCGCCACGCCCAGCACGGTTCCGCACTGACCCATCCCCGACTTGCCCTCGTTATCGTTGCTCTCGATTTTGAATATGTCGTCCTCGCTGTCTCTGCTGCTAGTCGCCCCCTCGTCGTCATCGCTGTCCGCGCCGTTGACGCCGACCTCGTCTCCTGATCCTGAGGACATGAAGCCGTCTAGGCTTCCCGGGGTGGAGCTGCAATCCCCGAGCGCAACCGCTGCGGAGAAGTCGTCCTCGTTTTTGTACGTGCCGACGGCCTGATCCGGAATAGACATCAACGTATCAAAAGGAGCACCGTAAGTGACAGGGAAACACCCGAAAAAATTACGATCGTCTCCTACTACAATCGGTACTAAACTACAGTACACGAAGGATACATTTACGCAACCAAGAAAAGCTCGCGCATCTGTCGCCCAACTATATAAATAGTATCACGCGACAGGAACAACATTTAACTCAACATTTGAAGCATTACGTTCCACGTACGTCTAACGCCGTTCGTGAAGTTACTGTAGTTGCACTTTTACGTATGGTGCAATGATGTCATTGCGCTTCATTTTTACAAGCAGCTTACCAAAGTGGTTCCCGACACCTCATTGCCGCACACCACCCCCTGGTCGTCCTGCATGACGTTGAAGCCGGCCTTGTCCGTGTTCCGGATTTTGTTCCCGTAGATGTGGTTTCCGTCTCCATAGCCCTTGTCACCGCCCACGCGAACGCCGGCCCCAACGCACTCGGAGATCTCGTTGTATCGAATCGTGTTCCGTGAGCCGCGGAGACCGAAGCCACCCGAATTCGCGTCCTTCTGCTTCTCGCAAACGTTGTGCTCGATGAGGTTGTCCGTGCTTCCCTCTTTGACGTCGACGCATTCGTTTCCGTAGGTGCGGAAGGTGTTGTGGTGGATCCAGTTGTTGCGGCACACGTCCGCGTCGACGTTGTCCGCGCTACCACTCCTCAGCTTTATCTCCGGCGCCTATATGGGCAACCGAGAAATAGAGGCATTCCGACAGCGGGCAGGACAACACGTTGAGCATAGGGAAACCGTTTGTCACACTTGCTATGATTTGTATGCAAACTCACGCAGTCTTCGCAGACCGGTACTAAATGCTGGCAATAATAGCGATTTACATCATAGTCAGGCGCAGTCAACGTTTCCCGCATTCTTTCCTTGTCAGGTTCTAACAACAGGCGGCCCATATCTATCACAACGCTTGTGCTGAAACGTATCTGTACTCGACACATCCTGAGACGTTCGAATAGAACAACTACCAGATACTACATATGCCAATCGAAACCACCTCGCTAAAAATCTCACCTTGTTGTCCTTGACCTGATCAAGCGCTGTCCCGAGGTAGATGCCCTCGCCGACCTTACCCCCGCCGCCGTCCTCGAAGTCCTCTTTCCCGCAGTTTTGGATGGTGCAGCCCTGCACCTCGGCGTGCGTCACGAAGTACCGGAAGTGGATGCACTCGGAGTTGAAGTTCTTGATCTCGAGATTGAACAGCTGGAGCCCGGTGACGGAAGATGTTAGGCCGTTCTTCGTGGTCTTCTTGTCCTCTCCGAGCACGTAGATGGCGGTCGCCGTGAAATCGTCGCCATGCTGGCCGTTGAAACAGATGCCCTCGATAGTGTAGTAGTCGTGGGCGATTTGTAGCACACGGTCTTGAGTGTTGCTCCCTCTGATGCACGCCTCTGAGTGACCCGTGATCGTGATCCGCTTGTCGGCCGTGCCGTGCGTCACCGTAAGGCCATCATGCTTGTAGTCGCCCTTTTCCAGATAGCAAATGTCCCCAGGCTCAACCACGTGCAAGCATGTCGCTTCGAAGTCTTCGCTAGCTTTGATGCTGATCGTTCTAGCTGACGCCGAGGCTAGAAGCTGCGAGAGACATTCGCGAAAAATTGGGGCGTACACGATGTTTAGCGAAAATATGCAGATGGACGAATTACATATAATAATGGCTTCCCGCAGGTAGGTTTTCTTTTCTTCGCCGACACCTATTGTACCGTAATAGGAGTCGCCGGCCGGCTCATCGAGTCGGCATGAACATTTATATTATTACTTGGCCAAATATGTCAAAACGTACGAGTCAAAGCCACACTTGAAATGGACATATATTGAGGACTTTCCTGATGTCACCAATTATGCTTCGTAGCTTGTGCAGGCGATTGTTTGCGGGAAACGTGCAATTATGTACCAGGGTACCAGGTATGTACTACTGTACCTGGTAGGTGGGAAGCAAGATACCTCCATAGTTATGTGGACACTTTTAGAAACACGGAAACACCTAGCACGTGCGATCAGGGTGTCACACGCAGCTTGCAAGACGATGTGGAGAACAACTCGAACTCAAACCTCGTGAATACTTGGTAGATGTCTTCTATTTTCTTTATAATACGTATGTATCTTGAGTGGTCGATTACTATTCGTATCCTTTGTTGGGTCCCAGATACAGGGGAAAAATACGTGTTCACGTTTGGTTCATTAATCGTCTGCGAACAGTGTGAGCAAAGAGAAATATTATTGTCCTCCCGCGTCGTACATACGCGTGCAAATACTGCTGTACGTCGGGCACTAACCACTAGAGTATCCCCTCCCCCGCCAAACGGGACTTCGATACTACTATTAATAAAGAGATCACCTGTATCTCCAGGCAACAAGGGACCAGCCCGTCACTCAACTTACGTGGAGTGCTCCTGTACACTTTTTTGCACGATTATTATTGAAGATATTGCAGCAGGATTGCTGTGCTTCAACTACGTCCAGCTCTGCTCTGAGGTCGCTGGGGGAAAGCGGCCGATGCCACGAACCCAAGAACGGAAAGGGGCTTGATTCAGACATTATTTCACGAATTTGCTACATACCTCGACGTTAGTATATCCACCCCCTTTTTTTGCGAACTAGAAGTGCAGCGCTACTGCTTCCATCCACACTCTCTGTAACTGCATGATAAACGTATTCCAGCTTACCATGGAAGCCGCTAACAACGAAGCCTTCTTCATCTTAGCGACGCCTGAGCCCGACTGTCCTCTGGGTGTCTTGTCCTGACGTGCTCGCCGCTTGTTTCTTCTGTCGGGAGCGACTCTGTTGCGTGCATTACGTTAGTGGTCCGTGCGGTGGGGAAGGGGGTATTGCATGTTCAGTCCTCGTTCATCGTTGCTCGAGTGGTGGGGTGGTACGCTGTGCAGACATCGCTACTACTTAGGGGCAGACACATGAAAGTAAGGGTTAGGGTTAGCTCCATGATTCGCGACAACGGGCATAGGCGGCATGACGTAAGAGCACCGCCGATTCCAGACGCCTCGTCAACCGTGACGTCGCGGATCGAAGTGCACTCACAAAGCCAATTTCATGCGCGTAGTCTGTTTGCGCCTTTCTCAAGTTTGCCTGATTGTCGACGAGCCCATGGCTTTCTAGCCATGGTCGCCCCTCCAAGACATAACTACGCCGTGACAATTAACAACCTCAGGTCTTTCGGGATATGCCACTAGAATATGCTGCGTTTCGGATTGCAAGTCTATCACGTTGGATTCGTGGTTGCGCGACCATATCGTAGTGATACGTACACTTGCAATCCGAAACGCAGCAGTCAGCCCCTGCTGCTGTAGGGCTTTATGCATCTCTCTTTGGGGCTGCACGCACCAAAGCCCGAAAACAACCAACCGACGTTAGTACGACAAGCTTATATTGTCTGTATACGAAAATTAGCAACTGCCACAATCCGAATTCGTTGATCGTGCGTGCGTGCACCAGACGGAGGCAAGCGCGAAATGGCGATAATACAACTCGTACAGTAGTACTAACAATCAGGGCAAGGATCTCAAGGGTCGGGAATTAGAGTAAATCACCTCCGTCCGTATTGACGAGACTGACTTGAGAAACCATTCGGTCTGCGCCTCTCGAAGTCTCACTAAAGGCGAACGAATTTTCCCTCATGATCCATTTTTATGGCCGCAGACTCGAAGTTCCATTAAAGGTTTTTTATTTACTGGAACGTAAGGAAGCCCCAGCCTCCGGACGCGCGAGCACTGAATAGAAGCATATCGCGTTTTCGGAAAAAATAAATCAGCACACAACCCGACAAACAACAATTTCGTATTTTTTCGAGTTACATTCGTAAACTGCAGAAGCAACAAACTTAGCGTCACATTATTTCCTCCGAAGAAAATATGCTCTTTACAGGATGCCGTGCCTTCTTTCGGGAATAAATGCTTTACTGAAAGGCTCCCGCAGCTGAATCCTGCACACAACAAAGAAACGCCGGCCGGCCGA
This sequence comes from Nereocystis luetkeana, assembly GCA_031213475.1. Taxonomy (NCBI): domain Eukaryota; class Phaeophyceae; order Laminariales; family Laminariaceae; genus Nereocystis; species Nereocystis luetkeana. The sequence continues at coordinate 179,890 of JARUPZ010000010.1, read as the reverse complement.
ACGACATGCCTGAACCAGTAAGACTCGCATCCTGCACAAAACAACTAAGTCTTAAAACAACAAAGTTTTGTGCACGCTACAGCCACACACAGGTCGAGTATTACTGGGACCAAATTTATCCTTGGGAAAACCTTGCTTGGTGCTGGCTATGATAAAAAGTGCCGTCATCACGCACAATGAACAGCACACAACAGCAGCTGAATAAAACGATTCACCATACGAGGGTAGTAACTGTCACAAATCGAGGATTCGTCGAGCCTCATTGACTGGGTGTGGGATGTACTTTCCTTTATATTGGTACATCGTACGAGTACATACACTCCGTTCCCCTCGCTGCCTCGGCAAGGAATGCTGCGAGGCATGCCCTATCAGGCTTATAGCGAGTGGGGTAGGTCTTTCTGGCGGGTGTAAGGCCGGACTCACCCTCAAGGAGTGATACCTTCTTGCTGCTGCCTGTGGCCGCGAGGCTCAGGCGGCAGTAGAGTTGGGTCGTACGTGGTGCGTCAGGCACGGAGACCTACGATTCGCGCGTCTTTTTTAGGCAGCTGCGGCAGAGCAGCAATGCTCAATCGGGGTGTCCGTACGCGGAGGCAGGCGCCACCACAGGCCACACTACGGCACAGTCTATTGCGCCGGTAGGAGGCTGGATTCGACGACGAGGGAGGAGGGAGACTGAGCGTCGACGTGCGGGGAAGAGACGGATTGACCTCCCCCTGCGCGAGAATTTTTATTTTTCAGATCAGCACCGCAAGTGCGAGGAACATTTTGTTTTTCAGGATGACGGAGAAAGGAAATCGACTGGAAGGGAATGGCAACGAGTGCACGCGCAAAGGAGCGGGTGGATTGGGCCAAGGCGATGAGGCGGCCATGAAGAGCGGCAGGAAGACGGCGCACGGAGACCCATGATCTGCGCGCACACCATCATCACAAAAGAAGCGGTCATAGTTTGTTTTTTCCTGGTATTGTTTTTCACGAGGCAGAATAGTATCTACCGGTACTTGTTATTAACGTCGTCACTGGTCTTTGTAGTTTAACGAGTTGTATACCCTTCATGGGGAATAACCTACGCAATTATCAGGGACGTGGTATCATAACTGTGCTGCACCCTTTCGTGTCAGACAATCCAGGAAGAGATAGCGATCGTTGATATTCGTGAGGTAGTAAGGTTCGATTGCTCCTTTTTTCACTGCATATCCGCGAGTCTTCCCTCTGACAGCACTCCAGATAGCAGGCAGGTAATCTTCTTTCGTTTTCACGACTACCGTGCGTTTCGTACGGTGCAGGCAGCACTTCAGACAGCATCCGCTGTAGTCAGCAGCCACGAGTTGGTTAGTGGTGGGAACGGGGGTACTCTTCTATGTTGTAGTTGAGAGGATATACCCGTGGCCATGTTAGTTCAGTTTGCACATTGGTTTTAGCTCGTGTGCGCTTTCTTCGTCTCGTGTATTTTGAGGCAGCCGAATTTTCGTTTTTTTTCGTTTTTCGGATCTTCCTAGGGCTCCAGCACCTTTTGTGTGACCACGGACTCCTTCGTCAGAGAGTTAATGTGAGAACAACAACAACAACAAACAATACACATACCTATCGGCGCTAGAAAGCTTCGCACAAACAAGGGATACAGGATACCAGGTATAGAAGACAAATAAAAAGACAAATACATGAACTTCCAATTCTTGATGAAAACAAGTTTTTTTGTAGAATCCATCTGGAGCATGTAGAAGAGTACGAGTATGAAAATATCAGTTTGTGGAATTCTACACAGAAGTTGATACGTATGAATATATATACGCGTAGATGATGCTTGTAAACGAATTGCAGACGAGCGGGACAGGAGAAGAACTTCGACATCTCGCTGCATCACCTGTAAGCTACTGCTGCATACCAGGTAGAGCATAGAGCCGACAGGTACCACGTACCTCGTATATATTTAGCAGAAGATACTTGTTACCATCAAAAATAAGATCGTTGTCGTTCTCACATTACCTACGGGTCCAAAATATCGAGGCCATGGCCATGGCACAGGTGCCAAAAACTGGAGCGGAAGAATACGTTGGGAGGGGAAACAGGTAGGCAAATCAAAAGAACACACAGCAAACAGCCAGGTACACATGATATAATTAATAGCATTGCATTGTCTATACTGCTGCTGCTGTTGTTTTTATTTTACGACTACCATAGGATTGAGAATATCGGCACGAACACTGGTTGTGCTGGATGTCAACGGGTAAAAATAAAGATGAGATAATATGAAGAACATACACACTTATTTATACTACATTCACCACGTCTGAACGGTACATCAAGTACTATACCTCCAGCATGAAACACGAGTAAAACCGATGATACGTGACCTTGTCGGGAAAACCGACAAATACCGGATTTTCTCCGATAAAACGATAGTTTTGTTTTGGGCTGTTTTGATATTCGAGCTCGAGATACATTTCAATTTTGAAATTCACTTTCACTTCCCAGCTTCTGGATAAGCCTTGGTCCACAGGTGTAGTCCCTTTGTCTCCCGGTATATACGTGCCTGCACAAGTATCATTTTTCACAGTCAGATTCAATGCCACACAAGTACTTGTATCATTTTTCCGTTTTTGTTTTCCTCCTGTGAGGTGAAATTCCTTCGGAGCCTGTCCCGTCTCAACGAATTATGGTGATGTGGTGTTATCACAACGACAACAACAACGTACGTATATACCATGGATATATCCCCGCAGATATAATGATAGCATTGAACGCACGACGGACCCGACCAAGCGAATAGTCACTGTTGTTTCGTTGGCAACACCCGCCCGCCTGTTGTTCAACTATTAATACTATAATATATAATAGTATGCCGTACGACTTCGTTCTACTCTCACTCGCGGCTACTGGAGGCTTGGGCCGTCCAAAGACGAATCAGAGTGAATGTTTACTATTACTATTTACAGGATGTTATAAGCTGCTTTGTCTCCTTTTAGGTCACGGCTGCACAGCAGCAGCAGCCAGCAGTTACCTACAAATATGCACTCGTAACATACGTCTTCATCTGTATCTGCAAATACATAGTGAACGTCAGCAGACTTCAACCTCCGCTGCAAAGCACGAGGTATAGTGCTGGCAGTACGACTGTTCTGCTGTTTTTTTGTTGCGGCCTCAGTGCGAAACCACGATGATGAAAACTATAAAAAGTACCAGGTGCGGTACCTGTGGTATCAAATATTCTCAAATAACATCTTACAGGCACGGATGCTTTACGTGATCGTAGGATATCCGATGTGAATCGCGCCGAGGACTGAACGGACTTACTTGGATGTACGTACCAAGTGTGTGATTTTCACATTAAACCGTTGCTTCTACCCGTCGGCGTGCGAGAACCACCACTACTCGTATAATTAGGCAATATGGAATAACCGCCAAACCCGGATCATGAAAAACTACGGCTGTGTGTGTGTTCTTCACGTTCTGTACGTACACGTATCAGGAAGGTAAAAAAATAAAGATACCATGGTATCATATTCCGACGCTGATCTCTTCATGTTGTTGTTGTTGTTGTTCTCACATTAACTCTCTGACGAAGGAGTCCGTGGTCACACAAAGGTGCTGGAGCCCTAGGAAGATCCGAAAAAACAAAAAAAAAACGGAAATTCGGCTGCCTCAAAATACACGAGACGGAAAAAGCGCACACAAGATAAAACCAATGTGCAAAACTGAACTAACATGGCCGCGGGTATATCCTCTCAACTATAATATAGAAGAGTACCCCCGTTCCCACCACGAACCAACTCGTGGCTGCTGACTACAGCGGATGCTGTCTGAAGTGCTGCCTGCACCGTACGAAACGCACGGTAGTCGTGAAAACGAAAGAGGAACACACCTGCCTGCTATCTGGAGTGCTGTCAGAGTGAAGACTCGCGGATATGCAGTGAAAAAAGGAGCAATCGAACCTTACTGCCACACGAATATCAACGATCGCCATCTCTTCCTGGACTGTCTGACACAAAAAGGTGCAGCACAGTTATGATACCACGTCCCTGGTAATTGCGTAGGTTATTCCCCATGAAGGGTATACAACTCGTTAAACTACAAAAACCAGTGACGAGTACCGGTAGATACTATTCTGCCTCGTGAAAAACAAAACCAGGAAAAAACAAACTATGACTGCTTCTCTCGTGATGATAGTGTGCGCGCAAATCATGGGTCTCCATGCACCGTCTTCCTGCCGCTCTTCATGGCCGCATCATCGCCTTGGCCCAATCCACCCGCTCCTTTGCGCGTTGCCATTCCCTTCCAGTCGTTTCCCTTTCTCCGTCATCCTGAAAAACAAAATGCTCCTCGCACTTACTTGCGGTTCTGATCTGAAAAATAAAAATTCTCGCGCAGGGGGAGGTCAATCCGTCTCTTCCCCGCACGTCGACGCTCAGTCTCCCTCCTCCCTCGTCGTCGAATCCAGCCTCCTACCGGCGCAATAGACTGTGCCGTAGTGTGGCCTGTGGTGGCGCCTGCCTCCGCGCATGGACACCCCGATTGAGCATTGCTGCTCTGCCGCAGCTGCCTAAAAAGACGCGCGAATCGTAGGTCTCCGTGCCTGACGCACCACGTACGACCCAACTCTACTGCCGCCTGAGCCTCGCGGCCACAGGCAGCAGCAAGAAGGTATCACTCCTTGAGGGTGAGTCCGGCCTTACACCCGCCAGAAAGACCTACCCCACTCGCTATTAGCCTGATAGGGCATGCCTCGCAGCAGTCCTTGCCGAGGCAGCGAGGGGAACGGTATGTATCACTACAACTGCGTCCCGCAGTTCCTACTCGAATATTTATTATTATTTTCATCGTTACTTCTACTCTCAACTCGTAAGCCGTGGTCACAGGTAGGCGTCATCCCTTCTTCCTCACCTGTACGTACGTGCCGTCTTTTTCATTTTTGGTTCAGCATTCCCGCTGCCGGTTAATTTTCATGAAATGTTTTGAACTTTTTTTTTTGTTTTTCTTATCCTCCGGCGGATTGGTGAAAATAAAGCTTAAGCTCTACTGTCTAATGTTTCTAACTCACGCTCTCGCGCTTTCCGCTGCGGATGTTTTTTTTTCGCAAGAAAAGTGCATACTATATGGACTCTGGAGAGACTCGAACCCACGAAAAATATTTTTAGGCACGCGGCACCTATTAATACCATTAATAGCCACCGCGGACGTAGAGAAAAGGATTTCGTGCCCGTAGTTTTCTGATTGGCCAATTTTGATTCCCATATGTTGAGTGTAGTACAACAAAGGTACGGCAGGATCAACAGTATCTCCGGCATCTCTGCCGGTAGTTTTGCGACGACACATCTTGCTTACCTGGTACATATCTCGATTCAAATTAAAGAATGAAGAAACGGCACCGACACCGCCGTGTGCCGGAAAAAAAGACTTCCTTACGGATAAATATGTACACCAAGCAAGGTAACTATTATTACTATTACTACGACTGCTGTAAAACCAACCTTATTTTCCTTACGATGCTTCGGAAGTAAGTCAGCTAGAAGTAGTTTGACGCTTCGGAATTAATTTACTGAGTAGTAGGACAGGTACTCGTACAGTACTTCCGTTCCCCTCGCTGCCTCGGCAAGGAATGCTGCGAGGCATGCCCTATCAGGCTAATAGCGAGTGGGGTAGGTCTTTCTGGCGGGTGTAAGGCCGGACTCACCCTCAAGGAGTGATACCTTCTTGCTGCTGCCTGTGTGGCCGCGACGCTCAGGCGGCAGTAGAGTTGGGTCGTACGTGGTGCGTCAGGCACGGAGACCTACGATTCGCGCGTCTTTTTAGGCAGCTGCGGCAGAGCAGCAATGCTCAATCGGGGGGTCCGTGCGCGGAGGCAGGCGCCACCACAGGCCACACTACGGCACAGTCTATTGCGCCGGTAGGAGGCTGGATTCGACGACGAGGGAGGAGGGAGACTGAGCGTCGACGTGCGGGGAAGAGACGGATTGACCTCCCCCTGCGCGAGAATTTTTATTTCCCAGATCAGAACCGCAAGTGCGAGGAGCATTTTGTTTTTCAGGATGACGGAGAAAGGGAAACGACTGGAAGGGAATGGCAACGAGTGCACGCGGAAAGGAGCGGGTGGATTGGGCCAAGGCGGTGATGCGGCCATGAAGAGCGGCAGGAAGACGGTGCATGGAGACCCATGATTTGCGCGCACACTATCATCACGAGAGAAGCAGTCATAGTTTGTTTTTTCCTGGTATTGTTTTTCACGAGGCAGAATAGTATCTACCGGTACTCGTCACTGGTCTTCGTAGTTTAACGAGTTGTATACCCTTCATGGGGAATAACCTACGCAATTATCAGGGACGTGGTATCATAACTGTGCTGCACCTTTTTGTGTCAGACAGTCCAGGAAGAGATGGCGATCGTTGATATTCGTGTGGTAGTAAGGTTCGATTGCTCCTTTTTTCACTGCATATCCGCGAGTCTTCACTCTGACAGCACTCCAGATAGCAGGCAGGTGTGTTCCTCTTTCGTTTTCACGACTACCGTGCGTTTCGTACGGTGCAGGCAGCACTTCAGACAGCATCCGCTGTAGTCAGCAGCCACGAGTTGGTTAGTGGTGGGAACGGGGGTACTCTTCTATATTATAGTTGAGAGGATATACCCGCGGCCATGTTAGTTCAGTTTTGCACATTGGTTTTATCTTGTGTGCGCTTTTTCCGTCTCGTGTATTTTGAGGCAGACGAATTTTCGTTTTTTTTTTGTTTTTCGGATCTTCCTAGGGCTCCAGCACCTTTGTGTGACCACGGACTCCTTCGTCAGAGAGTTAATGTGAGAACAACAACAACAACAACGTACCACGACGCAATGAACGGAAGAGAAAGGCTGCGGACCTACTCAACCCACCGGACTGCCCACCTGACTACAGTACCCTACGTACTCACTTTACATTCATGCGACAGGAATGGGGAGAGCATCGTAGCCCAAGCTGCGTGGCCGAGATGGGCAGCTACGTACTACCACTGTAGTAACAGTACTGCATATTGCGAATCTAATGTGAAGAACGCACACATCTAGCCGGTGATATTGCTGTACATCGCTGTACACAGTATAATATTGCTAATAGTGGACTCCGAGACGGGCACTGTTTCTTTTACCCCCGGCGTGTTGCATGCACATCAAAACCCGTCACGTGTGCCTCGGCAATGTACTACATGTTACAGCGCTCTATGTACTCCAGTTTTTCTTCGTGCACCCTGCGATCATTTTCAAGTACATCGGTAGGAGCTGCTGTCCCTTGTTTCGGCTTGATCACGGCCAGTCTCATGTCACAATTTCAAGTCAACTAAACCAACCTCTCAACTCTTGCCGATTGTAAAACGGTGGTGGTTATCCCATCGAGATGGGCACATGACATTTGCGATGCATGCATACATAGGACCACATGATGTTCGTCTTTTTGAACGACGACGTGTCATGTTGGGCACGTAGCGCCGTCCGTGGCGCTTATCATTTTGTGGGCGACAAAAATAATGATGTCGGTCTTAGTTGCTGCGGTTACGCGCAATACAACACCAAACTTTCCACTTTCCACCCCTTACTCAAGATAACTTTCTTTCTTGAAGCGGTTCCTGGTCGTATTGTACTGTAGATATACAATGGAGGACCATGGGACGGACCGTAGACAGTGCAGCGAGCGCAGTGGCAAGTGACAGTGGGAGGACGCGGAAAACAGGTATGCATATAGCGGCTTGCGGTGATGGTGTCGAAATCAACACACCCACAACACGGAATTGGCGGCCGTCCTCTGTTGCATTATTTCTGCAAATGCCCGGAGACCCCTCCAACAACATTCGTAAGTTACAGCACGGCATGCTATTACTAGTGTCTGACAGGTGCTTACACATACCAGGTATTATTTTGTAGGCCACAACAAGCCAGCATATTGCACAGCACAACCCAGTAGGGACCGCGGAAATGGCGGCACATCGTTCTTTCTAGTTACAATATCACGCATGCCGACAAGAAGAACTCACCGACGCCAAGCGAACGATCCAAGTGCAGAAGAGCTCCTCTCGGGAGTAGGGCTGCTACCGGTGTCCCGACGTCCCGGATGTACTTATTACTATATATTTGATGATAACGCGCAGCGTGACGTGCGCGAGTATATGTGATAGCAGGTGGAAGTGGTGGTGTAGGTGGAGGTGGGGGGTAATGATGAAGTGTTGGTGAGAGTTTGAAAGCTCTCGCGACCATGCAACGATCGTTCTCATCGTTTGGACCCCTCAGAACTCTACGGCTTTCCGCATCGTTGACCTTGGCTACGTCCTGTCAGTAGTACGCAGGTTGTGGATCCGTTGGAATGCTGAGATACGCCTTTAGAATCGAACTATTAATAGTTGACACAATACGATGTCATGAACATATCAAAGAGGAAGCAAGTCGGTAACTTCAGGTTTGTTTCGATCTAATTGAGTGAAAATAAGAAAATAAGGATATATGGATACTATTATTATCATACTAACACAGTGAATGAAAACTGCCCGTTGTGGTGACTGCAGGTTGAGAGGGAGGACCGTGGATAGAATTTACAGGCGAACGGCAAATTCCATCACGGTGTGAAGAGGCAGTATACTGTCACTTTCACATATCCCCTCATGTGATTGGTCGAAGAAATCTATAACGGAGACTTGGAGGGAAGCACAGGATAGCATTTCCGTTGAGATACTGACTGTATGTCAAAACCACACTATATATATTTCGTGCTTTATCCTGGTTTTTAGAACTTTTGAGAAGTTGGTGGTAATATAATAGACGTGCGTTCTTCACAACGAAACGTTTTTTTAATTTATACCCGTCGACATCCAGCACGACTACGTACGAATTAATATCAATGTTACAAAGTGTGCGTGCCGATTCCTGTATTCTAGACCAGAGATACAATGTACCGCGCGAGAGGAAACGTATTGCTCGAAAGAAGTGATCAAACCAAAAAAACTCCGAAATACAGAAATCGAGGACGTATGTACCAGGTATGCATGATATATTCGAAAATACGACTATTATCGAGTTCGTGGTGCTTCTCCTAAACTTCTCTTGTACACAAACTCACAAGTGAGCAATGATTCAGGAATGAATGCGCTGCTGGGCAATCGGATGTGCGAGCGTGCGCGTACGTATATACCCTGGTATATATTCACAACACTTCTGGGGATATGTGACGTGGAGACTTTTGTTCAGAAAAGTATCTATGATGGCTGAGAAAAGAGATCACAGAAAAGAGACGTTGAGAGTTGAGAGAGCTGAGAGTTGAGACAGGGATCGCCATCAGCACTCACTCGTACCCGACAAGGTGCGAATAATATTATTATTAGAAGGCCTGCATATATAGACCTACATAGTAATAGTGACAGTCGGGAATAATACCGTACGTAGCTAATGATATTAACAGTAGCCCCGATGGTCAAATGGATAACCACGAATAAATACCGAAGTACACGGTTGAGGTGGAGGGTAGAGTCTCCGTACGTATCATGGTTATACCAACTACGTACGTAACTGCTGTCGTGAGCGCCTGTTCTAACCCAAGTACTTTCGTGGGTACCAGGTACCTGGTAGTAGCTAATGGGCAGCACGCAACGACGCGAGTCGGCGAGGGAACAAATACAGCAGGAACAATAGTATTAGCAGTACTCGTACTGCAGGTATGAGGGAGCGGCAGCATCAGGGCGAAAATAATAAAATGGGGTACAAACATGAAAAAATATTTCGTAAACGAAAAGTGCATGTAATATAGGGTGGCATGGGTAATTTGTAGTTCACGATAAGAATGACAACAACTCTACTGCAATTGTACACACTGCAGTAGTCACTCAGTCAGTACAGCAATAAGTACGATACCCTAAATACACCCTACCTTTATTATTCGTTCGTCTGTTCCTTTTGTTGTCTCTCGTTCATATAAAGGGTATGTCGGACCTGTCGTATCCAGTACGGTACCTGGTACTCGTACGTACCAGGTATGTGTGTGTGTGTGTGTGTGTGTGTTCTTCACATTAAACCGTTCTTTCTACCCGTCGACATCCAGCACAACCAGTGTCCGTGCCGATTCTTCCATCCTAGAAGAGATACAAGTTCTGTGGTCACAAAGCTACGCCACAGAGATACTACGTTGCCACGTGTGCAGTGTGAACTGCAGTGGGCAATGCAAAGCCATGTCATCATACTAGGTACGACAGGCACGACATACGCAATCTATGAAATAGTGAAACGAAAAGAAACAATCAAAGAGAAAACAAAAACAAGGTAGACAAGTCGAAAAAGAAAAAGAAGAAAAATGAAAGCAAAATCTAAGAGAAACAATCTGTCGTATACGAGTATACATATATATTCATATTTTGATGACATGACATTGCATTGTCTATACTCTGCTTACTGCATAACACTGCAGTACCTCTGTAGCGTAGTTTCATGGCCGCAGAACTTTTATCCCTCTAGAATAGCATTGATGAATCATTACGGACACTGGTTGTGCTGGATGTCGGCGGGTATAAAGAACGCAGAACACACGCACACGTGATGTGATGAGGCCCTGATTTTATGAGCCGAAATCCGAGATTCCTTTTTATCACCAATTACTTATTTTTTCCGGCACGTTGTTTTACCTCTATGATGATCCTCAACCTTATCCGATCCGTTCTTGGTCAGCGGACCTCTCCTGCCTCTGACCGTCTTTCCGCGCGATTTCTTCGCCGGGGCGTTTCCCCGCCACGCCTGAACCGCCAGGCGTCGGAGGATCCGCCCGCTCAGCGCCGTGGCGACCGCGCGAAGCTTTGACGTTGAGATCTACGAACGAATCTAATAAAATCCCTGCCCTGTCAGTGTTTTGGGCCATGGTCTCTCCACATGGTAAATGCATTCGCGTGGTTCTTTCCGGCACGTCCTCTCCGACCTTCGAACAATGGGTAGGGTCACCTATCCGGCCGGCGTCGCCATTATGGGGCCATCGCGGTCGGTTGTATCTAGGACATCGATGGAAAGCCCCGATAAACATGCCACCCAGGCATAGTTGAGAACCGCTATCAATAAAAAGTTAGTTATGATGGCATATATGTGGAGAGAGATACGGCATGCCACCTACAGCCAGCCACACTCAAGACGGCCAGCTGCACCTTTGGTGTGTACGCTATCGTGCAGCGGCAACTGCAGTGGAGCTGTACTACTTGGCTGCGGAGGTGTACAGCTGCAGTAGGACTGCTACAGCATCTGCTGTGACGGAACCTCTCTGTGGAGCTGTGCTGTTCGCCATCGTCTACTCGCTGAGTCAGAAGTTACTCCGCCTTCGAGGATTCCGCCTCATTGCGGTGAATCGGCAAGGAATCGTCAGTATTCGGCAGCCTTTCCGAACGTTCATGTAGTATGGAGCACACGCTCTCAATCTCTTGACATCGAGTCTTCGCTCCCTCCTCGTCTACAATACACGCCCATCACGCGAGTCTGCGACCGGCGGCCGTCCAGGCCGCCGACGCAGCCTCTTGTATATAAATACAGATAACCTCCACCTGAGTCACGGCTGTTTGTTGGTGTTCAATGTTGTAAATATATATGGTAAATATAATACCGTATGGTATCTGGAATCGCAACAAAATGATAATATGTACTACAAGCACTATTGAATATTAAGACGACATCAACTTCGTTCAGACAATATACGTTGAGACGACCATCCGCAAACGACGCCTCCTCTTTGCGGGGGCCGCACAGCGAACGACCAGTGAGCGGCTGACCCGCCGGGTGACGCTTGGAACGATGGCTGGTGCGGAGAGAACCCAGGACCAGGCCGACCGGACAATAACTGGGTCCAATATCTGGCAGACGACCTTCAGGGTTTTTCAACCCTCCGAGGGGTTCACGGAAAGCTCTCCTTTGCTCTTCGGAGTAGACCCGGTGTTATGGCTGAGAGTGGCGAAGAATAGCCGGAAGTCCGGAAGTGGTACCGGGTGGTCGTCGAAGCGGCGGGCTGTTTCATGGCGAGGTGACAAAGGGACGAGGCACAGAGGAGCCGGCTGCGCCACGCAGCTGAGGACGCCAAGAAATTCGACAAGGGGAGGGGGGGAGGGGGGGAAGGGGGACGGCCACCCGTACTGATACAGATGTCGACGAATGCAGAAACGAAATGATCGATCGGGTGGCTGGGTAAAGGGTTGACTAGCTCTGACATACTTTTGCCTGTATCTTCCTCTCCTTCGTGATGCTTCGTCCGTGCAGCAAATATCTGTCATTCCTTAGTACGCATGCCTTCCGCCTATTTCGGGGGACCATAGTTAATAGGACCAAATATTGTTAGTAGAAAAGGTTAAATATATAGGTAGTTATCTATACCACAGGTCCTATTAACTATGGTCCCCCGTAGGAGCAGCCTTTCTGAACTCCGTACGTCATTCGTACCAGGTATTCTGTTTACTTTCATTTGTGTTTGTTGGCTTGTATTTTTGTTCTTATTTTCTGGTCTTGCTTGTGTTGTTTTGTTCTCCTACCCGGTACGCTGGCTTTTCATTTAATCGACACCGGAATGTGCGATCGTGTTTTATTTTTAGATATTTTTTCCCTGTTTTATAGTCTGATTCCGCAGAATCAGTATCTCTTGTTTGAATACGCTTGCTGTATAACGTGGCCTATGTGTCCGCGCGGCGTGTCCCTATGGCGTAGGTCGAGGAGAGAAAACAAAAAACTTGTACTATAAACCAAGCACAACACACACCAGGTGGATCAATACCGTTCTGTCAGAGACCTCACCACATAAACCACACACAGGAGGTAAGCCGCACCAAGATTGTCACCGGCTGCACCACTCACATATAGGCAGGCAGTATCGTTATCATCAAAGCCTGGGCCGTATCATTAACATCAGCGACTGCTCCCGGAGGAGCAGCTCCATCCCTCCATCCACGAGGAATACTAAATAATGCCCCGATACATAATACGAAACCCCACAATACGTTAAACCTCCAATATCCGTAGACCTGTATCAAGCTACCGCATACCACAAACATCTCTCTAGGATAAGGAATCAGGACGGACACTGGGTGTACTACTCATGAAGCTGGGTAGAAAGGACGATTTAAGGTGAAGACAACAACAACGAATTAACCAATACACGGGAAGTGATGGCAATTTGGCTGGCGACGTGATCGCAAAAAAACTATCCCGTGACGTGACAACACGTGATGGCTAAATCCTGGGACTCAAACGAAATATGCCCGTTTAACAAAAAACAAATTAGTATATTTGGACGCAGTTTTTTCATGGTTTGTGTTATGGTACTGCTTTGCATGGTCGTGTTTGTGTTCACATTTCGCTTTTCCGTAGGCTCTTTCTCGCCCCACCCACGTTGCGGGTGGCACGGTGATGGCTTGCGTTGACGATTGAGTCTTGCCCTTCAAGACTAGGCTCTCCTTTCCTTCTCTGTTTTTCCCTAACCTGCCGGCTACGCTACCTTGCCGTTCAGAGGTGTGGGAGCGGGTTTTGAGGAGCCGCATCTTCGTCTCATGTTCTAGCTTGTGGAATCGGGGCTTTCCACGAAACCCCTATAATTCTGCATGTACGGCTCATCAGAGTGGGCTAGTGTTATGATGCTGCTTTGAATGGGACTGAACGCCCGGCAGTTACCTGGGTTCAGGCACTGAGAACGTATTTGTAGTACTTGGGAGGCGTATCGCAGATGGGAAACCAGGGGTTTTCTCAGCGAGGCACGAACTTGGCTCCCAGTCTCCGCGTGCGCGAAATGTAGGCTCTCCTTTCTTTCTTCTTTTTGCCCTACCCTGCCGGCTTCGCTACCTTGCCGTTCAGAGGTGTGGGAGCGGGTTTTGAGGAGCCGCATCTTCGTTTCATGTTCTAGCTTGTGGAATTGGGGTTTTCCACGCAACCCCTATAATTCTGCATGTACGGCTCATCAGAGTGGGCTAGTGTTACGGTACTGCTTTGAATGGAACTCAACGCCCGGTAGTTACCTCGGTTCAGGCACTGGGATCGTATTTGTAGTACTTGGGGGGCGTATCGCAGATGGGAAACCAGGGGTTCTCCCAGAGAGGCACGAAGTTGGCTCTCAGTCTCCGCGTGCACGAAAGGAATAAAGCTGCCCTTCTTCTATATCTAAGCACACAATACTCGTGAGTACCAACGAGTCCGGCTTAACAGGGATACAACGTGTCCCGAACTTTACCTTAACAATTGCCGAGTGTACGTGGGCAGCTTGAGGGGCGACGATATGAAAATCACCGGTACAATATGTAGTGTTCCTATCATATACCAGGTATACGAGTAATCCCGTAAATACTTTACCTGGTACTTTTTACTTTCCCATTGGTTTCTAGGTATATGCGGAGGCGTTTCCTTGGAGGAGATAGGGGATTGCGGGATCGAGATGGCAAACAAAACAAAAAAACAACGACGAGCGTGACGTCGTGACGGTGCGTATTGGGAGTCGGCATTCACCCCTGTTTTTCGCAGAGAGCTGTGATTTATTAGGTGAGTATATCAATAAAACTCGCCTGCTACGTACGAACAATTGAAGGTATTGTTAGAATCACGTTCGGGTCACGTTGTATCCCTGGATAGATTCAGCCGGTACTCGTTGATACTCACGTGTGTTGTCTACTTAGATATATAAGAAGAGCAGCTTCATTTCTTTCGTGCACGAGCAGACCGGGAAACAAGCTCGTGCCTCGCTCGGAAAACCCCTGGTTTTCCATGTAAGATACGCCCCCCAAGTACTACAAATACGATCGCAGTGCCTGAAAAAGGTAACTACCGGGCTTCCAGTATCATTCAAAGCAGTACCATAACACTAGCCCACTCTGATGAGTCGTGCATGCAGAATTATGGGGAATTCGGGGTGACCCCGAATCCACATGCTAAAACATGAGTCGGAGATGCGGTTCCTCAAAACCTACTCCCACACCTCTGCACGGCAAGGTAACGTAATCGGCATAGTACGTCAAAAAGGGAAAGAAAGGAAGGCCTAGCCTTGAAGGGCAGGAATAAATCCTCAACAGTAGCCATCGCCATGCCACCCAAGACGGCGCTTTCGGTACGGGGTACCAGCCCACTCGAACCGACACCAGGGGTTAGCGAAGAGAATGTGCGAAGCCCACAGGCTCTAACGAGGAAGAAGCCACCGTCCTCGGCGGGGGTAAGGCTGCTAGACCCACAGCAGTCGTGTTCTGCTGCGGGCTCCGGCCAACACAATATAAATTCAGCATCTTCGCTGGCGCTTCCCTTGCGGTACTCAAGGGTGTAGTCGAACGCGGTGGGGAACTTGAGCCACCGCTGGACTCGCGAAGTTGTGGTCCCCTACTTTGCCGATGCTCTCAAGCGCTTTGTGGTCTGGAAATTCGCAAAACTTCATGCCCCATAGGTAACTTTGGAGTCGTTTGATGGCCCAGACAGTGCTGCCAGCTTCCAGGTCCGACGAGGTTCAGTGTCTCTCGGAAAAGCGAGGGTAGCGCGGCTGATATATGGAATGGACCTTACCGAGCCGTCCGATTGTTCATGTTCGAGCGCGGCACAACACCGTCGATACAGGCGTCGCAGTACATGTGGAAGGGGCGGGAGCCGTCGGCTACGGCGTCCCAGTCAGAACAGACCAAACTCGGTGGGCCAGTGAGCTCGGCGAAGATCTGGCATACAATATTTACCATAGCCGTCGTAAAGACGTACTTAACCCCCTTCCGGAGAAGGGCGGTGAGAGAGCGAGTCCGTTTGGACAGGTCGGGCAGGCATTTGCGATAATACCCCACGCTGCCCATCAGCGCACGGACATGCTTGAGGTTCGTGGGCATGGGCATTTCCATTAAAGCCGCAATGTTTTCCGCATTTGGTCGTATACCCGCGGGCGGAGTGTCCCAAAACAAATCCCGTCCGTGGAACCGAGGCGAGCCTTCGAAGGGGAGAGCTTGGGGTTGTGTTCGCGCAGGCGGTCGAAGAGGGCTTGTATCGTCCTGACGTGGGCCGTTGGATCAGAAGAAAACCCGATCACATCATCGAGGTAGGCCGCCACCTGTGTCAAACCTTTAATACCTTCGTGAATCACTTTGACGAACCTGCCGGGCGACGCACTGCTGCCTTGGGGTATGACGAGCCACTCGTATAGACCCGTGGGAGTTCAAACCGCCGTGAGGGAATTGTGGAATTGTGCACGGTAATCTGGTGGAACGAGGAGAACAAATCAAAGAAGGAGGGCCACCCGTCCATTCACCAGGGAGTCGAAGACTTGGTCCATACGAGGAATAGGCAGCTGGCTAAGGCTGCTGGTCTGCTGAGTTTCTTGTAGTTCACGGTGATCCGCTAGCCTCCAGACTTCTTCGGGATGACCACCAGCGGTCTCGAGTTCGGAAGAGTCGGGTGCTGGATGAGGCCTGCCGCGACGTACTGGCCCAAGGTGGCCTCCACTTCCTTGGCCAGGATGGGCTTGATGCGGTGCGGCCTGGACGTTACAGGAGCCCTTCCTTCCTGGACCGAAATCACGAAAGGCATCAAGGGGCAGGAACCAAAGTCCGACTTGGACTTCGGGAAAACGTCAGGAAACTCGCAGAGAACATCCCCCAGCTGTTCGATGACCTCAGCGGTCCAGTCGGCGCCGTGTAGGCTATAAGCTACCGCTTGCAGGTGTAACGGCAAACGTGCCCAGACGCGCAGGACCTAAGCGCGCTGTTCTGGACTCAAACGCTCAAGCAGTGCAGGCGAGGGCGAGACTGGAGCTGCTAGGGGTGAAGCGGTAACAACTGAAACTCCCGATAGTCCGTGGGGAGGGTTAGGGGCTCGGTGGTCGTGCTGGAAAACGTCCAGCAGGATGCTCATAAGTGGGACGTGGGCGACACCGACGATACCCTGCGGCTCAAGATCCGCCAATTGAACGAGGGGAAGAACCTGTCGTTCGGAGGCGACGAAGTGCTCCTCAACCAATTGTAGGTCGAGCTGGGTGATCATGTCGATAAGTGTGTCCAGTGAGTGCCGGGGAGCCATCGCTGCGAACCAAGTAAAAAGCAAGCAGTTATGGATCGTCGGAAAGAGTAACGCCTGCAACGCCCTCTTCGCGTAGATGGAAGCCTACACTCGAAGCGGCGGGGCCAATGGTGTAAACGGACATGCCTGTAGGGGCGTGGTGAACAAACTCCACCTCGCCAAAAACGCGCTGGTCAGACGGCCGAAGTGGCAGGGAGCGGTATGAGCAGCTATTACAACGCATCCAGCGAACACGTCCCAGCAGTACTGCATGCTGCATTACCGAGGGGGGAACCACGCAGGTCGAAACTGCGAGGGAGCACGCGGGCTCATTTTCTGGAAACAATTGGACGCTCAGGCGTACACTCGTGGAAGTTTTCAGAGGGGCCGGTTCGCCAACACCCTCCAAGAACGAAGGGCGCTTTTCTGCTCACACGCGATGGATACTCCACCAACCAAGAGCATGCGATCCAAAAACTCTCGTCGAATGAAAGTCTGTGGGGAACCAAAAGGTGCGAGTACACTAGCTCTTCTGTGAATCGCGATTTTGGTTGTACACGAGGCATCGTCGAGGGCAATGGTGCCCTTGACGAGGCAGCAGCCGTGCTAAGACAGCGCGAGGGAGGGGTCGACTCTGGGTGCGACAGCCAAAACCTCGGGGCTGTGATTAGCTGGCGCGTCAGAAAACAGACCCAAAGCTCCAAGGAAGGACCTGGGCATGCGCGGGTCATGGTCAAAGGGCGGGGCAGAGCGGGTGAATGTCATGAGTTCTGTCGGGCATGGTCTGAGTCCAACGTTGATGAGAGGAGGCTGGGTGTGACAACCGGGCCTCACTTGCGCGTAGGGTGTCGCGAACGATGGAAAGGGTTTTTCAGAGCAATTTCTTCCCATGCCACCGAGAGGGGTCTTGAGCCTCGGGTTTGTCTGCCAGGAGATCGATGCCCCACACGGGGTTAAAATAGCTGGCTTCAACCAAACGTTTGGTTTCAGTGCTCAATAGATGCTTCTTCATGGCTGGGTTCTTCGCAAATCTGGCAAAAGTACCAGCAACGACGGCGTATTCCTGAACGCGATGCCAGATGACGCAGTCAAAGTTGTGCGCGCCTCGACCGAGACGTTTTTGCTCGCGTGGATCTGGCGAGGCCACAACCCGCGCCGCTGCGTCGTGGTCCTGAAAACAACGAGCTGTTTCAGCCATCATGTACTACTCCGCGCAGGAATATGACACATCGTCAACGACAAAAGACGTGGGAGACCCACCTGCGAAAAATAAGAGGGGGGCTGCCAGAACAGTACCACCCGCTCCGTTGAATACTCGAGACGAGGGTCAAAGACCGACGGCGCCGAGTCACCGGTGGCCGCAATTCCGGTGTGTGTGAGGGGCGATGCTCCTCCCCGAGAACACTGAGCCCCTGGTGCACGAGGCGAATCCGGTTCCACGTATACTGGCTCTGTGTCACTATTACCCATAATAGGCAAAATACCGTCAGAAGGTTCTCTTTCTGCGCCCGATGATCTCTGTCCTAAGCCAAGGGGGGCATGGGAACTGAGCCCGGTCTGCTTGACGAGGGCTGCAATTCTCCCGAATTTAACGGGTATGCTGTCCGATTGGTATGATCGGAGGCCGTGGAGTCACCACCGGTACGACGGGCAGGATCAGGTTTCTCCTGCGCCACTAGAGCCGAAGGAGCGCTTCGCACGCGGAGTGGCTTGAGCGAAGACGAAAGAGGGTTTACAGACCCTCTGTACGACGTCAAGGACGGTGATGGGGTGTGGGGCGACAAAACGTCCACTAGAGAGGGCTTCCTTTCCATAGACCTGATGGGGAAGGGGAACGATGGAGCAAATCTTGCCGACTTCTCCTTGATAGGAAAAAGGGTGGAGCGGGCACCGTTATTGCGAGGAAACGCCGACTCGAGCTTCATCCGAGATCTCGGGGTTTCGGTGTTGGCCTTCCCGCACCTCAAACCGACCGTCACCGCCTGGCCGGCAGGTAAAGGACGGGGAAACCCTCGCGGAAGCAAACGACGCGACGGCGCGACACTCATGGTGCTGTGCGGTGCGTCATTCGGCAGAGCGGCGTTTGACGTGCCTGCTCTCACTCATGCCCAGGCTGAGGGGAGCGGGGTTTGAAGCGCGGGCTCCCAACGCCAGGAGAGACACCCGGGGGCTCCCGGTGAGACACTTGAGGCTGAGTCGCTGCGTCCGTATGAAGTACGAGGCAACACGTGGGGCGAGGTCGGAGCAGGTCGGCGCCGAGCGCTGAGCGAGCCTGGGACGCGAGCATCTTGTGAAATCAATGAGTTTTTCTCTCGGTAATGTTAGCGGCGGGCGGGCAGGAGGAGCCGAACCGCCGCCGACGTGTCAATTGCCGGCGCAGACGGTGCCTGGCTGGCGTCCGTTTGGGTTTCCGCCCGCGTTATGCGAAGCGCAGCAGCGAATGCCCGAGGCGGGAGTTGGGGTGGAAGAGACCGAGGAGGTCAAACCACCACCGTGATGCCCGGAGTTAGACTACTGATGTCCTCGTTCGGCGTGTGTGTTATAGTCGTCGTTTTGCTTGTTTTGCTTGCCCTGGTGCTGCCCACACGAGTGGCCGAAACGACGATTGTGGTTTTTCTTGCTGTGCTGTCTTTTCGGTCGTGAAGATTAGTTCTTGCGGCGGTGTCAGATAATGCGTTCTTGCCAACGGCGGAATGCCTCGCCGTCGTCGCCGAGCGTTTCGAGGTCGTGGTTAAAAATGCCACTAAGGGCTTGGAAGCGGTGTCTACACTGTCCGAGGGAGTGTGTGTCTTCGTAGCAGTTCAGGCAGTGGACGGCTGCGTGAGCTGACGACGAAGGTGGGCGGCTGCGTGAGCTCACGACGAACGTAGGCCGCTCCAGAGGGGAGGGTCGTCGGTGTCGATGGACATGCAGATGGC
Organism: Nereocystis luetkeana; assembly: GCA_031213475.1. NCBI lineage: Eukaryota > Phaeophyceae > Laminariales > Laminariaceae > Nereocystis > Nereocystis luetkeana. The sequence goes on along the minus strand of JARUPZ010000010.1, from coordinate 160,019 downwards.
GAAAACGTCAGCGTAGTGGTGCTTGTCTAGGGGCCAGAAGAAGAGGTGTCAAGCCACGAGCCGAGGCGGTCAGGGATGGATTTGTTGACATTCATCACAAGCGGATTATTGCACGATCCCGTCTTCCATGAAGGCGACTGGGAAGGCGTCAGGCCCTGGCTGCGACCATTTCTGACGGGCCGGGGCCCCGACGGGGGGGATGACCGCACAGCCGTCGAAGAAGCAGGCGAAGAAAAATATTTTTCGCCGTTGATGGCAGGTGTCCTATTATTCGCGAGAGTCTCAAACGCCAACCACATGGCGTCCAAAGTGCCGAATGGCGACGATACCGTAGCCAAACCTCCCGGATACAGCGTGGGCATCAAGATGGGGCACTGCTCGTTAACTATCATCGGGACCACCTCCAAAACAACCTCCACCCCCGGTCCCAAAACACGCTCAGTCCCCGTCGATGCCGACAGCACCCCTCGAAATGCCCGGCGAAAATCGAAAAAAGGGGTCCCGTTAGACTCTCCGAAATTACTTGGTGTAGCTGCCCCCCATGTCGGTGCGGTCGACGTGGTGGCTCAGCAACCGCAGGAGGAGTGTAAACGCCTCCGGTCCCGTGGCTCCGCCTGTGAGGGCACGTGACCTCTGCTTTAAAACACCACCCATCAAGGTAGTGTGGCGGGTGGTCGTGGGCTTGTCAGGCGTGATGGCACGCGCGAAGGGTTTCTGGAGAAGGTACTCCCTACCGGGGATCCAATTGGTAGGACTAAGGCCTTCATACCTGCCGTCGTTGCAACATCATGAGAACATCAGACGCGGAGGCCTTGACCGAACGAGTGAGTTGTTGCGCGGCGTCGAAAGGGTTGATCGAAGAGGGAAAAGGGAAGACAGAAATGCGCGATATGTCTTTGCGTCCCAGGTGTTCACACGCCCGTGTAACGCCAGTGGTGTGCGTTTTCACTGCGACTGCGACGGCGGAGTCGATTGCCGACGTTTGGGCGTGAGCAAGGTTAGACGACACGGGCATGGCGTGGTCATCGGACAAGCGGCCAAGTAGCGCGGCGGAAGAAGCAACATCAGTTAGCAGGGGAACCACTTGTCTCTTGTTGGCAATGCCCGTGACATCGAGGACGTGGGCTCTTCTGCTGCCGTCCGTGTAGAATCTGGAGGATTTGGCTCGAGAAGCGTCTCCCCGTGGGCGGTATCTCTGCACCCGTCAGTGGAGCTCTCCTTCCTCTGGTCTCGATTTTCCCGACGTCCAGCCCCGTTTCGGTGAGACGTGCCAATGCCATTTTCTGTACCTGCACCGCAACGGGAGCGGTCATCTTGGCCGGCCGAGTTTTCTCCATCTCTTGGGCGCCGGCGGTCTCGGTCGCCGGCGCGGCGGTGTGGGTCCCGCGCCACAAAGCCACTTCTCACTGTCGGGTGCTGGTGGGACCTGTTGTCTGTGGGGTGGTCGAAGGTGTCGTGGGCCAGCCCAGGGCCTATTCCCACGTCTGGAAGCTGATAGCCCTTGTGGACGGAGCGCGCCTGGCTCCTGAGGTGCGCGATGTAGGCTTAGGGTTCAGGCCAGCACACGGGGGTCGGTGAAGAATCGCGCGGCTTCCGAAGGCTCACCACGAGGCCCATGATGAGCGCCACCCGTTGCTGTTCCTGCCAGGTGCCCCCGGATATCTGAGTCCGGGCCGTGTTGACGGACAGGTCGTCCTCCGGCAACGCTCCTCGGAGGCTGCGGGCACAGGAGACCACCGCCGTCGCCACCTCAGGGGGGAATAACGTATTCAGCCCGGCCACCATGCAGGCTTCACTCCCTTGCGGGAAGTCCGTGTCCCCGGGCCTTCCCGTCCGCCCGTCGACCGCGATCGCGCTGGAGGGGTGCTGGTCTGAAGTACCAGGTCCTGGGGCTTAAGTGGGGACGGAATTGGTCGGCAGGCTTACCACAGGCGCGGCAAGGGGTCCACCTCCAGCCTTGGTTCCGACCTCAGGAACCCGTCGGTTCGTCGCTGCAATTTGTTTTCGGGCAGCCCGCAGAGCTTCCCTGGCACGGCGGGTCGAGAGCGCGGCTTCCTCTGAGGCGCGGGCGGCCGCTGTCGAAGCGCTGACTGCTAGCCTGGCCGCAATCGTCCGCTGCAGCATGATTTTGTCGGAAGCGGCCCCGAACGCTTCGGCCTCGGCCAAGACCGGCTCGGCCGCAGCGAGGTTTTCCTGGTCTTTCGCCGCTTGGTCGAGCCTCGCGGCCGTGTTGGCCCCCACGTGGTCCGATTTGTCCGACAAGTGTTTGAAGATTGCCGTCCTGGTCGGCGTGGAGAGGGAGGTCCATGATCCGGGGGCCATACGGGCCAAGCCTTGAGCACTGTCCGTATGGACCTGAAGGAGGCTGTTCGTGCTGGCCCGCGACTGCTAGCCTAGCGTCCTCCGAGTAGGGGAGCTCAAAGTCCACAGCACCCTCCAGGGTCGCGGGGGTAGTCTGGGAAACCATCAGCGCACCCGACGGGGAGCAAGTCTGAGCGGCCGAACGAGACGTCCTGCTCCGAGGTGGGGAGTCGTATGTCCTCAGCCCTCTGGGCCACCTGACTGGGCTTGAAAGTTCCTCCTTTGACATGCTGCGATGGGCGCGGGCGAAAAACGTCGGGACAGGGGGTAATACCGGGGCGGGTAGGGGGGGGGGGGTGTACTCATTATCACGCATGGCCGTAGTCGTATGGCCATATATCCTCGCATCTCTACAATTTCCGGGACGGAGCACGTCGGGTTTTCACCGACCGGGCAGGCTTTGCTTGCGCGAAGCGCCGTGAAGGTTTGGGCGAGTCGCATGAAGGGTAAGCTGCATCCTACAAAGAACCGCTTTTGAGGCGGATGTTCTTGCATATGGGTGACAGCGTCAATGCCTTGATTTATTTTCTGGTGTGTCCACTCCCAGATACAGCAATGAGTTTACTACTGTATGTAGCTGCCTCGTGGGTGCTTTGCCATATACACCCTACGTGATACGATCATGCCCCTTGTGCGGAGGAAGGGTTCTCCCCGCATAAAAACGATCTAACTCGACCGCCAGCCATGATGGACGGGGTTTGGTGGGCCTCAGGGTCACTGGGTGCCGGAGCAGTGGTTGTAACAGCAGCTATTAATAGTTGTGCAGCAGTGATGAAGGTGTTGCGTGCCATACGGCGAGCGCTACGAGCGCTGGGATAGCGAGCATTAACCAAAGTAAGCGGCTTGATGCGAGCGCGGTCGTTTGACCGGTCTCCATTGTTCGTACGTGTACTAACAGCAAGTGTGGTTTGGTTTTCCTGCCCCCGGTACTGAAAGGCCTGGTAAAAGTATCGCTCCGTCTAACAGCAGTATTATAACTCGCATCAGCACTGAAATGACCGGCAGAATCTTCGTTGGTGACTACAGTAGCGAGGAGAGAAGGTTCAATACTGAAATCCGGTGTGCCGTCTTGTGGGCGATGCGCGGAAATATTTTCGCGAGTGGCAGCATCTCCCCCTCTAACAACAATACTCAAACGCGTATCAGCACTGAAAGTCCACACAGAATCTTCGCTGGTGGCTGCAGGAACGAGGAACGCAGGCTCAGGCACTGAACTCCAGTGTGCAATCTTGTGAACGAGGGGCGGGAAAAAAACACGAGCAGCACTTTCGCTTGTGGTCATCATGCGAGTACGCGCAGGGTCGGACCGCTGTGAATTGCAAGACAGGAAAGCAGTGTCTAACAGTCCCTCATCTGGCCCAAAACCAGGTAGACCCGATGACAAAGAGCGCAGCCGGATGGCGTGGAGAGAGCTGCTTGCAGGTTTGACCGACGCGCTCGGGTCCAGAGCAAGAGCTGCTGAATATACGGGCTGGCTGGCTGGCTGACTGCGCGCTCAGCGGAGCGGGGGTGCCCAGGTGTCTTGGACATCTTGGACAGCAGAGGGCTCGAGCTGGGAGTCCGAGCTGCAATACCCAACCAAGGCCTGGTTGGTCACGATCTCCAAGGAGCGGGGGTGCCCAGGTGTCTTGGACATCTTGAACAGCAGAGGGCTCGAGTTGGGAGTCCGAGCTGCAATACCCAACCAAGGCCCGGTTGGTCACGATCTCCAAGGAGCGGGGGTGCCCAGGTGTCTCGAACATCTTGAAAGGCAGAGGGCTCGAGTTGGGAGTCCGAGCTGCAATACCCAACCAAGGCCCGGTTGGTCACGATCTCCAAGGAGCGGGGGTGCCCAGGTGTCTCGAACATCTTGAAAGGCAGAGGGCTCGAGTTGGGAGTCCGAGCTGCAATACCCAACCAAGGCCCGGTTGGTCACGATCTCCAAGGAGCGGGGGTGCCCAGGTATCTTGAACATCTTGAACGGCGGAGGGCTCGAGTGGGGAGCTATTGTCTGCTGTACAAGACACTCGATCGACATCGACGGGCCTTGGGAGGTGGGCCACTAAGGGGCCACCTTTGGGGGAAGCAGGCCCTCCCCCCTCTTGAGTTTCCATCGTGCAATGTGCGGTGCAACCTTACTCCGGGAACGCAAACGGTCAGAAATGGACGGAAACCACCCATAGCAACAAAAAGACAATACGTCCTAAGCCAAAGCCGCCACTTATTAAGAACAAGGTCGGGACAGTTGGTATCCCTGGGCAGGTTTTTCTATTAAGCCGGTACTCGTTCGTGTTCACGTGTGTTGTTTGCTTAGAGACGAAAGAAAAACAGCTATATTTCTTTTGTGCACGGGGAGACTGAGACCCAAGTTCGTTCGTGGCTCGCTGGGGAAAACCCTAGTTTTCCATCTGAGATATGCCTCCCAAAAACTGCAAATACGATCCCAGTGCTTGGACCCAGGTGATTACGGGGCTTTCAGCCTCATTCAAAGTAGTACCATATCAACAGTGTTAGGTAGCTATATATAGCTCAGGTGTCCGCTAAAAACACCCTAACCTCAACAGCTCACTGACTGCCCGTTTGCGAAACCCCGACAAGGGGGGTATACTGAACAAACTACGTCAAATAAACACAAATGATTAGGAAAGGGCAAATGCCAAAATCAGCTACATGCTAAACCCAAGTAAAAAACGCGCGCCACGAGCAGTGTCGTGTCCATGAAATCGGGAAAAAAAATAATGCGCCGAAGGCATTAAGCGTGCCACATGGCTTCCAAAATCTGAATTGTTGCGTTTTCTTCAGGGTGTACCAGGTAGGTACCACGGACTCCACGTGGGCCTGCAGAGAGTGGCTATTAACAGGTTCGTTTGTTTCGCCCCGCCGGGAGTACCAAGAGCATTTACTCTGGCGCCCCCCCCCCGTTGACAGCTTTTACAGCTCCTAGACCGGCCTCGCAGAACCGCTTGCTCGGCACGCAATTACCTTCCCGTACCAAACTTGAGACCACCTCGACGCGGGGTGGTGCAAACCATTTGCCGTGTCACAATGGTGCTGTATAGACTGTTGTGACCATAGAAAACAACAGAGTACACATCACAACACCTGACTCAAGCACATCGCATACATACCCCAAAGAAGGAAAAAATAAACCAGCTTACGCATGGATGTATGTATGCATGCATAAATACGTACTTTTACGTACGACGTATAAGTAAGTGCAGAGTTTATACGCTACAGTAGTACCTGGTACAGAAGAACTTCAACCGAGGGAGGGCAAACACATAGGACTGTCAACTTTTTTTCTTGGAGTTGTACACAATTGGTTTGCTTTCTAAAAAAAACCGTCCGTTCCCATTTTTTGTTTCGTTCCCATTTTTCCGTTTTGTCTGTTTAATACGGAGAAAAACAACCGTGTACGTATGGCGTCTCTGATTGGTTCAAAGTTGGCCAGAATCGGTTGAAAGCTAACGGGGGACCATCGTTAATAGAACCAAATATTTTTGGTAAACGTAGCGAAATATATACCAGGTAGGTGCCGTGTGCACTGTAGGTCCTATTTAATATGGTCCACCGAAATAGACAGAGCAGACAAAGTCAGGTATACCTCGGCCTTTTTGAGCCAAAATCAGTTACACGTTGTCAGCCCTGCGGGGGTGGGTGTGTTTTGTACTTGCGTTTAAATTGTAACTGATTTTGGCCGAAACGTGGTCAGGTAGGTATACCTGATCTTGGCTAAAGCCCACTGTGAAATGAGCCCGTTTTTCGGATTTTTTCCCACTAATAGATTCCAACGCACTGGTTGTTTTTACGTTGATGTTGGGAAGGAGTGTAGGTCGTTTTCTCTTCTTCTTGTCAAGCCGCAGCTGTGCCAGGTAGGTGCCAGGTAGGTGCCAGTGATCCGACTATTAAAGGGTTTTCCTTGTTTATGGGATATTGTTTTGTACGGGGGGCTCATTTCCCCGGGATACCACTCGCTGAGAGAGAGAAAGAGAGCTGAGAGTATACAAATCATAGCGTACCTACCCCGTCGCTATTGATTGACTGCGCCGGTGCCAGTGGCCGTGCTGAGTGCAATTGATGTTTATATTTCAACATATTTTGTGCATACTCGTATGATATATATATATATTTTTTTTTCGCTCATCATCCCATTTACTCCATTATCTTCGCACATCGTCTTCTTTCTCTCCTTCCAACTCGTAACTCAGATCCGGGGTCACATAGCAGGCTCTTCTACCCCCTTCCCGCTACGGTGCGTGCCTTCATTTTTATCGCGAGAAGATTTCAGCCTTTTCTTCCCTCGTCGACTCGCATCGAATTGTGCCTACCCACGCTGCAAGGCGCTCTCAACAATTGAATCCTTTTTATTTTTATTTTTGCAAATAAAGTCAAATGCCCGACCCACCTGGGGCTCGAACCCAGGACTCAAACACAAGCTGAATTCGAGGTTAACCACTTGAACCACCGGGGCGACTGGTCAATATAACATTGTGTAAAGCCAACCTGCGCCAGCCGACTAATCAATTTGGTCAGTCAGTTGGCTGGCTAGCCAACTTAAAATACTCAGCGGGGAAGTACAGCCAACCCACAGCCCTGGCATTTGGGCTCCATCCAAGAGCTGAGCTTTTGGGACGAAAGTGTCTACGAAAATCCGCCTCATTCTCGGCAGGTAGGTGGCAGGACAGCCAAAAACACCAGTATACTCCCAAGGATGCTCCCCGGAGCGTTTCCGGGAGCTTGATGAGACAGCTGTCCGTTTTTCGAGAGTTGTTGTATACGAGGTATATATTTTTATTTACAAAATGAAAACACAACAGCTAGCTGCAAGATCGAAGATAGCTTACGGTCCGTGTTGCCATCATCCCGGGACATGATGGTTTTGAAGACAAATATCAGCAAAACTCCATGTTGTACATTTGGCGCAGTTTTGAGGAACGAGACTGAATGCCCTAACCTTCAAAAGGCTTGCCTTTGATTTGAACAAAACCCGCAGTATAGCAAATACACAGATATAAGGTACCAGGTACGTTTTAAGGCTCATGCACTCACGTTTTGGATACAACCCACTTGGGGATTAGAGTAGGGTATTGGTTGCAGAACCAAGTATAGGTTGGACATGATCGTGTCCAACCGTTTCGCGCTTTTTAGACGGGTCCCCTCAGGGTTAGGGTACAAATCTAGCGATATCTAGCGATATCTAGTACCGCCCACTCGCCAAAGAAGCAGACAAACTTCTTTGTTCGCCGTTGATGGCTGGTGTATTAATGTTCACAAGAGCCTGGAAAGCCAATTACATCGACCCCACTGTGTCAAACGGCCTCGTTGCGGTAGCACTGAACCCTTGGGTACAGCGTGGGCGTCAAGCGAGGTTCCTGCCCGTTGACCACCATCCGACCCACCTACGAAAATACCTTCTCCCTCGGGGCCTAACCACGCTCGGTTCACACTGCTGCAGACACTACCATCGGAATTCCCGGCTAAAATCGTTCAAGGAAGTCCCGTTAGACACGCCAAAATTGTGTAGCTTAGTGTATCTAACCCCCGTATCGACGCGGTCGAAGCGGGCGCCCAGCAACTTCGAGACAAGTATATACGCCCCCGGTCCCGTGGTCCCGCCTTCGAGTGCATGCGACACCTCTCCGAAACAATAACCCATCAAGGTGGTGATTAGACCGTCGTAGGTTTGCCAGGAATATAGGCACGCGCGAAAGCTTTCTGGAGGGGGTGCTCCCAGCCGGGGATCCACGCGGCGGAGCAAAGGTCTTCATTGCTGAGCTCGTTGCACCTCACGATAACATCGGCCACGGAGGACGTATCCCAACGAGTGAGCCGTTCCGCGGCTTCCAATGAAGTCATCGAGCAGAGGAAAAGAAGGATTGAGCTGAGAGCAATGCCGCTGAGACCGAGGTGTTTCTACATCCGTTTAACGTCGGTGGTGTGCGTGGCCTCGGCGGCTACGGCTGCATAACTGGTCGGCGATGTTAAAGCGTGGGAAACGTTAGATTGCACGGACATAGGGCGATCAATGGACATGGCCAGTTGGCCAAGAAGGTCGGACGAAGAGGCAGCACCAAGCAAACGAGGGACCACTTGACTCTTGCCTTTGACGGTAGTGATCCTGCGGGCGGTATGTCGCTTGCTGTTGTCCGTGCAGGAGCTAAGGCTGCTGGCTCCGTCGATACTCCCTCATGAGTAGTTTCTGTGTCCTTTTTGCCCGTCACTCGAGCCCCCCCCGCCCCCCTCCCACGGCTCTCCTTTTAGCTTGGTCTATTGCGCCTGGCGCTGCCACCACCCCTCCCGTGGTCTGCGAGGCGGCGGGATCCCTCGCCATTCCCTACTGAGGGATCTCCAATTCCTTAGCCCCAGTGGTCCCAGTTGTCCGTGCGAGACGGGGAAATGGTATGGCTCGGGGTCAGATCAATGAATGGTACAGGAGGAGGCGTCTTAAGCCCATTGTATACTGGTCACGAGGCTCATGACTATCGTAGCGCGTGGTTGTTCTTCCCAGGAGCCAGACGCCACCTGTTTCCAAGCCTTTTCTGCCAAGAAGTGGGTGTCCGGAAGCTCGACCAGAACGGAGCGGGCGTTGGTTGGTCGCTACCTGATGCCACCTCCTCCACCAAGCACTTACCGTTTGGGTTTATACATTGTGCAGGCGACACTTCCCTTGCGGAAGTCGGTGTCTCCGGACCTCTGGAAGGGCTCATCAACGGCGACCTCGCTGGGGGGGGCTGTCTGCCCCCAGGGCGCAGCCCCAAACGAGCAGCCAATCTGCGGAAGTGATCGGCCCGGTGCGGTGTCCGGCGGCTAGAATGGAAGCGTGGAGCGGCTGGTAGGCCCTCAGCTGGCGCGATCGGAGGGAGGGCTAGTCGTACCGCTGAAGCCGGGGCGAAATAGGCCGATTTTGCTCCGGCATCAACGTTTCCATGGCCAAACAGCGCTGGAGATGGTGAGCGCATCCTCTTGAGAGGCACGTTTGGCAGCCGCTACGGAGTCTATTGCCTCTGTGGCTCGATCGTCCGGCTCAGGATTGTCTTCTCCGAGGTAGGGCCGGTCATTTTGACCTGGTCTAAGGTCCTCTCGGCCAGAGCCGAATCCTCTGCTTCGATCGCACTGGCCCTTCCAGAGATGGACGCCCAGGGGGCCGTTGAAAAACAATTTGTAGTGCAAGAATGACCCAATGGGATATTGGGGTTTGTACTGTATGGTATGGCGGTGTACATTGATACGAAACCGTCCGTACATGAAGCTTCGACGCGCTTGTGCTGTGAGGTAACAACTCACTCTGTTTTTACTCTACCCGAGAGGCGTTCTACGATAGAGGTTCACCCTCCTTTTTCTGAGGCTCCCCACTTAAGGAGCCCCATACCTCTTCCGAAAACTGACTTCAGCAAAAAACAAAAATGCATCGCGGCGAATCATCCCATGGCCCGAGTCTTTACAACGTTTCTTTTCGAAATCAAGATTGGCATTCAGACGATTTGGGCTCAAGTAACCCCTTTTTTCAGAAACAAAATAACGGAAATGTGCTACCTCTATCGTAGAACGGGTCCCGAACCTCTACTCAGCGCTAGCTACTGTATGTCGTATGATCGTTTGTAGTGGCGTCGTCACTACTGCATGCTCTACTGCTACTGCTGTATGTAGTATTGACAGGTCATGAACCTACGCGGTGGTGATGATTCAGATCAACACTGTCCTCTCCTTTCCGAAAAGGGTACTTCTCATTCAATGGAGAACCCAACCAATATCACGGTTGGATACCATTGCAGCGTTCGCTGATGTACGAGGATGGGCTCGGCAAATTTATGTTGAACGTCGAGACTGCATCTGCAGACATGGAGGAAGCAGCTACTCAGCTGCAGAAGCACAGCACGCCAAAGAGTGCCACCGCTTCCACGAGAGAAGAAAGAAAAGGGTTTCACTCGAATGCCTCTCCCCACGGCGGATTGCCAAGACGGATATATATATGCTGGTGTTGCCGCTCAGGTTGTACAAGCTTACGCTCCGGCAGGAACGGCCGAGCTTGGAGATGGTTGCGGTGCAGTGATGGCACGGGAGGCAAATTACCGTCTTGATAGTGCGTCGAGCATGAAGAAAATGCACGATCAACTCGATAATTTACAAGTGACCGCCGCTGACTAACATGATCCTGCGCGAGTAACTCAGGAATTGTGCCGCTTTTGTGTCAAACTGGGAGCGTTCGTCGATGCCTAAGTTCCCACTCGCCAACCGCACGTATTCTTCAGAGGAGATGAGAAGTGCGAATCTCTGAAGACAGCACTGCTTTGTGACAGACAGCGTGATGGCAGCGCCTCAAAATTCAAAGATATAGCAGCTCGTGCTACATCCTACCATGCCATCCTACTTCGTGAAAAGGTTCCCGCTAAATCTGAAAGTTCCGGCGAGGCGAAAACTGTTCAGGCAGTCACGAGCGCGCACTGAATGCTGTAGCGCATGTACGATCGCGCAACTTATGTAGAAACCACGGCTGAGATCAAAGAAGAGGACGTCGAGGATATGGTAACACCAACAACTCTACGATAGGCAACAACATCAACGGCGGATACACGTCTATGAACTTGAACGGGAATTAATATGAGAATAACAACACAGGTGTAACAACAGGTGGTGGGCGCGGAAGAGGCCGCGGCAACCAAGCTCGAGGAAGACGAGAACGTGGGCGGAATGACGGAGCGAATCACCACGGTCGTTGCAATTACCTCCAGAACTCCACGGAGCACGGCTGGCGGGACTGCCCCTTTCGCCACTCTCACCAACAGACGGGACAAAAACCAACATACATGCCAATACTACACACGATAGTCCCGCAAAGGAATCTACTTCGCAAGCTTGGTGCACGAGTACCGAGGACGCTGATCTCGAGAACTTTCAGGTTGTTGTCGGCGATGGCGCAGAATCCAGGAGTATTGAAATGCCGGGAAATATCTCATTCCCGGCGAATATGGAAGTACAAACCAACACGCTGCCTGGTGACACAGCAGTGTTAATCGACACAGCAGCATCGGGTCATATATATGGTGACCGCCGAATCCCGTATTTGCCAGCATGGGGTGGAATCAATCACCAGGTACCTGCAGTGTGCGCATCAAAGCGTCATGGGGGATTTCGAGTGCAACGTTCAAACGGGCGCTCGTGATTCGACTACGAAATACGCGAGGTGAGATGGTACCGATCAGCCTGAAAGTGTTCATTGTTCCCAATCTAGGGGCGAGTATATTTTCAGCAAACGCGCTCAACGAAAAGGGAGTGAAGCTCGACCCATTGTCCGTCTCTCCTGTGCTACGCAAAGGCAAACACGCAATTCCGATTTCAACGTATGTTCCATGGATGTATGTCCACCATATAGTCTCGGGTGCACCAGAGATGAAACGCATAGTATTCCGCACAACAGTGGACGCAGGCGCGTGGCACCGAAGGATGGGCCACTCTCACCCGCGCGCATTGAAACAGGTCGCTGAGAAACCGACAGCAGAAGTGAAATTTAAACGCATCTTCGAAGGAGGTGAATGCGAAGTTTCTGTCGTTTCAAAATGCAGGAAAAGTGCGCACACCACGTCCGACCCCCCCGCTCCAGCACACGGCATGCGCTCGTCCACTTTGACCCCTGTTGACGACAGTTTGCAATCTATCTGTATCGGAGAGCAAGCCAGTTGTACAAGATATCAAGAAACTGAAGGATATGCTTGAGACGGTGGACTTGGGAGACGCAAAGTTCCTTCTAGGTACGGAAATAGATCGAAACGTGCACGCAGGAACCATTAGTTTATCGCAAGAAACATACCCTAGGACGATGCTGCAAACGTACGGGATGACTGATGCACACCCGACGAAAACGCCTGCTGAAACGAGACCCGTGCAGATTGAAGATGAAAAAGTTTTGTCAACGGAGGACACCCCGTTATTCAGGTCTGCTACGAGGTTTCTTGTTTATCTTAGCAGGTGCACATGGCCGGACCTTGCGCATGCAGTTATGGTGCTTACGCGAAGTATGTCTAAACCAGATCTGAAAGCGACGACCAGAGGGTGTTGAGATACCTGGAAGGCACGACTTCGATTGGATTAAGGCACAACGAATACAAAAAAATGTAGACGAACTTACTGCGTACGTTGACGCAGGTCACGCTGGTGAGATGGATAGGGATACTCTACGACAGGAGCCGTTTTGTACTTGGCAGGAGCGCCGGTAGACTGGAAGTCGTTGAAGCAAACGCTTGTGGCTGTGTCTACTCTGGAATCAGAGTATGTGGCGTGGTCGAAAGCGTGTCTGATGACTATTCCTTAGGCACTTCCTGAAAACGATAAGTAGTGAGCAAAGCGAGATGGCCGTGGTTTTTGAGGACAACTTGGGTGCTGTAGCCACCAGTCGCACCAACAAGAGTACGCCTCGGACGAAGCACATGGATGTCAAATTTCACCGTGTTGGGTCCCTAGTCGCGGACAACCTAGTATTACGGGAGAACATAGTTAGTACCAGGTAGGACTTACGGTATACATAAAAACCTATATATTTGACCATTTTTACTAACAATAGTTGGTCCTATTAACTATGGTCTCCCGTAATAGATGTCAAGTATATTGAGACATACTTCCAATAGGAAGACGTTCTCACGGAAACCTTGGGCGCGGTAACGTTCGTTTAAAACCGCCTCGTGCCATTCGGTGAATGACCCCCCCCCCCCTTTAAAGTGAGGCAGCGCGCCAAAAGGTTTAATGGAACTTGTATGAGAAAGGCAAATGGGGGGTTACACTGCTGACGTTTCATGCAGTAGTTGTTGATGGTATATATTTTGTGTTTGAGAAGTTCTACGATAGAGTTTCACCCTACATGTTCTGAGGCTCCTCACTTGAGGAGCTCCATACCTCATCCGAAAAAAGGACTTCAGCAAAAATCATGTTGGTCCCGATGAATATTCTTACGGTCCAAATATGAAAAAACGTCTTTTTTCGATACAAGATTGGTATTTCGACGATTTTAGCATAAAGAAGCCGTCATTAAAAAAACAGTTTGGTGGGAACGTGCTACCTTTGTCGTAGAACGCGCTGTTTAAGAGATCGAAAGGAAAGCCTACTGTCCTCATTGTAGAGAGTTGGATTTCGTGAACACGAGCTGGAATGAAGTAGTTCTTGAGAGTAAATATCAGGACAGTTGTAGTGCAAGAACGGCTCAATAGGATATTGGGTTTTGGAGTGTATGGTATGGTGATTTGCTTTGACTGGAAACCGTCAGTACAGGCAGCTTCGATGCGCCTGTGCTGTGAGATAATAAATACATCGATTTTAACTCTACCCGAACCGCTTCTGCCGCAGCACCGTCGCTCTGTATGCTCCCCTGCTGTAGGATCGACAGCCGTTATGGCTGTCTTGAACGACTCCGCGAAGGTGTCCCACGACCCTGCGGGTATGGGGCCCGGGGGAAGAGGCTTGTTTGGCCTATTGAACGGGCTGCTGTCCGTGTTGCCCCTGCGTCTATTGTTGCTGAAGATGCTATAGCCACAGCCTCGCCGGTAGCAGTAGCTCCTGCCAGGGTCCCGAGCGCGGCTACTAGTCCTCCTGCCGCTGCTGTTGGGCCGGGCTGGGCGAAGACCCCCCCCCGCTGCCGCAGTTGGGAGCCCTCTCAGGCCCCAACATCCACTGTGTTAGGAACCTCGACGTCGACGGCACGCAGAGTTGTGGGGAAGCGCAGAGCTCCCACCGGAGAACAGGTGCCCGAGGAAGGGCGCGACTTCCGTCCCCGGTATGAGGACCCGTACTCCTTTGCCTCAGTAGGCGACTGGGCTGGGATGGCAGCGCCCTCTCCCAACATGTTGGGACTTGCGAAAGCGAAAAACACAGAGGCAGGGGGCAAAGGCATTGGTTGAGCCTAGGCGCCACGGACAGTAGGACCGACGGTCACAACAGCACAAACTTGTACAGCTGTGGCCGAGGCGTGGTGTGCTATGCGGCGAGCACTACGAGCGTTGGGTAAGCGGGTATGCTCCTGGGCAAGTGGCGTGCCGGAAGCAGAGCCGTACGACGAGCCTCCACCTTACGTACTTGTGCTACTGTAACAGCAAGCTTGGTTGATCTTGCTACGGATCCGGTGCAGAAGTTCCTAGTACAAGGATACATCGTACTCTAGCAGTAATGCAAGTCACATCGGCACGAATTTTCCTCTCAGGGTTCTCCGTACCATCAGTAGAAAATAAAGCTGGGTCAATACTGAAATCCAGGGCACCATCTTGTAGACAAAGCGCGGGAAACAAATCTCGCACGGGATTGTTGCTCTCGGGCATCGTAGGAGTACGAGTAGCGCCAGAAATAAATTCAGCTGTAGCAGTGGTGCCGGGCTGGGTAGCCCCGGGCAGAACGTTTGCCGCAGGCAGTCTCGCTTCTTACCCAGGGCCATGTAGGTGTCGTAGTGAAGGGTACAGCCTCCCCGAGTCTTCTTTGGCAGTGCGGGGTGGTGTAAGAAGCTAAACTATCACGGCTGAGCGTGGAGACGTAGAGTCAGAGGCCTTGACGTCCGCCGCAGAGGCCGGTTCTGTTGTCGTTGACTCGGTAGTGCTTCGGGTTAGGCAGGTTGAAAGGCAGGCTTCTTTGGCCAAACCCAGAAGGCGCAGAATCAGCCGGCCAGCGGGGGGGCTTCAAGGGCAGATCTCGTTCAGCATAGCGAGAAGGCACGGCGTCTGAGGGCAGACTCGGGGGCTTGAGGAGTACATATCAGTCAGCAGAGAGGAAAGGCCACCAATCAGGTGCCTGTCTTTTCAAGGGAGCTTGGGAGCTCCGGCCGAGTTTCTCGCCCCTCATCATGTCGATCTGTTGTACGAAGCCCCCGATCGCCATCCACGAGTAATAAACCATGGTCTGCAGAAGAGCTCTGTACACCAATGCCGTGGCCACCGCGAAGGGAAGCAGACTCTCCCTGCTCGTGAGTCTCCAACGGGCGGGGGCGCGGTCGAAACACAAGTTAAAAAAATACTCAAGAAATATCAAACAGTCGAAACCAAAAACAGCGCGAACCGCCCAGAGCTAAGAGTCTTACCACCACTACGACGCTACGTGTAGTCATAAGAAGGTTGGGGCACAGAGTATGCCTTTCCAGATTTGAGCGTTGAGCAGGTACTCTATGTTACCCACGTGTGTTGCTTGCTTAGATATATAAGAAGAAGAAGAAGAAGAAGAAGAAGAGCAGCCTTATTCCGTTATAGCCCGATGTACACAGACAGAGGCCTGTTTGCCTCGTTAAAAATCCATGGTTTCCATCTAAGGCATGGTTCCCTAGTAGTACACATACGATACCAACACCTGTACCCCTAAGGTACACACCGGCCTTTCAACGTCACTTGAAGCGGTACCATATCGAGGGCGATCCATCTTAGCTGGGCCTTCGGCCCATAGGTGGAGGTTATTATTTTTCGATTTTGCGAAAGCGCCAAATGCGACCAGGATCTCTATCGTATCCCCTGTCTCTGTGGGCTTTCCGGTATAACGGCGGTCGTTCTACAATATTGCTTCTGATGATTGATGTATGCACCAGCTCGTAGCTGGTGTGTACGGATGGCCGGTAACTACACAATCGATGTTCGAGGCAACTCACTAGTCACGGTTTGGTGATTTGTACGAGGAGCGTCAATAAAAGAGGTCAAGAAATCGTGTGGGGACCCCAAGCAACGTATTTTGCTATGTGTACGAGGATCCAGAAGTGTGTAATACCTGCTGTTGCGCACTGATACTTTATCACATGAAAACCGCTCTACGGATCAAATCGCTACTCCTAAATGAGTACTGCCTATTATACGTATGGTAGTACGAGGTAACCCTGTGTTTTCCAGCAGCGACGAGGTGATACTGACTTTCTGGTACTACTGCTGTAATAGGTGTCATCCCTAGTACGACCCCTCGATGCATAAACACATCGAATTGAACTGGAGTTTGAAATTCAACTCTGCAACAACCTACTCAGTACTTCTGCGTTCCATGCCATACTTCCATAACTTGGTGATAATTGTCTTGGGGAAGTTTTCAACATAAACTGCTGAAAGCTAATTCATTTTAATACAACATCCGGGGGCACACAAAACAAGCGGATGTAAAACATCCTGATCTGCTACGCGTTTCTACATGCCTTATGCAAGTTTAGCTATCGGTCTACAAGGCTAGAATCATCGAACGTGAACTACAGAACAGGCAGTTAGACGACAAAGGAATATTTGATGTTTGTAGTAGTCGACAACATTTAATTTGTTCATCATTCCGCGACAAGAATAGAAGTGAACAAACTATTAACGTTCTTGCCGCTCACAGAACAAACAAAGGAACATTGATTTGGTACGGCCATCTTAAAGCTGTAGCAAGACATACTATTATCATATAGACACCCCCTTCGTGTTTGCTACCGTTGTTTCCCGTTTGGACCCATCCAGGTGGCGGGTTCTCCTGCCATCCATTCTGAAGTTCTCGAGAGGACGTAGTCAAAAATTCGCTTCAACTACCCAATCGAAACTACTAATTCGACATGGTTACAATGCACCCTTACATCGTACTGATTGCGATAGATTGTAAGCTTGTACAACACCGGTTCACTGCACGGTAGGGAAGATGAACGATATACGTTACCAAAGAGCGCAAGAACCAAACTCCAGTGATTAGTTCGTTGACCAAGGAATATATTTTCTATCCGCCCTGTACAAATCAGTCATGCGACATTCTACAGCTTCGGCATGGGAAACAATGCAGTTCACGCTTGCAATGGTTTGCCCTTGTTGGTGTAGACGCCGGTGGTCGTCCGATGCGCTTGATCCGTAACCCTTCGCTTAGGATTTGAGGCTCGATTTACGATGGAGTGAGAGAGTCAAGCACTTTACTTTCCCTCAAAACTGATTGCCGTCTCAGATCCGTCTCCACTGTTAATTCTGCAGTCAGGGTCTGGTTCTCGGTCCCGATATTGATGGGCTCTCCGTCCAGCAAGAAGAGAAATCTCGGGGTTGGCTTGCGGGTGTACACGAAAGCCGAAGTCGCCAGCAGCTCTTGGTCGTCCAGTGTAGATGCCGCAAATCCTGTCCCCGGGTGTCCCCGTGGTTGCCCTCCCGCTAGAGTGAGCGTGTGGAACCCCTTCAGCTGACGGTTGGTCTTTGTAATTTTCGCCTCGGACTCGGCTGCCTTGTGTGGAGGCACGAGTCAGACACAGCTCTCGAGCATCTGACACGACCCCTGGCGAAACAGGCGGGGACGTCTCAGATCATGCTCCGGTGATTCCTGAGGATGATGATCCAATGATCCCAGACATTGATGCTACAAGGATCCCAGACGCTGATGTTTCGCTGATCCCAGAAGCTGATGCTCCCATGGCCCATGGTGTTGATGATCCGTGTATCCGGGTTGATGCTGATTCGGGGAGGGGTTTGTCGGGGATTTTGATCACCCAGTGTTCCTCGTTCGAGATTCAGAATGGGTCTCTATTGATCTACACACGTGGCCGGGGGTCTTTCCCCGATGCCCGCTTGGCTTGCGTGCGGTCGAGGGTCTCCTTGACGCTTGAATTTTGTGTCGTACTGGCGGTCTCGTAATGCGGTGCATTCGGTGTAGAGTAAAGAGATTCGACCCCGGGCGAAGTAGTTGATGCGTCCCCGGGCAAAATAAAATATGTAGCTCGTGATGATGATAACGGCACTTCATCGTGTTGCGGTAGTGTTGCAGTCTCTGAGGATGGCGTTCCGATCCAAACCCAACGCGCGAAATGCCGACCGAAGATCGAGCAGCTCGTCCGGGGTCCATCTTCGGGTACGGTCGGGCGTAACACCGGCTCACCTGTCTTGGTGGTGTTGGCTTCGGGGGTTCGGGGGGGGTGATTGACGAGGAACATCTTACGCTATTGCACCGCGGTGGCAATTATTGAAACGCTTGTCCTAAGCTGGGGTGGATGAGCTGGATGCCACTGGGGTCGGTGCGCAAGGCCAGAGCGGCACTTGCGGGCATGGAAACTACCCCACTTAGATCGACAACGGGAATACGAATACTCGAAGTATAATTTTGGACGGCGCCAGGTGATTGCTATGTTTAGGTCACGCTGAAACAAACCTGCCATCTCGCATCACCGTCGCGATCTGTGTATCAATTGCAGAGGTAGGGGACAATAGGAGACTCTTGTCCGGAGGATATGGGTTCCCTACGATCTCTGACCTTACATTTTAGCAGAGTTTTCAGCTTAGAGGCGAGACGATTGTGATCCGGCCTACCAATTGGCACAACAGTGTTAGGTGGTACCGGTACTGTACATCGGGGGAGCTGTAGTGAATTGGAGGATAAAGCGAGCGTTCGGAAACGTAGTTGGAGCGTGAGAATGTACGCGGGGCGAGCGGGAAGGGATGGCTAACCGCTGTAGGACCTCAGTCACGTTTTGTGGACAAATAATTTTGAATTTGCGTGGTTTGTCCCCGAAGCGGGACTGCGGTTTTAAAGAGGTTACCGTAGTGGGAGCGTTCTGTTCGCCGCGTTAGTAAGTAAGGCAACGCATGTAGTGTGCGTACTGGCGGAAGATTTTCCTATCGGAAACAAATGGCCCTGTTTTCTCCCGTCAGTTTGGTTCGCGGAGCATAGTTCGGGCCCACCGTCTAGGACATCGCTCGACTTGCCTTGTCCGGCTAAAACAACTAGGGAGGATGTTACGGTGGTAATCCAAGGATCCGAGGGCTTTCTAGAAGTGGGCATAGCATGTAGGCAAAGGGGGTACGTTACGGTGGTATTCCAAGGATCCGGGGGGGTTCCAAAAGTGGACACGGCATGTAGGCAAAGTAAGGGGCTATTGCGAATTGAACCCGAAGACTGTGGGGGTATGAGCAGACGGTCACAACCATTATCCACCCCTGCAGTTTCTTGTAGCTCGTCTCGTTGCGATAGTGTTCTCCTACACCAGAAGAGTACCGGCCGAGACAACTAGTAGATGGCTCAGGCGTACGTTCCGCAGGCTGCGTGGAGCAACGGGAATGCAGGCGGCAGTCGTTGCAACGAGCTGAGAGAGCTTGAGCCTATGAATGAGTGCAAGACGGCATATGGGCCAGTTTGTTCGAGAAGGAATTAATACATGATGTTCTAGGGTGTGAGTATATCAGAGCAGTCTTTCGAGGAACTTCGATCATATCGTCCGGAGAGACCCACGATACTACGCCATCATGCATGACACGCGCACCACTCGACTCTGTGACATGGTGTCTAATCCGAGAATCGATCTCGGGTTTCTGGTGTGAGGGGGTTCTTGCGGGCTTTCCGTTTCCTTTCTTTGATTCATCACTGGGTAGACTCGGACCTGGTATCTTTCAGTACACTACAGCTAATATGTAGCAACTGCACAAGCCTAACACACCACTCATGAACAGGGTATGGTAGAGCGGGCAATCGGCCCGGCTGCCTCCGGCATGCGGCGGGCTTCTCCCCGTCCGCGTGTTGCTCGGCGCCGTGGCTAGCGAGTTTCAACAGAAGATGTGAGAGCACAGTGCTGACGGGGGGTGGCCACCGCAGAGGCGATGACTAGCCCCGAAATCGTAGTCTGTGCAGTGAGGCGTCCAACGGGGTTCAGTTTGACGGATTTATCCTGCAGCCCGTGAATTGCATCCTATTTCTGCGGCGTGTTTTGGTACGACGCCCTCTCGAGTTGATTCGCAGGGGGGCGAGGTTGCTCTTGGTTCAATAGACCGAATTCTAGACTAACACGCCTGTAGGCGTGGAGAGTAACTGCAGCGTAAGCAGCAGTAGTGAACCCTAGCTTTGAGCAAGGATTTCGATGACACGTGCAACAGGGATGTCATGACTGAGTCCGTCGTTCAGAGGAGCCTTCGGTAGGTCATGATCGGTTAGCACCGTGGTCGCCAAGCGGAACCGCGGGCGGACACCGCGTGGGTCTTGCGGCTGCACCCCGTGGGAGGTTTAGTGTGGGTGAATGAGAGCTGACTCAGTCCCTCCGCGAGGGGTGGTGGCTTACGCCTCGTTTAGGAGAGTCCGGACTCCGCTGAGCTTCGGTATGCGAGAGTGTAGTAGCCCCACACACCCCTTTGATGTGTTCAGCGCTGATATGTTTAGTAGATGGAGTACCCTGCGGTCCGCCGCGGCACATAGTCTCTTTCTGGCGCGCAGCGCCCACCCCTCGTCACATTTGAGCTTGGCAAACTCAGGCGAGGGAGACGGGGCTAGTCGCGACGCCCCGCTAGATGAAATACTGTCCCCCATACGGGTCATAAAAAATCCTATATACCGGGTATAAATCATAAGGAAAAGACAGCACCCGAGCAGTGAACCCCACCTTCGATAATAGTACAGGCCTCGTGATAAATACAATTGTATTTTTTACAACAAAATACTTATTACGCTAGCCAGCAACAACGCGAGGCAATCTTCGCACACGAGACATGAGTCCAGGCCCTCTCGTACGCCAGCGGGGGACAGAGGAGAAAGGGCAGGGAGGTGAGAGGAATCGGTGGAAGGCCGTAACGCCGGTTTGCCCGCCAGAGAGCTCGCAGAGAATAGCAGGGGGACGACAAGATACGAATAAGGTACGCTGCTGACGGCACCACCTATCGCATGGACGTGGCTCGATCCGTCCACAAACTGCATATTTCGTATCCATGCTTGACGCCCCCTCGTATACGGAAGCGCTTGCAGTCGTACTGGAACCCACAGCATGCGAGAGACCTTATCTCAGAAAGTAGGTACCATTCTGCTGCAAGTACGGCCTGCTGTCGTTCGCGCGTTTTAGTAATTCGAATACCTGGTATACGATACTTAGGAACGCAGTACGTTTTCGAACTCACAGGGGGCTACAACTTTTCCATGGATTAGGTCCTGAGCAGCTCTTTTTTGGATTGTTCGGAATGGCATGAGTGTGAAACAAATGGGCTACGTACGATGTCGTACTCGTAAGAGTCGCCCTTGTTTAGACGTTTTTTATGCGTGTGAGTTTTTCTCTTTTCTTGTAGGAACGCAGTACGTTTTTGTACTCAAGGCGCTACCAACCTATTTCTGGTAGATTCGGTCCTGAGAATAGCTCGTTTAAGGCTTGTTCGGAATAGCATGAGCGTGAAACAAATGAGGCGCCTACGATCTCGTACTCGTAAGGGTAGCCCTTATTTAGAGCTGTTTTTGTTCGTGTGAAACAAACGTAGACGTATGATCTTGTACTCGCAAGGGTCGCCTTTGTTTAGACGAGATTTGTGTGTGTGTTTTGGTATTGGTACTTGTAGCAACGCATTACGTTTTCGTACTAAAAAGCGCTACTAGTGTTGGATGGATTCGGTCTGAAGAATAGCTTGTTTTGATAATTCTGTGTTTGTGTGTGTTTTGTATTGGTTCTTGTAGGAACCCAGTACGTTTTCGTACTCGCATGGGCTACAGTTTGTTATGGATTAGGTCTTGAGCAGCTCGTTTTTGGATTGTTCGGAATGGCATGAGTCTGGAACAAATGGGCTACGTACGATTTCGTACTCGTAAGGGTCGTCCCCTTTGCGACAAGAATTGTGTTAGTAGGAACACAGTACTTTTTCGTACTCACAATATGATAGCTTTCTTTGTCGTGGGATGGACTAGTAACAAAACAAAACAAACAAGTGTCATGATTCACGCCCACCTTCGGGCAGTACGAATTGGAAGGGAATCGGTACAATATCATAGGCTTTCTCATGATTAATTTTCGTCAAAGCCCTTTGCTTCGGGTGATCCACCAGCTATGTTTGAGATTGCGATCCCCTAGCCCGGAGACCCACCACTCATTTTTCCCGATGTGATCCACTAGCCCGGCGATCCACTGCGAATTGTTCCCCTTGTCACCCACTACGCATGGTTATCCACTAACCCACTACAGTATGGTATGTTTTAGTAAATGACGTCCGTAAAGGTCGAATACGTCGGGCCAATATCATCTGCAACGACCTTAAATAGCGACCACTGGAAAGTGTTCGAAAATAGAAGACATGCGGACAGACAGACAGACAGACCGATTCGAAATTTCCGCAGCTAACACTCTGTTATACGAATAACGCGGCGAGTAAAAACTACTAACGGTCGTAACACAGCAGTCCCGTGTTGGAGACAAGCCGCTTGAATTTCAAGTAGTTTGCCCCCAAAACGAGACTGCGGTTCGAAATGGGGTTGGCTTTTATAAAGAAGTGAAAACTTGGCGAGTACAAATTACTATCGCTCGTAACACAGCAGTCGAATATGATTCATCCAATAAATTCCACTTAACAAAAGAATTGACAACGAATTTTCCCACTGGTCTCGGGGAGCGATTGCTGCTGCTCGATCCGCCACCCCTAATAAGATGCTGGAAGCCAACTCTTAGTAACTCCACCCACCCACAGGGCACGCCAAGAGATGTGGTTTCGACCATGGCGGTCGCCTCCGCGAGGGCTTAGACCTGATGGGTGCGGCATGGGCGTAGTCGTTTCGAAAGAAGTCGTCCGTAGTTGACCACAGCTATTGCTATTGCTGTGCCGCTTATCGCTTACAGTACAGCAGTTCCAGAGTAAAATAATGAATTTTCCCCAATTTCCCACCTGAAAATAACCTTGAAGAACCGTGTTTCCGCTGGCCTCGTCTCGGGGAGCGATTGCTGCCGCTCGATCCGTCACCCCGACTAGGATGCAGGAAGACAACTCTGAAAACTCCACGTACAGGGCACCCGAAGTGGTGTGGTTTGGACCATGACAATCGCCTCCGCGAGGGTTTCCACCGGATGCGTGCGGCATGGGCGTAGCCGTTTCGAAAGAAATTTGGCCGTAGGTAACCATTGTTGGATTGAGTGACACTGATCGGACAGACAGACAGACAAGTTGTCTGAATCCGTTTGTGAGACCACAAGGGCACCACTTGTGAACCTGTATTCCAACAAATGGGTTGATGTTTCAGGGTTTCAACGGGATACTATCGGCTGTAACGAGAAAATTACGAGAATACCCGGAAACGGGGATGCGGGTAAAAACTCCCCGGGTGTGAAAAAAGAAGCTCGGTATCGATAAGCTGTTCAGGGGAGAGTGACACAGGGGTGTGGGTCATGAACCCGCCGTCGGATTGTCGACAAATACTTTCGACCTCGAGTAACCGCCAATCAAGAGACCACTACAATCATCATTAAACAGACGGACCAATAACTGAAAACAAACATATTTGAACAGTGCTGGCCTCAGCATGCCACTCGTAAGCTGTACGCTTCCACTAGACAACACCCCCCACGCGCAATGTATCTTGTACTTTTGGTCGTCACGCAACACGATTCTCTCACACCTGCCGGCTTGAGATATCTTGCCGCTGGCCACGGCGAAAGCGGCGCTCATTGGAGACCCCCGGCCGCGCTCAGTTTTGCTCTGATCCACTTTCCGTGAGGCTCTACATCCGCTAAACCGATTAAGTCGGGTCATTGAGAGCAATCGCCTTTTTCAAAGACGCCGCAGGGTTGTCGATTCTTGATATTTTCCAAATGTGTTTGAGGTTTTCCAGGGTTGAGGTTGTTGTTGTTTGTCGTTTTGTCAGTTATAATCGCGTCACCTTTTGCGACCGAATATGAGTTTTCTTAAAATTGGATTCACATTGAGCGCGGCCGGGGAAATGTCCTCCAATCTTGGGGTCTCGCCGATGGAGAAAAGCACAAACAGTGATGCTCTTGCGAACCATATTGGACGTGTGGGTACAAACACATACCTCCGGGACCAGGTACACAACCAAAATCTGGCAGCAGTGCGAATCATGCAATTTTAGCGGCCACATGCGCATCTTGCAGATGGTCATGAAGGGTTTCAATGGTGGGGCTTGCTCCTTGTTCATTCGTGCCTTGTTGAGCGCTGATAAACGCAATTCACACTCACAAAAAGGCTACCTGCCTTCGCCTTCTATTACGGGGGACCATAGTTAATAGGACCTATGGTGTACACAAACACCCATATATTTACCTATTTTTACTAACAATATTTGGTCCTATTAACTATGGGCCCCCGTAATAAGAACCTACCCGCCTCAACTAACGCACTGACTTTCAAAGCGGCACTGGATACACTGAACAAAAAATAGGGGAGCTATTACTTTAGTACCGTATAACGTACATAGGGCCTGGGTCGTTTTGATCCCTCCCTACCAACCAGTGCCGCCACCAAATATTCATGATATTAATGTGCTTTCGTTTGTCATTTGGATTTGGTTGCTACACCGCGCTTGTCAAAGTGAAGGATGGCGTACCTACACTGTACGAGACTTTTGACGCCAAACCTGTCGACATTAAATGCCGGAATACTCGTGGTGAACACACCACGATCTTCGTTAAGCAGAATCCTGTCGACCCAAAACATGCGTCGTACTTCTGCTTGGCAAAGTCTGCACTATTAATAGAAAGAACCTCAACATCAATTTTCACCTCGCCGAACTTGAACGACCGTTTGCTACTTGTCTATCAACTACTTTTGTCGCCAGACATTTTTCGAGCCCTTGACCTCGCCGCGGCCCTCTTTCTCCACACGGCGTCACTATCCCCACGACACGCATCCGCCCATTGCCCCCTGAACTGGTCCCGCTGCTTGGCCGACGCGTTCCGAGAACGTTTCAGCGTGTCATCAAACGCCACCCACAGTAAATACCCCGGGCCTGAGTTAAGTGAAGGTGTTTAACGGAGGCAAGACAATACGGTTGACAGTAAACAGGCGCAGCCTTGTGGAAGTTGCCTATGGCATCCCCCACAGTTCCGGGCATCATGGAAACTATGCATTTGCAGATTCTGGACTCGTATACAGAGCAGGATAACCTTGGATACGCGTTCATGATCATAAGACATCCATTCAAAATTAGTTCTTAGGCTGCGGTTTGGTGCTTGACATATATCCGGCTGCCTTGACACGCCAAGCCACCCTAACGTGGCAAACGTTCAGTAGTGCCGTGCAACGCAAGGGCACACAGAAAAATAATGCTATGAAGACCGTACCCTGCCAGCAAACGCACAAGAATGAAGCAATCAGGTTCTGAATTTCGCGAGAGCGGGAATACCCTGCAGCAGTGAAATGTGAAAACACACGGCACGCTGCTCACCGCTCGCTAGCCAAAGTGGTCAATGCCCGAAGAAAAGTTGCCCCAGCAACAGGCAAGTCACCATGAAAAGCGCAAGCCCCGACAGGGTTGTCCGTTGGAAAAATTCCTTGGCCAACTGTTAGTCTCGATAGCACGGGCGAAGAAGCAAAGAGTGTTGCACAAGGTGAATATCTCGCCACTAGCAGAGTGCTTAAACGCACTGACGCGAAAGAAAAACGAGAAACGAAACATGTATGGGACGTTCCTGGGTTAAGCGAAAACAAATCAAGCCCCGACCAATATGGTGTTCTTCCGGGGTAGAGCGAAACCACGAGCAAGCCCCCACTTCACAATCGCACCAATTTCGACAGCTTGTATACCATCGTGGCCTGTGTGGGCCCACTTGTGTTACGAACCACCATCAGAAGACGCCACATTAAAGCCTTTCCCCAGGTCTTCCGATAATTGTGGTTCATATTGGCGGGCTCTGCTAATTCTCTACACTTCCACCACCAATCGCGGTGTCATGCAGTCTAGTGCAAGCGGGTGGTTATGCCGATAGTGGCTCGTCCAATGTGGCCGTATCAAAGGAGGCCGGGTCTATTCACAATACGGCTGCCCAATTCGGGCCCTGCTTGTAGTAAGGCCCGACAGAATGGGGTGAGCGCCAGGCATCGAAAACACGTCTCACCAATATTACAAGGTTTCTGACCGGTACTCTACCATACCGTCTTATCGTGGTGGATGAGGTTCCGCGAGGTCGTAAAAACATATGCGAGCCCAACAACAAAGTGTCTCAGGGTTCCCCCTAAGCTTGAAACCTCTTGAGCTCAACTTCACAATGTTTGCAGCTACGTAACATAGCGGGACCCACACATCTCGAAACAATTAGAACGTGTATGGCTAAAACAATGTATATTGATCGTAGGCCGAGGCGTAGCGGGTCTTTTGGTTGCAGGCGGGAGAGGCACCAAACAAAAAGCACAAGATACCTCTGAACAGCGTCCGCAACGCCATGACATTGCCAGAGAAGCATGGGACCTCGTTTAGTCCCGCCCCATCCGCTTGGGCCCTCCAGCTGAATATCTACGGCAATATAAGGCGTGCATGGCACACGGACCCCAAGACCAATACACAACTGACACATCAATGGGAGAAACGTTGGGGCGCACACACACTACGGATATGAAGAAGCAGCAAGCCCTTTACCTCGGGTCCTTTGTCATTCAGCATCTTCGGAAGAGCCTCTAAGAATCCCGACACTTCCTGGCACAAAAAGGCACACACGGGTAGATGCATGTCGAATAAACCATCACCGAACAAACTCATTGCACAGTGTAGCAAAAGCACGTAATTTCCCCATGTGAAGTACAGTGCACCAAAGTGCAAATGAGTTCGTCACTAACATCCTGCTACGGTAGGTGTGTGCCAACGCATCGACGAACGATGAAGATTGAGCTATTAGAATAACTGACTAGCCACCAAGTAATATTCTTAATAATGCGACATCTGACGCACATCTGAAGGTGTTGCAAAGCTCCCCACCGCCCATCGTTAATGCTATAAGCAAGGAGAAATATCTTCGTCACGACACATCAGTTTAGAGGGCCTTCGAGCAGAAATCTAAAACAGCCCCGAAAATGACAGACCGAACGTCGACAGTTCCCCCATGAGTGCTTGGATCACCCCTAACATTGCAGACCTTCCGCGCACGCCGATCTTACCTCAAACTGCAGAACCTCCGGACTTGCCCCCCACCGATCATCCTCCGACGGCTCGAGAGAACCATAAGGTATTTCTTCCGTGTTGGCCAATCCACGAAAGACGTACAATATGTCTCCCTCGCTTGTGACCTGTACATTATAGCAATCGGATCCAAAAGCGAGGTTCGGACGTACTTTTGAGTACCGCTGTGTTACTGCAACAAAAAGTTCTTGGTATCAACAGCGCAAGACGGAATGAGAAGGCCTGACACACAATAACATACGCCTACTGTTTAGTCTGGCTGGGATGCTGCTCTGGCCTCCACTCGGTCACAACGTAGAAAATATCAGCTTTTACCCGACGTCTGCGGGGTGTGCCCGAAACCCACCAGCACCGAACATAAGACGTCGATGATATTGTAACATCGCGCTAACTATCTCGGAATTGGAAGCAAGTCCCATTGCATCGCGCCGACTCACTCCAAAAATATATATTTCCCGACCGGAGCGCAGGACAGAACAAAACGACGTCTCATATCTAGGAAACCTTCGACCCTATAAGTGCTAATGGAACTATCAAGAGCTCGAGAGACTATGAAGACAAGAGACGGAACCGGTGTTTGATGCCCGACCAAGCAGTTAAGCAAACTCGTGTGGTGTGACCAGTTGCTCTGCATAAACCAAAGTTAACCCCATAGACCCCAAGGGCGCCACTTTGGCGGTGCTTTGCCTGAATTATCTTAGTCCCTACGGGCCCAGTTTTACAATGACGGCATCAGGATTAGCTATTAATAGGGGACATCCGGCAAAGACTCCTAGCACATGATCGAGCCGAGTTGACAAACAAAACAGTTAGCCTTCGCCTTCAGCTCCGACAAAAATATGAAGCCCAAGCTGGCCCAAACAAAACCCCCAAATGCTACGACGTAACTGAAGCCTAGCCTATGCCGTCGATTCTATGGAATCGACTCCGTAGTGTCCGCCGAGTAGCATGCGAGTACTATTGAACAAGTAGAGTTATCCCACCTCTGGAACACCTTTTAGTTCGTACAAGAGCCGTCGTACGATGCTCTCGTTCACCGCGTTGGTGGTGGTGCCGCTGTCGCCCCCTCGGTCATTCGCTCCAAAGTAATCAGACGGCCCTTCGTTTGGGTTGAGGATCGGCAACAGCTGCTCGAGAAAAACGACCCCTCCGCTGCGTTGGATTACCTAGCGAAGAGTTCGACGGAGGTATATACGCGATATTTCCAGAGCATCATATAGGGCTTCTTTCTCGTGGGAGGTTTTACGCTCAGCCATCTTCTGGACAAGCCATGATCACATATATCGTCCCTTCTCCCCCCCCGGTACGTGGCTTCCGTTTTATCGCGCATAGGGTTCAGCGCCCCCTCACTGCTTGTCTATTTTTATCGAATGTTGCTAACCCACGCTCTCGCGCTTTCCGTCAACCAAATTTTAGGCAATAAAAACGTCTTTGCGAGTATGCCCTCGGTGAGACTCGGACGCACGATTTTGATCTTATTAGGAACGCGGACCACCTACCAAACATCGGGAAATACTTGGGGGGGGAGGCGTCCCATACAGAAAGTACACGTACGGGGCAGATCTTTGAAGCAGGCGCCCATAACACAGCTATCGCGGCCAAATCAAGTAGAGTTGCGACGAAACAACCCCTACGGGTCACCTGGAACAGTCCGCTTTGTAGGAGCGAGGTTGTGTGAATTCGGTTTTCTAGAGGTTTCGCAATGACAAGTGTGAACTGTGATTTACAAACACGCCACAATGACGCAGACACAAACGAACAGACAAGAAAAAAAACGAAAAATCCCACCCTGCACGCACACCACTACGCAAAAGGTGTTTATCGAAATACGGGAAGAAAGGCAGCTTCGCGCTTGGCCTTGTCTCATGAAAGGTGCCATATGACGATATTGATGATACCGGCGGGTACAAATGGCGAGGAAGCACGAATTCATACGAAATCGACGTATCGCTGATATGGGGAAGAATATATACTGGTATGCTATGATGACTTCGCGATCGCTGCGGGGCAAAACCGCCAGGGCGGGCGAGATTAAGAAAGTGCGTTCGTCTCTTGCCACTCTGCTCCCGCTTGGCTTCCTGAACCTAAGCCGGCCTAGTTCCAGCCGAATCTGATGCCTCATATTGAACCGGGGTAAACACACAGCATACAAGGTTCCCCTCCGGGAGGTGCCTAGGTGCCTCGAGGGTGGCGCACGAGCGAAATAATACTCCTTCGTAGGAAGGGTTAGGGTATCATCCTCCTTCGTCGGAAATCCTGCACACCCGTTTAGAAGTAGTAGCTGTATCCGCCCATCACTGACAACGTGAAGAACACACACGCATATTTTAGACGACATAGTATGCTGTTGAATTAGTGTGGGATCATTACTACTGCAATAATACCATATAAATAGGGTACCGGTAAGTGGTAAGTGGATATTGGTCCTGAACAGATGACCCGTGTGATAAGTTCAATGTATATGCGGCGGAAACGGAAGTACAAAACAGTTGCCTGAGGTCGGGGTCGCGCCATAACATTTCGTGACCGGCTGAGTAAGATACAGCAAATACAATATATAGCCCCCAATAATACGCGTGTCTTGCTGCTCAGGGTAACATAAAGGTTTGACAGATAATAATGCTCCAGAACAAATCGTAGTCCGAGACCTGAAAATATTGGAGTACTGGCGGCCAATATGTTACGAGTACTGAGAAGGCCCAAATACTGAGAGAAATAAGAGTATGAGCAGTACCGAACCCCGAGAACACAGGCAAGTATGTGCCCGCAGCATTGAAACACTACTCCTCATAGTGCACAATACTTAAAAATACTGCCATTGCTCTAAGTACTCGAGTTATCCCCAGCGAAAGTAATTTGCTTCAACTCCCACTCGTGGGACTACCTGGGAGTGTTTTGTGCCGAACAATGGGCCTGAGAATTTGTCGACACGGTGCACAGACGGTCGAAGTGTACGTTATACTCGAAGTATATACCGGGCATACTGAGGGTATTTCGGAATATGCTGCGAATACTCCCCGAAGCAGTAACACGAACGCTACCAACGAACGAAATACTGCCAGGAGAAGTCTAAAGTACTCGCAGTACCCGTGGTAGAGAACCCCGAGATACTTGAAGCACAATAGGCAGTATCCACGACAGCAGCAGAAACCCGAAAGTATATGCAGTAGCATCTGAAGTAGTAGTACAGAACCTCAAAATACTGCGAGTACTCGCAGTACCTAGAGTACAAACCCCCCGAAATACTGCGAAGTGGGGGTGTAGGAAGTACCTAGGAAGTACCTACAGCAGCATTTTCTCGAACATACTTTGATGTACTCCCCAAGTATTGGGAGTAGCTGTGAAATATTGAGGTGTGAACGAACGCCACACGTTAGCGCGCCCACACTCTTTGCCTTGGCTAAAAACACACAACTTGTATTATATCATACGTTCAGAAAAGCAAGGTGGATATCCTGGCACAAAAAAACGTCTAAAGTGCAAAAACAAAAAAAACGCGGGTCCTGCGAGTCGAACCCCCGAAGCACGAGTTCTATCGACAGCAATATGATACCTAAACTAGAGCAGTGCTCGTACAGCTGGCACGTCGTCTTTTTTACGCGATCTAAAACACATTGCAGGATCTCCTACAGCAGTAGAGTAGCTTGTAGAGGACCGACTGCGTCTGCAGCAGTACTGCTGTAAAATGTCATGTGGTCTGATACCTGTACGACAGCAGAAGATACGCGTGCAGCGACAAAGGGACGTACGTGTACTGATCCCCTTTCAGCTGGCTCTAGGATCTATCGGTCAGCAGAGTACGGAACACTGCAGTCACCAACTACTGACAGTATGTTTTGTACGACCGCTACTGTATGTACACGATGCTTGTACGAACGATTTGTTTTTGTTGTAGTATCCGAGTCGACGAACATATCGGGGATGATCGGTACCGAGTAAAATGTCGGTCATATTTTGCGGAAGGTGCGCGTGCTAAGGCCAATTCCGCTGACAACAACGAACACTACAGTAGTACTGAGCGTATAGCGCGGATCTTCCATAAGCGTATAGTACCCTGCTTGCTGCTGCGGTTGTTGGCGTACTGTGCTGAGCACAGCTGGTCCAGAACAGTGGCAATGTTGGATCACACCCAGCAATATGCGCAGTACGATCATCGATACGCGCAAGCTGTGCCCACTTCTGCTGCTGCTGGGCAGCAGGGTTGTGGTGCTGTAGTAAGCTGGAGGTATGCATGCTTTGTGGACTGTAATGCGATTGTTGTCTGGGCGTTGGTCCGTGCTCCGTATAACAACACAAATCAATGTACAGGGATGTACGTCAGCCTGGGTAGACACGTATGAAAAAAACTGGCAGACGGTGGAATACTCCGACAAACACAACCAGCCACAGCAACACTCCGCACATCGGTGTGTCGCACACGCACGGCGTGCGGGCCGCAGCGTTGGAAGGATGGGATCCGTGCATGTTGTCTGTTATGTACGTGGTATATGTATACGTATGTTTGTCAAAGTTTCGTACTTTTGCCAACTTTTCTCTTCGTACCAAGGACTTTTCGGCAAAACATCGAATGCTCCGGCACATGAAGCCCGTCCGGACAAATTGGTCGAGGTCCGTGCACTCTGGAGCGCGTGGCAGGCGCTCAAACTTTTTTTTTCCGGCGGGAGTGGATAAGGCGATTTCCCTGGTTTCGATACGAGAGGCCTTTTTTGTTATATTATATAGAGATATGTCTGAGCTGTGTGCTCACACCTCATGAGATCCTAGGGGAGACAGCAGACAACATTTACCGATACGTACTTAAAAAATACGGCCTCTCGTACTGAAACCAGGGGCATCGTATTATCCACTACCGCCGGAAAAAAAGAATTGAGAGCCCGCCACGCGCTCAAGAGTCAACGGATGGCGCCGAGACCTCGACCAATGTCTTCGGCCGGGCTTCATGTGTCCGACTACTTAGTGTTTTGCCGAAAAGTGCTCGTACGAAGAGAAAAGTAGGCAAAAGTGCGAAAAATTGACAAACATGCGTATACATATATTGTCGTCGGCTGGGCTGAGACTGAAGCGACTTATCGGCCACAAAACCACAGTCCACCTCACAAAAGCCACCAAACTTCGAAAACACAAATCAACGCGAAACGGGCAAACCCCCAAGCATTTACGGCTAAACGGCAACATAAAGCAAGGCGGCGCATTTCTGGAAATCCGTCTGATCGTTCGACCACTTGGGCTCTCGAGTAGCTGCCCTCACCTCGAGAGCCATATCGAGCTGCCTTCCCCAGATGGCACCCTGAGGATCCCAAGGACCTTTCACGAGTGCCTCCACTACTGTTGGCACCTGTAGAAGCACAACACCACACGAGCGAAACATGTATATGGCTGATCGGGCGGCGAATGGCACTGGCTATTCATCGGTCTCACGATCAGCAACACCGACACTCTATTAGGGGTGCCGTCCCACACTAGACTACAAATGGACTTTTTGCGCATCACCGTGTCAGTTTCCACTTAGGGTACGTTAAATAAACGTTGCATAAATAGCGGCATAACCGATACAACCAAGCCACACCAACACTTTGTGCGGCAACAGCTCGGAGATCATCGTTTACTTTTCCCTTGGTATCTCTCCTGCGTCATTGCAACGATTTAGCAATTGAAAACATCGGATATGTTGTACCCAGAGACAGCGTTCGTGAAATAGAAAACACGATAACCATGAGAACGATATCCGTCCCACTAGACCAACTGATTCGCCTCTGCCTAGCTTTCGGGACTAATAACTACGAACAGCGATCATATCGCAATAGCGCCAGTCGACTCACAAATATGTGCCGACCGTCCGGATTGTAATCGGCTAGCAATTGCTGACCGATGTCGCTGCACACACTCAAAGCGCGTATCGGTGGGCTAAACACCTTCTTCACGGCTTCCCTAGGGGCGTCACCTAACCTTAAGGGGCCTGAATATTGTATTGATACAAACACAGTACCACATACAACAGTAGCAACACAGAATGCGCGACCCTGCCTGCCAGATCCTGCATGGAGATGCAGACGACAATCAAACCGTAAGGGACACGCCGCCCCACTCACCCCTCCACCATATTATCACCTGAATATCGAGATCGATGCCCCATTTTAGCCTAAGTCGACCCTCAGCCATGCCACTACGGTTGCCAACTTTCGCAGACACCGTCGGCAAGTCCTCTTGGACATACTGAGGGTTTTCGTAACTTGGCGTCCTGCCCGCCACCCGTCCGCGACTCCGACTTGTCCCATCCTTTAGGCTTGCGATGTCGTTTACACTGGCATTAAGGCTAGCAAAAACATCCTCAACTTCTTGCAGATTCTCCGTGTTGGGTCCGATTACCGGCGGCTCATTATATTCTTCCCCGGCAGGCGTAGGTGTCGAGCGCAAGCTTACAGACGGCCACGTGCGAATGTTTCGTCGTTGTCGTTTCCACCTGCGGAGCCCGAAACAAGAAACCACAGAGGTGGTGCCAGTTAGATTGAGATCGGAGACGCAGCGTTCGGAGCCTATTGCTCCATGGAGCGCACGAGAGGAATCCCCGAACGGAGCTTACCGGTCTCGAACAGCTGCACCGATTTCTAACAACGAAAACGGGAAAACAAAAACATAGGGTGGTATTGGGCCTTGTGATAAAGTATATCTTCCATGGCTACCAGTTCAAGACCATAGTGAGCGTGGGGTTCCACGCTCGTTCTAGCAAATGAAACAGTACCCGCTCGTGAGATTTTATTAACCTTTTAACGCCCGTGTCCCCACCATGTACCTATTTTTGCCCGCAAGCAATTTTGCTGTGCCGGTTTGCCTAAGCCTTGCTATTGTTGGAATTGTCGCCGACTTCTTACGCCTTGAGAAGCTATCTAACACGTTTCTCGAGAAAAGTTGAAGACGAAAAATCAAACAATTACTCGACCATCTATGATGGCAGGTATATACTGGTCTAGTCTTCCGCGAGCAGGCGAACTTTCACCTCTGTTTCGCAGAGTCGCCGTCAATCCCGCCTGACCTTGCCCAACACGGGGCACAGCTCTCGACCACACCACCATTGATGGGAATGGCAAAGAGGAGTTGAGGCGTTGGCGTGTGGTGCGTTGACGTGCGACCTACCTTGGTCAAATAGACCAAGGGCGCAGTGGACATGCCGACACCTGTGATGAAATTATTTTATTTTCGAGTATGCCAACCTCAATGCGTCCGTTGCCTGAGGGCTGCCACCTGAACAGGCTGTCCCCAGCCGATTGGCCTAGTGCGGAGGCTACCAACGGCGCTCTTCGTAGATACAACTAGGCCCTTGCTTAGGATCACCGCCAATTGACTGTTCCGGTAGTTTGGAGCCGCGCTCTTAACTCGTCCTGTCGTGAGACGCCGTCGTAAAGACGCCTGAATGGCTTCGTTTGGAGAAAGTGGAAACCTTGTGGACTCCTGTTGGCGATCGGTAAGACCATGAACGGAGTAGCATCATGGGCAAGGAAAACAGCTTACTAAATTTTTCGGCATACCTGGTCTACCAGCATCCATACATATAGACAACACAATGCATATCCTTCTCTCGCTCAGTATAACATAAGGAGTGACTTGGAGGTGTTGCACCTCCTGCGGCAGTAGAGGGGCTTGTCGTGTGCACTCCATCAAGGCTATCTGTCCTACTGTACCAGCTACTGTAGTTTTGCGCAAGAAGCCTATCGTGAAACACACCCCGAAGCAAAAAAACAAGTTCACGGAAAGCTGGCACTTTTGAAATGTTGCAAACAGAAATTAAACTCAGTCTAGGAAAGCTGTTGCAGAGCCGATTAATGATACATCCCGAGGAGAGCGCGAAACACAGTTGGGCGGCAAACCGACCAGCCAATAATAGAGAGCCCATCGAGCCGCCATAGATCTAGAGTAGAGTGCGCCAGTCCATGTTTCTCTCTTCAGTCGAGATACTAGGTATATGTCATAATGTGTTAGGATTAGGGGTAGGGTGGCTCTTATGCCTAGCTCTATATATTGAGAGGCGCGAAAAGCTGAGAGCGAGTGAGTACACAGATCCACGAAAGGACGCTACAATATCAAATCGTTTCGGGAAAAAGATAAAAAAGACTTTGCTCAGGGTGAGTGCTCCTGGTGGGTGCTCCCAGGATTCGGAAAATTCTTCAAACCAAAATACGGTCAGGGTGGAGGAGGAATAAATAGGACGCGGACCTTCCCGATTTTTCACAGCAAGCCTCGAGCTTCGTGCAGTCGACGGCCGCGTGTTCCACCACCGTTCGCCTCGACCTGCCCCCCCCCCGCTCCTCCACCACTTTAACGCGACCTCCACCGTGACTGTCCTCCAAGCCGCCACCCAGCTCGAGTTTGCGTGTCTTGGTTTTCGTGTGCGGCGTGATGTGCTTTTATATACTATCCACCTGCCCACTTTGCCTCGCCTGCTGAGATCGTCTGCTGTACAGCTGCTAAACCAGGTATACAGCGGTACTTCTAGCCTCCCCATCACAACCAAACGTCTGCTGGTGGAGGAGGTGGTGCGCCCGGTTGCCCCAACACTTTGACGAGTGGGCGTCCGCCTCGCGCACCTTCTACGCCATCACCGCCCTCCCCGCCGTCACGTGGCGTGAGTTGCTAGGTCGCTTGTCTTCAGTTTCTCTAAAGGTGCTTTCTGAGATTGCCGAAACTACTTTCTCGCCGCCATAGAATCACGAACCAGACGACGGCTAATTCGAGAAGATGGCGCGCCGTGTCGCCCTAAGCTATGGCGGCGAGTCAGTGTCAGTCCCGGGCGGCTTGAATGACGGTGCAGGTAGCCTTTACTACATGTGCTCTGTGCCATGAACATAACCCGCAGCAGTTTCTTTGCTCAGAGTAAACCCCTGCTTTGCAGGCCGTATCCCTGAGCATGAGTTCCATTCCGGTAAAGAAAAAACCGTCAACGTCTTTTATATGGCGAGACTTCGACAGATCCTTAGCAACTGCGTCCCTGAGCATTTTATTTTCGTTTGTTTTTCATTTTCAAAACTCTCCATTACTGTAGGTCTACTGCTGTGTCGGCGCGCTGGGTTAGGAGGTCAGGCGGAGACACCACCAGATACTACAAGCATACCGTATACGTTTACATAAATAACGACACCAACAATATCTACAGTCAGCAGTGATTGCCTCAAGTACAAGCGCTCGTCCAGCTGATCGGGTACACTTGGAACTTGACCATACAGCAGAGAGATATAAACGCCGTTCGATGTGATAGGCTATTGGCAACGGTTGCGTAGGCACCGCAGTTGGCGCAATGGTGTCCTACTTGCCCACACGTGAAACATGCACGTGTATGCTCTACGTGTGCGCAGATTAACCCTTTGGTCGAAACCGAGCAGCACTCGTGATACCAAAAATTAGTGTTGTGATGAGCTGGTGTGATCAAACAACTACAGCAACAGCAGCAGCGCAATAATGCCTCGACTATTAATACTCGAAATATGAACCTATACAATGCGTGTAAACCGAGACTAA
Source organism: Nereocystis luetkeana (assembly GCA_031213475.1). NCBI lineage: Eukaryota > Phaeophyceae > Laminariales > Laminariaceae > Nereocystis > Nereocystis luetkeana. Next base: position 123,392 of record JARUPZ010000010.1, on the reverse strand, counting down.
GCTGAAGTTCGGGCAGTCCGGGTGCGAGTGTTGAGTTAGAAAGCGTGCAACCTATCACAAACACACAGAACAGCAGCAGATCAGCCATAATTGTGTGTCGTCGGCAGAGCAAACTGAAGCAGTCCCGGTTGTTGTATTATGTAATACCTGGTACGCCAAACGGCAGCAGTACCTGCTACAAAGTGCAGTACGACGTGTCCAAGTGCAGTACGTGTGAACAGTAGTGTTGGAGGGCCTAAGCTCGACAGGGCCTGAACCCCGCACTACATACAGTAGTAAACGAACAACGCACCAGGTACATACCAGGGTACCCGGCACCACGCGATATATCACAGAAAACACCAGCAGCAGTAGCAAGCATGCTGGGCAGAGTCGGATGACGGCGAGCGAGGTCATGAACACTGAGGGCTACGCGCGTGTACGCTCCCTGCCTGGTACGATAGATCGGTACCTGGTACCTACCAGGTACGTACCTGATAACGCTCCCTGCCTGGTACGATAGACCGGTAGCTGGTACCTGGTACCAGGTACATGATTAATACGTACATACGTACGCGTATGACTTTTCTGTGTCTGTAGATACCCATCGTCACGAGGTATTTTGCAGCGCGCGCGTGTGCAATATACTACGGACAATCTAATGTCAACGAGTACCAGGTGGCACGACATGTTGTCTACCAGGTATGTGTCTTCTACTGGTACAATATTATATAAAACGTCAAAAATCGAGAGCGATCCTCTGCAGGGCGAAGGTGCTGAGCGTGTCTGTGTTCTGTGCGTGTCAACTCGTGCAACACAACACACACCAAAACAAGGTCGGCGTGCCGGTGAGACACTCTCACCTATTATACCTGAGCCACGGGCCAAGGAATAAACCGCATACACTGCGCAGAAGGTATCCCTGTCTCCTCTACACTGATATAGTGGCTGCGGCTGGCATCATCTTGAGTTCATGGGTTCGGGTTGCTGCTGTGCTGTGTGACATCTTCCGAGTACCCCCTCTCCCCTTTTCAGCGCGGCCTCCATAATTGTTCAACAACTCGTTTCCTTTTTCGTTGTCAACACACGAGTACACGAGTAGCACCGCCAAATTCCCTCCGCTATGGACCGGATAGCGTTGCTGCAGACCAACCATCGTTCCGAAGGTGAACTGACAATTCTGGGATACGAATGATAGACTATTTGTGTGGACTGCAAAAAACAAATTGGTGCCCATCGGGGAATGCGCACGACGGGTTTGCAATAAACGAAGCTGAAGTCGAAAGGGATCACACGGAGTGTAAGTACCTCGTGAGGGGGCTCGCACACGCACAGCACGCAAATCCTTGGACCTTGACCGTTAGACCTTGGCCGGCAGGTCGTTGTGGAAGCTCAGATGTGTACCAACTCGGATGTGTACCAACTCGATTGCAGTGATGCAGCCCGAGACAATTGCTCTCTCAATGACGAATTGGGAGATAAATGGAACTGATATGGGACAGCTGAGTGAGTCGGGGATGGCCGTCGTCGCTTTATACACCATGAAGTGGTGTTCTTTGAGGAGCTGTGGTCTGCTTGGAGCGCTTCCAGGTTAGTGAAACAAGTCCACCTGGCCAGGCTGGGACTACGAGTACAACTGTGTAGTGAGGTTTAGACGTTACCAGTGTTTGGCTCCATTTTAGTTTTGAGCCTCACGTAGGTTCACTTAGCCGTTGTTGCATACCAAGTAGGTACAGATATATAACTGGTATCCTCTTCATGAGTTCCAGAACGCTGCAGCAGTACACAGGCAGAGTAGAGGCTGCGGTACTTCTACCTGCTACGCTTAATCTAGAGTAGGATGCACTAGACCAAGAGCAGCAAGCACGCCTAGGGCTAGTCGTCGACTACTGCTGACCCTGCTCTACTTTGCTTGTAATGCGGAGCGCTTGAATGTGATGTTCCTCGAGCTCTCTCTGCTAAGTTTCTTACAGCGATTACTACGAAACAACTTCGTATTTTGGTCCGTACTTGAGAAACATGCTCACGACATCGTGGCTCAGTGCTCCACGAAAAAACAAGAAACTCGGTGTAAGAAATGAAGCTCAACCTGACCAACAAGAAAGGGAAGTAGACATAGATGCAGCACCAGTGATCGACATCCACACGGGATAAGGAACACTCTCACAGCATGGAAAAAATAGCCGAGGAAATAGCTTTTGAGAGCGCAGCGAGACAAGAAGACGCCCCATAAAACATGCAGCGGTTGATGAGAGCCCAGAACATAAGAAACTACCGTGTAAGAAATGCACCGGCTGTTCAGAGTCCGGTGAGAAATAAACCTTCCATTTTAAGACATACCAGGTATCGGTGATGTGTGCACATCTCTAAGGCATTGAGCCTCGACGCCACAGGTCTGACAGGTGTGACGACGATATGGTTCTGTGACGTGCTATGGAAGGTTCCCTACGCGCAACCGGAGGCTGTTCCCCGATCGCGTGCATTCGTCGTGTTCATCATGCGTCCCGTAAGCATTGTTGTTGGCAGCATGGAGAAACCCATACGTAACACGTCATACGATTTTGTTTTATCTATTTACTCAGGTTCGTAAAGTCGCGAGGTGGCTTGTGGTCAAGCATTCCTTCCGCTTCTACAAGCAGAATGATGCATCGGAGGGGCTAATGGACCGAGGAAGGGTTACGGAGGGTGACCATCAGGTAGAACTTTACACAACGTGTTTGCCCCATTTTTAATGCAGTACTTGCAAAGTGTTCTCTTGGTCGAATTTGGTTTAGAGTCTATTATTTCATGTTCCTGCTAGTCTTTCGGGAGGCGAACAAAAGAGGCCTACTCTTTTCTCCTTCCCCTTTCGTCCCCATTCGCACCCCTTTCCCCCCCCCTTCCGATAACTGCGCTTTCTTACATCCTGTTATTGCAACGTCGCGTTAAGCAGGGTCAAGAGCCAGGGGCTTGACAAGGTAAATTCTGCTCGCAGAGGGTCAGCGGACTGTTGAACCCAACAGCCGAGTTGGCGGCAAGTACAATGTAGCCAGAGTGGAAGTTCAGCCGTGGGACTCTGATCTCTACACCTTCCACGCCGCCGTGGTAGATGCCCTCTACAAGGCCTGGGAGGAAGAGGTGAGAAGTACGTAGGGTGCCCGTTGAACAGCAGCGCTGTGAATGCTTCCTTACACTGTTTTCATTGCATGCCGGACGTTTGGCCTTGTTCTAATCTTGTTGCCGCTTTTGGGGTATTGGTTCTGGACTTTCACCTGTTCTCCGCAGTGGATCGTTGACGCCGGCAGTTTAAATTGGCGCGCCACGCGGCCTTGTTTCTAGCTATTGCGATTGCGTTCGCCATCCGACAATGCGCGGCAGGAGCTTCAACGTTGAACACTGAGAAACATGACATTCCCCAAAAGAAGAAAACCAAGGGAAGCTGAACAAAATGGAAACCTATGCAAGTAGTCTAACTCCCTTCCGTACTACTCCTGCATAACCTCTATCTAATCATTTTACTGCCGTTGCTCCTTCCTTCTCGTTACATTTTTGTTTGCGATCGATAAGCAGAACAAGGACTTCATGCTCCTGGGGTTCATGCCGCATGCTTCGGGATTTTTTTACCTGTTGTGGACGGAACGCTCCGTGTTGCTGCAAGGGCTATGGATAAGCAGCAGCATGCACGGCAGTCGGGACTCAGAAGACGGGGGTGGGAGCGCGGGCAGGATCGGGTACGGGGGCGGGAGCAGGGGTGGCGCTGAGAGTGGCATTTCCAGTCAGTCGAAACCCTTGCAGAGGGTGGTGTGGGGAGAAACGCGGCGGGGGCAAGGGCGGGGGTGGTGGCGGTGGCGGGAGCGGAGGTTTTGTAATCCAGCCTACCCAAGACCACGGAACGGATGGTCTTGGGGGTAGCAAAGGGGGGAAGCACCGGGTAGTGTAGCGGGTTTCAGTTCCATCTGAACTTTGCAGGCGATGCCGGTTGGGTATTGGCTGCTAGAATGCTGTACATATGAAACTAAACTCATTCCGGTACTGCTACGTATATGCCCAATGAGCGTGTTGTGTTGCGTTTTGAACACCGTGTTTGTGGGTATGTTCTGTATAGGAAGGGACGCGGCATGTTGTTTCTGTTTTGATTCGTTCGTTCTTGCGGGTATTTTTTGCGGGTGTTGATACTGGTTGGATGATACCTGGTACGTGATTTTGTCAATTTGGCGTGTTTTTATGTATTTGTTTGTTTTGGGTGTTTAGCGTTCACTCTTACGCCGTGCTGCTTTCTTGTGATGATTAATGTGTGGCCTTGTGCACGTAGCTCTTACCCTGCTACGACTATATTTCCTACTGTTGTGCAGAATGTGTTCATGTGTGTGTACGCGCGTTGCGTGTTGCAGGAAGTACAATCCCGTGTGAGAATAGTGGCACTGTTTGTTCCATTGAAGTAGGATCTGCGTTTTGTCGGACGGCGAACGAACCACCTGGTGACACTAATAAACTGATGTGACGAGATAACGCCAAGGGGGAGCAGCGACCGAGGCCGTTTATAGCCTTTGTCTTACGCCTCTTCATAGCGGGGTGCGTGAGGCTTTCACTATTAAGTTATTGACTGCTGTTGCTGTGTGTCTGTCAGAGTGCTCGTTTGCCGTGTGCCGGAAGGTAGATTGCGTCTATGCCTTATTTTCATGCACATTGCGAGACCTGCAGAGCACCGGTTCCAACGAACGCCGGTTGCACAAAAGCAGACATGCACACGGTAGCCCGTGGGCCTGGTTTCGTTTCAACGTCTTCCGGGCTGGCCACCGTGTCCAGTTTATATCACAGTTCAATCGATCATGTCATGTGGCTACAATGCATTGCAGCGCAGCAGCTTTTCTGCGGGGTGTGGGGGGGGGGCATTATTATCATACTGATCGTATTAATAGTGTTTTTTAGTACTATAATGATACTACGACCTACTTTGCTAATAATAATTTACCCATGATGTACATATGAAAGGTGCTCATGTGTAATACTCGCGGAGAATAGTACGAAGTGTTAGAAATGCTCCCACTACCCTTGTTACAGTGGCTATCTATACGCGTACCTACCGTCTTACTTTTCACTGTGACTACTGCTGTAATACTACTACCAGGTATAGTGTACCACCACTACTACTACCACTACCGTTACTACTGCTGTACCTACGACTACTGGCCAAAAGAGGGCGATGATGGGCCCTGTTTGACAATATTTCCCGCGTACAACACCCTGGCAAACACACAGCAGAAGAGTAGAGTGTTACAGCAGTACAGCTACTACTACTGCTGTACCACGTTGTAACCAGCCCCGAGGCGCATACAGAAAAGCCCAGCATTCTTCGCACGCTGTTTCGAGAGTTAGGCGTGTCTTGCTTCGTGCAAACACGTGTTGTTGCACAGCAACACCACATAATACACGCAGGCACAAATCTGAACACAGGTCTGCAAACAACTGGGTCACTTTGGCCCAGCGAAGGACACGAGGTCAGGCCACAGGTAAGCACCCACGAAGTGTGGCAGCTGAGAGTTTTTTTGGGCCCTGTATCATACGACGATATTGTTGCGAGATAGGGGATCCCCTTAGTTAGAGGATCCCTTTTGCCTTAGGGGATCCCATAATATCTTAGGGGATCCCATCATACGTAGCAGCACCATGGTATTTGTCTGCACCACTCCGCGTCGAGGTGAAGGAAAGGCTTGGTAGGACAAGATAAATTCGTTCCGAGCAGGCGGTTCCGCGAGTGCGGTCTAGAAGATTCAAAGCTGTCAATGGAGGGGGGCGCCTGATACGCTTGGCGCCGCCGCCGTGGCAAAATAAACAAAACCTATGAAAGATAGTGTACACCCTAAATATAGCAAAACAATGCACATTTTGGAGGCCATGTGGCACCCTTAGGGCCCATCTTAACGGGGAACGCTATATATATGGAAGTAAAATTAGAATTTACCGGTATTTCAATGAATTCTAATTTGATTTCGAAAACAAAAACGTGTTCGTGTCCTATCGGGGAACCGCGTACTAGTTGTCGATCAAAAAATAATTCGGAAACAAACGCACCGAGTCACACAACGCCCAGTCAGCGAACAACGACGCGCGTAGACGATATCGAAGGTTTGCGCTGCTGCGAAGCCGCCGGCAATTTCCACCACCGCGTAAAACTTGTCTCCCAGAGGCCGGTTCTGGGTGAGTAGCACACACACACGGCAATATATACCAACGATATATATATTTTTGTAAGTCTGTGCAGTCTAGATAGGGCCAAATGCGAGTGCCCACCAACACAGCGACAATAGGGGACGGTTCGTGTTTCGTCTGACGATTCAACCCCCACATCCCTCGACATGACCTACAAACTCATAGATCGTGCGATGATCCCTGCTTGCGCGACCTTGCTGACGTTGTTATTTGTTTAAAAACCATGGTGTCTCGTATATAGAATGTTTACGCACGTAAAAAGTAACTATTCCAATACACGCGGATGCTGTCAAAGAATATGTTAACAAAGTAATTATCAGAAAAACACACCTTCCTTTCCACCTTACCGTTCTCGCGTGGGGAAAATGGCTGGCTCTTCATTGTAACTTGATCGTCATCTTCCACCACCTTCTTGACCTCACGTTCAAATTCTGTACCTGAAAACAATTAGGTGCAAACCACCAGTCCGGATAAGAATGCGATGCGTTTATTGTATATCTTTCGAATTGCATTATCATTATCGTTTCCTGAGTCGTGGGAGAGAGAGAGGTTCCTCCCCTCGGCCAGATACCTGTATCGCAGCTTCCTGCAATACCCTGGGTATCTCGACCACCCTAATTTTCTGTCTCTCTCCCTCCTATGATACCGGCCGGGTTCCTAACTAGTACGGCCTACAGTTGTCTCGGGTGACCAAGCCTCCGACTGGTACGGTACCATTCGACTCCTCCAATCTAACTAAAGTAAACCCTAGCGGAAGGAAAGACATTTCCTCCGTACCCCCGGCTACTCGTGCCGCCCCCCCCCCCTTCGAAAGAAAAAAATAGGGTGGGTGGGGCGGCGGAAAATAAGGCACTAATTCCTGGCTTGGATCGACATACCAGCGATTACCTCACGTCTGCCCGTGCTCGTCACAGGACCTCGTGCTTGCTCGTGCCCGGCGTGGGGATGCTGACCTATGCTCGGCGCTTTGCTTGGAAGGACTGCGTGCGAGGCCTTCCCTTCCAACCAAACTTGCTCTATCCCAGTTCCCGATACGGACATGCCACATTATCTCTACCAATAAACCCTGCTTTGTCCGTTACTTCGTTTGCGGAGGTCGTTACCTCGTCTACGGACAAACCTACCCTTATTTCTGTTTTGCATGCTGTGTTACATGGTTACATGGTGAAACCAGTAATAATACACTACGCATCTTGCAAAGCTGAGTATCGTCCATTTAATCATTCAGACTCCCAGATAGATGACGTATTTTATTATTTTATTACATAGTCTTGTGTTCTGTTTTTGTTGTTTAGTTCGGCCTAACTAGGGAGGAGCATTGAACACATATCGACCGCGCTGGCATGTAAGCTTGGTGCCAAGAAATTGAACAAGGGCCGTGCGCGGGAACAACGCTCTAATGGCCGATCACCCTGAAAAATGTTTTATTCGTGCTCCCGCATGTTTGCGGGAGATTGGGATGTAACCATCGCTCACCCTTATTGGATTAGAACACCCTGACCCTTCCTGAGGTGCTACTCTCGAGGCTTGCATCGCATGCATCAAAGCCCTTCAGGGCACAATAGTGACACGACGACATCGATGCGGTTGACGTCGAGTTTCAAGCCGTGAAAGAGCGAGGAACGGTCAAGGACAGCAGTATACGAAAGCCACTTGTCTAAAATTGAAAGATACACCAAAACTCGTAAACCATCGCATCAAAAACAGTTCCAATTCATGAACCGCCCGTTCATGTGAAGCTTCCGTGCCCATCTGTGATCATATATCCAAGACGTAAACCGCGAGCTGATTTTAAACGTATTATGCCACGATCGGTACAGAACAGCTGAATTCATCAACGCTCGAAACAAGCACGAACCTTGTCTACAAACAGACAAAGCGACCCACGACTAGCATTGTTGAGGAAAGGGAGCGGGCCGGTTGGTTATTGCCGTGGTCGGGGAGGTACGGAAGGGAGCAACGAGTGGCAGAATTACTGTACACAGGGAGCTCGTTAGGGGACCTTCCCCCGCCTTGGCTGTTTCGGGGGACCATAGTAAATAGGACCAAATGTTGTTTGTAATTCCAAACGTTCTTGGTACGATTATTAGGCGAATGTGCAGGTTTTTGGTTTTATCGTAGGTCCTATTTACTTTGTCCCCCGTAGTAGATGCATAACGAAATATCTACATGGTATTCAGCATGAAATCAGGATCGCAGTTTTATGGATACAATTTTTAAGATCCTATTTTCCTTGTGGGATTCCCAACAGGCTTAGGGGATCCCCCGCTGTGAGTTAGGGGATCCCTCAATGATCGGCTCTCTTTCTTGTCTTACGGGATCCCTATTTGACTTATGATTCAGGGATATTACCTACAATGTCATGGTATTCAGCGTGAAATTGGGTACGAGTCCTCAAAAAAGGCTTAGGGGATCCTATTGGCTTGCGGGATCCCCAATAGGCTTGGGGAATATCATCTCTCGCGTTGAGTTTATAACACTCCAACAACATTATCCCCTAACACCAAGTGGTTGATATTCCAATATCATTTTCAATATCATTTTCAATAGCATTGATGATATTGGAATATCACCCGAATTGTAATAGGGGATCATATTATGCCGACGACAATCTTAAAAGAAACACCTGAACGGAGACGCCATGTCACATACGATTCGTACATGTTGTGTGCGCACAAAATACACACAAACAAGGTGAGAATCTCCTAAGGCTGGTGGGGATGCCCTAAGCCTGTTGAGGATCCCCTATGCGTTTTCGGTGATCTTTGAATAATTCATTGATGATATTGAATGCCACCCAAATTGCGTGTAGGGATCCCCTAATAATAATGCTGACGATAATCTCGAAATAAAAAAACGATTGGAGACGCTATATCAAATTGTCGATTGGTACGCACAAAGTGGGGATCCCTTAAGTAAGGCTGATGGGGATCCCCTAAGCATGTTCATTGATTTTTTAATATCATTGATGATATCGGAATATCAAACAAGGGGATCCCCTAAGCATGTTCCGTGATGTTTCAATATCATTGATGATACTGGAATATCAAACAAGGGGATGCCCTAAGATATGATGGGATCCCCTAGCTAGGGGGGTCCTCTATCTCGTAACACGGGACTCTTTGCATTATCAAGTCGCCAGTTTGCAACTACGATCATAATAAAAAAAATTGTATCAGTATTCAATCATGGGCCTCTGTCCGCTTCGCATAGTAATAACTTGGTGTCCTTTTCCTTCTGTCTGAGCGAGCGTAGCGGGCGGCGTGGGTCGCCCCCGGAGCGAAGCGCCTTGTATGCAGTACCAGCAGGCAGTTGGTGGGACTGGTGACTGTTGACCAGTCATAAAACATCCACCGATGAGGGTATCACTGTGATGGTACCAGTAGATAACTGGTACCAGGGAATAAGTATCATCACCCTACCACTCACAGCTGTGTACTGCTGTTGTACACGAGTCGAGCTCCACTACTCTGTACTTGTATCATACCTGGTACCTTTGTATAGACAGCTTGTATCTACATTATGAACACGGGGCGCCCGGTGTTACCTGGTACAGTTGGCGTCCGCACTAAAAGTCTTATTTTGTGTCACCTCACCAGCAGCACACTCATCGTAGGAGTTTTTGGTTAGTTTTTTCCGCACGTACCGCGAGTCCATAACTCATGTTGGCGTTGTACAAGTCTGCCGCTATCCAAAATCAGAGACCATCAGCACGCAGGCCCAAATAGTAGCGCCCTTGTCCGTGCTGTACGAGCCCTATGGCAACTGCATCCTGGTCCTGTTTGTACTTCGCTTCCATCAGGTTGTAGCATGACACAATGTTTACTCTACTAATATGCCGGCAGCGTTCTCTCTCCGGGGAGCAGTAGCTTCGCACAAGGAGCAACTTATGATAGTGAGTTAAGAACCGCCGAATTCCACTGCCGCGACGTTCGATCGAACATAGGTGCTCGAGGAAAGAAAAAAAACGCCAAGAGAAAAAACGCTCGCCGGACATCAGCACTAAGAGGAATGTTCGTGCCAGTGTTGCGGACGGGAGATAAATCAATGCTCGCAGGGGCGGAAGGAGGGCTGGACTTCTTCGGAGTACGGGGATAAGCGTTCGCCGGAAGGTATATGGCCCGACCTCAACCCACCGTAGGCCCCCGGGCGTTTTCCCTGAGCGCTCCACAGCAGGGGGCGGGCAATGCTGGCTGGAGCAGAAGGAGTCTAGGCAGGGGACCGAGACCATCGCTCAATGGCAAAATTTTCGTCACGGCCTCGCCACGCCAAAGCGCCACGGATGGTTCCCTCGAGTGCCCTCCGCCTGCCAACAGCAAACAATGCAGTTGCGGGAAGCATCACCGTTTCGATGTGCTTGTCGAGCATGCAGAAAAGAGCTGTGAGGACGGTGAACCCGAAGACTCCAGCAACGCTGGCGAACCAGGACCAGGAACCGCGAGGAAGCTGCTCTCGAATGGAGTGCTATAGGTGCGTGACCCAAAACGCCTATACTATACCATTGGCATGGTAGGCGCAATACCTGGTGGTCGTGTAGTCGTGGACCTCCTTGCAGGTGTGCTTCACTTTATAGTGTCCAAAATACTACATGCACTTTAGTTGCGAGTGTTTGGGCATTATCTGAATACGGTAGCATTCTCTGTGAACGGCTCGGGCGGAAAATGATATCTAAGAGTGAATCCGCCACCCCGGGGCTCACACAGGTACGGGGGGGGGCTTTCTGGAAACAATGAAAGAGATTGAAAACCGAGAAGAGTTTGTGCAAGCACGTATCAGGTGCCCGATGTGTTTTGGTAGATTCCCGATCATGTTTTTTCTTGGAGGGGAGCGTTCGCAGAGGATTGGACGGCATGACCAGGAAGTGAGTACAGCATCATTTTGGTGTGTACTTATTTCGTGACTGGCACCATGGACCCTGAACCACGATGGGCATGTAGAAACTGAAAATTTAGGAGGTTTGATGTCACCCCGATGAAATTTTAATGTAAGCGACATAAGCCATCTTTCTTTGACCCTGACCCCTAGATTCGTGTTTTCATTGCAAACCTCTTGGTTGTGTCCGTTGGACAGATTTCTGCTCAATGACCGTAATGTGAGCCAAACAGCAGGATCAAATGGCGGTGTTCCGAGTGCCACCGGCGGCATGTATGTGCAGACACGCCGAAGTCGCCTTGCAGCTCCTTGGGAACGGGATGGTGAAAAACGCAGAGACGGGCTCGTTTAGTGAGAGCGCTTGCGCGTATGACGATTTTAAGGATTGTGTGGCTCAAGCGGTCGAGAGACGACCCCTGTCCGACGAAGACATAGCTACTACCAGGTATGTTGAATATGGTGACGGAGGCAGAAAATAATGGTGTGTAGTTTTTCGTGAAATTGTACGGGTGGGGATACGCAGTGATAGAGGTGCGGAGTCGCACGTGCGAGCTAGACCCGGGCGCATGTGAAAATCGACAACCCAGAGACAGCTGGGTCATCGAGAAGGATCACTCCTGGCAGGGGCTTGATGTGCAAAGTGAATAATTGTGGTGGTAAGTACGTGATTGCATGACATGTGTTTTGCGCAACTACTCCTGTTACCAACTGGTCCCTGTATTGAACTGCCGTTTCCTGTATATATATGTGTGGTACGATGCCGCGTCAAGTACCCACTGATATCCGGCTGGGAAACCTCGCACCATCCAGCTAGGAATCAAGTTAGCACTATGGCATAATAAGAGCGACCACTTGTTTTTCAGGGACGTTTGAACACAGCGTTCTGCGAACAAAATATTGCTAGAGTGTCGGGGCGCATCTGTGGGGCGTATCCACTGCATTTCCTGAAAGGTGATAATGTTGGAATACCCCAGAGACCAATTCAAGATGACGAAAGAATGCAATTTTAACGATCGTGAGCATTGTTTTTTGTCGGTGGGATTTTTGTTAATATGAAGGACTACCCAAAACTGAGCCCCAGCAACCAGGAGCAAAACCGGGTGTATTATATTTGTTCGCCTCTCATTTCAAACTGGGACTGAAACGCGACATTTAGTTTGCCTAAAATGCTTGCGTTCCCGCCAACCCCCCCCCCCCCCCCCTCCCACGTGCGCTTCACATTTTTTCATGAACTTGTTGGTAACAATCCCGAAAAGTAGTAACAAAGTTAACTGGTCTCTAGTTAATTCTCTTACAACATGTGTACTAGCGCCCAGGCTTATGCCGCAATAATAAAAGAAATAGACAAGTAACCTCTAATATATAGTTGAACGAGGAAGCACCGCAGTCAGAGTCTACAGAAATTGTAATTTTCTTTCTGTAATAGCACAGAATGATGAATGTGTAGCTGTGGATGCGCGTGCTGTGAGGAGCTGGGACATCATGTGAGGTTCGTTCGTTGGGATCTTGTAGAGAAGTAAGGTACTTTGAACAAGTATGTATAAGATGAAACCTCGAAAATCAGTTTCCTACCGCTGCTTTATCTCGTTTTAGGTATGCACACACAGCAATGGGTGCCCTCCGTTGCATCTAAGGGCCCGGACAAGCCCTAGAGGCCACAACGAGCGAGGGGTGTTGCTCGGGCGATACGATGTACTCATCATGCCGTTTTTCGCTAGGGGGGCATGAAATGTCAATATTGTGCCAGAAGCAGTACTGTGGCTGTGAAAAGGGCTATCAAAAGTACAAAAAACAAGAAAGCAGTACATGTATGTTGTCAAGTGAAGGGGAGGAAAGCCTCGTTCCTTGCTGTAGGTGTTGTAGCTCTAGGGAAGCAGAAAAAAGGTCGCCTTAGCGAAGCAATTTACTCACTAACCGAACTGCACTGACCCCCCCCCCCCCCCCCCATTTCGGTTGCTGGTCGTCCGCCATCATCCAGCAATGGCCGGATCTTGCGATCTATGATGCTGGATGCCTAGCTGTGCCCCACCTCGAAAGGGGTTGCCCGGGGACTCTGAAGGACAGGGGTAGACCCCGACGCCTTGGCGACGGAGAAGGGAGGGGGGGGGGGGCGACGAAGTAAGAGGCGAGAGTGGCGAACAAGAAGGGCGAAGCGAACAGCCGCGTGGCGTCCAAATTGTCGGGCCCAAGCGGGGACGCGTTTGGATTCCTAGCATTGCTTACCTGTCCAAGCAACAGCAACAGTGCCAGCGCAGACGTACCGAGTTGTATTTTGCCGGCCGAAACCGAATTCGACACCGCCTCCGACGTGTACGCCCTCAAAAGTGCGTCCGAGCTCACGCGTGTGCAGCGCCAGTAAAACGTGTACGATCATTTGTGGGCGACCGGCGAGCATATCGGGTCCGTAGCTACACTCTGCAACTTGGCGGCCACGAGGGCTGCTGCAGCCCTATTCCGAGAAGGTGTGAGGGTTCCATCGATGTTCGAGGTGACGGTGTCCACCTACCACTGGCACGGAATAGCAGCCGAAGACGGAGCACGAACGTCGGTGCTTGGGGCGGACGGGTAGATTCTTCTGGTAGATTTGCTGGCCCAGGTGCCTGTCCCAGGTAAGGGTGAAGACGGGGCCAGGGATTCCGTCAACAACGAGGCTGCCTCTGAATGCTTGGGAGTGCTGCTGGTAGTTGCGGTTGGAGCCAGGAATGGGAAGCGGCCAGCCTTACCCAAGTTGGATGGTGTCGACGTTGCGGTGGACAGCGAAACTTCCAAAGAGTTTTCCTCGCTCTTGTTAAGGTTGCAAGCATACTCTCAGGTGAGCATATTCGCGGACGGGAAGGGATACCGAGAAATTGACAGTCAATGTTGTCTGTCATTGTGTAGGTGTAATGCGTTGGCGGTTTTGACCGAGGGGGAGCAAGTGTACAAAGCGTGATGGGGTGATTCCATACGTGTAGCCGTTGGCACCGCCACAAGAAAAAGGGGAATATTAGCACATTTTGGAGTGCGCTGGATCCCGGTTTCGCCTTTGCGTGTGGTCCAATTTCTGTTTAATTCCACCTGTTCTCGTTTGAACTCAGGCCGGGCGATAAATTCTGATTGAAGAGCACCCCTCCGCCAGGAGGCCCGATTTGTTCCGCTCACTCTCATGTATTTTTGTCGAGCCCATCTCGTGCGTAGTAGGCCTATCTCGTGCGTAGTAGCAACTTTCGTTGGAACGTACTCAAAGTGATGGTCGTACCGCACTCCCCTAACCCTAACCCTAAGCCGGAGAGGTTGTCACCTAAGTGTCCTCTGATGTTTTATACAATCCCAGCATGGCCTTGAAATGGAGGGAAGGAATAGTGACGTCCCCACCCGCCTCCAGGCGTTGCACTCAGTGCCACGGTTGCCTGATCGCCCGGTCGTCTATGTGCCACGTGATTTGTACCGGTTGAGTAGAGGTACGAACGTCTTTCAAAATTGAAAAGATTCTTACCACCGTGGTAGACACTGGCTCGTCAACGCTGGCTGTGTTGTTTTTTAATATGAACCCTGAAATTTCGCACGGGCGTTTACGAGCCCCTGTCAAGGTCTCCGATTGGCGTTGTTTGTTGTAATTCGTACGAAATTTGATAGTTTGTATATTTGGAGCATATTTGGGCCACCTTAGACCCCAACTTTCGGCCGTAAGTAAGCAGAAAGGAAAACCCGTCGGTCAGATCTCGGAAGCATAAAAATAGAACACGCGTGTTCACAGGTACCTTTTTTAGCGGGAATAGTGTGTCATTGCTGTATTGGCTCGAATTTCGTAGTTTCACTGCAGCACTCGGCATCTCCGACGATGCAGTAGGCGAACCGTTTACCTACTGAGACTATTTTCGAGCGTTTAGACCCGCCGAGTGCATACTTGTGCCGGTAGGTACTTTTTCGGGCTTACAAAAAGTGTCAAGTCTTGGCGGAAAGACCAAGAGCGCGAGTTTGCAAGAATCGACGAAACTCGACGAGCTTCAATAGCTGATAGGTCAATGAAGGCACGTACTGGGTGGGGGGGGGTTAGAAGTAAAAGTGATGATAACCAAATTGATCTTTACACAGAAAAACGGGATAAAAGTTGGGCGTTGTATGAATCATAAACTAATATTGGTCTTGCTCTGTCAGTTCTTGAAGTGTTAGCACGCCACTTTCTACAGACATGCCATGGAGTACCTAAAATATGAAATATTATATGCAGTCTTCATAAGGAAAAACCTGACTATTTCGACTTTATTGAATGACAGTGGTAAGTCGGGACATAATATCACCTCTAACGCCAGCCCTAGACACTACAAAAAAAACCATTCCAGCCTATTCGCTGTGCGTGGTGATATCATACCGGATGTAGGACATCCTAGGAGATAGTGTTCGGGCGTTCAGATTAAACCAGTGTCTATCGATATCGACGCCGAACATCTCGTTAGGGTTAGGCGCACGTGCATCCCTCTCGTATCACCTCGTATCACGGCAGGTCTTAGTCTTGTTGAACGGCCTGTGGATGGTCAACAACCGCGTGGAAGAAATAGTTGGTCTGTTTGTCACGTCGGTTTGCTCATCGGAGGTGTATTTGTGCCCTCGCATACTTACGGCGTGTTGGGATACTTGCATCGGTTCCGTCGGTCTGGAGAATCGTCCTGGTGATACCTTCTTCTAGCGTTGAATGCTCTATTGGCCCATGCAGGCTGGGAAGGCTTAGCAGCACGTTTGACTGCTAAGTCGCCCATTATGTAGGCTGACGTTACCCTTGTTGATGTAGGCTGACGTATACGTTGCTCTCTCACCCGAATCATGCAGAGAGTGTCGTCCACAGTGGGATCGGAGGTCCAGATGGCGTCTTCTCGATCAAGTCTCTTCGGATCTCTTTAAGCGTGGACGTTGTTCTGCACAAGAGTGCCGAGGATGGTCGTGTTGCAGGGTACTCTGGGACCTGGCAGGACACCAGTTGCGCCAAGTCCAAATTGACGCACTTAAGGCTTTGGGCAACGGGGATGTTGGTGGGTCCGGACGCAACCCCATGACAAAAACCAAAGCGAACAGTGTCAGCGTGGGTACATACAGGGGGTTTTCGGGGTTTTTGGAGATTGTATGGGTCAACCTCAACCTGCACGAGCAGGACCACTCCAAGAAACGCATCTATTTTCGATCGATCAATACCATGAGCTTCCCGAACTTCACTTTCGTGTTGAGGGTAATCAATGAGCGCAAAACCCAGGGATACAACAGACCGACCCTCGATTCGGTGTCGGCGACAGTCAAGAAACACCGCAAATATACGATTTCTAGCAGTGAAGAGGCTCTGTGGATGTGCGGTAGGTGTTTTTGCACCAACCCTGTTATGCTCGTGTTTGACTGCTTGGGGAGGGTGGACGTTGTTCTTCTTTCCGAGGTGCTGGCGCAGTTGGCCTAGTGTGGACGTGGATGGCAACCTGTATGATGCATTCGAGCAATTTGGTTCAGTATTTTCTGGGTTGTTTCGGGAAACGCGCTTGGTCGCTGGCTTTGATTGTTGGCTTCACAAGGAAATTGGAGCGCCTTCGCGACATACTGTATAACTTGGTGTCGATGTGTGTACTGTAGTACCGGCTGATGTGTACCAGGCATTCTTTGGCACGCTGGTGTGGTTGTGCAATGTTCACGCGAGGCGTTCCAAGGACGGTGTATTGGTTTGTGAACTCGTTGTTTTTGCGGATGCTTACGTCAAATGCATTCGCGTTGTTATTGTTGCTATTCTTTCTCTCTCGCGGTGCATAGATAGGCGGGTCACCTGAAGTGCATGTGAATGTGAATGTGAATGTGAATGTGAACGTCAGGCGGAGGGTGCCGAGAGGGGGAGAGCTTCATACTTCGATCGGCGTGGCAAAGTGGGATATCGTCATGCGTTCGACAGTTCTCCGTGTTGTGTATTCGAAACGTGTGCCATTTTTCCCCATGCATGTACGACGTTTTGAACGTTGGGGGGGGTGGGGGTGAAGTATCTTCGTACTTGAAAAACATATGATAAGCCTCACAACATTTCTTTTTCTGGCAAGTGCAGATTGTGTATGCTTGTATTGCTACCTGTCTGTCTGTCTGTCTGTCCGCATCCTTTATCGTTTGATATTTATGTGCCGCTGATCGATGACGCTACAGAGACTATAATAGGTACAGTTACCAAAAGTACGTACTGCGAAAGATCGAACTTATTATGTATACCAGCACCGTCGAGGACATCGGCATGGTGGTAGAGAAGGGAGCGGAAGCCGCAGAAGGGTAAGCCCACCCGTCGCACGGCAGCTAGTTGCGCCGTTGTAAGGCCCTCGTCTTTTCATACCTGTTGCCCGGTCAGGACGCCAAGTCAGAGGCGAGGGGCGGGGGTCTTTCTTGTTTTTGGGGGGTGTTGAGAAATACCGTCCCTGGCGAAAATAGTGCGGAGTTTTATACGAGGCGAACTGTCGTAGGCATACCGATCGCCCAGTGGTCTATTAGTTCGAGGTAGTGGCTAACCTCGAATCCGTTTGACGTTGATCCCTGGGATTCTCTTCACCGTGCGGAGTTTTGTATTGAAAAACGACTCGAACTGCCGAGAGCGTATGAATAATATCATGGGTATGCACGTTTCGACGCGAATCGACAAGAGAAAAAAGTGCTTAAGCCTCCAAAAGTGCAAGGCGCGTATGCTTTGTGACCTCGGGTTTGTGAGTTGCGACGATAACTACAAGGATTGAGCGAGAATAATAGTAAGGCTAAAGAAAAAAATGAAATACAACAGAAAAAACAACATGTGGACCGCCTGATTAATGTGAAGATAAAACCCCAGATTTTGTTGAAGACAGCAAAATCCACCCTAACTTCGATGAAAACAAAATGAAAAAACTGGAGACAACAAAATATATTTTTCCGAACCTCGATTCCGCATCGACAAGCAGTCCAAACTGGGCAAGATAGCCGCTACTGCTCTAACTTCAAGACCAAACATGCACCAAACCATCCCATTTCCATCCCAGACCCGCTGTTGCACTGTATATTAAAGATAATATTACACCACTAACCTTTACCTGGTACACCCCTACGCGAATTTCTAAATGAATCTACTCTAATTCAGAATGAATAACAACATAAAAAAATATCGAATAAAATGAGCGAAAAAGAACAAAGATGGATTGCCAACACTCGAGTCAGAAACGGGGAGCAGTCTAACTCTGGGCGAGATAGTCGTCCCAACACTAACTTCATCACGAAACAAAAGCTCGGAAAAACGTATTATTAGACGTACAAGGGTTCTCTGTTTCGTTCGGGTGGGCCAGGCCAGCGCCTCGACTTGGTAGAATTTCACAGAGATTATACAACGCTATGTTGAAAATATACCCATTCATTTGATAAAAACATAACATACATACAAGGGCTCCGCAAGGAAGGGTGCCGGCATGTTCGGGTCAGGCATGGCAGCAGGTAGGTGCCTGACCCCCAATAAACACGGCCATGTGGACGAGACGACGCTATTATTTGCCACCTCGATAACTCTGAAACAGCCAACGAGTCAAGGGTATCGTGCCTGGCAGCGTAACTCCTATCTTTATGAGCAAACAAGCCCACATACATTGTGTGCTCGGCGTGCCAAAGTACTACGCCGACGATGTTCCGGAGGTGGTGATCGGTTTCTCAACACGTCGAACACTCGCAATAATACGCAAACAAGGCGCTTCCTGTTGGCAGTGCCACTGTGGGTAAATACATCATTCGCAGAGTAATCTTTGTGCAATATTTTGTAGTCGCGTGTACACTAATCGCGGGCGTATACAGGAGTCTAACCCCGAGATCACCGCCAACCTAGCCAAGGATAAGGAACTAGGAATTAATTGGTTCCTCAACTCGTGGAACACCGGCAACAAGCGGAAAGCGCTTCCTGTTGGCAGTGGGTATACTGCTGTATACACCAATCGCAGAGTAATCGTTGTGCATTATTTTTTAGTCGCGTATTCACTAATCGTGTATTACGTATGTATGGCGATTGACGTGTGCACCAGCGCGGAGCTGATGTATACGTCGAGACTCGGTTGTCGATGTCCGGTCAATACACAGTCGAAATATTCGAGGCAAACACGCAGCCACTCTCAGGTGACTTTTATGTGAAGCTGCACACAGAAGACAAGAAGAAGACGGTGTGGTGATCCCGAGCCACATTGTTGATGGATTTGCTCTGCTGGGAGCTAATGATTGTGAGCAAACGTAGGGTGACCTCGAAGGGGAGCGGAGTACGTGTGCGCTCATAGGCTCGAAGCAAAGGACGACCCCTGCATTCCGTTCAAACTGAAAACAAAATCGGGAAACACCCTTGGAGTCAGTTCAATACGAAACAACACGAGACCCCGGCTTTACTACAACAGTCGAAATTCTTGGGGTACGAACTCGTGACCTATGTAGTTACTTCAATCATGATAAAAAAATCTCTGCTACTGGTCCCGGGGGGTGCTGAAGATATGTTCACTAAACTTGACTATATACTTCACTATACTTCACTACTATACTTCACTATAATTCACTATACTTCACCAGTGCCCGTGTATTACATGTATGTGCTGCCGTAGATTATGTACGCACGAAACTACAGTAGATCCACGGCGCTACTTGCGATTGATCCGTGTTCTATGTACGAGTGCACAGCAGCAGTAGATAATGTAAAACGACAGCAGCTGCTGACAATGTATAGTGCTGAACTACAACCCACAGGCTGGAAAACTGTCTGTTGTACCTAGAAAAATGCGTAAATGTATACCAGATGACAAAGGTCCTATCGAGTAACGACTGCGATGGCTACTGACAAGTAAGTATCATCTCTAATATCGTGGGCGTTTGCAGGCGTCTAAGCCCGAGATCACCACCAATCTTGCCAGGGATAAAGGAAGTAGTACGTGGTTTCTCAACCCGTCGAACACCCGCAATACGCAGAAACCGCTTCCTGTTGACATTGGGTAAATATTTCATTCGCGAGGGTTATTCTTGAGTCGCGTATGCACAAATCGTGGATGTTTACAGGAGTCATATCCCGTAATCGCCAATTTTGCCAAGAATAAAGGAGTAGTAAATGGTTTCTCAACACGTGCAACATCCGCAATAATACGCAGAAAACACTTCCTGTTGGCAGTGGTGGGTAAATACATTATTCGCAGCGTAGTTCAGTTTTAGTATCCCTTATGCACCACTCGTGGGCGTTCGCAGGAGTCTAAACCCGAGATTATCGCCACTATCGCCAAGGATAAGGAAGTATAGTAATTGGTTTCTCAACACGTGGAACACCCGCAATGCGCGGAACGCGCTTCCTGTTGGCGATGGGTACATACACCATTCATTCGCGGAGTAATCTTTGTGCATTTTTTTGTAGTCACATATACACTAGTCGTGGGTGTTTACAGGAGTCTAACCCCGAGATATTCGCCCAATCTTGCCAAGAATAACGGAGTAGTAGTAATTGGCTTCTAAGCACGTGGAACACCCGCCATACGCAGAAAGCGCTTTCTATTGGCAGTGGGTATGTACCTCCTTCGCAGAGTAATCTTCGTGCGTTATGTTGTAGTCGCGTATGCACTAAGCGTGGATGTTTCCATGAGTCTAACCCCGAGATATTCGCTCAGTCTTGCCAAGGATAACGGAGTAGTAAGTCGTTTCTCAACACTTGGGGCACCCGCAATAAGCGGAAGACGCATTTTATAGGCAGCGGGTACGTACATCTTTCGCAAAGCAATATTTGTGCATTATTGTGTAGTTGCGTAGACACTAATCGTGGGCGTTTACAGGAGTCAAACCCCGAGATTATCGCTAATCTCGCCAAGGGTAAGGAAGTAGTAATTGGACTCTCAACACGTGTAACACCGGCAATACGCAGAAAGCGCTTGCTGTCGGCAGAGTGTACAAACATCATTGGTAGAGTAATATTGGTGCATTTTTGTTGTAGCCGAGTATGTATGCACTAATCGTGGGCGTTTACGGGAGTCTAACCCTGAGGTCACGGTCAACCTTGCCAGGGATATGGAAGTAGTAATTGTTTTCTCAGCACTTCGAACACCCCCCATACGCAGAAAGGGCTTCCTATTGGCAGTCGGTAAATACCTCATTCCCCGAGTAATATTTGTGCATTATTGTTTTGTCGGGTGCGCACTAATCGTTGGCGTTTACAGGAGTCTAACCCCGGGATCATCGCCACTCTCGCCAAGGATAACGACGTAGAAATTGGTTTCTCAACAGGCGGAGCACCCGCCATACGCGGAAAGGGGCTCCCTGTTGGCAGTTGGTATACGAATACATCATTCGCAGGCAAACATTTGTGCGTTATTGTTTTGTCGACTTGCTGTTGTTGTTCTCACATTAATTCACAGTACAATGCAGTCCGTGGTCGCAGGACAGGCTCCAGTAACTCTGGAGTGGAAGAAATACCTCGGTAGTAAAACAGAGGCAAAAACAAAAAACAAGCGCACGCACTCCACCACTGCGGACACCAGGGAAGCAAAAAGGAGACTATTAATAGCAGACAAAAAAAAAAGAAAAGATGAAGCAAAGCAAACAAAAACAAAAACGAAAACAGAAGCAGATAGCAAAACGCAAAAAGGCAAAACGGACCATACTAACAGAGACACAAAGAGGTACAAACGGGAATGAAAGAAAGATGAAAAACAGAAGGGACAAAAAAGCGATATTCTCTGGCGGGGGGGAAAGAAAATACGAAAGGCAGGCACTGGTGCATACAGACACGCAAAGTTGCCCAGGTGGCACCATGCTAGTTACTTGGGTCCCAAAGAAGGGAGTGCATCATGACGATGATGGCCATAACCAGGCTTAGGTCTGTTGGGCAGACCGCCCCCCCCCCGTTCCCCCCCACATTCCCCCTCGTCCACCTTTCGCCCCCCCCCCCCCCCTCTTCCCTGCCATTCTTCGTACTCGCGTTGGCGTCAACGGCTGTGGTCATGGTTGCAACTATTCTATGCCGTTCTGCCGATGCCTCCTTCTCATCTGTATGCCATTCCCGCATGAAGGCCTCCGCCCCTTCCTCGACCCGTCGGAACCATCTGCCGGCTTTCTGTGCTGCCTCGCGCCACCCTTCGAGCTTGATGCCGAACTCCTTGAGGTCCTCCTCAAGGTACCTCATCCAGTCCCACTCCTGTCCTCCGGAGTAACCCTTACCCCCAACCATCTCCCCAAACATCACCCTCTTCGACAGACGCTCCTCTCCCATGCGTGTCACAAAGCCCGCAAACAAGAGCCTACGTCTGCGTACCGTCGTGTCAACGCTCTCAAATTTTGTCCTGAGAAGCGTGCTAGCAAAGGATAGAATGTGGTGTTCGCGCTTTCGTTTTCGCCAGCCGATGCATCGGAGGAGCATCTTGTGGTGGACCTCCCGCAGCCTACCGTAATCAGTCTTGCTCGGGCTCCAAGTAACGCAACCGTAGAGCAACGTTTCGATCTCCTCGGCTCTCAGCATTCGCACCTTCAGGCGTAGGCGCATACCCGGGCGGTCATAGATTTCCATCTTATACCGTCGAAGCATGTCCATGCCCTCTGGAGTCGACGCGTTACCTCGACACTTCTGCCCGTCCAATCTGCGCTGATAGCCCCGCCCAGATACACAAACTCGGTCGTTTGTTTGTGCACTTGGCCGGCGGCGGTGACGGTGAACGGCACGTTCCCCCCATCTTTCGTTTGCAGACACATTATCTCCGTCTTGGCCTCCGAGACCGTCAGGCCGAAAGCGGCACATGCAGACACGATCACCGTCATCATCCTCTCCAGGCCGTTAGGTGATCTCGATACTATGCCCGCATCGTCAGCATAGAGCATAGCCCACAGTGTCTTGGCCTCTTTATCACTCCCCTGTCCGTCGGCGTGCCCGGCCCGTGCCTTCTCCCTCTTCGTTTACTTCTTCTCCTGCTTTCGTTGGAGTTGCACCAAGCTGTCCGTGATGGCTTTATCAGCAGCGAAACGTTTCTCCGCCACACGTGGCACCGCTGTAAAAACCATGTTGAACAACAATGGCGCGAGCACACACCCTTGCCGTAGGCCCTGTTTCACGTCGAACATATCAGAGCACTCGCCGTCATCCAGCCGCACGCATACTCGCATGCCGTCGTGGAATTGGCGGATAACGGTGAAAATTCTAGGTGGCACGCCAAAGCAAGCCAAGGCAGCCCACAGGAGGGTTCGGTCGACGGAGTCATAGGCTTTGGTGAGGTCGACAAAGCACATGAATAGCGGAGTGTCCTTCCTCCTTGCCAATTCCTGCAAGCGTCGCACCACGAACATCATGTCGACAGTCGATCGTTCGGGCCTAAAGCCACACTGCTCCTCTGGCAGGATGCCTTCGCGTTTGCAGTAATCGCTGAGTCGGCGCGTGATGACTTTGAGGAGTACTTTGCCGGCATGCGCTACAAGGGAAATGCCACGATAGTTACCACACTCCGTCCTGTCTTTCTTCTTGTGCAGCACCTTAATCGTTGCATTCTTCCATTGCTACGGCACGACCCCTCCCCTCCACACAGCGACGATAATCTCGTAGAAGCTTCCCAAGGTGTCCGAGTCTCCCTCATCGGCCATGATCTTCAGACGTTCAGCTGGGAGACCATCAGGCCCAACCGCCTTGCGGTTCGCCATCGCCCTGATTGCGTCTTCCACCTCGTACTTTTAATCGAGACGTTGTCCAGCGGACTGCACGAGGGCCAGACCTTGAGCTCATCGACGGGTCGATGACTTGGTGTTTAGCAGCTTATGGAACCACCTTACCCATCGTACCCGGATGAGGCCTATGTCTCGTAGTAATCTACCTTCCTTGTCTCTGATGTACTGCGAATGGAAAGTCCTCTTTCCTTCCACATTCATCCCCTTAAGGTGCTTGTAGAACCCAAACGGATCGCCTTCTTGGATACGCCTTTCGAGTTGACGGACGTATTCCTCGAAGAACGTCTGCACTCCGTCCGTCCTCGCACGTTTGAGCTGTTTAGTGGCAATCTTCACAGCTTTTCGCAGATTTTTGTCTTCCGGGTTAGCACGTAGTAGCGTCCTCGCATTTTCCTTCTCCTGCCATCGTGAGTGCACCTCTGCGTTTACCTCTTCGGGCGTACACTAGCCCAGCGGCCCTTGTTTTCGACTGGTATGAGGTGCTAGTTTAGCAGCAGTCGACAGCACGGTCTCCACTGGAGCAGTTGCCTTATCATCGACACTCCCAATTGTACCAGGAGGTGGGTGGGTAAGTTTGGTTATCTCCGTATTGAGGTCCGCTCGGAGACCGGGGTCTGCCATCAACCGTTTTAGACCAATAGCTCGTTTTCCGCTGCCTGCTTTTACCCTCCGTTCGGCGCGAAGCGACCCAAGAGGCGAATATTGCAGACCACGAGGTTGTGGTTAGATTCATGCCGATCCTCTGGTGGTTTCCGGACAAGGCGTCAATCAACTTGCCGAGTAAGGATGTAGTCTAGCCTACACTGACCCTTCCCGGAGTTTGGAGATTGGAAAGTGTACGACACTCCGCGAGTAGGTGTGGCAAAGAACGTGTTGAGGAGCGCAAGCCTGTTGTCAGCTGTGTGGAGGAGTAGTCGCTGTCCGTTGTTGTTCAATTCATCGCGCCCGTATTTACCCATCACCGTACAGCCGGCACATCCGCTCTCTCGCTTGCCGGCGCGAGCATTTGTATCCAAGAGCACAAGTAGGCGATCCCCACTTGGGACCCCCGAGACGACTTTGTTCAGTTCGTTCCAGACGTGATCGTTCTCGCGAACAGGTGCATCCAGTATCGGCGCATAGCCGACAGCAAAAGAAACAGCATTTGATTTGCCCTCAAGTTGAATGCGAACTTTCATTAGCCTGGCATTAACGCACTCCACCACGAGACCATCCTTGCCCACACCTGCCACAATAGACCCCCTGACAGCTAGTCCTACACCATGGATGCCCTTCCTCTCGTATTTGCTGCCGTCTGCCCCAGAGCAAAAAATCGTGTATCCAGCTGCTGTGTACGTGCTATGCCCGTCTCGCCTAGTTTCTTGGAGACCTACGACATCGCATCCAAGTTCCTGGCATACATTCATGATGACCTCGCTGTGGCCGATGCCATTTTTGCCGTCGAAGACGAGTGTGCGAACATTGAACTTACCCACGACGAGTTCCCCAGCTCTGTACCTAGCCCTAGCATCTGAGCGTAACCTTCGAGCTTCTCTGCGACCTTTCCGACCTTGCCTCCTCTTCTTCCGTGCTGCGTGGTTTTTATCCTCTACCCCCCGCTTTTCCCAGGCCGTGGGTTTCTTCCGTTCCGTGTTTTTTCGCCCGGCCCGGTTCGTGCCGAGGTTCCGACGTGCTGGGGGCAGCAATCCCAACGCGCCTCGACGCCCATCATCTCCTAGATGACGACGAATGGGGTGCTTACTCACGTGGATCATAGCCTCTCTGTTCGGTTTGCTACGAGTTCCACGCTTCCGCGACGGTGATACGACACGGCTACCGCAGGCAATACTGCCGCGTGGAAAAAAATCGCGAGGAAACATTCCGTCATATCGCTGGCCATCACCGCCGGCTCGACCATGCTCGAACGCTAGTTAGATGCCCAAGCAAGGTCAAGGCCGCGGTCCACTGGGAGCTCTAGCACGTGTTGGGGAAGCCGCAGGCCGGAGCTCCACCTAGGCCGGGGAGCAGCAGTGGAGGGGGAGGTACCATGGTAGCGACTATGTACTAGTAGCGGGGGATAAGAGGGGTATCACCCACGAATCGACGATAATCTTTCCACGGGTAGGCTAGTAGTTCTTGATTTCTCGACACGTGGAACACTCACGATACGCGGAAAGCGATTACTGTTGACAGTAGGTAAGTACATCATTCGCAGAATAATCTTTGTGCAATACCGGTATTTAGTAGTCGCTTATGCACTAGTAATACTCGCGGGCCATTACAGGAGTCTAACCCCGACATCACTGTTAATCTTGCCAAGGACAAGGAAGTAGTAGTTGGGTTATCAACACGTGTAACACCCGCAACACGCGGAATGCTCTTTCTATTGGCAGTGGGAAAAAATCATCATTCTCCAAGCGATATTTTTGGATTTGTTTGTAGTCGAGTATGTATGCACTAATTGTGGGCGTTTACAGGAGTCTATCCCTGAGATCACGGTCAATCATGCCACGGATACGGAAGTAGTAATTGATTTCTCAGCACTTCGAACACCCGTCATACGCAGAAAACGCTTCCTTTTGACAGTGGGTAAATACATCATTCGCAGGGGAATATTTGTACATTTTTCTTTAGTCACGTGTGCACTAACCGTTGGCGTTTACAGGAGCCCAACCCCGAGATTATCGCCACTCTCGCAAAGGACACATACTTAGTAGTTGGTTTCCCGACACGTGGAGCACCCGCGATACGCAGTAAGCGCTTCCTGTTAGCAGTGGGCATATACATCATTCGCAGAGTAATATTTGTTCAATTTTTTGTAGTCGTTTATGCCATAATCGTGAGCGTTTACAGGAATCTAGCCCCGAGAGTATCGCCAATCTGGCCAAGGAAAAGGAAGTAGGAATCAGTTTCTAAACGCGTGGGTCACCCACAATACGCAAAAAGCGATTTATGTTGGCATTGGGTAAATGCATCCTTCGCAGAGTAATCTTTGTGCAATATATTGTAGTCACTTATGCACTGCTGATAATCTCGGGCGTTTACAGGAGCCTAACCCCGACATAACCGCCAATATTGCCGAGGACAAGGAAGTACAGTAGTACCATTTGTCTTCCCGCAACACCCGGAATGCGCTTTCTATTCGCAGTGAGTGGGTAAATACATCATTCGCACAGTGATCTTTGTGCATTATTGTTTAGTCGCGTATGCACTAATCGTGGGCGTTTACAGGAGTCTCACCCCGAGACCATCGTCAATGTCGCCAAGGATAAGGGAGTATAGGCATTGATTTCTCAATGCGTGGAACACCTGCAATACGCAGAAAGCGCTTCCTGTTGGCAGTGGGTAAATCTGGGAAGTAAACGTGATGATTAAAATAAAACAAAATATAAAATACCTTGGTACTGCTGCTACTGTTGTATGTCGTAAGCACCAGACATCACATGCACGGCATCTCCTCTATATACAAGATACTTCCCCGAAATCTCGAAAGCTCTTGGGCCCTTGTTGCGTACGCTCTGCGGCTTCCAGTTTCGGAACCAGCCATGGTGCTGCCTTTTGTAATGGACGCCCCGGCCACCCCGTCCTGTGCCCTCTACAGCTTTGGTGCAAAAACGACTGTTGCGGAGGATGTGTATTGCCGCGCATGCTCTTCAAGCACCTATCCAATCTTGAACTCTCCCGTAGGACAGAGTCTGTTGGAATATCAATGCATTGCCAAGAGCGATATCTGCAAGTGAGTACAACGCAGCCGCGAAACAAGCGCATCATCGTGTAATATGCGCTGGTCTTTGACAGTTGCGACGTACGTTACGATAGCGCGCAACATGTATGATACCTTCCGTGGTTTCGATGGGCATCTACGACCGATTCTCGCAACGTACACGTTTCCCTTGTTGAAGTTTCGTCTCGAATGTAGCGACAGCCAACGTGAATACGAGGCGGTCTACGATCGAGGTTCTCTCTAATTTCTCTGAGGCAAAACTTCAAGAGCTTTATACTTCACCCGAAAACTGGCTTCGGCAAAAATCGTATTGCATCCCAATGCATAAACCCATTGCCCAAGTAAACAAAAACGTCGTTTTTCGAAACAAGATCGGCATTCCGACGATTTTAGGTAGAGGAACCCCGTCATTCAGCAAACTGTTGAGCGGAAATGTGCTACGTACCTCTATCGTAGAACGCGTCATACACCGAGCGGTCGTTCGTTCCCAGTTTTCACACAGGAAAACTACGTAAGGTCTTGACATTGCGCGACAGAGGTGCGATATGGAAGACCTGCCCTCATGCATCATTGTGCTTGTTGTTCCCGGCAACGTCCCACCAATAG
Source organism: Nereocystis luetkeana (assembly GCA_031213475.1). Classification (NCBI taxonomy): domain Eukaryota; class Phaeophyceae; order Laminariales; family Laminariaceae; genus Nereocystis; species Nereocystis luetkeana. The sequence goes on along the minus strand of JARUPZ010000010.1, from coordinate 95,392 downwards.
ATACCGAGCAAGCAGTTGAGATCGCGGTCAAGGTTCAAACTTCAGAAACTCACGTCTTTTGGCGCAGTGCGTATGGTGGGATTGATCGGGTTTCAGCTGGAGTACTGCCCGAAGAGCGCGGTGCTGCAGATGTGGCACTTTCTTCGTATATATCGAGTGTATGGCACGAGGTTATGAGTGCTGGACGAGAGATGGCGTGGGAGGTGGAGATGATGGACATATCTGCAGACCAGGAACAGAGAACGAGATCGCACTGTTCCTGCTAATATTTACGAGGGCTATGTTCGGAGAGAGCAAGTGAGACCGAGATAAGGAAGTCACCAACCCTCAGTGATTCTGTCATGCTGCGACGAATCCACCATCAACAGAGGTTGCTGCTCAAACATTCGTTTTGCATCTACAACAGTACCTATCTTGTGTGGGGTCATGTCGCGAAACAATCCGTATCGTCACTTGACGTTCGGTGAATTAACGTTGCTACTGCGTTCTCCTGTATGTAGCTTGAGTCTAAGGGATTATCGGTCACACGTGAACCTGAATGGCAAACGAGCGTGGCCTCTGCGGGCAGTACGCAAACAGCGACATATACATATGTATACTTTTGACGACGTGGACACCTGTCGACCGGTCGAACGACACGGTGTCGATATTGGTTCCACTTTCATAGCGTTAATGCGTGTATCTCACGTACTTGTGTATTCGTTTCATCCGTTTGTCTTACTAGCGAACTTTGCATTATGTGAATGATGTCCGCGCCTACTGTCGAAAGGGATCATATTCGCAGCTCCAGGCGTGACGAGGGTAGTCACCTATACTATACCACCTTGAGAGGTCGGGGGTAACCACTTGACTTTGTGTTTGGTACTATAGTTCATGTCGGCAGACAGCGCTTTAGGGTACCATGTAGGCGATGAATGAGGTCTCTAGCTCGGCTGCTGGCGGAGTTTTTCACTCACTCGTCCTAATGTAGTATGTTCGATTACAGTTGTGGTAGTGCGCTCAGTGCACAGCACTAGCCCTATATGACACTAGGGCTGGGGACGGACATGGGTGAGGCTGAAATGGTCAACGTTTTGAGCCTGCACTTCCCTGTATTGACTGTTTGCGACCCTTGATATGCGCTGTATTTTTATTCTCGTGGACTGTGGTCGCATACCGGTTGCTTCGGTGTAGCCAGGTAGTCACGTTCCGAGAAGTGGTGGAGTGACTGAATCGCATGGGAATTCAGGGCAGCAACGTATGGTTGGGGTGCGATAGATGGCATGTACAATTGTGGGGCTAATGGTTTGATTGGAATCGAGGAAACGTCCGATTTTATCACGACCAGCATTCTCAACCGAAGACAGAATCCACCGCCCGTCTACTGTAACAGCAAAGCTGGAACTCACGCCGCGTGCGACACACGACCCGCAGCGTGCCATACTACCGATGGCACTACACCGCAGAGCGAGTACTGCAGACAATTTTGTGAGGGTTCAGCGACACGTTATGTACGCGAAGAGCTACGAGTAGAAAATGCTCATCTTTAAAGCCGATACTTCGCCTGTATTTACTTAAAAATAAAACGAATCACGCAGAACATGCCACATACGCACACGTGACACACCGCACACCGTGCGCCCGGAAATATAGGTAACCTCTTCCTGGACAGGAACCCGAGTGGTTTAGACAACGACACGGTGTGCAAAATAATGCAGCATGATTCCAACTAAACAACACTTCTGACACGCTATGATCACCGGCTTCCAAGGTCCCTAGATGCCCTCCTACGGAGAGGGTGCACTTGGTTCGATGTGTATACATATTCTCGACTTTCAATGTACAAGCCGTCGAAATGTCTCGAACGATGTCACATCCTGGGAGCCATGGGGCTTCCGTGCTCTTTTAGGGTGTTGGATGTGACTATTAAAATCCTTGTCAGTACGAACCCCTGTTTATGGCATCACCAAACGCCCCTGGCCGTCTACTGACCCCCTGTTTCCGATCAGGCTTCTCCCAAACGTGCCGACGTTGCACGGCGGACAGGTACGTGAATTTGCCTAGCTGCGGCCCTAATCTTGCGCCATTCATTCATCAACAGCGCCGCCTGAACCAGCACCGCCACCGCCACACAAACATTAGCCGCGATCAGCACGCCCGAAAATGCAGATATGGCCATTGTGCTGTCATGGGCTATGTCTAGCCTAATCAGGAATGACGCGTACATGCTGGTGACGATGATACCGTTCCCCCAACGGTAAAGACTCATATGGACTCCCCTTGCAAAGGGAGACAGGGCTTCCGACACGAACACGAACACCACCGAAACCAAAAGAACCATGGGTATTTGTGCCGTGTTATCACGAGGGAGGAAAGCCGCAATGCCAGTCAAAGCGATCCGACGGCCACATTCCACAACCTCGTAGTAGTACCGCGACGGCTTGTACGGGGCCCAAATGCCGCTCAATGGCTCCAGTCGTGCTATAGTTCCCCGGTCGGTCATGTCGAGGTCAACTCGGTGACGAGCTAGCCACAACCCAAACATTGTGGGTATGCCCACAGGATACGCGAACACCATACTAAGCGCATACGCCCGGTACGCACTATGGCGGGCGGTCGAACAGGTGAGGCTGTAGTCAGCCCGAAGGTAAGCTTCTCCGTCGTCTAGCTCGTCGCAGGGAAACGTTTGGAATATCGTGTACGAGACCGAGGAATACACGAACAGCGCAAGATAAAGTGCCGCAGACTGGTGTTTGCGGATCACCGCATTAATCGCCAATTCGGAGCTACTATTTCGTTTCTTTCCGACGATGTAACTCCCCGCCAGCACTATAAGCATCACGGGCGGTGCAAGCGTGGCGAATAAAAGGCGATCATAAAAATCGGTGTTGAGAATGCAGGTATAGGACAACATGGCGCCGAGGTCGAAGTTCACAAAGCTGAGCGTGGAGACGAAGTTCTTGTACATGTCCGGGTAGACATCGCCCGTGATGGTACCAAACTAACGGAAACGGTGGAAGTGGGGGATTGAAAGCGGGGGTTACAAGCTGCGTAGTCATATCTAGGGCAAGCGACCAACATTCACTCGACGATGAACATGCTATACAAGCCGTCCCAACCACATCAAATACCTGTACGTTATCCTGTACATATACCAAACATCAAATGGACATAACCCCAAACCTTGTGCACCCTGTTCACGCAGGACCACGTATACATGACGTACGCGTGTATTATACGCCGGTTCGATTCAACCATTTCGTCAGGTACGTGCAGTATCTCTGACGCTATCGTGTTGAATGTGCAAATAAAATATGTAGGAAGATGAAGTGCCAGGGCCACGATTCTAGGCGTTTCGTTTCTCATATTGCCGATGCCAGCACATAACGTGTACACTCGTCGATTGGAGGGATTTACCAATGCTTGATACTCGACGCAAGACTCGACATCTGACATTTTACCTCGAACGTTCGAACTCGACCCCAACCCTATTAATAGATGTCCGGTGAAGCATCGTCAAGGACTATGCCTAGAATGTATCGCGAAAGCTCGAACTGTCGAACGCTCGCCACAGCACCTGTGGCCATGCTATTCCAACTTAGCAGTTATGGGTCAGTGAACAAATACCTGGTATAGGGTACACGCGTTCTGTTGGTGTTGCGACACAAATGCCGAGAGAGACATCCCTGTCACTGAAACAGAGAGAAACGCCAAGCCGTATTTGTGCGGGCAAGATACTGTCGCCTCAACAACCTACGACCGAATTTCTTGAGCTGGCTCTCTCCCATAGAACGCCAACATCGCAGCAAGACCTATTGGTCTAGGGAACAGTTACCAATTTTCCCCCTGGACGAACGGTGTTGCTAGATACCTGAGTAATAATCTGCCAGACGGTGACGATGATTTTGACCTCTGATAGCGGCAGCATTCTGACCAGGTACGTTCGACACGATCGACGCCGTTGTCTCCATATGCTGTCAGCGCTCTCCGCCTCTTCGTGTCCTCCGACGTTGATCACACTCCACAGATGCGAAAAACCCACAGCCGCCAGGATAAGTGGGCCCGCAAATAGGACCACCGTGAGCCCCCAAATCGATCGTTCGTCCACCCCATGGCATTTCTGACAGGTGAAGGCAAACCCTGGTGCATAGCTTTCAGAACACACCGCACATACTATTCCCAAACGCGGGGGCGGGTAAGAGTAACGGAAACGAGGGGTAAGTGGGGATCCGCAGACTTTGTAAACTATCACAGGCAAGGAAATGTTGCTGTGTCATGTGAAAAATTGCCAAACGCTAGGGTGTATTACACTGTCTGTCCCGATACTTCTTACTGCTATATACATGGCGTTTTACGTATGGTACAACTATGTTGAAACACAAACAAAGGGCAGATACGATAGTAGGTTGTACCGTAGTAATACACCAAGAAGTCATCGAAGTTAGCAATAGATCCGCGGACATCCCAATCAGGAATCTTCTAGATGCATTGCCTTTGTCGAGAAGGTTAGGGTTATGTATTGCTCGCACTCACAGGGACCCTCGTAGCCAGGAGCGCAGGGACCGGAGGTGCTGCTGCCACCGATACAGGCTTCCTTTCGGTAGCACTGAAGAAATACACTACTTTGGTTGGAAGTGCGGTAATAGCCATCCTCGCGGTGAAGAGTCGCCAGAGTTGTGCCGCTTGATGAGGCGATGGATCCACTGGGTTGCGGTTTGCAAACCGGCATACCGTCAATGGTTACGTCCAAGGAGTTTTCGGTGTCCGAGTTCTCGACCCCAACAATAGCGAGCGAACATCGTGCACAGACCTCACCGAAGCAATCCGTGCAAAACGCACTCTGTTGTGCTCGATCGGAAAAGGCGTGAATAGGGGGAGAAGATCAGCGCCATGCGGTCACCCACTGTCAGGAAGTGCATGGGCCTTCAATATGCTTCGATGGAATTTTGTTTGTGTCAGCTGAATGCTGCGGATTTTATTTCTTGTGTTCGCGTGACGGTTCCCTCAATGTCAGTTCCTCTGGGTCTGTACAGAATACATGCATGGTTTCTCTAAAGTTTGCCTGCGTCATACGTGGTAGACAGCTACCGGAGGCAATGTTTGTATCCTTAGGTTACGACAGTGTAGTGTGTTTGTTGAAATTTCCTCAACGGAAATCATAGTGTTGTTCAAACCCAAAATATATACCTTACTTTGTGAAGGCATGTATATCCTTCGTCTGTCGTGAGTCAATTCCGCCGACACTCGGTGTCACCTGAAACACACAACCCACTTCTACTTTACGATCAATACTGCCTGTGGCTTAGGACGCCTATAAATGGCAGCCTCGTATTCTAGCCAGCGTACCGCTAAGGGGAGGTTTCCCTCACAGATTAGTGAATCTTGTTTTCCACGACAACTTCATTATGCAGATATAATATATATATTCGTCGATATTGTATACATGCGAGAGTTGTGCAGTAGCCTCATGAAGCCTAGATCCACCACAATGCAAGCTGTACACCATCGAAGGAAGGCTTGATGGTGCATTTCTATGCTGGTTGGAAGCTGGCGGTGTTGCCCGGATATTCTTTACCTGATCCTCATCCTGATCTTGAACGATGTCCTCGATGATGTTGCCGTACTGTCCGACAGGGCAGTGGTAACTGTTTTCCAGGAATGATACGTTCCTCAGCTCGCCCACGATTCCAATGCTCATGACGGCTGGTCCATCCCTACCTGCTTCGTTCGCCACAAAGCTAGTGTCGATGATATTCAGAGACCCTGTGTGAAATATTGCACCTCCAGAGAATTCTTGGAAGTGGGTCGGCGTGGCGCAATTGCGAGAAGGTAGGGTTTGATTAATTAAGGGGTTGCACGCGGAAAACCCAAACGCACATGTGAGTTATAGAAGCTCGACTTCGAGGTTAGAGCTGCACAGGACCAACCCAAACGACACGTCGGCGTTTGCTCTAAACCCAGCATGTACGTAGTACTGTAGGTGTCGATAGTTAACCCACGTGCGGCAAAGTAATGTTAGACGTGCACGTTTTTGCTTATGAGCCCCCAAGTTGTGGATCTCTTGTACTACAATGAAATTATTCCCACACTGTCTTGGAAAACAATCGAAGCGCAACCAGATCAATCATCTCACGGCCTGGGTATACAAAAAAACATATTTAACAAAACATAAATGGCCTTCCCACGCTTTTCAGTGAAGGAGGTCCGTCATTCCGTAAACAATTCAGCGAAAATGTGCCACCTCTCTCGTAGCTTGCGTGCCATCGTTGGTGCCGTGTTTTGACGCTGAACGTATGGAAGGAAGGAGTCTGCGCGCTCATATGGCTGCGCCCACTAGAACACCTGAACATCTGATGGCAATGTTCAGACGTTAATCGTGCCAATGACTTCGCAGAGTTTCGCTAGTGTACTACGATTGCTGCGTCCTAAGGTTTTGTCGATATACGGGTGACTCACTCGCAGAATTTCTTCGGAAAACAGACTCCGTGCAGATGTCAAGGCCAGCGCCTGTATAGTAGTATATTGCCCCACCGTCGGTGGCTTGATTGTCGTCAAACTTGCATGCGCTGAATTCGGTTGCTTTTTTGTCCGTAGCGACCACATAAACAGCGCCCCCGAGTCCAGCTTTGTTGGACTCAAAGGCTGCGTCACTGACTTCAAGCGTGATAGCACGAGCGGTCCATAGGGCGCCTCCGACATTGACTGCTTCGTTTCTGACGAACGTCACGCTGCCGACCGACGAACTGTCGGATCCTGCTTCGTTGTAGCCCATACCTGGTAACCGACGTCAGGGTAGGAATCACCGTGCGGTTGGCGCGTTTTTCTAGTGCAATAAGTGACTAATACACACCTCATCTATTGTGGAATATCTTGGAACCTGGACGTCGCTGTGCTGGGTGATCGATAGTTTAAACGCTCTCCAGCTAACCTACGACACCAACTCAGTTTGTTTATAGGCCGAAACAGCCCTGATTCACGACCCAGCAGTGACCGTTCCGTGTTTGTTCGTGCCGCTTGGAGAAGGCACCCTTGCTTTTGTTGCTCCCGGGGCACAGGCCTTCGCAACGTCCGTCAGCCCTAACGCTTGCTGCATTGGTGTATATATACACTACATCGGAGGCCACAATGTAACAATGATCAGCTCGCTGGACTAGAGATAATATAGTGAGCATGGTGAGCGGTAGACAATGGCGGATCGGTCCAACCATTTAATCGTTCAGTCACCGCCTTCTTTAGGAGCAGGCCGCCTTTCGTCCCAATGTGAAGCAACACTGAATGGTAGTCATTGCGACTGACAACATAACATTAGCCCATTACACCGGTGAATCCTTATCACGAGACTCCAACGTTGAATCTGTAAATATCCCCCGTAGACGTCAGTTGCAACGAAAGCAGGCTATATAAGCTCCTAAATACACTTCCTTCCGTATGCATGCTGTTCATAAAGTCGGGAAATACTGTCTCGAGGAAAACCGTCAACGAAGTAGGTGATAATATTTATTTCATCTACAAGCAGCAGCACAATTGTCGACGGCAACACGAACGGGTACTTCGCAGAGCATGCCGAACCACTGTACACCTTCCGTAGGCTTATGTAGTAGTTGGCAGTTGGACTGCCTAGGGAGTACTCGTTTCCACCAGAGGCAAACAGGTTATCTCACACACTTCCCCGCAACGGTAGCAATAAGTGTACCTATTGCATACAGCAACGCAACTACTTTGACCTCGGCAGTGCAAAGACATCTCAAACATTCTAAGACTGCCGTGTATGTAACACCACTAACACGACACTTCGTCTAGAGCGGTCTCTCACTCGCCATCATGTCCGCGCAGATAAACTGATCCACGTCATTCCCAAGAGCTCGCCTCGATACTGTTGTAAGAGAATCGCGCTGGTGAACGGGTCTCTTGCATTTGTATTTCCGTGTCACAGTCGTCGTGGGATCATGAATATATTGAATTGTCGTCATGCCATGGACACATCAGACTGACAAAAGCCCTAGTTGAGCAAACCCAACCTAGGGCGTTGGGCCCACCAATCTTGTTTATTTGGCTGACAGTTTGCAACTATTTATAGTACAGTACCATAAAATATCAATCATACGAAGGCGCAGGATGTTTTCATCATACAGTAAGAGATGCCGGCAACTAACGTAAGATGCTCGCCCCTCCCTACCTGCACCGCTCGAGGCATTTGTGGCAACTCCGCTGCTACCAGTGATGACGAAGCTCGAGTTTTCTCCCGCAATGGCACCTGTATGCGACGACACAAACCACACAGCAGGTAAATATATAGTTTGGGAATGTAGTTTGAGCAGTGGTGGATAGCGGGCGCACGTTCGTGTAACATCGTACATGACATACTCACTGGCCAGAGCAGCGCGAAACTTGAACTGCCAAATATGAAAAGTTTAAGGTCGCCATGAAAAAGCTTGGCCTTTCAACGAATAGCACTGGTCTACGCGCGAATAATCTTTTTTTATGTATGAATCGTTGTATGGAGAGGAGAACGTTCACTTATTTCAAGTCTAAGAGATAGAGGTCAACTGTGTTGATCACCTCTAAGGCATATCGGAGGCGTGCTCCCGGCATCGCCTGCTGTCGTACGCCATGGCGCCAGCGTGTGGATCTTCCCTTGGTTTATACGCACGCGGCAGAGAGAGGTAGTCGGTGGGCTCACCCCTTCCAAACTAGTAGCGTAAACACACCCGGGGCGTTCTAAAAAATGCGTAAATAGACAAGCGCTCCCACGTTTGAGGGTCGTCCCCGTTGCACTTTTAGTGTATGCGCATATTTCGGACCGCTACAAAGGCCGTGTTTTGAGGGTGACGGTTTCGTCGAGTACCCAATATCTCGGTATATCTGTCATTGCAATATGCCCGTTTCGTCTTGCTTCACGTGGCACCACTCATGGATTCCATGTTCCCACACTTTCTCACCTCCGTTACTGGCGGCCCAATTGTCAGCAAACGAATTTTTTCCATGGATGAAGATGTTGGAATTAATGGCATACATGGCACCTGTGGGTAAGACAGGTAGGTTGGTCGATTAGTTAAAGCAATTAACCAAAAACACGATGCATATACGATGGTGGCATGGTGGCCTAACCCTACACTTTCACCGACGCCTGCAGACGGTGGCTAGGGCCTGCGAAGGAGTCAATGAATTTCCAGCGTATTTATTCCGTGAAGCGGGTATTTGCAGCTATTCTATAATATTATCCTACACTGCGTACTATATGCGTACACGTCAAACCGAAACGTTACACCAGCACGTTTTCTATGCTTGTGATCAAACATACAATGATGCACTAAGGTGCTCTGGTGGGCATTGTAGAGATCCTTTGAGTGGGCGGGTACTGCAATTCTAGGTTATAGAAGCTCATGATTTCATCGTAATGTCGGGCCTCCGAAACAAGAAGCACTGTAAGCACTGTTGTGGAACGTGCGCCCAGAGCGTTTGTAATCATTGCGTACTAATATCCTTGAGAGGTTCAATGTAATGCGAGACCCGTTGTATTTATTCACCCTTGTGAGACCAAATTCACCAACGAGCCTGCGTGGGGCTGCCAGCCATATCTCGCGCAATTTGCAGTGCCAGTTGGGCACTCAGCAGACACTATCCCACCAGTGTCTGCGGTATTCGTTGGTGGATATCGATGATACTCTGTTTCCTCTGGTTTGGGCGATCTCACGGAAACCGTGCCATCATAAATTACGAACACGGCCAAGTGATCACTATCTCTGGGTAAAGTATGGCCTCCTGAGGCCGTCAATTTGGTTCAGAAGGCGTATAAGTTAAACGTAGTTCAGACGTTATCCGGAATAGATCCTGACCTATGGGTGGCTGGAAAGGGATCGAGAAACATATTACCTAGATAGACCCCGAAGCGCTCAATGTCACTAGGTACAGCTGTGTGCATGCATCCGATTGTATGCACGTAAAAACGCGGGGTAGTTAAGGAACTTCTTGTGGGATTCCAGGGTGCCCCAGAACATGTTTCGGGGGTCATGCAGCACCCCAAATTTGCACGATACGACACCAGGTACCTGGTACCACATATGACAGCACTGTCGACGACTTCATGACAAGAAACCGCCTTCCGAAATATGGTTATCCGGAGGCTCTGGTTTACCCACGTACCCGACACTCAAGGTACTCGCAAAGTTCGTCGGTGATACTACTGTAAACGTTTTTCGCACTGCAGAAAAACATTTTCACGGAGGTAAGCATTTGCTTTCGACGTTCGAATATCCATGAGACAATTCGACTATGTAATACAGCTGGTCACCGCAGGGTGTTATTGGCCATCCTTGCACTCAACCAAGATCAACGAAACCTTGTGGAATACAGCCGACCATGCCGTAGTAGGATTTGTAGCTGGTTGATTTCTGCCATGGTAGCTTGTCATATTTCTTGTCCTAGAGCAGGAAACAGACAAATCTGAAAAATGGGAACGAAAGTAAGTCTGAACTGGAGGTTGCTGGTGACCGAATAGTGTACATGCCGCGATGTTTTGTATTCTCTAGTCAAGACCTACTGCCAGCGGAACAAATTTTGATCCAACGTGCCCCCCCTACCGCACTCTAGTATTACAGCGCGGGCTGCTGTGGTGGTAAGGCTCAGGACTGATTTTGATCGATCGCACAATCGGGTATGGATCGTGTTTGAATACCTGGTGGTCTAGTTCACGTGAACTCCATCGGGAAAATGGTCAGTACAAAGAGCAGACAGAAATGGTATGAAAACAAGAGGACGTTCACTACAAAGTAGAAAATCTCCCCCAGGAGATATACAGCATTGACGACCCCAATGCAAACTAGGTCAGCCCCCGTCGTCACAATCGCTTCGAAATTTCGAACATTCAAATGGTCTCTAAATATCAAATTTCAGTTAAGCATTCAACGGCCAGGAGGAATGTCCACGCACATGATAGCACCACAATGGTTTAATGTTTCCGTTGCGTGTGCCCTATAGGATGAACGCCATAGCATGCCAACAAGGGCTGACTCAAGTTGTATTATCCCCTCTACCTCTCTTTCTTGTCTTTCGCTCGCCCCATGGTACTTATCTCTCTACTTTGTGTATATTTAGATGCAGGGTCTTGTTGTTAGACTACTGTCAGCGCATGGACGTTGAGGTCCATGTACTTATCCATCGTGACTTACTTGCAGTCACTGCACACTGATACGAGTATACCAGTACGATTATCTTGGTACGGATATTTGGGCAAATGTCATATGTAGATAGATTGCGAGTCTGTCGTACTCGTAGTACGGTATGTATATGTTCAACTTACCTCTGTTGAGACGTTGGCAAACGTATAGCAGGGTAGCTAGTTTTCCATAAGAACGTTTCTATAGAAATGTTGCTATAGGACGGACTATCAGCCAGTACAATAGCTAGTAGATCAGGTCAACTTCAACTGCCAGTACAGTGGGCATTGTTCCATGCTGATCAGGTCAACTTCAACTGCCCGTAGAGTGGGCATTGTTCCAGGATGATCAGGCGAAGGTCCGCCCCACCTCGATCACTCCTTCTTCTCTCCTCCTACTCCTCCTACTTGTCTCCCTTCTCTTCTCTACTTTCCTCTTCTCCCCTTGATATCTGAGATCAAGATTTCTTCCATCATAGCCACTTAACCCCTTTAGAACCGCAGTCCCATATGTGGGGACAAACCACTCAAATTTCAAGTAGTCTGTCCCCAAAACGGGACTGCGGTTCTAAAGGGGTTAAGCGACAATTTCAAACCATATGTTTCTTTTTCTTACAAGTAACCTCCACAGACACTTCGGTGCCACCTCTGCCATCTCTTCACAGAGACAGGGCCTCGACACATCCATAGTTCTTTCAACTACAACCCTATGGTTACTGCCGTGTCTGTTTGTTTCGTACCTTGAGAGGAATTCCACATAGCTTCTCTGACGCACCCTAAATTTTGTTCACTGGCGAATACAGCCGACAACAAGGTTGACCTTTTGCTTTCACTGGACCTTCTACAAAAATACGTTACGAGCACTGTATTATATCTGGAATTAAATCGATAATTTAGCGTCTGCGTGGTTTGCACATGACCGTATCATTGCGTACTTGAACATGATGGGAACGTTATCCCAAACCCCTTTTGAACAAATCCCCATCAACGGCCGACCGTTACTTTTAGTATACAACCCACGCACGCGGCATCTACGCTAGTGGCCATGCGCGAACCTTTCAAATACCTCCCACGTGTATTGAGGGCGTGTTCTTTCTTACCCTAACCCTAACCCTAATACCTCCCACGTGTATTGAGGGCGTGTTCTTTCGTACCTCCGGAATCAAGGGTGTTGCTGTGAGCAAAGCAGGTCCTGCCACCGATGTGGACCTCTGAGCCAGTAGCATACATGGCACCTAAGCGTTAGCGAAGGAAAATGCGTACCTGGTAAGCACTTACGTGAAAAAGGGAAACAACAAGGATGGCGCCTGTGCTTGACTACTTGTATTACAATTCGTCTACGGTGTGGAAATAGGTGTCAACGCGGTCCAGGGGCTGCAGTTATACCGCTCAAACCAATGCACGTGTTGAAGTGGAAGCCACAGTGAGAATTGCTTCTAACCCTAAGATTTTTGACTCAATGCATACATATCTGGTATCAAAATATTCCGACAAGTCGCTATTCGAGCAAAATGTGATATCATTTCTTGCAGCGGCCAAACATACGTCGGTATCAATGTTGGGGATGTCCAAGCTCACTGTGGCGCAGTAATTGTCCCGATTGATTATCACAGAACATATATTCGCCAGGTAACCCAACGTTGCTCAGGACCCACCTCCACATACTACTATTTAATAGTACTGCTCTTTACACGCTGCTAGTAGCGAACCGCCAGGTAGGTGTCACCCCGTAATTCGACGATACACGGATTCTGCAAGTTTATGTAAATGGGTATACGACGTTTTCCATCATAAAGATATCCTACGATACAATACAGTAGGGTTTCACGTATTTTGCTCACCTCCATCCAAAGGAGAACTGCTGTGCTCAATCGTCGTGTCGCCGTTAGTGTAGACTGTCGAATACTTTGCGTAGAAGGCCCCTGTCAGACGGAAACCGGGAGATCACGTAACGCTTACAACGCAACCGCAGTAACCACCCAAGCACACGATTTGAGTGCTTTCCTCAGACACGAGTAGATGCCTTCCGAACGACACGAATGTCGGTGTTTAGGGGCAACGTGGCGCATATTATGGCTTGCGGTATACGTCACCGAATGCAAATGGTTTTACTCCACAAGGACGACGGCCTAAGGAGCTTGAGCGGCATGTCCTACTGGATGATTCGGCAGAGAGTCAAACCCTCACGTGAATGTATGAGGAAATGTATGAGGGGTTGCCTGCTTCAGTCATGCACTGACTCATTGAAACCATTGTTCGTCAGACAGACAGTGACAGTAGTCCACGCTTGCCCTTGGGAACGTTTATGGCGGTTCAAAGGCAAGCGTATTGCACGACATGTATCTACTGGTGGAGCATAGACAATTTAACTAGATTATATTTTGCTTCCTTTTTGCGCGAATATTTGTATGAAGAAACGTGAAACGGTGCAAGAGTCGGCTACTATGCCTTGTTTCTACTCCCGTTCGTGAAGAGAATATCGAAACATATATATATATATATATATATATATATTAGATCGCGACGCATATGGCTCATAGAATAAAAAGTGCGAGAAAAATGTAATCAGCAAGAACATGCGGTTGCCGTGGACCTCGCCTTGCCGTAGAGGCGGCTCTTCCAACGTCATCCCAGTATATCGTAACAACCAAACACGTCAACATCGACAAGAGCGTCGCGAGAGCTTGAAGCTGCGTAATGCTGTTTTGAGAGGTGTCAGAACATGGTCTGGCGCATTCTTTGATACGTGTGCGTTTGACCGAGACCGGATCGTAGGATCACCTCCTCGCAGTCCAACCGCGTTATATGCGCAAAGCGATGAATTGGTGGCTATGTCAGTACCATTGCAGTTGTTTCTTGTATATCCTGTGAGGTATACCAGATGCGTATTTATCAACCAATTCCATACATATTGGCGCAACGCGCACTTGACTGATAACCATTTTGGACGAGGACATGTAAAAGACAACAGATATCACGGCCGTGTTGACTTATGGAACTTGATTGGGAGATCTCATGCGATGTTTTGGTTCGGATGGTGAAAATGCTTCAAGAAGTGGCATCTAGCATTGTTTGGGCGAGCTGGAAGCGAATAGATGTATGGTCCTGCTCTATATTTGTCAGGCAGAAACGAAGTATACTAAGTATTGGTTTTTATAATAGGAGAAAGTTGGCGTAAACGGAGAATGTAAGCGAATTGTTCCCGTCGTACGTATTGATTATCTCCGGTGGAGATGTTTTGAACACTTAATGAAGAGCCAACGCAACGACGACGAACCCGCTAACCGAATGTATAATTATTTCCAATATGTAACATCGAGAAGGTGTTGCTGCCCCTCGGCACTTGAAATTATAATTCCGAGTTACAACGATGAATGATAATATTCATAGGGTACGTCATCTGAGAAGGTACCCAGTTGGTCGCCAACAACAACACTCACGCGGCACTTCAGTGGTTCCTGCAGTGCCTTCACCTACAGTGAATTTGATAACATGTGGGCAATATGTGAAGAGTGTGAATATACATGTTCGGTTCGTTGTCGACATTATATAGTCAGAAGACCGCATGCCACAGCAAATAGTCTAGGTGAACCGTGACCGAATCTTTCCAGCAATGAGATATCCGATACATTCATGCTATTGATCCAGTTGAACCAAAACCCGACTACGAGCGGATTCAAACCAGCAAGCTGGGCAGAGTCTGGTCAGCTTCTGTAAAGCAGAATGCTTGAATTGTGTAACATACGATTGTCATAACCAGTCCTGGACCCAAGTACTTCAAGAGGAACGGACAGACAGTGCACACTTCTCCGGCAATACCCACGTTATGGCATACTACTGTAGGATAACAACCGCCCCTTTGATCGGCCACTAGCGTCAAATGGAACGGGTGTTACATTCCGTTCTTAGTGTTGGCTTGGATTCACCTTGAGCGCGCATGCAAGATACTTCGTCGTCAGGGTTTCCACACACCGGCTATGGGCTTCTTGCGTTTATAGATAATAGACGATTCAATATCGCTACCGTTGGGGGCATGGGGGACTACCAATGTTCACGCCCGCCGCAGGGGCTCAACAGTTCCCAACAAACTCTACGGCATCTAATTTAGTGAAAGGACAAAGTGGGGGGAGTTGAACGCACATACATGTTCTTTGCCACACCTACTCGCAGAGTGTCGTACACTTTCCAATCTCGAAACTCCGGGAAGGGTCAGTGTAGGCTAGACTACATCCTTACTCGGCAAGTTGATCGACGCCTGGTCCGCAACATGACAGTACGGAAACCCCCAGAGGATCGGCATGAATCTGACCACAACCTCGTGGTCTGCAATATCCGCCTCTTGGGTCGGTTCGCGCCGAATCGGAGGGTAAAAGCAGGCAGCGGAAAACGAGCTAATAATCTACAACGGTTGATGGCAGACCCCGGTCTCCGAGCGGACCTCAATAGGGAGATAACCAAACTTACCCCCCCACCGCCTGGTACAATTGGGAGTGTCGATGATAAGGCAACTGCTCTAGTGGAGACCGTGCTGTCGACTGCTGCTAAACTAGCACCTCATACCAGTCGAAAGCAAGGGCCGCTGGGCTGGTGTACGCCCGAAGAGGTAAAAGCAGAGGTGCACTCACGATGGCAGGAGAAGGAAAATGCGAGGACGCAACTACGTGCTAACCCGGAAGACAAAAATCTGCGAAAAGCTGTGAAGATTGCCACTAAACAGCTCAAACGTGCGAGGACGGACGGAGTGCAGAAGTTCTTCGAGGAATACGTCCGTCAACTCGAAAGGCGTATCCAAGAAGGTGATCAGTTTGGGTTCTACAAGCACCTTAAGGGGGTGAATGTGGAAGGAAAGAGAACTTTCCATTCGCAGTACATCAGGGACGAGGAAGGTAGATTACTACGAGACATAGGCCTCATCCGGGAACGATGGGTAAGGTGGTTCCATAAGCTGCTAAACACAAGGTCATCGACCCTCGACCCGACTATCGTCGATGAGCTCAAGGTCTGGCCCTCGTGCAGTCCGCTGGACGACGTCCCGATTAAAAGTACGAGGTGGAAGACGCGATCAGGGCGATGGCGAACCGCAAGGCGGTTGGGCCTGATGGTCTCCCAGCTGAACTTCTGAAGGTCCTGGCCGACGAGGGAGACTCGGAAACCTTGGGAAGCTTCTACGAGATTATCGTCGCTGTGTGGAGGGGAGGGGTCGTGCCGCAGCAATGGAAGGATGCAACGATTAAGGTGCTGCACAAGAAGAAAGACAGGACGGAGTGTGGTAACTATCGTGGCATTTCCCTAGTCGCGCATGCCGGCAAAGTGCTCCTCAAAGTCATCGCGCGCCGACTCAGCGACTATTGCGAACGGGAAGGCATCCTGCCGGAGGAGCAGTGTGGCTTTAGGCCCGAACGATCGACGGTCGGCATGATGTTCGTGGTGCGACGCTTGCAGGAATTGGCAAGGAAGAAGGACACTCCGCTCTTCATGTGCTTTGTCGACCTCACCAAAGCCTATGACTCCGTCGACCGAACCCTCCTGTGGGCTGTCTTGGCTCGCTTTGGCGTGCCACCTAGAATGCTCACCGTTATCCGCCAGTTCCACGACGGCATGCGAGCATGCGTGCGGCTGGATGACGGCGAGTGCTCAGATATGTTCGACGTGAAACAGGGCCTACGGCAAGGGTGTGTGCTCGCGCCATTGTTGTTCAACATGTTTTTTACAGCGGTGCTGCGTGTGGCGGAGAAACGTTTCGCTGCTGATAAAGCCATCACGGACAGCTTGGTGCAACTCCAACAAAAGCAGGAGAAGAAGAAAAAGAAGAGGGGGAAGGCACGGGTCGGGCACGCCGACGGACAGGGGAATGATAAAGAGGCCCAGACACCGTGGGCTATGCTCTATGCCGACGATGCAGGCATAGTATCGAGATCACCCAACGGCCTGGAGAGGATGATGACGGTGATCGTGTCTGCATGTGCCGCTTTCGGCCTGACGGTCTCGGAGGCCAAGACGGAGATAATGTGTCTGCAAACGAAAGATGGGGGGAACGTGCCGTTCACCGTCACCGCCGCCGGCCAAGTGCACAAACAAACGACCGAGTTTGTGTATCTGGGCGGGGCTATCAGCGCAGATTGGACGAGCAGAAGTGTCGAGGTAACGCGTCGACTCCAGAGGGCATGGGCATGCTTCGGACGGTATAAGATGGAAATTTATGACCGCCCGAGTGTGCGCCTACGCCTGAAGGTGCGAATGCTGAGAGCCGAGGTGATCGAAACGTTGCTCTACGGTTGCGTTACTTGGAGCCCGAGCAAGACTGATTACGGTAGGCTACGGGAGGTCCACCACAAGATGCTCCTCCGATGCATCGGGTGGCGAAAACGAAAGCGCGAAGACCACATTCTATCCTATGCTAGCGCGCTTCTCAGGACAACATCTGAAAGCGTTGAGACGACGGTACGCAGACGTAGGCTCTTGTTTGCGGGCTTTGTGACACGAGTGGGAAAGGAGCGTCTGCCGAAGAGGGTGATGTTTGGGGAGATGGTTGGGGGTAAGGGTTACTCCGGAGGACAGGAGTGGGACTGGATGAGGTACCTTGAGGAGGACCTCAAGGAGTTCGGCATCAAGCTCAAAGGGTGGCGCGAGGCAGCACAGAAAGCCGGCAGATGGTTCCGACGGGTCGAGGAAGGGGCGGGGGCCTTCATGCGGAAATTGCATACAGATGAGAAGGAGGCATCGGCAGAACGGCAAAGAATAGGTGCAACCACGACCACAGCCGTTGACGCCAACGCGAGTGTGCAGAATGGCAGGGAAGAGAGGGGGGGCGAAAGGGGGACGAGGGGGAATGGCGGGGGGGGGGAGGGGAGGCGGTCTGCCCAACAGACGGAAGCCTGGTTATGGCCATCATCGTCATGATGCACTCCTTTCTTTGGGACCCAAGTAACTAGCATGGTGCCATCTGGGCAACTTTGCGTGTCTGTATGCTCCAGTGCCTGCCTTTGGTATTTTCTTTCCCCCCCGCCCGTGATTATCGCTTTTTTGTCCCTTCTTTTTTTTTCATTTTTCTTTCATTCCCGTTTGTACCTCTTTGTGTCTTTGTTAGAATGGTCCGTTTTGCCCTTTTTTTTTGCGTTTTGCTATCTGCGTCTGTTTTAGTTTTGTTTTTGTTTTTCTTTTGCTTAGCTTCATCGTCTGTTTTTAGGTTTTCGTCTGCTATTAATAGTCTCCTTTTTGCTTCCCTGGTGTCCGCAGTGGTGGAGTGCGTATGCTTGTTTTTTGTTTTTTGCCTCTGTTTTTTACTTGAGGTATTTCTTCCACTCCAGAGTTATTGGAGCCTGTCCTGCGACCACGGACTGCATTGTATTGTGAGTTAATGTGAGAACAACAACAACAACAACAACAACATGTATGGGCACGATGAACATGTCTGCAATAATACCGTCATGCCTAGGGGTATACGCTGATGCCCAGCGCCCTTCTTAGGGCCCAGTGGACGAGTCATCCTCTGGTAGAGGAAATACAAAATTAGATGGGATCGGCATTGCTGACAAAAGGGCCCCCTCTGTTGGCGACCTGCCTAGCCCTGTGTTGGATGCCAACAAAACCCGAAGCATGTGCGATATACCAAAACCAAGGGGGGGATTGGTCGTGTTGTGTATTCACCTGTTTCACAGGGGTTAGCGTGACACAAAGAGCTCTTCTTGCGAGTGAAACGGAGGAAATTTGAGTGCGCCCCTTATCGTGTAACACGTTTTGATTCTGTCCTTCAAGTACCCTAAGAGCGTTCGATCAACCTTTGTCTCAGTGTGGTAACCCATTCCGTCTCACCTCCAGAAATATTGGCGGAGTTGTGAGCAAAGCGTGTCGTCCCTTCGATGTAGATAACAGTTTCAATATCGACGGATATAGCACCTGCAGGTACCAAGCGGGGAACGTCGACCAAACTGCGAATAGGTTGACGGGTAGACATGATGACGTTTCACTTTCCTTGCCATTTTGAACCGTCTATAAGCGAGATTACGTCTGACAACGGAGGTTAGGGGTTTGGTATTATTTGTTTACTTATGATGTTGCGGATAGACTTTGGGTGGGGTACGTAATTTGATATTTTTTCCAAATAACGTTCATTTCATCTACACATTTTCAATCACATCAGCTACGACTGCCGGCTATTGAATAGCTGTAAAGCACACTACCCATACCGTATGGTATCCGCCGCAGATGGTGTCTTAGGGGTTGAACGTTACTCTTGGATACTACCGGCCAGACGACCGTCAATCGCCGTTGAGCACGTACAGCAGACATGAGAGTACCAGTACCTTTGAGCTCCAGTCTTTACAGCTTTCGGGACCCTAAGGCCTCGCGAGGACTCAGTCGATTGAGTTCCCATGGCGAGGACTCAGCCGTTGCCGCTGTCAGTACCTTAGTGACTCGCTAGGAGTCTGTAATTGCCGCTGTCGGTACCCTAGGCACTAGCGATAACTCAGTAATTTCAGGTGAGGGTGGCATGGGCACTCGCGAGGACTCAGCCATTTCCGCGTCTGGCAGCCTGGGGACTCAGTACATCAAAAAAAGGGTTCTGGGGTGCCAATGACTCGGACCCGGATTCCGATGACCTTTGAATGACTCTCGCCAGATATGGTCAGTACGAGGTGACAATGAAGCGCAACAGCTGACAGTGACAAGGCGGACCCTTATCGACATGGAATCTAATTTTATAAATGATACCTGGTATACCACTAGAGTACTGCAGAAGACATTGCGTTGAGACTAATTCTCCCAAGTAGGCCGGTGCATCATACAAAGCCAACGACATCACCCCGACACACGGAAGGTTTACCAACACTTACGTCAACACACGCAGTATGAGTATCGTCGAGGTGGGCGGGGATTGGCTCCTGAAGAAATACTTAGCGATGAGTACGCTGTTATCATAATAAGCTATATTAGAGCCTGTCCTGCAATCACGGTCTAGGTGATTGTGATGAGTTTGCGTGAGAACAACAGCCACAACGTCCTTTCTTGTTCACAGTGTGGTTACTCACGGCCACACGGTTTGCCGGAAATTGGTTGGCGGGGCACTGCACGTGCGAGTGGTTACCGCGCACACAGCATCCCCAGTGAAACTGAAACTATAAGCTAACCTCAACCCTAAGCTGCTTCTATTTTCCATCTACGAATACTTGCAGAAACCTGGCCTTCAACAGTTTCCTGGTCGTCTGTTATGCTCACCTCCACCACGGGCGGCCGAGTTTTGACGAAACGACGTACTGCCAGCGATGTGTACGCCCGACTCAGAGGCATGAAGGGCACCTGTCGAGCGGTAGACAAGAAGAGGGGTATACTGCAGGCTTGCCCAATCATATTTTGTGGCTTCAGGTGGCGAAACACTGTATGTAGCGCCGTGTTACACTCGATCTGTCGACTTGAAACCACATTCATGAATTCAGTGTTGATATTGATAGTAGTAGTACACTGAACAATGTGGGCAAATATTCGGCCCTCCTGTCAAGCACGCCCAGCCACCAAATACATAGTTTCCCTAATGAAAGCCACGATTGCCAAGGTTATGTTCGGGCTGCGCTGTGTATATAAACACACGTGTGTTATGCGTTGACACCTGCTTCTCTTTCGGTCGCGGGCTTTTTCTCGAGCTCCCAGCTGTGGGGTACACATGGGGGCGCGTGTACGTTACGGTGCAAGTACGGACCCCGGAAGGGCTCCGTGGCGTATGCTCTGCGTGTTTAAAGGCTCAACATCTGTTTTTTTTTACAGGGATTGCTTTCCACGACGCCGAGGCGCCAGGATATAGGAAACTCACTACATCAGCAGTGCTCTTTCATGTTCTGTTACATAACGCCGCCCCTCCGGCCTCTCACTCTCTTTACTTCGGCGGTTTTTCTGATCTCGTGAACCCTTCAGTGCGGTTAAGTGCTGCTTTGAGTCCTACGGCGCGGTTCGATACTGTTTGCGGAAATCGGAAAAACTACGGGGCAGTTCGGTGCGTTTTCCGATATCTTCTAACATGCAGTGCGGAGAGGTGTGATTTTACGTCCTACGATGCTGTTCGGTGCGGTTGAAACTGAGGTGTAACCGGACCGAACCGCACCGAACCGTCTGTACGTCCATCACTGTAAGCAACCCTTGAAAAATCCATATTAAAACTACATATAGAAAAAATCCACCCGAAAACAAGGGGATAAATGGTGAATAACGCCCTCCATGACATCAATATGTCCATGGAACAACTACGAATCTGGCACACGTTTATCGGTGAGTGTGTTTGGTTATTTGGTAAAATGCTGTAGTAGCACAGCACGCGCTGATAGGGCTGAGTTCGTCACCGGTGCAGGTAATCATATATTCCTTTGCTACGGCCTAGTCGTGGCTGGAGCTCTGTTTCCACCAGCGTGCGAGTCAGGGTGAATTGAATGTGCGTGGCACTTTTGTGAACTCTGATTCTCGAGAGTGAGTGGTTGCTGATTTTCGAAGCCGCTGATGGGAACATTTCCTAAACCACCACTTTGCTCGCTTACGCCTTGCCGACTGGAATTTTCAAAAACATGCCACTGCAGGTGAGCGAACCTTATGCCTAACCCTAACCCTAAGCGAACCTTATGCCTTAGTAACGAACGTTATCGCAGTCCCAAACGTTTGCCCTGGCGAGTGTTGTTTTTGCGTTCAAGAATACGTGTTGCTTTCTTTACACCAGGCAAAACCTCGCGGCGCAACGGCAGCCTAGCGAACAACGAAGAAATGGGTTGTTAACATGCATCCACAGTTTTCCCCGAGCCACGCCGTGCATGTCCTAAGTGAGTGTGGTCGTGTACAGTTCGTATTTATGGGTATGTTGCTCGAAACATGTGGAAACCATTGCGTACCTCCCCATCCTGCATGCAAGTCTGCTTCGTCGCGAACTGAGTTGTGTTCGAAGGAGATGTGGCCGGCGATTTTCAAGTCCGCAAGATTTGACCCTATGGCACCTGCGTGTATATGGAAGAAAGTTGTGGGAGTTATACAGAATTGAGCAAGCGTTCAAGCCGTGCACGTCCAGGCGCAGTGTATCGCGGTGGTCACGTGTTTTGACGGAGGCTCGCCGGACTGCTTGGATTACCCGATGTGATCGCTGATATTTTGTTGGATTCTCCCCGGAAATCACGACAAATAACAGACAACGTGCATTTCGAAAATATGGTTATTGTACACAACTCTCGAAGGAAAATAACTCACGCACTAGGCTTTCAGTCGTTGCCTGCAATGCACTGTGACGAATATTTCGCTGAGGCCATTGTCGTCGAGAATAAATATTCGAAGCTATCATACTACAGCCTATGACCGTGTATTGCAAAGCAATGTCATTGTCACTAAATAATTCGTGGTTCGAGTCATAGAAGAATGGGTAAATGCGTGTAAGTTTACCACATAGCAACCGGCTCCCAAGGATCGTAGAGCAAAAGCATACACTTCACCGACAAGCCAAACGGTTTATCCTACTCGGCTTTGCTCTAGTAATGTGCTGGTATCACGGTAGAGGTGTTTGACAGTTTTAGCCACCGAGTCCGATTGACAACAATCCAATTATGACAACAACTGACGGTGGGAGCGCAGAGTTATCAAGACCGAGACAAGTCGAAGAATGTTCAGGCGATATAATACTACAGTATGTATGTCGCGGGTGACCTATGGCCTTGGTAAATGAGAGAACGATCTGAGTAGTACGTGTTAAGGCTGCTGTATCGAATGCCGGTGAACCGCATATGATTATATCACACAGCAAGCTTCCATCGCGCGCAGAGCTATTGCCCACCCTTCGGATACCATGTCAGGTCGACTTCTGCTCATCGATTTCCGCACAACGTGTGAGGGTGGGGCACCTTTCTCCTATATCCAGTACCCCCCCCCCCCCCTCCCCCCGCCGGAAACCTTTTTTGACACTTGATTGGCGACTCTATTCAAGACGTCGGTGATGAAGACACTGCCGGCTGTGAGTCAAACTAATAGTAAAATGCGTGTATGTCATCCAACAAAGCCCTAACCAAATGTGCCACCGATCTTTGCAGAAATATGTAGTTGTCGGTCGGAGGGGCTGGACCATTCAAAATCGAGGTATTTGGCAGAGGAAAATGGCGCCCCTTCTAATCGTAGCTATGTGTGCAGACGCGCACGCGTGGTTCATAAGGTGCGGTGACGTGCAGAGCCTTCTTTAAACGAATACGTTACCCTGAGTTTACAAGTTTTCTGGTCTCGAATACGGATGTTCGTTTATAGGACAATATCGAGAGTGCCAGTCCCAACTATCCCGGCATTCTCGTGGCCCTGCAGCAAGCCGATCCAAGATGGCTTTCACGGAATTCGAATGTTTTGGTTCCTTCGGTCCCATTAATTGTGGGAATCGTCGTGTGAGCCATGTCAGTTTCAGTTCCACTTCGTGTAGAATGTGTTATATGTGTCACCCTCGTCCCAGAACTCAAGCCCCGTGCTTATAGGGCTATCGGAACGACAACCACGGTATCTGCTTGCCATACACGTTGAAATGCGTATTCGGGTTTGATTGTTCTGTTTCTCCAAACGAAGTACTGAGTGTGTCGTTTTCGTTTGCGATACTGTATTACTTTTCCTCCATCAACGCTTGCCTACTCATATCCCCACACATGTTTCGTCAGTGTGTATCCCATCTTACTTGGAACACTAACGGCCTAGTAAAAGCATAAGATAGCATGAGCAGACTACCAGTTGAACCGTTCAGGTAGACAGTTTCTTGGTGAGTAACCAACGATGCTGCTATGTCTGAAGCAATCGTCATGCATTACGGTATCCCCAGCCACGGTGCTCGGTGATTCTTGTTTCATACCTCCGTTCATGGCAGAGTTGTGACCAAAGTAGATATTGCCGTCCATGTCGAGGTCCGAGTGGTAGTTTATGTGGATGGCACCTGAGAGCGGATTCAATCGACCGTTTGTCAGTGTGCGTCACCCTGTCCCTCGGAAAAAGCATGGCGAAGCAGTGGAAATTTCACACGATAATCGTACAATTCAGGAATGCCAACGGAGGGTACGCTAGCCCGCGACGCAGCATATACCAACGTCTGCACTATTTGTACCAGATACACCCGTGGACGTTGGTACTGGCGGCGTTTTATTCGGTTACAGCAAACGGCTGTATTAACATGCTTTCCCACTGTGCGAGCAGACGTCGTTCGACGTCACTGAAAAAAACTGTATAATATGGTTTGAAGCATGTCCGACAAGAGCGTTGGATGAAAGTGTTGCTTGTGTCAGCAGGCGCATTCTACGGTGAAGGTTCACGATGTTACAGAGTTCCCTGGAGGACTGTTGACTTGAAGAGCTCTCTAATATTTTTGAAGTAAGTCACACCCTAACCCTAACCCTAACCCTAAATATTTCTACATTTGGGTAAGCAAGAGAGACGCGGGGTATAATACGACATACACGAGAGGCTCGGAGTATGCCTAAACTGCCAGTAGATCGCAACCAAACATGTAGCGAAGGGACATGAAAGAAAACACCTGGCTAAGGCATGCACCCGTTTCGAAGCCCGGATCCTAGCTGTTGTGTCAGTTTCGAGGCAAGCAGCATGCGTCACGATGAGCAAGGGTTTGCCACACGATTTCGCGAACAATATGTGTTATGCACGGATAACACCACGCGAAATCCCAAGGAGATCTCCTCGGCGACTCGTGTCCGTAGTATGAACGACTGCGCTCGACTCAGTGATCGCGAGCACGTCTTTAACGTCTGATACCACCTTCAAGACAGACACGTTTGTGTATAGATTTCGGCTGTGAATGCCTGAACCGTGACTCTTTGAGTTTGCGCAAGAACACAAGTATTGGCTTGGCGTCTTTCACCTGAGCATCCCGAAATAACCGGAATATATACTATAGTCCACTTGGGTAAGCGTACGTATTTGACCCTAACCCTAACCCTAAGGCAAATGTTAATGCACTGGTTGTTCGACGAATTATCACATACTGAGATAGGTTTTGTGTCGAAAAAGTGTTGGCAGTCGAATACGGGAGCCGATGTGAGTATATACATGCAACCGTTTCTCACCTCCGCTTTCTACACATGAGTTGTTGGCAAAAGTGATGTTCCCGCTAACACCAAGGGAAGCGTTTCGATACGCCAACATCGCACATGTGTAATGGGCAAAACAGGAGGGACCGAGGGCTTAAATTTCTCCAACGATATGTGACGTGACGGTTCGAACTCTGAATGAATATTCAATGTTGAAGCAGCAAGCAGCCCAAATTCGAGCACACATTCCGTACAGCGTACGGGTACAAGTAGCGCACTCGTCGGACAGCTTCGCCAATACTATTGGATCACCGCATTTCTCACCTCCAGACGACCCTGCACGGTTGGTTTCAAAAATAACGTGTCCGGCGAGGGCGACAGATGAATTGGAGCGCATGTAAATTGCACCTGACGGTAGGGAAAGTAAGGTGTTAGTATTGATCGTGTTTCCCATGCACGCAATACGTCGCGGACATCGCCTGAGCCGTTTTCAATACCTGTCTGCGGAATGCATGCTCGGCACGTATTGAGTTTGAACCACATAGTTTTCGAAGGATTGGTTCTAGCCTGTGTGCGCAAAAACTAGTTCTAGCCTGAGTACACGGCGTTTGGTTATACTAGTTATCGGTTTTCCTTTCAAAACGCTCGTGCGTACGCGCTACTATACACTCAGCGTAGTCTAACCATCATAGCTGACATCAGAATCTCAACACTAGGTGGCACATAGATACCACAGTAATGTAGTGACTCCGCAGCGGTGCTGTAAATGCCGCAAAACACCGGATACACGGTGGGTGAGGCTTACAAGCAGGACCTAGCCGCTACGAAGGATGCGTGCACTGAGTGCACAACAGTTCTATTGCGAAACACGAGGCAATGAGGTAGACTATCTCCTTGGGTGTTTTTTTTTTCTTCGACGGAGCCCCGGAGATGGATACGTTTGAGTCCAACCACGGTGAAATAAACAATGTCAGCAACATCTGTATTCCCACAACGTTTATTGTACACCTTCTTGTAGCCACGATTGGAACTTTGTTCGCTGTTTGAGTGCACGTTTGATGGACTAATGTACGGGCATTTGCGACAACGTGTTGCTTCACAGTGGATGCTGTCAAGCCCTCACATGTAGACGTCTCAGAGCAGTGGTGACGCAACTAAATCTGTTAATTTCGCCGTCTTGCGAGAGACGCGTGACCGTCTGCGTGTATGAAATCGAGATAATAGCAATACGGGGGGATGATCGCGTGGTCATTCAGCCTGCGATATGCCAATAGGTGCATATCTCGACACCAAAGATGTTCGTGAGAGAAGCACCGCAGGGAAAGGAGAAGTCAGACCCGCAGCCCAGCGTACGTCCGTCCACCCAACGTAAAATGTTTTTCTTTCCGCTTGCGGCCATAAACATGCTCTACAAATAGTTCCGTCCACAACGAGTTTGGCCAGTTCCTCACCTCCGTCGTAATGAGCTGAGTTATGCTTAAAATGTGCCCTCCCTTTGATGTTACCCTCGGACATATATCCAGAAATGGCACCTGGAAGTATGTGAACGTTGGAGCAAGTGCGTAGATAGAGGTTACACCACCAAACGCAGTCACTATTAATAGTGTCTCATCATTTCAATCGGGGCATTCGTTGCGTCATTAGGATTTTATAATGGAAGTTCGGCGGGAAACTTCACGGTCGACGCGCATTCCTGGCTTTCCAGAGTAATGTGCCTTTCTTTGAAAAAACTTGCTTTTTCTGGTATTCCGCAGATAACCCAAAAATATCTTCATTTCTGTATGGGCGTTGCACATTTAATAAATTGTACACACGAGATACAATACCCTATTATTACAGTTTGGTGCCGCCACAATATATGTGCCGGTAACGCTCCCAGACATGCAACGTTCGGTCGATGCACATGAAACAGCGCGCCGACGT
The DNA here is from genome assembly GCA_031213475.1 of Nereocystis luetkeana. Taxonomy (NCBI): domain Eukaryota; class Phaeophyceae; order Laminariales; family Laminariaceae; genus Nereocystis; species Nereocystis luetkeana. The sequence continues at coordinate 68,314 of JARUPZ010000010.1, read as the reverse complement.
ATCTGCAGGCAAAGAATGCTATCACGAGCCATGATATCAGACTGCTAAAAGGCCCACCGTGCCCGAAGCTAGTTTTCTCGTGGTGCCGGAGTTAAGTGTAATCCGGACCTCAACGGTCGATTTGTGGAAGAATGGACAATTTGGAATGGTTTCACATTGTACCGTTTGCGGTAGGGACGGCCTTTGTTCCCATTTGTGGCAAAGGCCGGCACCAGCCCCAGATATACAAACATATATATACCGGAGGGCCGGTGCTGCATTTACAGCGCAAACTCAGGTCGGTTCCGTTGGCGTTCGTCCTCGATACCCCATGCCACCCGCACACGGCTACGTTTCCATATTTGTGGCTGTTTAGATTCCTTTCCCGACGGCCGAGATTCACAGATAAGAGGCACATGTCTATATGGAGTACATCACGCCCTACGCAGTGAAATATCTCCCATTTTGGCTGAGGCTTACGGCTTGCTGTGATTTCATCGTTGCGCGTAGGCTCTCAAAGGCGATTGTGAATAATTTAGAGTGGTGGTCTTCGCTGAGTACAAATGCTGAGTGGCAAACAAAATACATTCCAAAGATGACAGCCTGAAGTTCGTAATTCTAAAATTGTTGGCACATGTCGCCCACTGTATATCAACTAGGGCCTGGATATTCAACGGGTGCTTTGATAACACGACATCTTCCATATTTGAGTCTGTCAGCTGAAGGCACGATCTGACCTCGCGCCCTCATGAGGGAAAACAATTAACCGGACGGTCAATTATCAATGGTATAAAGCGTTTGTTTGGGGGGATGATAATTGTTGGCCCCCCAATTGGTGATACTTGGAGGAACCAGGACAGTGTCTCTATGTGGATATTCCATACCTGTACGATGCTCAAGGGGGATTGAACACAGACACACATATTCAGAAACACAATAGGCTCTCATGGATAAACTCAACACGTCCAGTATCCCGAGATCTGCAGTATCCGACGGTGGCCTGCCCAGGTGGGGTCAATACCTATTGATATGAAATTACCGCTATTATTATTGCTAGTGACCGGCGTTCGGAGACGGTAGAGAAAGCTATAACAACATATATTGTTTCTGCATTCGCCAAGTATCGTAAAAATTCCGATGCCCACCCAATCGGGCATATGATTGGGACCCGCGGGCCACTACATGGGAAATACGAAGAGATGTGGGAAGTGTAGGTTTGTGGCTCGCACGTATGGGATAGGCCACTCCATGGGCGGTGACGTATCGACTGCTACTCGTATCGAAACAGGGGTTGCGGTTGAAGAGTGGGGCACGCCCACCAATCTTCGCTGCTCCGTGCGTATTTCATTCCGGGCTACCTCGCTTCGTTGATTCATATACCATGTCGTTATTATTTTTATTGCTACAGACGCACCGCCAATCTCCACATAAAAGTGTACCTCACGTTCATGGAGAAAGCACGTCCACTTGTCGTCCACTATAAAACTGACCAGATCGTACTCGCGATGTCCGGAGGTTTGGCCGCGGCCCTGTCGTTTGCGCATGACTCACTACCCCCCCCCCCCCCCCCCATATGCAAGGCCACCTCACAAGCGGTTCTGAGTAAGATGCAGCTGATTCTTCTTGCGACTCGCCGGACGCGTCACGGCGATTCGCGCTTGCCTTAGGCAATTGTCTGCCCGGTCGGTAAAAACCCGAAGTGCTCCGTCCCAGCATTGTAGGGATGCCAGGGTCTATGACAATACATGTGTATGGCCATGCATGATATCGAGCACCTTTCTCCTATATCCAGTACCCCCCCCCCCCCCCCTCCCCCCGCCGGAAACCTATTTTGACACTTGATTGGCGACTCTATTCAAGACGTCGGTGATGAAGACACTGCCGGCTGTGAGTCAAACTAATAGTAAAATGCGTGTATGTCATCCAACAAAGCCCTAACCAAATGTGCCACCGATCTTTGCAGAAATATGTAGTTGTCGGTCGGAGGGGCTGGACCATTCAAAATCGAGGTATTTGGCAGAGGAAAATGGCGCCCCTTCTAATCGTAGCTATGTGTGCAGACGCGCACGCGTGGTTCATAAGGTGCGGTGACGTGCAGAGCCTTCTTTAAACGAATACGTTACCCTGAGTTTACAAGTTTTCTGGTCTCGAATACGGATGTTCGTTTATAGGACAATATCGAGAGTGCCAGTCCCAACTATCCCGGCATTCTCGTGGCCCTGCAGCAAGCCGATCCAAGATGGCTTTCACGGAATTCGAATGTTTTGGTTCCTTCGGTCCCATTAATTGTGGGAATCGTCGTGTGAGCCATGTCAGTTTCAGTTCCACTTCGTGTAGAATGTGTTATATGTGTCACCCTCGTCCCAGAACTCAAGCCCCGTGCTTATAGGGCTATCGGAACGACAACCACGGTATCTGCTTGCCATACACGTTGAAATGCGTATTCGGGTTTGATTGTTCTGTTTCTCCAAACGAAGTACTGAGTGTGTCGTTTTCGTTTGCGATACTGCATTACTTTTCCTCCATCAACGCTTGCCTACTCATATCCCCACACATGTTTCGTCAGTGTGTATCCCATCTTACTTGGAACACTAACGGCCTAGTAAAAGCATAAGATAGCATGAGCAAACTACCAGTTGAACAGTTCAGGTAGACAGTTTCTTGGTGAGTAACCAACGATGCTGCTATGTCTGAAGCAATCGTCATGCATTACGGTATCCCCAGCCACGGTGCTCGGTGATTCTTGTTTCATACCTCCGTTCATGGCAGAGTTGTGACCAAAGTAGATATTGCCGTCCATGTCGAGGTCCGAGTGGTAGTGTATGTGGATGGCACCTGAGAGCGGATTCAATCGACCGTTTGTCAGTGTGCGTCACCCTGTCCCTCGGAAAAAGCATGGCGAAGCAGTGGAAATTTCACACGATAACTGTACAATTCGGGAATGCCAACGGAGGGTACGCTAGCCCGCGACGCAGCATATACCAACGTCTGCACTATTTGTACCAGATACACCCGTGGACGTTGGTACTGGCGGCGTTTTATTCGGTTACAGCAAACGGCTGTATTAACATGCTTTCCCACTGTGCGAGCAGATGTCGTGAAAAGAGAAAGGGTTTTCCACAATTGCCTGCATGGAATCTTGCAATCCAAACCTCACGAAATAGTATCGTTCGAAATTAGCATGCACAACCAATAAGCACACATTTCCGGATAGGCAACCGTGTTGGGTTCATTTAGGGCGGAAACCTTTTTTGTGGACGCTACTGCTCAGCGTTTCCATATTGATACAATTGACCTACAGACCGCATCAATTTTCATACGGGTGGAGGTATTCACTTTCGCGTTATTTCAGCCAACCCAACCATACGCTCGTGATGTGTCATTTCCCACCTCCTTCGTAGGTAACCGAGTTGTCAGCAAAACTGCTGCTCCCATCAATGAAAAGCCTGGAGTAGTCCGCGTATATGGCCCCTGTCGAAAGGAGAACGGGAGCCGCACGTTTTCTATGCCAGGTCGCTGTACTGCCTGTTGTCGTGTACGAGTTACGTCTGTGCATGGATAGTCACTGCCCGACAAGTTATAGACTGCAGGCAAACATTGCTCTAGACTATTATCATGTTCGGTTGATGGGCATACACGAATGTTGATGAGTGGAATGAGCGAAACATAAATGTTACCAACTGTGCCAGCAAAGGGGCCTGTGGGGCCGAACGGCTAGTTGACTAGTTTCGACGAACGCCTTGAATTGGCGGGAAGGTTCAATTTTGACGTGTTTACGGACGTGCAGCCCACGCGGTTCCTTTTGCGATTCGTTATTAAGCAGCTAGTGCCCACATATGTGGTCGTGAGACGTGCTTGTGAAATACTACAATATTCCCATGTAATATGCAGCAGGATTAGTCATCGCTTGTCATGGCGTAGGTACAGTCCGTTGCGCACAGGACATAGACTACAGCCAAATTGCACATCCCGTAGCAACGATTGACTCGAAATGTCACTGGGACCTTGAAAAATGGAGGTGAAGAAAATGTTCGAATTCAGAACCGAGGTTGGTGTCCCATGAAGTTTGATACACACATATGTATGCATATCACCGGCATAGATATAATAAAAGAAAAATTCCACTGACGGCGTGGGACACCACTAGACCGCAATCAAAGTACGACAGTACTACCACTGGGTTGGCCGCCCGGACCTCACCTCCGATATTCGCGGAATTGCGTTCGAAAATGTTGCTGCCGTTTATATGAACTTCCGAGCTTGAGGCAGATATGGCGCCTGTGAGTTTGCGGGTTTGCGGACGGAATGGGAGCTTAAGAGGGTAGATCTCACCAGTTTGCACCTGGGATAATGCCTTGAGCACGTTGCCTTCACGCTGTATACGTTGTTATACTGCAGACATATGTCCAGTTTCCTTCGGCCTCAGACATATATTGTTTCTACCACTGCGGAACAATACATGTAGCTGACGCCGGCCGGTCAACGAAGCGAGCCCAAGGCTCTCGTCCCCGAAAATATGTGAATATTGTTTTCGCGCATATTGTAACATGCCAACAATTCAGCGACATCCATTCCCATGTATTGACAAATACCCTCACGCGTGGGACCTTGGAGCAAGGCAAGACAAATTGCATTGCAATTGTCACCGATGTTGTCACTTTAGGATCCGCCACAACGGGTAAAGGTGATCAGTTCGACGTCACTGAAAAAAACTGTATAATATGGTTTGAAGCATGCCCGACAAGAGCGTTTGATGAATGTGCTGCTTGTGTCAGCAGGCGCATCCTACGGTGAAGGTTCACGATGTTACAGAGTTCCCTGGAGGACTGTTGACTTGAGGAGCTCTCCAATATTTTTGAAGTAAGTCACACCCTAACCCTAACCCTAACCCTAAATATTTCTACATTTGGGTAAGCAAGAGAGACGCGGGGTATAATACGACATACACGAGAGGCTCGGAGTATGCCTAAACTGCCAGTAGATCGCAACCAAACATGTAGCGAAGGGACATGAAAGAAAACACCTGGCTAAGGCATGCACCCGTTTCGAAGCCCGGATCCTAGCTGTTGTGTCAGTTTCGAGGCAAGCAGCATGCGTCACGATGAGCAAGGGTTTGCCACACGATTTCGCGAACAATATGTGTTATGCACGGAAAACACCACGCGAAATCCCAAGGAGATCTCCTCGGCGACTCGTGTCCGTAGTTTGAACGACTGCGCTCGACTCAGTGATCGCGAGCACGTCTTTAACGTCTGATACCACCTTCAAGACAGACACGTTTGTGTATAGATTTCGGCTGTGAATGCCTGAACCGTGACTCTTGGGTTTGCGCAAGAACACAAGTATTGGCTTGGCGTCTTTCACCTGAGCATCCCGAGATAACCGGAATATATACTATAGTCCACTTGGGTAAGCTTACGTATTTGACCCTAACCCTAACCCTAAGGCAAATGTTAATGCACTGGTTGTTCGACGAATTATCACATACTCAGATAGTTTTTGTGTCGAAAAAGTGTTGGCAGTCGAATACGGGAGCCGATGTGAGTATATACATGCAACCGTTTCTCACCTCCGCTTTCTACACATGAGTTGTTGGCAAAAGTGATGTTCCCGCTAACACCAACGGAAGCGTTTCCATACGCCAACATCGCACCTGTTGATGGGTAAAACAGGAGGGACCGAGGGCTTAGATTGCACCCACGATATGTGACGTGACGGTTCGAACTCTGAATGAATATTCAATGTTGAAGCAGCAAGCAGTCCAAATTCGAGCACACATTCCGTACAGCGTACGGGTACTAGTAGCGCACTCGTCGGACAGCTTCGCCAATACTATTGGATCACCGCATTTCTCACCTCCAGACGACCCTGCACGGTTGGTTTCAAAAATAGCGTGTCCGGCGAGGGCGACAGATGAATTGGAGCGCATGTAAATTGCACCTGACGGTAGGGAAAGTAAGGTGTTAGTATTGATCGTGTTTCCCATGCACGCAATACGTCGCGGACATCGCCTGAGCCGTTTTCAATACCTGTCTGCGGAATGCATGCTCGGCACGTATTGAGTTTGAACCACATAGTTTTCGAAGGATTGGTTCTAGCCTGTGTGCGCAAAAACTAGTTCTAGCCTGAGTACACGGCGTTTGGTTTTACTAGTTATCGGTTTTCCTTTCAAAACGCTCGTGCGTACGCGCTACTATACACTCAGTGTAGTCTAACCATCATAGCTGACATCAGAATCTCAACACTAGGTGGCACATAGATACCACAGTAATGTAGTGACTCCGCAGCGGTGCTGTAAATGCCGCAAAACACCGGATACACGGTGGGTGAGGCTTACAAGCAGGACCTAGCCGCTACGAAGGATGCGTGCACTGAGTGCACAACAGTTCTATTGCGAAACACGAGGCAATGAGGTAGACTATCTCCTTGGGTGTTTTTTTTTTCTTCGACGGAGCCCCGGAGATGGATACGTTTGAGTCCAACCACGGTGAAATAAACAATGTCAGCAACATCTGTATTCCCACAACGTTTATTGTACACCTTCTTGTAGCCACGATTGGAACTTTGTTCGCTGTTTGAGTGCACGTTTGATGGACTAATGTACGGGCATTTGCGACAACGTGTTGCTTCACAGTGGATGCTGTCAAGCCCTCACATGTAGACGTCTCAGAGCAGTGGTGACGCAACTAAATCTGTTAATTTCGCCGTCTTGCGAGAGACGCGTGACCGTCTGCGTGTATGAAATCGAGATAATAGCAATACGGGGGGATGATCGCGTGGTCATTCAGCCTGCGATATGCCAATAGGTGCATATCTCGACACCAAAGATGTTCGTGAGAGAAGCACCGCAGGGAAAGGAGAAGTCAGACCCGCAGCCCAGCGTACGTCCGTCCACCCAACGTAAAATGTTTTTCTTTCCGCTTGCGGCCATAAACATGCTCTACGAATAGTTCCGTCCACAACGAGTTTGGCCAGTTCCTCACCTCCGTCGTAATGAGCTGAGTTATGCTTAAAATGTGCCCTCCCTTTGATGTTACCCTCGGACATATATCCAGAAATGGCACCTGGAAGTATGTGAACGTTGGAGCAAGTGCGTAGATAGAGGTTACACCACCAAACGCAGTCACTATTAATAGTGTCTCATCATTTCAATCGGGGCATTCGTTGCGTCATTAGGATTTTATAATGGAAGTTCGGCGGGAAACTTCACGGTCGACGCGCATTCCTGGCTTTCCAGAGTAATGTGCCTTTCTTTGAAAAAACTTGCTTTTTCTGGTATTCCGCAGATAACCCAAAAATATCTTCATTTCTGTATGGGCGTTGCACATTTAATAAATTGTACACACGAGATACAATACCCTATTATTACAGTTTGGTGCCGCCACAATATATGTGCCGGTAACGCTCCCAGACATGCAACGTTCGGTCGATGCACATGAAACAGCGCGCCGACGTATCTGCAGGCAAAGAATGCTATCACGAGCCATGATATCAGACTGCTAAAAGGCCCACCGTGCCCGAAGCTAGTTTTCTCGTGGTGCCGGAGTTAAGTGTAATCCGGACCTCAACGGTCGATTTGTGGAAGAATGGACAATTTGGAATGGTTTCACATTGTACCGTTTGCGGTAGGGACGGCCTTTGTTCCCATTTGTGGCAAAGGCCGGCACCAGCCCCAGATATACAAACATATATATACCGGAGGGCCGGTGCTGCATTTACAGCGCAAACTCAGGTCGGTTCCGTTGGCGTTCGTCCTCGATACCCCATGCCACCCGCACACGGCTACGTTTCCATATTTGTGGCTGTTTAGATTCCTTTCCCGACGGCCGAGATTCACAGATAAGAGGCACATGTCTATATGGAGTACATCACGCCCTACGCAGTGAAATATCTCCCATTTTGGCTGAGGCTTACGGCTTGCTGTGATTTCATCGTTGCGCGTAGGCTCTCAAAGGCGATTGTGAATAATTTAGAGTGGTGGTCTTCGCTGAGTACAAATGCTGAGTGGCAAACAAAATACATTCCAAAGATGACAGCCTGAAGTTCGTAATTCTAAAATTGTTGGCACATGTCGCCCACTGTATATCAACTAGGGCCTGGATATTCAACGGGTGCTTTGATAACACGACATCTTCCATATTTGAGTCTGTCAGCTGAAGGCACGATCTGACCTCGCGCCCTCATGAGGGAAAACAATTAACCGGACGGTCAATTATCAATGGTATAAAGCGTTTGTTTGGGGGGATGATAATTGTTGGCCCCCCAATTGGTGATACTTGGAGGAACCAGGACAGTGTCTCTATGTGGATATTCCATACCTGTACGATGCTCAAGGGGGATTGAACACAGACACACATATTCAGAAACACAATAGGCTCTCATGGATAAACTCAACACGTCCAGTATCCCGAGATCTGCAGTATCCGACGGTGGCCTGCCCAGGTGGGGTCAATACCTATTGATATGAAATTACCGCTATTATTATTGCTAGTGACCGGCGTTCGGAGACGGTAGAGAAAGCTATAACAACATATATTGTTTCTGCATTCGCCAAGTATCGTAAAAATTCCGATGCCCACCCAATCGGGCATATGATTGGGACCCGCGGGCCACTACATGGGAAATACGAAGAGATGTGGGAAGTGTAGGTTTGTGGCTCGCACGTATGGGATAGGCCACTCCATGGGCGGTGACGTATCGACTGCTACTCGTATCGAAACAGGGGTTGCGGTTGAAGAGTGGGGCACGCCCACCAATCTTCGCTGCTCCGTGCGTATTTCATTCCGGGCTACCTCGCTTCGTTGATTCATATACCATGTCGTTATTATTTTTATTGCTACAGACGCACCGCCAATCTCCACATAAAAGTGTACCTCACGTTCATGGAGAAAGCACGTCCACTTGTCGTCCACTATAAAACTGACCAGATCGTACTCGCGATGTCCGGAGGTTTGGCCGCGGCCCTGTCGTTTGCGCATGACTCACTACCCCCCCCCCCCCCCCCCATATGCAAGGCCACCTCACAAGCGGTTCTGAGTAAGATGCAGCTGATTCTTCTTGCGACTCGCCGGACGCGTCACGGCGATTCGCGCTTGCCTTAGGCAATTGTCTGCCCGGTCGGTAAAAACCCGAAGTGCTCCGTCCCAGCATTGTAGGGATGCCAGGGTCTATGACAATACATGTGTATGGCCATGCATGATATCGAGCACCTTTCTCCTATACCCAGTACCCCCCCCCCCCCCCCTCCCCCCGCCGGAAACCTATTTTGACACTTGATTGGCGACTCTATTCAAGACGTCGGTGATGAAGACACTGCCGGCTGTGAGTCAAACTAATAGTAAAATGCGTGTATGTCATCCAACAAAGCCCTAACCAAATGTGCCACCGATCTTTGCAGAAATATGTAGTTGTCGGTCGGAGGGGCTGGACCATTCAAAATCGAGGTATTTGGCAGAGGAAAATGGCGCCCCTTCTAATCGTAGCTATGTGTGCAGACGCGCACGCGTGGTTCATAAGGTGCGGTGACGTGCAGAGCCTTCTTTAAACGAATACGTTACCCTGAGTTTACAAGTTTTCTGGTCTCGAATACGGATGTTCGTTTATAGGACAATATCGAGAGTGCCAGTCCCAACTATCCCGGCATTCTCGTGGCCCTGCAGCAAGCCGATCCAAGATGGCTTTCACGGAATTCGAATGTTTTGGTTCCTTCGGTCCCATTAATTGTGGGAATCGTCGTGTGAGCCATGTCAGTTTCAGTTCCACTTCGTGTAGAATGTGTTATATGTGTCACCCTCGTCCCAGAACTCAAGCCCCGTGCTTATAGGGCTATCGGAACGACAACCACGGTATCTGCTTGCCATACACGTTGAAATGCGTATTCGGGTTTGATTGTTCTGTTTCTCCAAACGAAGTACTGAGTGTGTCGTTTTCGTTTGCGATACTGTATTACTTTTCCTCCATCAACGCTTGCCTACTCATATCCCCACACATGTTTCGTCAGTGTGTATCCCATCTTACTTGGAACACTAACGGCCTAGTAAAAGCATAAGATAGCATGAGCAAACTACCAGTTGAACAGTTCAGGTAGACAGTTTCTTGGTGAGTAACCAACGATGCTGCTATGTCTGAAGCAATCGTCATGCATTACGGTATCCCCAGCCACGGTGCTCGGTGATTCTTGTTTCATACCTCCGTTCATGGCAGAGTTGTGACCAAAGTAGATATTGCCGTCCATGTCGAGGTCCGAGTGGTAGTGTATGTGGATGGCACCTGAGAGCGGATTCAATCGACCGTTTGTCAGTGTGCGTCACCCTGTCCCTCGGAAAAAGCATGGCGAAGCAGTGGAAATTTCACACGATAACTGTACAATTCGGGAATGCCAACGGAGGGTACGCTAGCCCGCGACGCAGCATATACCAACGTCTGCACTATTTGTACCAGATACACCCGTGGACGTTGGTACTGGCGGCGTTTTATTCGGTTACAGCAAACGGCTGTATTAACATGCTTTCCCACTGTGCGAGCAGATGTCGTGAAAAGAGAAAGGGTTTTCCACAATTGCCTGCATGGAATCTTGCAATCCAAACCTCACGAAATAGTATCGTTCGAAATTAGCATGCACAACCAATAAGCACACATTTCCGGATAGGCAACCGTGTTGGGTTCATTTAGGGCGGAAACCTTTTTTGTGGACGCTACTGCTCAGCGTTTCCATATTGATACAATTGACCTACAGACCGCATCAATTTTCATACGGGTGGAGGTATTCACTTTCGCGTTATTTCAGCCAACCCAACCATACGCTCGTGATGTGTCATTTCCCACCTCCTTCGTAGGTAACCGAGTTGTCAGCAAAACTGCTGCTCCCATCAATGAAAAGCCTGGAGTAGTCCGCGTATATGGCCCCTGTCGAAAGGAGAACGGGAGCCGCACGTTTTCTATGCCAGGTCGCTGTACTGCCTGTTGTCGTGTACGAGTTACGTCTGTGCATGGATAGTCACTGCCCGACAAGTTATAGACTGCAGGCAAACATTGCTCTAGACTATTATCATGTTCGGTTGATGGGCATACACGAATGTTGATGAGTGGAATGAGCGAAACATAAATGTTACCAACTGTGCCAGCAAAGGGGCCTGTGGGGCCGAACGGCTAGTTGACTAGTTTCGACGAACGCCTTGAATTGGCGGGAAGGTTCAATTTTGACGTGTTTACGGACGTGCAGCCCACGCGGTTCCTTTTGCGATTCGTTATTAAGCAGCTAGTGCCCACATATGTGGTCGTGAGACGTGCTTGTGAAATACTACAATATTCCCATGTAATATGCAGCAGGATTAGTCATCGCTTGTCATGGCGTAGGTACAGTCCGTTGCGCACAGGACATAGACTACAGCCAAATTGCACATCCCGTAGCAACGATTGACTCGAAATGTCACTGGGACCTTGAAAAATGGAGGTGAAGAAAATGTTCGAATTCAGAACCGAGGTTGGTGTCCCATGAAGTTTGATACACACATATGTATGCATATCACCGGCATAGATATAATAAAAGAAAAATTCCACTGACGGCGTGGGACACCACTAGACCGCAATCAAAGTACGACAGTACTACCACTGGGTTGGCCGCCCGGACCTCACCTCCGATATTCGCGGAATTGCGTTCGAAAATGTTGCTGCCGTTTATATGAACTTCCGAGCTTGAGGCAGATATGGCGCCTGTGAGTTTGCGGGTTTGCGGACGGAATGGGAGCTTAAGAGGGTAGATCTCACCAGTTTTCACCTGGGATAATGCCTTGAGCATGTTGCCTTCACGCTGTATACGTTGTTATACTGCAGACATATGTCCAGTTTCCTTCGGCCTCAGACATATATTGTTTCTACCACTGCGGAACAATACATGTAGCTGACGCCGGCCGGTCAACGAAGCGAGCCCAAGGCTCTCGTCCCCGAAAATATGTGAATATTGTTTTCGCGCATATTGTAACATGCCAACAATTCAGCGACATCCATTCCCATGTATTGACAAATACCCTCACGCGTGGGACCTTGGAGCAAGGCAAGACAAATTGCATTGCAATTGTCACCGATGTTGTCACTTTAGGATCCGCCACAACGGGTAAAGGTGATCAGTTCGACGTCACTGAAAAAAACTGTATAATATGGTTTGAAGCATGCCCGACAAGAGCGTTTGATGAATGTGCTGCTTGTGTCAGCAGGCGCATCCTACGGTGAAGGTTCACGATGTTACAGAGTTCCCTGGAGGACTGTTGACTTGAGGAGCTCTCCAATATTTTTGAAGTAAGTCACACCCTAACCCTAACCCTAACCCTAAATATTTCTACATTTGGGTAAGCAAGAGAGACGCGGGGTATAATACGACATACACGAGAGGCTCGGAGTATGCCTAAACTGCCAGTAGATCGCAACCAAACATGTAGCGAAGGGACATGAAAGAAAACACCTGGCTAAGGCATGCACCCGTTTCGAAGCCCGGATCCTAGCTGTTGTGTCAGTTTCGAGGCAAGCAGCATGCGTCACGATGAGCAAGGGTTTGCCACACGATTTCGCGAACAATATGTGTTATGCACGGAAAACACCACGCGAAATCCCAAGGAGATCTCCTCGGCGACTCGTGTCCGTAGTTTGAACGACTGCGCTCGACTCAGTGATCGCGAGCACGTCTTTAACGTCTGATACCACCTTCAAGACAGACACGTTTGTGTATAGATTTCGGCTGTGAATGCCTGAACCGTGACTCTTGGGTTTGCGCAAGAACACAAGTATTGGCTTGGCGTCTTTCACCTGAGCATCCCGAGATAACCGGAATATATACTATAGTCCACTTGGGTAAGCTTACGTATTTGACCCTAACCCTAACCCTAAGGCAAATGTTAATGCACTGGTTGTTCGACGAATTATCACATACTCAGATAGTTTTTGTGTCGAAAAAGTGTTGGCAGTCGAATACGGGAGCCGATGTGAGTATATACATGCAACCGTTTCTCACCTCCGCTTTCTACACATGAGTTGTTGGCAAAAGTGGTGTTCCCGCTAACACCAACGGAAGCGTTTCCATACGCCAACATCGCACCTGTTGATGGGTAAAACAGGAGGGACCGAGGGCTTAGATTGCACCCACGATATGTGACGTGACGGTTCGAACTCTGAATGAATATTCAATGTTGAAGCAGCAAGCAGTCCAAATTCGAGCACACATTCCGTACAGCGTACGGGTACTAGTAGCGCACTCGTCGGACAGCTTCGCCAATACTATTGGATCACCGCATTTCTCACCTCCAGACGACCCTGCACGGTTGGTTTCAAAAATAGCGTGTCCGGCGAGGGCGACAGATGAATTGGAGCGCATGTAAATTGCACCTGACGGTAGGGAAAGTAAGGTGTTAGTATTGATCGTGTTTCCCATGCACGCAATACGTCGCGGACATCGCCTGAGCCGTTTTCAATACCTGTCTGCGGAATGCATGCTCGGCACGTATTGAGTTTGAACCACATAGTTTTCGAAGGATTGGTTCTAGCCTGTGTGCGCAAAAACTAGTTCTAGCCTGAGTACACGGCGTTTGGTTTTACTAGTTATCGGTTTTCCTTTCAAAACGCTCGTGCGTACGCGCTACTATACACTCAGTGTAGTCTAACCATCATAGCTGACATCAGAATCTCAACACTAGGTGGCACATAGATACCACAGTAATGTAGTGACTCCGCAGCGGTGCTGTAAATGCCGCAAAACACCGGATACACGGTGGGTGAGGCTTACAAGCAGGACCTAGCCGCTACGAAGGATGCGTGCACTGAGTGCACAACAGTTCTATTGCGAAACACGAGGCAATGAGGTAGACTATCTCCTTGGGTGTTTTTTTTTTCTTCGACGGAGCCCCGGAGATGGATACGTGTGAGTCCAACCACGGTGAAATAAACAATGTCAGCAACATCTGTATTCCCACAACGTTTATTGTACACCTTCTTGTAGCCACGATTGGAACTTTGTTCGCTGTTTGAGTGCACGTTTGATGGACTAATGTACGGGCATTTGCGACAACGTGTTGCTTCACAGTGGATGCTGTCAAGCCCTCACATGTAGACGTCTCTGAGCAGTGGTGACGCAACTAAATCTGTTAATTTCGCCGTCTTGCGAGAGACGCGTGACCGTCTGCGTGTATGAAATCGAGATAACAGCAATACGGGGGGATGATCGCATGGTCATTCAGCCTGCGATATGCCAATAGGTGCATATCTCGACACCAAAGATGTTCGTGAGAGAAGCACCGCAGGGAAAGGAGAAGTCAGACCCGCAGCCCAGCGTACGTCCGTCCACCCAACGTAAAATGTTTTTCTTTCCGCTTGCGGCCATAAACATGCTCTACAAATAGTTCCGTCCACAACGAGTTTGGCCAGTTCCTCACCTCCGTCGTAATGAGCTGAGTTATGCTTAAAATGTGCCCTCCCTTTGAGGTTACCCTCGGACATATATCCAGAAATGGCACCTGGAAGTATGTGAACGTTGGAGCAAGTGCGTAGATAGAGGTTACACCACCAAACGCAGTCACTATTAATAGTGTCTCATCATTTCAATCGGGGCATTCGTTGCGTCATTAGGATTTTATAATGGAAGTTCGGCGGGAAACTTCACGGTCGACGCGCATTCCTGGCTTTCCAGAGTAATGTGCCTTTCTTTGAAAAAACTTGCTTTTTCTGGTATTCCGCAGATAACCCAAAAATATCTTCATTTCTGTATGGGCGTTGCACATTTAATAAATTGTACACACGAGATACAATACCCTATTATTACAGTTTGGTGCCGCCACAATATATGTGCCGGTAACGCTCCCAGACATGCAACGTTCGGTCGATGCACATGAAACAGCGCGCCGACGTATCTGCAGGCAAAGAATGCTATCACGAGCCATGATATCAGACTGCTAAAAGGCCCACCGTGCCCGAAGCTAGTTTTCTCGTGGTGCCGGAGTTAAGTGTAATCCGGACCTCAACGGTCGATTTGTGGAAGAATGGACAATTTGGAATGGTTTCACATTGTACCGTTTGCGGTAGGGACGGCCTTTGTTCCCATTTGTGGCAAAGGCCGGCACCAGCCCCAGATATACAAACATATATATACCGGAGGGCCGGTGCTGCATTTACAGCGCAAACTCAGGTCGGTTCCGTTGGCGTTCGTCCTCGATACCCCATGCCACCCGCACACGGCTACGTTTCCATATTTGTGGCTGTTTAGATTCCTTTCCCGACGGCCGAGATTCACAGATAAGAGGCACATGTCTATATGGAGTACATCACGCCCTACGCAGTGAAATATCTCCCATTTTGGCTGAGGCTTACGGCTTGCTGTGATTTCATCGTTGCGCGTAGGCTCTCAAAGGCGATTGTGAATAATTTAGAGTGGTGGTCTTCGCTGAGTACAAATGCTGAGTGGCAAACAAAATACATTCCAAAGATGACAGCCTGAAGTTCGTAATTCTAAAATTGTTGGCACATGTCGCCCACTGTATATCAACTAGGGCCTGGATATTCAACGGGTGCTTTGATAACACGACATCTTCCATATTTGAGTCTGTCAGCTGAAGGCACGATCTGACCTCGCGCCCTCATGAGGGAAAACAATTAACCGGACGGTCAATTATCAATGGTATAAAGCGTTTGTTTGGGGGGATGATAATTGTTGGCCCCCCAATTGGTGATACTTGGAGGAACCAGGACAGTGTCTCTATGTGGATATTCCATACCTGTACGATGCTCAAGGGGGATTGAACACAGACACACATATTCAGAAACACAATAGGCTCTCATGGATAAACTCAACACGTCCAGTATCCCGAGATCTGCAGTATCCGACGGTGGCCTGCCCAGGTGGGGTCAATACCTATTGATATGAAATTACCGCTATTATTATTGCTAGTGACCGGCGTTCGGAGACGGTAGAGAAAGCTATAACAACATATATTGTTTCTGCATTCGCCAAGTATCGTAAAAATTCCGATGCCCACCCAATCGGGCATATGATTGGGACCCGCGGGCCACTACATGGGAAATACGAAGAGATGTGGGAAGTGTAGGTTTGTGGCTCGCACGTATGGGATAGGCCACTCCATGGGCGGTGACGTATCGACTGCTACTCGTATCGAAACAGGGGTTGCGGTTGAAGAGTGGGGCACGCCCACCAATCTTCGCTGCTCCGTGCGTATTTCATTCCGGGCTACCTCGCTTCGTTGATTCATATACCATGTCGTTATTATTTTTATTGCTACAGACGCACCGCCAATCTCCACATAAAAGTGTACCTCACGTTCATGGAGAAAGCACGTCCACTTGTCGTCCACTATAAAACTGACCAGATCGTACTCGCGATGTCCGGAGGTTTGGCCGCGGCCCTGTCGTTTGCGCATGACTCACTACCCCCCCCCCCCCCCCCCATATGCAAGGCCACCTCACAAGCGGTTCTGAGTAAGATGCAGCTGATTCTTCTTGCGACTCGCCGGACGCGTCACGGCGATTCGCGCTTGCCTTAGGCAATTGTCTGCCCGGTCGGTAAAAACCCGAAGTGCTCCGTCCCAGCATTGTAGGGATGCCAGGGTCTATGACAATACATGTGTATGGCCATGCATGATATCGAGCACCTTTCTCCTATACCCAGTACCCCCCCCCCCCCCCTCCCCCCGCCGGAAACCTATTTTGACACTTGATTGGCGACTCTATTCAAGACGTCGGTGATGAAGACACTGCCGGCTGTGAGTCAAACTAATAGTAAAATGCGTGTATGTCATCCAACAAAGCCCTAACCAAATGTGCCACCGATCTTTGCAGAAATATGTAGTTGTCGGTCGGAGGGGCTGGACCATTCAAAATCGAGGTATTTGGCAGAGGAAAATGGCGCCCCTTCTAATCGTAGCTATGTGTGCAGACGCGCACGCGTGGTTCATAAGGTGCGGTGACGTGCAGAGCCTTCTTTAAACGAATACGTTACCCTGAGTTTACAAGTTTTCTGGTCTCGAATACGGATGTTCGTTTATAGGACAATATCGAGAGTGCCAGTCCCAACTAT
Organism: Nereocystis luetkeana; assembly: GCA_031213475.1. Taxonomy (NCBI): domain Eukaryota; class Phaeophyceae; order Laminariales; family Laminariaceae; genus Nereocystis; species Nereocystis luetkeana. Next base: position 51,267 of record JARUPZ010000010.1, on the reverse strand, counting down.
CCCGGCATTCTCGTGGCCCTGCGGCAAGCCGATCCAAGATGGCTTTCACGGAATTCGAATGTTTTGGTTCCTTCGGTCCCATTAATTGTGGGAATCGTCGTGTGAGCCATGTCAGTTTCAGTTCCACTTCGTGTAGAATGTGTTATATGTGTCACCCTCGTCCCAGAACTCAAGCCCCGTGCTTATAGGGCTATCGGAACGACAACCACGGTATCTGCTTGCCATACACGTTGAAATGCGTATTCGGGTTTGATTGTTCTGTTTCTCCAAACGAAGTACTGAGTGTGTCGTTTTCGTTTGCGATACTGTATTACTTTTCCTCCATCAACGCTTGCCTACTCATATCCCCACACATGTTTCGTCAGTGTGTATCCCATCTTACTTGGAACACTAACGGCCTAGTAAAAGCATAAGATAGCATGAGCAAACTACCAGTTGAACAGTTCAGGTAGACAGTTTCTTGGTGAGTAACCAACGATGCTGCTATGTCTGAAGCAATCGTCATGCATTACGGTATCCCCAGCCACGGTGCTCGGTGATTCTTGTTTCATACCTCCGTTCATGGCAGAGTTGTGACCAAAGTAGATATTGCCGTCCATGTCGAGGTCCGAGTGGTAGTTTATGTGGATGGCACCTGAGAGCGGATTCAATCGACCGTTTGTCAGTGTGCGTCACCCTGTCCCTCGGAAAAAGCATGGCGAAGCAGTGGAAATTTCACACGATAACCGTACAATTCGGGAATGCCAACGGAGGGTACGCTAGACCGCGACGCAGCATATACCAACGTCTGCACTATTTGTACCAGATACACCCGTGGACGTTGGTACTGGCGGCGTTTTATTCGGTTACAGCAAACGGCTGTATTAACATGCTTTCCCACTGTGCGAGCAGACGTCGTTCGACGTCACTGAAAAAAACTGTATAATATGGTTTGAAGCATGTCCGACAAGAGCGTTGGATGAATGTGTTGCTTGTGTCAGCAGGCGCATTCTACGGTGAAGGTTCACGATGTTACAGAGTTCCCTGGAGGACTGTTGACTTGAAGAGCTCTCTAATATTTTTGAAGTAAGTCACACCCTAACCCTAACCCTAACCCTAAATATTTCTACATTTGGGTAAGCAAGAGAGACGCGGGGTATAATACGACATACACGAGAGGCTCGGAGTATGCCTAAACTGCCAGTAGATCGCAACCAAACATGTAGCGAAGGGACATGAAAGAAAACACCTGGCTAAGGCATGCACCCGTTTCGAAGCCCGGATCCTAGCTGTTGTGTCAGTTTCGAGGCAAGCAGCATGCGTCACGATGAGCAAGGGTTTGCCACACGATTTCGCGAACAATATGTGTTATGCGCGGAAAACACCACGCGAAATCCCAAGGAGATCTCCTCGGCGACTCGTGTCCGTAGTATGAACGACTGCGCTCGACTCAGTGATCGCGAGCACGTCTTTAACGTCTGATACCACCTTCAAGACAGACACGTTTGTGTATAGATTTCGGCTGTGAATGCCTGAACCGTGACTCTTGGGTTTGCGCAAGAACACAAGTATTGGCTTGGCGTCTTTCACCTGAGCATCCCGAGATAGCCGGAATATATACTATAGTCCACTTGGGTAAGCTTACGTATTTGACCCTAACCCTAACCCTAAGGCAAATGTTAATGCACTGGTTGTTCGACGAATTATCACATACTGAGATAGTTTTTGTGTCGAAAAAGTGTTGGCAGTCGAATACGGGAGCCGATGTGAGTATATACATGCAACCGTTTCTCACCTCCGCTTTCTACACATGAGTTGTTGGCAAAAGTGATGTTCCCGCTAACACCAAGGGAAGCGTTTCCATACGCCAACATCGCACCTGTTGATGGGTAAAACAGGAGGGACCGAGGGCTTAGATTGCACCCACGATATGTGACGTGACGGTTCGAACTCTGAATGAATATTCAATGTTGAAGCAGCAAGCAGTCCAAATATGAGCACACATTCCGTACAGCGTACGGGTACTAGTAGCGCACTCGTCGGACAGCTTCGCCAATACTATTGGATCACCGCATTTCTCACCTCCAGACGACCCTGCACGGTTGGTTTCAAAAATAACGTGTCCGGCGAGGGCGACAGATGAATTGGAGCGCATGTAAATTGCACCTGACGGTAGGGAAAGTAAGGTGTTAGTATTGATCGTGTTTCCCATGCACGCAATACGTCGCGGACATCGCCTGAGCCGTTTTCAATACCTGTCTGCGGAATGCATGCTCGGCACGTATTGAGTTTGAACCACATAGTTTTCGAAGGATTGGTTCTAGCCTGTGTGCGCAAAAACTAGTTCTAGCCTGAGTACACGGCGTTTGGTTATACTAGTTATCGGTTTTCCTTTCAAAACGCTCGTGCGTACGCGCTACTATACACTCAGTGTAGTCTAACCATCATAGCTGACATCAGAATCTCAACACTAGGTGGCACATAGATACCACAGTAATGTAGTGACTCCGCAGCGGTGCTGTAAATGCCGCAAAACACCGGATACACGGTGGGTGAGGCTTACAAGCAGGACCTAGCCGCTACGAAGGATGCGTGCACTGAGTGCACAACAGTTCTATTGCGAAACACGAGGCAATGAGGTAGACTATCTCCTTGGGTGTTTTTTTTTTCTTCGACGGAGCCCCGGAGATGGATACGTTTGAGTCCAACCACGGTGAAATAAACAATGTCAGCAACATCTGTATTCCCACAACGTTTATTGTACACCTTCTTGTAGCCACGATTGGAACTTTGTTCGCTGTTTGAGTGCACGTTTGATGGACTAATGTACGGGCATTTGCGACAACGTGTTGCTTCACAGTGGATGCTGTCAAGCCCTCACATGTAGACGTCTCAGAGCAGTGGTGACGCAACTAAATCTGTTAATTTCGCCGTCTTGCGAGAGACGCGTGACCGTCTGCGTGTATGAAATCGAGATAATAGCAATACGGGGGGATGATCGCGTGGTCATTCAGCCTGCGATATGCCAATAGGTGCATATCTCGACACCAAAGATGTTCGTGAGAGAAGCACCGCAGGGAAAGGAGAAGTCAGACCCGCAGCCCAGCGTACGTCCGTCCACCCAACGTAAAATGTTTTTCTTTCCGCTTGCGGCCATAAACATGCTCTACAAATAGTTCCGTCCACAACGAGTTTGGCCAGTTCCTCACCTCCGTCGTAATGAGCTGAGTTATGCTTAAAATGTGCCCTCCCTTTGAGGTTACCCTCGGACATATATCCAGAAATGGCACCTGGAAGTATGTGAACGTTGGAGCAAGTGCGTAGATAGGTGTTACACCACCAAACGCAGTCACTATTAATAGTGTCTCATCATTTCAATCGGGGCATTCGTTGCGTCATTAGGATTTTATAATGGAAGTTCGGCGGGAAACTTCACGGTCGACGCGCATTCCTGGCTTTCCAGAGTAATGTGCCTTTCTTTGAAAAAACTTGCTTTTTCTGGTATTCCGCAGATAACCCAAAAATATCTTCATTTCTGTATGGGCGTTGCACATTTAATAAATTGTACACACGAGATACAATACCCTATTATTACAGTTTGGTGCCGCCACAATATATGTGCCGGTAACGCTCCCAGACATGCAACGTTCGGTCGATGCACATGAAACAGCGCGCCGACGTATCTGCAGGCAAAGAATGCTATCACGAGCCATGATATCAGACTGCTAAAAGGCCCACCGTGCCCGAAGCTAGTTTTCTCGTGGTGCCGGAGTTAAGTGTAATCCGGACCTCAACGGTCGATTTGTGGAAGAATGGACAATTTGGAATGGTTTCACATTGTACCGTTTGCGGTAGGGACGGCCTTTGTTCCCATTTGTGGCAAAGGCCGGCACCAGCCCCAGATATACAAACATATATATACCGGAGGGCCGGTGCTGCATTTACAGCGCAAACTCAGGTCGGTTCCGTTGGCGTTCGTCCTCGATACCCCATGCCACCCGCACACGGCTACGTTTCCATATTTGTGGCTGTTTAGATTCCTTTCCCGACGGCCGAGATTCACAGATAAGAGGCACATGTCTATATGGAGTACATCACGCCCTACGCAGTGAAATATCTCCCATTTTGGCTGAGGCTTACGGCTTGCTGTGATTTCATCGTTGCGCGTAGGCTCTCAAAGGCGATTGTGAATAATTTAGAGTGGTGGTCTTCGCTGAGTACAAATGCTGAGTGGCAAACAAAATACATTCCAAAGATGACAGCCTGAAGTTCGTAATTCTAAAATTGTTGGCACATGTCGCCCACTGTATATCAACTAGGGCCTGGATATTCAACGGGTGCTTTGATAACACGACATCTTCCATATTTGAGTCTGTCAGCTGAAGGCACGATCTGACCTCGCGCCCTCATGAGGGAAAACAATTAACCGGACGGTCAATTATCAATGGTATAAAGCGTTTGTTTGGGGGGATGATAATTGTTGGCCCCCCAATTGGTGATACTTGGAGGAACCAGGACAGTGTCTCTATGTGGATATTCCATACCTGTACGATGCTCAAGGGGGATTGAACACAGACACACATATTCAGAAACACAATAGGCTCTCATGGATAAACTCAACACGTCCAGTATCCCGAGATCTGCAGTATCCGACGGTGGCCTGCCCAGGTGGGGTCAATACCTATTGATATGAAATTACCGCTATTATTATTGCTAGTGACCGGCGTTCGGAGACGGTAGAGAAAGCTATAACAACATATATTGTTTCTGCATTCGCCAAGTATCGTAAAAATTCCGATGCCCACCCAATCGGGCATATGATTGGGACCCGCGGGCCACTACATGGGAAATACGAAGAGATGTGGGAAGTGTAGGTTTGTGGCTCGCACGTATGGGATAGGCCACTCCATGGGCGGTGACGTATCGACTGCTACTCGTATCGAAACAGGGGTTGCGGTTGAAGAGTGGGGCACGCCCACCAATCTTCGCTGCTCCGTGCGTATTTCATTCCGGGCTACCTCGCTTCGTTGATTCATATACCATGTCGTTATTATTTTTATTGCTACAGACGCACCGCCAATCTCCACATAAAAGTGTACCTCACGTTCATGGAGAAAGCACGTCCACTTGTCGTCCACTATAAAACTGACCAGATCGTACTCGCGATGTCCGGAGGTTTGGCCGCGGCCCTGTCGTTTGCGCATGACTCACTACCCCCCCCCCCCCCCCCATATGCAAGGCCACCTCACAAGCGGTTCTGAGTAAGATGCAGCTGATTCTTCTTGCGACTCGCCGGACGCGTCACGGCGATTCGCGCTTGCCTTAGGCAATTGTCTGCCCGGTCGGTAAAAACCCGAAGTGCTCCGTCCCAGCATTGTAGGGATGCCAGGGTCTATGACAATACATGTGTATGGCCATGCATGATATCGAGCACCTTTCTCCTATATCCAGTACCCCGCCCCCCCCCCTCCCCCCGCCGGAAACCTATTTTGACACTTGATTGGCGACTCTATTCAAGACGTCGGTGATGAAGACACTGCCGGCTGTGAGTCAAACTAATAGTAAAATGCGTGTATGTCATCCAACAAAGCCCTAACCAAATGTGCCACCGATCTTTGCAGAAATATGTAGTTGTCGGTCGGAGGGGCTGGACCATTCAAAATCGAGGTATTTGGCAGAGGGAAATGGCGCCCCTTCTAATCGTAGCTATGTGTGCAGACGCGCACGCGTGGTTCATAAGGTGCGGTGACGTGCAGAGCCTTCTTTAAACGAATACGTTACCCTGAGTTTACAAGTTTTCTGGTCTCGAATACGGATGTTCGTTTATAGGACAATATCGAGAGTGCCAGTCCCAACTATCCCGGCATTCTCGTGGCCCTGCGGCAAGCCGATCCAAGATGGCTTTCACGGAATTCGAATGTTTTGGTTCCTTCGGTCCCATTAATTGTGGGAATCGTCGTGTGAGCCATGTCAGTTTCAGTTCCACTTCGTGTAGAATGTGTTATATGTGTCACCCTCGTCCCAGAACTCAAGCCCCGTGCTTATAGGGCTATCGGAACGACAACCACGGTATCTGCTTGCCATACACGTTGAAATGCGTATTCGGGTTTGATTGTTCTGTTTCTCCAAACGAAGTACTGAGTGTGTCGTTTTCGTTTGCGATACTGTATTACTTTTCCTCCATCAACGCTTGCCTACTCATATCCCCACACATGTTTCGTCAGTGTGTATCCCATCTTACTTGGAACACTAACGGCCTAGTAAAAGCATAAGATAGCATGAGCAAACTACCAGTTGAACAGTTCAGGTAGACAGTTTCTTGGTGAGTAACCAACGATGCTGCTATGTCTGAAGCAATCGTCATGCATTACGGTATCCCCAGCCACGGTGCTCGGTGATTCTTGTTTCATACCTCCGTTCATGGCAGAGTTGTGACCAAAGTAGATATTGCCGTCCATGTCGAGGTCCGAGTGGTAGTTTATGTGGATGGCACCTGAGAGCGGATTCAATCGACCGTTTGTCAGTGTGCGTCACCCTGTCCCTCGGAAAAAGCATGGCGAAGCAGTGGAAATTTCACACGATAACCGTACAATTCGGGAATGCCAACGGAGGGTACGCTAGCCCGCGACGCAGCATATACCAACGTCTGCACTATTTGTACCAGATACACCCGTGGACGTTGGTACTGGCGGCGTTTTATTCGGTTACAGCAAACGGCTGTATTAACATGCTTTCCCACTGTGCGAGCAGACGTCGTGAAAAGAGAAAGGGTTTTCCACAATTGCCTGCATGGAATCTTGCAATCCAAACCTCACGAAATAGGATCGTTCGAAATTAGCATGCACAACCAATAAGCACACATTTCCGGATAGGCAACCGTGTTGGGTTCATTTAGGGCGGAAACCTTATTTGTGGACGCTACTGCTCAGCGTTTCCATATTGATACAATTGACCTACAGACCGCATCAATTTTCATACGGGTGGAGGTATTCACTTTCGCGTTATTTCAGCCAACCCAACCATACGCTCGTGATGTGTCATTTCCCACCTCCTTCGTAGGTAACCGAGTTGTCAGCAAAACTGCTGCTCCCATCAATGAAAAGCCTGGAGTAGTCCGCGTATATGGCCCCTGTCGAAAGGAGAACGGGAGCCGCACGTTTTCTATGCCAGGTCGCTGTACTGCCTGTTGTCGTGTACGAGTTACGTCTGTGCATGGATAGTCACTGCCCGACAAGTTATAGACTGCAGGCAAACATTGCTCTAGACTATTATCATGTTCGGTTGATGGGCATACACGAATGTTGATGAGTGGAATGAGCGAAACATAAATGTTACCAACTGTGCCAGCAAAGGGGCCTGTGGGGCCGAACGGCTAGTTGACTAGTTTCGACGAACGCCTTGAATTGGCGGGAAGGTTCAATTTTGACGTGTTTACGGACGTGCAGCCCACGCGGTTCCTTTTGCGATTCGTTATTAAGCAGCTAGTGCCCACATATGTGGTCGTGAGACGTGCTTGTGAAATACTACAATATTCCCATGTAATATGCAGCAGGATTAGTCATCGCTTGTCATGGCGTAGGTACAGTCCGTTGCGCACAGGACATAGACTACAGCCAAATTGCACATCCCGTAGCAACGATTGACTCGAAATGTCACTGGGACCTTGAAAAATGGAGGTGAAGAAAATGTTCGAATTCAGAACCGAGGTTGGTGTCCCATGAAGTTTGATACACACATATGTATGCATATCACCGGCATAGATATAATAAAAGAAAAATTCCACTGACGGCGTGGGACACCACTAGACCGCAATCAAAGTACGACAGTACTACCACTGGGTTGGCCGCCCGGACCTCACCTCCGATATTCGCGGAATTGCGTTCGAAAATGTTGCTGCCGTTTATATGAACTTCCGAGCTTGAGGCAGATATGGCGCCTGTGAGTTTGCGGGTTTGCGGACGGAATGGGAGCTTAAGAGGGTAGATCTCACCAGTTTTCACCTGGGATAATGCCTTGAGCACGTTGCCTTCACGCTGTATACGTTGTTATACTGCAGACATATGTCCAGTTTCCTTCGGCCTCAGACATATATTGTTTCTACCACTGCGGAACAATACATGTAGCTGACGCCGGCCGGTCAACGAAGCGAGCCCAAGGCTCTCGTCCCCGAAAATATGTGAATATTGTTTTCGCGCATATTGTAACATGCCAACAATTCAGCGACATCCATTCCCATGTATTGACAAATACCCTCACGCGTGGGACCTTGGAGCAAGGCAAGACAAATTGCATTGCAATTGTCACCGATGTTGTCACTTTAGGATCCGCCACAACGGGTAAAGGTGATCAGTTCGACGTCACTGAAAAAAACTGTATAATATGGTTTGAAGCATGCCCGACAAGAGCGTTTGATGAATGTGCTGCTTGTGTCAGCAGGCGCATCCTACGGTGAAGGTTCACGATGTTACAGAGTTCCCTGGAGGACTGTTGACTTGAGGAGCTCTCTAATATTTTTGAAGTAAGTCACACCCTAACCCTAACCCTAACCCTAAATATTTCTACATTTGGGTAAGCAAGAGAGACGCGGGGTATAATACGACATACACGAGAGGCTCGGAGTATGCCTAAACTGCCAGTAGATCGCAACCAAACATGTAGCGAAGGGACATGAAAGAAAACACCTGGCTAAGGCATGCACCCGTTTCGAAGCCCGGATCCTAGCTGTTGTGTCAGTTTCGAGGCAAGCAGCATGCGTCACGATGAGCAAGGGTTTGCCACACGATTTCGCGAACAATATGTGTTATGCACGGAAAACACCACGCGAAATCCCAAGGAGATCTCCTCGGCGACTCGTGTCCGTAGTTTGAACGACTGCGCTCGACTCAGTGATCGCGAGCACGTCTTTAACGTCTGATACCACCTTCAAGACAGACACGTTTGTGTATAGATTTCGGCTGTGAATGCCTGAACCGTGACTCTTGGGTTTGCGCAAGAACACAAGTATTGGCTTGGCGTCTTTCACCTGAGCATCCCGAGATAACCGGAATATATACTATAGTCCACTTGGGTAAGCTTACGTATTTGACCCTAACCCTAACCCTAAGGCAAATGTTAATGCACTGGTTGTTCGACGAATTATCACATACTGAGATAGTTTTTGTGTCGAAAAAGTGTTGGCAGTCGAATACGGGAGCCGATGTGAGTATATACATGCAACCGTTTCTCACCTCCGCTTTCTACACATGAGTTGTTGGCAAAAGTGATGTTCCCGCTAACACCAACGGAAGCGTTTCCATACGCCAACATCGCACCTGTTGATGGGTAAAACAGGAGGGACCGAGGGCTTAGATTGCACCCACGATATGTGACGTGACGGTTCGAACTCTGAATGAATATTCAATGTTGAAGCAGCAAGCAGTCCAAATTCGAGCACACATTCCGTACAGCGTACGGGTACTAGTAGCGCACTCGTCGGACAGCTTCGCCAATACTATTGGATCACCGCATTTCTCACCTCCAGACGACCCTGCACGGTTGGTTTCAAAAATAGCGTGTCCGGCGAGGGCGACAGATGAATTGGAGCGCATGTAAATTGCACCTGACGGTAGGGAAAGTAAGGTGTTAGTATTGATCGTGTTTCCCATGCACGCAATACGTCGCGGACATCGCCTGAGCCGTTTTCAATACCTGTCTGCGGAATGCATGCTCGGCACGTATTGAGTTTGAACCACATAGTTTTCGAAGGATTGGTTCTAGCCTGTGTGCGCAAAAACTAGTTCTAGCCTGAGTACACGGCGTTTGGTTTTACTAGTTATCGGTTTTCCTTTCAAAACGCTCGTGCGTACGCGCTACTATACACTCAGTGTAGTCTAACCATCATAGCTGACATCAGAATCTCAACACTAGGTGGCACATAGATACCACAGTAATGTAGTGACTCCGCAGCGGTGCTGTAAATGCCGCAAAACACCGGATACACGGTGGGTGAGGCTTACAAGCAGGACCTAGCCGCTACGAAGGATGCGTGCACTGAGTGCACAACAGTTCTATTGCGAAACACGAGGCAATGAGGTAGACTATCTCCTTGGGTGTTTTTTTTTTCTTCGACGGAGCCCCGGAGATGGATACGTGTGAGTCCAACCACGGTGAAATAAACAATGTCAGCAACATCTGTATTCCCACAACGTTTATTGTACACCTTCTTGTAGCCACGATTGGAACTTTGTTCGCTGTTTGAGTGCACGTTTGATGGACTAATGTACGGGCATTTGCGACAACGTGTTGCTTCACAGTGGATGCTGTCAAGCCCTCACATGTAGACGTCTCTGAGCAGTGGTGACGCAACTAAATCTGTTAATTTCGCCGTCTTGCGAGAGACGCGTGACCGTCTGCGTGTATGAAATCGAGATAATAGCAATACGGGGGGATGATCGCGTGGTCATTCAGCCTGCGATATGCCAATAGGTGCATATCTCGACACCAAAGATGTTCGTGAGAGAAGCACCGCAGGGAAAGGAGAAGTCAGACCCGCAGCCCAGCGTACGTCCGTCCACCCAACGTAAAATGTTTTTCTTTCCGCTTGCGGCCATAAACATGCTCTACGAATAGTTCCGTCCACAACGAGTTTGGCCAGTTCCTCACCTCCGTCGTAATGAGCTGAGTTATGCTTAAAATGTGCCCTCCCTTTGATGTTACCCTCGGACATATATCCAGAAATGGCACCTGGAAGTATGTGAACGTTGGAGCAAGTGCGTAGATAGAGGTTACACCACCAAACGCAGTCACTATTAATAGTGTCTCATCATTTCAATCGGGGCATTCGTTGCGTCATTAGGATTTTATAATGGAAGTTCGGCGGGAAACTTCACGGTCGACGCGCATTCCTGGCTTTCCAGAGTAATGTGCCTTTCTTTGAAAAAACTTGCTTTTTCTGGTATTCCGCAGATAACCCAAAAATATCTTCATTTCTGTATGGGCGTTGCACATTTAATAAATTGTACACACGAGATACAATACCCTATTATTACAGTTTGGTGCCGCCACAATATATGTGCCGGTAACGCTCCCAGACATGCAACGTTCGGTCGATGCACATGAAACAGCGCGCCGACGTATCTGCAGGCAAAGAATGCTATCACGAGCCATGATATCAGACTGCTAAAAGGCCCACCGTGCCCGAAGCTAGTTTTCTCGTGGTGCCGGAGTTAAGTGTAATCCGGACCTCAACGGTCGATTTGTGGAAGAATGGACAATTTGGAATGGTTTCACATTGTACCGTTTGCGGTAGGGACGGCCTTTGTTCCCATTTGTGGCAAAGGCCGGCACCAGCCCCAGATATACAAACATATATATACCGGAGGGCCGGTGCTGCATTTACAGCGCAAACTCAGGTCGGTTCCGTTGGCGTTCGTCCTCGATACCCCATGCCACCCGCACACGGCTACGTTTCCATATTTGTGGCTGTTTAGATTCCTTTCCCGACGGCCGAGATTCACAGATAAGAGGCACATGTCTATATGGAGTACATCACGCCCTACGCAGTGAAATATCTCCCATTTTGGCTGAGGCTTACGGCTTGCTGTGATTTCATCGTTGCGCGTAGGCTCTCAAAGGCGATTGTGAATAATTTAGAGTGGTGGTCTTCGCTGAGTACAAATGCTGAGTGGCAAACAAAATACATTCCAAAGATGACAGCCTGAAGTTCGTAATTCTAAAATTGTTGGCACATGTCGCCCACTGTATATCAACTAGGGCCTGGATATTCAACGGGTGCTTTGATAACACGACATCTTCCATATTTGAGTCTGTCAGCTGAAGGCACGATCTGACCTCGCGCCCTCATGAGGGAAAACAATTAACCGGACGGTCAATTATCAATGGTATAAAGCGTTTGTTTGGGGGGATGATAATTGTTGGCCCCCCAATTGGTGATACTTGGAGGAACCAGGACAGTGTCTCTATGTGGATATTCCATACCTGTACGATGCTCAAGGGGGATTGAACACAGACACACATATTCAGAAACACAATAGGCTCTCATGGATAAACTCAACACGTCCAGTATCCCGAGATCTGCAGTATCCGACGGTGGCCTGCCCAGGTGGGGTCAATACCTATTGATATGAAATTACCGCTATTATTATTGCTAGTGACCGGCGTTCGGAGACGGTAGAGAAAGCTATAACAACATATATTGTTTCTGCATTCGCCAAGTATCGTAAAAATTCCGATGCCCACCCAATCGGGCATATGATTGGGACCCGCGGGCCACTACATGGGAAATACGAAGAGATGTGGGAAGTGTAGGTTTGTGGCTCGCACGTATGGGATAGGCCACTCCATGGGCGGTGACGTATCGACTGCTACTCGTATCGAAACAGGGGTTGCGGTTGAAGAGTGGGGCACGCCCACCAATCTTCGCTGCTCCGTGCGTATTTCATTCCGGGCTACCTCGCTTCGTTGATTCATATACCATGTCGTTATTATTTTTATTGCTACAGACGCACCGCCAATCTCCACATAAAAGTGTACCTCACGTTCATGGAGAAAGCACGTCCACTTGTCGTCCACTATAAAACTGACCAGATCGTACTCGCGATGTCCGGAGGTTTGGCCGCGGCCCTGTCGTTTGCGCATGACTCACTACCCCCCCCCCCCCCCCCCATATGCAAGGCCACCTCACAAGCGGTTCTGAGTAAGATGCAGCTGATTCTTCTTGCGACTCGCCGGACGCGTCACGGCGATTCGCGCTTGCCTTAGGCAATTGTCTGCCCGGTCGGTAAAAACCCGAAGTGCTCCGTCCCAGCATTGTAGGGATGCCAGGGTCTATGACAATACATGTGTATGGCCATGCATGATATCGAGCACCTTTCTCCTATACCCAGTACCCCCCCCCCCCCCCCTCCCCCCGCCGGAAACCTATTTTGACACTTGATTGGCGACTCTATTCAAGACGTCGGTGATGAAGACACTGCCGGCTGTGAGTCAAACTAATAGTAAAATGCGTGTATGTCATCCAACAAAGCCCTAACCAAATGTGCCACCGATCTTTGCAGAAATATGTAGTTGTCGGTCGGAGGGGCTGGACCATTCAAAATCGAGGTATTTGGCAGAGGAAAATGGCGCCCCTTCTAATCGTAGCTATGTGTGCAGACGCGCACGCGTGGTTCATAAGGTGCGGTGACGTGCAGAGCCTTCTTTAAACGAATACGTTACCCTGAGTTTACAAGTTTTCTGGTCTCGAATACGGATGTTCGTTTATAGGACAATATCGAGAGTGCCAGTCCCAACTATCCCGGCATTCTCGTGGCCCTGCGGCAAGCCGATCCAAGATGGCTTTCACGGAATTCGAATGTTTTGGTTCCTTCGGTCCCATTAATTGTGGGAATCGTCGTGTGAGCCATGTCAGTTTCAGTTCCACTTCGTGTAGAATGTGTTATATGTGTCACCCTCGTCCCAGAACTCAAGCCCCGTGCTTATAGGGCTATCGGAACGACAACCACGGTATCTGCTTGCCATACACGTTGAAATGCGTATTCGGGTTTGATTGTTCTGTTTCTCCAAACGAAGTACTGAGTGTGTCGTTTTCGTTTGCGATACTGCATTACTTTTCCTCCATCAACGCTTGCCTACTCATATCCCCACACATGTTTCGTCAGTGTGTATCCCATCTTACTTGGAACACTAACGGCCTAGTAAAAGCATAAGATAGCATGAGCAAACTACCAGTTGAACAGTTCAGGTAGACAGTTTCTTGGTGAGTAACCAACGATGCTGCTATGTCTGAAGCAATCGTCATGCATTACGGTATCCCCAGCCACGGTGCTCGGTGATTCTTGTTTCATACCTCCGTTCATGGCAGAGTTGTGACCAAAGTAGATATTGCCGTCCATGTCGAGGTCCGAGTGGTAGTTTATGTGGATGGCACCTGAGAGCGGATTCAATCGACCGTTTGTCAGTGTGCGTCACCCTGTCCCTCGGAAAAAGCATGGCGAAGCAGTGGAAATTTCACACGATAACCGTACAATTCGGGAATGCCAACGGAGGGTACGCTAGCCCGCGACGCAGCATATACCAACGTCTGCACTATTTGTACCAGATACACCCGTGGACGTTGGTACTGGCGGCGTTTTATTCGGTTACAGCAAACGGCTGTATTAACATGCTTTCCCACTGTGCGAGCAGACGTCGTGAAAAGAGAAAGGGTTTTCCACAATTGCCTGCATGGAATCTTGCAATCCAAACCTCACGAAATAGTATCGTTCGAAATTAGCATGCACAACCAATAAGCACACATTTCCGGATAGGCAACCGTGTTGGGTTCATTTAGGGCGGAAACCTTATTTGTGGACGCTACTGCTCAGCGTTTCCATATTGATACAATTGACCTACAGACCGCATCAATTTTCATACGGGTGGAGGTATTCACTTTCGCGTTATTTCAGCCAACCCAACCATACGCTCGTGATGTGTCATTTCCCACCTCCTTCGTAGGTAACCGAGTTGTCAGCAAAACTGCTGCTCCCATCAATGAAAAGCCTGGAGTAGTCCGCGTATATGGCCCCTGTCGAAAGGAGAACGGGAGCCGCACGTTTTCTATGCCAGGTCGCTGTACTGCCTGTTGTCGTGTACGAGTTACGTCTGTGCATGGATAGTCACTGCCCGACAAGTTATAGACTGCAGGCAAACATTGCTCTAGACTATTATCATGTTCGGTTGATGGGCATACACGAATGTTGATGAGTGGAATGAGCGAAACATAAATGTTACCAACTGTGCCAGCAAAGGGGCCTGTGGGGCCGAACGGCTAGTTGACTAGTTTCGACGAACGCCTTGAATTGGCGGGAAGGTTCAATTTTGACGTGTTTACGGACGTGCAGCCCACGCGGTTCCTTTTGCGATTCGTTATTAAGCAGCTAGTGCCCACATATGTGGTCGTGAGACGTGCTTGTGAAATACTACAATATTCCCATGTAATATGCAGCAGGATTAGTCATCGCTTGTCATGGCGTAGGTACAGTCCGTTGCGCACAGGACATAGACTACAGCCAAATTGCACATCCCGTAGCAACGATTGACTCGAAATGTCACTGGGACCTTGAAAAATGGAGGTGAAGAAAATGTTCGAATTCAGAACCGAGGTTGGTGTCCCATGAAGTTTGATACACACATATGTATGCATATCACCGGCATAGATATAATAAAAGAAAAATTCCACTGACGGCGTGGGACACCACTAGACCGCAATCAAAGTACGACAGTACTACCACTGGGTTGGCCGCCCGGACCTCACCTCCGATATTCGCGGAATTGCGTTCGAAAATGTTGCTGCCGTTTATATGAACTTCCGAGCTTGAGGCAGATATGGCGCCTGTGAGTTTGCGGGTTTGCGGACGGAATGGGAGCTTAAGAGGGTAGATCTCACCAGTTTTCACCTGGGATAATGCCTTGAGCACGTTGCCTTCACGCTGTATACGTTGTTATACTGCAGACATATGTCCAGTTTCCTTCGGCCTCAGACATATATTGTTTCTACCACTGCGGAACAATACATGTAGCTGACGCCGGCCGGTCAACGAAGCGAGCCCAAGGCGTTTCGGTAGATACGGCCGGTCGTGTAGTATAGAGTAAATACCCAAGAAGAGAATCGCTGGCCGGAACGAAATCGCTGTTGATCACAACCAACAAGGTCGAATACAAAGGAGCATCGTCCCGTCTATCTAAGTGTACTTGGCGCGTTGAATAAAGCCACAGATCAGCTACACCAATGGTTGCCCCCCGTTTCAACGCTCAATCAACATGGATTACCAAAAACAAATCGGGAAAAGTTTGACATTCGTTTGATACAAGGCGGAATTCGCACCCTGTTTTCGTAAAGTCCGCAGGGTTTTTTGGGGGTGAACGCCTATGTTTCCCGACTGCAATCATATTCACAGTCACCAAGCAGAGAAGTATCGAGGCGTCATATATACAATACCAGGTAGAGATTAACCCTAACATTTCTGGGACTTCTCACTTTAGACGCTCATTCCTCACCCGAAAAGTGACTTCAATAAAAATCAAATTGCATCCCGATGAATAACCCCATGGCCCAAGTACCATAGAAAACATTTTCGAAACAAGATTGGCATTGCGACGATTTTGGGTTAAGGAGCCTCGTCATTCAGAAACGAGTTTAGCGGAAATGTGCTGCCTCTATCGAGAACGCGTCTATCTTCTTTTCTCGGTTGATAAACGACCAAGCTTCAAACTTGGGGAGTCCAAATTTGCGAAACGTGATCAAATATCTGTCAATTCCAAGAGGTGTAGCGTTTGTGTTGGCTGTGGTGTTATGATTTTGATGTGATCTACCGGGCTAGTTTTGTAAACATCCCTGTGGTTTGTCATTTTGTTTCTACTCGGCTAGAGACATGGGTCTTATGGATCTCGCGATAGGAGATTGTTCTGAGTAATCAACGTATCATTGTAATTGGAAGCATCTAGTCGCTTCATGTAATGTCTCACCTCCAGCTGACGCGGCATTGTTCACGAAGATGCAGCTGAAAACATGGAGTGAACTAGAGTCGCGAACGACGACTGCCCCCCCCTCCTCACCATATCCCCCATCGAGCACCAAGTGGTTCAGCTTGAGCGTGGACCCGTCAGACACAATAAACAGGCCCGTTGTTCCCCCAGCACCGACAACGGCGCGGGTATCGTGCATTTCGTCTGTGCTGACACCATAACCTGTGACGGACACGGTTTTCTCACCAAACACCTCGATGGTTTGGTCGATGTCAATATTGCCGTGCCAGCTAACATTGTAGTATCCTTCGCCGGTGCAGTCCATGGCATCTGTGAGACTTTGTAGGTCGAAGGCTGCAGCCACGTCTAAGCTCACGGTACCAGATGGGCATCCTGCTGATCCTGCTCCCGATATGGAAAGTAGCAACAGCCCAGCAACCACGGCCATCGTCGCTGGGACGTCTGTTCTAATGCTGACCACGAGGGTTGACAGACGAAACGGCGACGTCATCAAGACGTTTACCCAAAATCAAGGGGCGCACAGTTCAGCAGGAATACAACTTGAGCCGTTCGATTCGGAATTATTTCGCCTAAGCCGGGAATATTTGGTCCATTCAGGATAACTCGGCATGCTGTTCATAACTACTAGACATACATTTGGAGAGTTGTATTTTTTTTCATGCTCAAGAGCACTGCAGCAAGGTTAAAATGTAGATTGATGGATAGCCTCCGCAATAGATTCTGGTCCGCAATGACCACCGATGGGCACTGCTGTACACACTATTGTGGTATTGATGGAGAGCTTGCAAAACGTACTTCGGCCGGCAATGAGCATCTACGGAGACCTTGAATATAGAATAGTATATTACGGAGTACTCTCTCTATCGAATGTCAGCTACGTATTATCACAAGAGCACACCATTTTGTCTAGGTTCCCCAACATATTGATTATAGCCCACCAAACCCATCGAAAGACACGTTCTACAGTGTATCAATAGGTCCCTCCACCCGTGTATACTGTAGAAGCAATAGGAGTCATGTCGTCACCAAAGTTCGGCACATAGCAGAGATACTACGTTGCCACGTATGCAGTCAGCACAGTAGACAATGCCATGCCATGCCATCATACGGGATACGACAGGCGCTACACACACATTCTATGAAATAGAGAAAGACAAGAAGACACAATCTGCCTTCGTCAGGAAGCTTTCAGCAGAACCCCTCGAGGGATCTTCCTTTGGGACCCCGTCATCGGCCCGGATCCAGGGGGGGGTGCAGTTATGTGGCGGGGGATTTGTCGTGGAGGTGCCGCTGCCCGGAGCCTGACCCAGTCCAGGTTTTTGGGTGCTGGCGTAGTTTAGTATATCTCGTCCTACCTTGAACTGCCAGCAACATTACCAATGTGTCGTTGTTTTTGTTCAACGTGCCACGCTGGGGCTGCCAGGCCCTCTCGTCCCCTACTCGTGTAAATCGACAACATTTCCAAAAAAAGAAGCTACAGTTACAAAACGGGACTGTCAGTTTTCGGACCAATGACAGACTCAGGCCTGTTTGGGGCATATCACAAATCACTCATGAAGGCATGCCAATCGCTATCTGGCTTGTCGGCGTGGTCAGCGCGGCTTGCGTTTGCGGAGGTATGGCGGCCCCACAAGATAAGAGGCTTACGAGGGTCTTTAGGCGAGACGGCTGCGAAAATTTGATGGTATCCGGTGGGCTGTGTGTCGAGAGCTGGCTAGGGCGTGTTTTGGTCACCGACTACCTTGGTTAGGCCGCCTCGTGACCCTACTATCCCGGACCCTAACCCCTGTGCTCGTCCCACAGCCCCAATTGTCTATGGTCTGAGTGCTTCATCCCCACCGCCGTGTCGTTTGAGGCAGATTCGCTGCCTGCGCTTTGGGAAACGATTACGTAGAAGTTGACTTTGGGGGCAAAAGGGCTGGGTTGGGGTCCAAAACTGACATTGAGGGCTAGTACGTGACCCAAGGTGTACTCGTACAATTACCCACGGAGTAACGCCACCACAGATACATGCCACCCCCGAGGGTAAGCAAGGTCGCTACTCTGATGTATGGTCTATGACTTCTGGTGGAATTGGCGCGCGAGGTACCGTACAGCAGTAGGAATTTGAGTTTTTCTTTGTGTAGGGGTGTTTGCGTCCGGTTGAGCTTAGGAGGTCCCGCGCCAAGTCTGGTCCAGATCTAGCCGCTCAGGGGTCTGCTGTTCTCGATTGTTTTTCCGAGCTCGGCTATACGTCTTGGAGGTGAAAGATAGCTGACATCTGGACCTTTCTGTGTACGTCTCAGGTGTCTTGTAACTCAATTTTGCAAGCAAAAAAAGTCCAATACCGTACACCTAGGATCCTACGAAATGTTGTACCACCTAAAAAAGAGTAGTTTTTGTACCATTTTTAGTGTTTGCAAGTCGCCTATTAAAATAGCATGTCAGATGGATGGGAGCTACTGTTCTTGCTATTTTCACAATGTTTACTCCAAGTTACAGGGTTAAAAGATGGTTGACATCTATATAGGCGAATCTCTCAACCTCTCCTGAGTCTTGTAGCTCTCTATGGCAGGCAAAAAAAATCCAATACCGTTAGACTAGCATCGTCCGAAATTTTGAATTTTCCCCTAAAATACCTTGGGTTTACACCATTTTTATTGTATCCAAGCTCGATCACCGCCCAAGGAGCATGTTAGATGCACCCGTAATGGGGGCTGCTGTTGTTTCCTGTTTTCACATTGATGACTCCAGGTTACATGGAAAAAATATAGTTGATCTAGCCCAATCTGCGAACCTCTCTTGAGTCTTGTAGCTTTCATTCGCGGCGAAACAACCTCCAAATTGAATACGGTAAACATAGCATCCTACGTAATTTGTTTCATTTCCTCCCTATCAAATACCTGGTACTTTTTTTGTACCATTTAGAGGGTGCTTAGGCTCGCCGACGTTTACAGGCTCGCCGGTACTACAGTGGTATGCGCTGACCCTAATCCCCAAGAAAATCACCTCAAGGCCACCCGCTCTGTGCGCTGGCGTTCATTCTGGTTCAGGCATAGTACTCAAATCGTGTGAAGGATGAAAAAACTGTCACGTCAAGACGAATCTATCAACATCTCTGAAGTCTATGTGCATATTTCTGTCTCTAGACATAAATACAGCAAGCCCAACATACACCACAAGTAGCGGATTGTTTCATCACTCAATCGACCGTTCTTTTACATCCGTCAATACGCAGGCTCGCACACATAGCCTATCCCGGGTGACGCTCCGGTGGTGGATCTGGCTGCAATGTTGATTGCTCAGCCACGTAGGAGTCATTTGGGCAAGCAGAAAGACGTCGAGCGTGAGCTGGGGCTCGCTGATCTGGCTCATAGCACCTATTTCTCAAGTCTGACTAGAGGCAGGCATAGCGAGAAGAGATACAAGAATGCCAGCACGGAGCTAGCGGCAGCCGGAGTCTACCGAGTCTTAGGTAGCGAAACTCCAAGGAGGGTGTGGTGGCTAGCGTTCTCTGGCAAATGGGGTTCGCTACCCAGATTCAATGCGCGGGAATGTTTCCACTCGTTTACAGCGGAGGAGGATGGTGCAGGAAAAAAAACCATCGCGGTGCCCTTGACTGCTGGCAAGGGAGGAGACGAGGGGGGTCGTGCCTCTGGTGTACCTCGACGAGAGGGGCATTGTGCGACTGGTACGGCAACAAGAGCTAGCGTGGTTGGGATGGATCAAGACTCTCCCAAAATGCTGCAAAGGTTAGTTCCGTCACTATTGTCGCGTCTCTGGTGACTTCACGGTAAACGGTCGTGTAATTTGCTTCACCGTTTGGAAACCGGTCATGTTGTACCCTACGATTCGAGTGTCCGTAGCCGACGTGTATCATAGTTGCACGTCCTCTGAGTTTGGTCATTAATTCCGCTTGTGAGGTGAGGTCGCCCCTGTGCAACGTGGCGCCAGTAAAGGTGAAAGGGTACCCGGGGAGGTGTAGTATGTTCCGTAAGTCAACGTTACACTTGGGTTGCCCGACGTCGTCGTTGCTGCAGTATACGTCTTTCGTTGTTGTCTCGAAAGGCTTGTGGATGGGCTCACTATGGTCTTGTACTGTCAGCATTCAACCGTCCTAACTGTCAACAATGGAGTGTTTCTTGCCCCTCTGTGCCACTGTTGGACTGACGTCGCCACCGTCAGGGTGAACTGGGTACGGAGCGACGCCATGCAGATGATCTTGTCTACGTCTACACACGGTATTTTTCTTAATTTGGTCGAACTTTCAAGATTCCTCGACGTGCCGAAGGAAGACCTGAAACAGCTGCGGGCCTGAGACATAACGCCCGCCAATAAACAAGCGTACAACACTTGTGTAAAGTATGTCGCCTATCAGGATATGTGTGAACATGATGATGGGATAATTGTGGGACGATGTCTTATGTAGGAAAACGATACCCGCTTCCGCGGCAGTGAGGGGTTCGTTCGAGAGCTCATTCAGGTTTTTGGTTCCGTGCTGTGTCGAGGCTGCCTGGCCGAGCTATGGACACCAAACTTCCTGCCAAAATTTCGTGGATATGGGCGGCGGGGTGCGGGAGTTGACTTTGAAACGTTACACTTAATACCACAAAGCAGGGGCCAGCGATAGGGGTTCGTGTTCCCCAATGCCCGATGGGCCTGTTTGTTCGCGAGGCGAAAATAAAATTTAAAACGCGTTCATAATTATGTGGTATTGAGGGGAGTCGATGGTGTTGTATTACCAACACGTGAACGCCATGCCTCGCTAGAACCACGTTTTGTTTTGTTGAATTGATTACATTCCACTTCTTTGGTTCTCTCCTTCCTGGTGGTAAGCTCTCCTTCCTGGTCGTAAGATACATCCGGGGACACATACGTAGCTGGCCCTTCTCGCCCCCTCCCCATGGCAGGCTCTTCTCGCCCCCTCCCCAATACGGTTCGTGTCTTCATGTTTTATCGCCACAAAACTTGAACCCTTGACTCAACCCTCCACTTGCGGCGGATTGCGTCTACATATGCCGCGCGCTTTCAGCTGTTTCTTCCTGCGTTATTTTCAAGGTTGTGTTCGGTAAGGTACCGGTATGCTCGGTACCGGTACGGACATCGTACCGAACGTACCGAACTTCTCGGTACCGGTATGGACGACGTACCGAGCATACCGAACTTCTCGGTACCGGTATGGAGATCTTACCGAACATACCGAACATCTCGGTACCGGTACGGATTGTTATACCGGCACCACCGGTACCGGTACGAACTGCGTACCGAACGTACCGAACTTCCCGGTACCGGTATGGACCTTGTACCGAACGTACCGAAGTCCTCGGTACCGGTATGGAGATCATACCGAAGGTACCGAACTTCTCGGTATGGTATGGAAGCCCGTACCGGTACCGGTACCGGTGATACCGGCGATACCGGTGGTGTGTGTGTGCGGAGCGTCTCTCATATTGCCCGCCCAAAATGTCAATTTCAAAATGCATGACGCAGGGTACCGTGTGTTTCTTTGAACGGCACGGTGCGCTCGCCAAGCAGTAGTACCGGCAGGCCTTTCTTTTCGAATCTATCGGCTCAACGTACACACCGAGCGAGTACAAGAAAGAGGCCTCACGCGTCCCTTCCCTCCGATACCCCTCCGGCACCACAAACTCATCGATAGCTTTGAGTGTCTCCGCCGGCACTTCTCTCTCTGTGTTCGTTGCGCTGTCGTAGATGGGAGCAGGCCCTATCACTGGCACGCCCGTGCCTCCTCCACCATCCACGACAACAACTCCTGCCTCCGAAGGTGCTGGCGCCGGCACTGGCGATGATGAGCTTTGGTCGCCAGCGGCGGGTGCCTCGTTGTTGCCCCCCCCGCCAGCAGCGGGGGCATCGTGGTTGGCGGGGGTTGATGCGGCGCTCATGAGGCGGCTGGCACGCGCCAGTGTACCGAGCGAAGAGGGTAGTGTACCGAGCGAAGAGGCTACGGCTGTGCTGCTGGTGCTGTGAGTGTGTGGCGGTATCGGGTAAATACCATGCCTAACTTCCCGATCATCCCGGTACCGGTATTCTCGGTACTGGTATACGCTCGGTACCGGTATGAACATCGTACCGAACTACCGGTATGCTCGGTACCGGTACGGACGACGTACCGAACGTACCGAACTTCCCGGTACCGGTATGGACCTCGTACCGAACGTACCGAACTTCTCGGTACCGGTATGGAGATCATACCGAACATACCGAACATCTCGTTACCGGTACGGATTGTTGTACCGGCACCACCGGTACCGGTACGAACTGCGTACCGAACGTACCGAACTTCCCGGTACCGGTATGGACCTCGTACCGAACGTACCGAAGTCCTCGGTACCGGTACGGAGATCATACCGAAGGTACCGAACTTCTCGGTACCGGTATACCGGAGGTACATTACCGCTGGTACGCCTCGGTATGTACCTTACCGAACACAACCTTGGTTATTTTACTTCTGGGAAAGAAATGTACCACCACCGACGGACTCGCACCCAGGGTCTACTTGTAGAAGCATTAGAGGGTAAACACTACACCACCGGGCCGCCCCTGTAGTACAAAATCTTATTCGTGTCTTCCACCGCCGTCGTCACCAATCACGACACGCATTTGCGTTTGTTTTGCTACAGACCCAACAAAGAACGCTGCATGCCACAAGCCCAAAAGTGTCGTCAGTGAAACAGAAAGTACAGCAATTGTTAACCCTGAAGTTTATACTATCCTTTTGTCGCCACCCCACCCCGCACCACTCACAACAAAAAACCGAATATAAATGAATGAAAAGTCGAAAGCACTTGTACTCAGCACGCTCATAACACCGCAGCAGCGCCAGCACATCCGGGCTAGACTCTAATTCCATGCTTCCAGCGAATACGTCAATTGAATATTTGGGAAATTCTACACTGGTAGTCCCTAACCCAACATACTATCCTCCCACACGGGACGTACTGCAGCAGGGACAAAAATCGTGCTCGCAGCGAAGTACAGCACGATTTCGTCTGCGCCGCATCCTTGCTTCTGGCGCTAGAGCAATGCCAGTGCGCCGGTAGTCGTTGTGTGGGGGGGCGGGGCGGGGGTTGGGGGGGGGGACCCTCAAGAAATAAAAATGTACGCTGAATGAGATTCTTCATCACTAGTGCCTGAGCAACGCCAAAACAACCTCCTTGGGAACACCCTCCATGCCATCGCTGGAAAACATTCCCATCGCGCGCTTGAAGCGCGCTCCTCGTTTGCACTGATTCCCGCCCCCCCATTATACTGCATGCAGCTTGTAACGGGGCGTGCGAGGATGTAGGGCACCTGGTAGTCACCACGGCGCTGCTTCTGGCGCTCGAATATTGCCTGCATGTGGGCCGGGTGGGGTGGGGGTGGGGGTGTAGGGGGGTGGCCGATACAGCAACAAACAGTGGGGGGCGGGGAGGGGATGGAGGGGGTTAGACATACGTGTGCGTTGTGCTCAATTTATTTTTGTGCATGCAGGAGTACATCGTCCAAGGTATCATATTATGAGATGAGACGTGCAGTCGAAATAATACCAGGGATTGCATCACACGTGATATTTGACTATACGGCTGTGCTGTTACACAGCCGGCGCCGGATCGCTTACAGATTCCAGAGGCAAAAAACAACATGAAGAGATATATATGTACACCAAAAAAATAAATATTAATACAACTTGAAGTGTACGTCTGACAGCAGCAGTCGATGTCCTATTTACTGAAAAACACATACCAGGTACCTGGTACCTACGAATATATGCCCTCGGCCAGCCACCCACGACAGATCACGTTTTGGGTTGTCTGACGGCACCAAAAACACTAAAACAAGGGTTTCCATTCACATAATTTCGCGGTTTCCCGACAGGAGATAGGGATAAAATGTCTGAACTTGAATATTTCCGTTGACAGACATCGTCGCCAGACAGGTTGGCATTGACATGTCTCCTGACCTCTTTGGCTCTGGCCACCGAATATCGGGTTTCTCCTAGTATGTGCATTAGTCTCACTTGGGGAAACATATCACATATTATCTACTCCTAATCCATAGTGTCATGTTTGCACCACTGCTGTAAACAACAGGGCATATGATCAATTTAGTTCAGTATCGATATCTATCTGTGACGAGGTATCTATTACGGATTTGATATCATATGTGTACCACGTCCGCGGTAGCTCGTTATATCGGGGCCACGCGCCGTGCAATCTGCATGAACTTGCACGACTACTCCTGCATTCATCTGCATAGAACACTAAAAATAGCGCTCACTGATCCCGCACAGCATCTTACAACGACACAGGTTAGGATCTCCTGAGAGCAGCTCAACATACGCCGCAGATCATCATGTGTCCCACACCCTTCGATACACCAGAACATAGCGCTCCGGGCGACAATATTAGACCATGTTTGTACATACGTCCTGCACAACAACATGGTGGGTACATATCTGGACCATGCTTTATGTTTCTGGTATAATAGACGGCGTGCATTCTAGCGGAGAATAAATAAAACGACCTACAGCAGAAATACGGGGGACCATAGTAAATAGGACCTACAGTACCCATATGAACGTATATATTCACGTATTTTTACCAGCAAAATTTGGTCCCATTTACTATGGTCCCCCGTAATAGTACGAGCAGAAAGAAGGCTAATAATGGGATATAAACGAGACATATTACGCAGCTTGCAAAGTTGAGTATCCATTATTACGGGGGACCATAGTTAATAGGACCAAATATTGTTGGTAAAAATGGTTAAATATATAGGTTTTTATGTATACCATAGGTCCTGTTAACTATGGTCCCCCGTAATAGTATCTGTATCAACTATATAATCAGTCGAACTCACAGCTGACAGCTGACGTATTCCACAATTTTTAAAAAGAAGGGATTTCTCCATACCTCTGTTCCCTTGCCCCCTCCTGTTGTGCAAGTAGTATATTATACCTGGTACCAGGTACCATAATCAACAACACACAGCAGTAGTGTGCAAAGTACCAGTGACTACATTCTTGCGGGTAATACGTACAACGAGGAACGGCGGCGCACCTGCATATCGACGCCAGCCACCATCTCGGCCTGCTGACAGCCACCGGTAGCTGCACCCGGCTCGCTACCGTCCGTCCACTTCGTGGGCGGAGTCTCGTACTCGCACTCCCCAGCTTGCTCCTTGGCCAAGGTGAGAAGCCATCCGCGCACGCTCGGCGGGTTGTCGACGGCAACCTTGCCCTCAATACCTCCTGCACCTACACCCTGAGACTACAGGTGGAGAGGCAGCTTGCCCAGAGACAGGAGGAGCCGAGAGGCCATCCTCGGGCTTCGTGCGCTTGGTAGGTTGCGGCTGTCCGTCGGCCTTGATGAGGAGATGGGGCTACCTGCTGGCTGTGAATTGGAAGTAAGTGCTGTTTCTCTCTTCGTGGTGTTTTTGCTGTGCCCGACGGTGTACTTTGTACCCGTACCTGGTACTTCGTACCCGTACTGCTGTTTTTCATTCATCATCGATGCTACTCTATGTATGTCCTATTACGGGGGACCATAGTTAATAGGACCAAATATTGTTAGTAAAAATGGTCAAATATATAGGTTTTTATGTATACCATAGGTCCCATTAACTATGGTCCCCCGTAATATGTAGCCGCAATTAATTATTGAGGTGATTTCTAGCGCGATCCGCTGTAAAAAAAGTGCGATACGTATCATTTGTTTTGCGCGAATAGACCGGGCGTAATAATAATGCCGTTCCTTTACAAACCCGGGATTTTCATTTTGGCCACCAAACGAATATCCTGAGCGTGTGTGGCCTTAACGTAAACGTTCCGTGCATTTCACTTGAACATGGACGTATTTTAGCATTTATTTACGTTAGCTGAACCGATAAACACCTGCCAACTGACAATACAGGAGATACGGGTACTGCTGTACCACGTTTTGGGGCACAGGTAAAGCCCGACAGAAGGAAGATGGGTGATCGGTTGGGGGAGATGTGGAAATGGACAGGGAAAATCGAACTAATCATGTGTGTTGGTCGAAGTGCAGATCAAAAATGTCGGGCTTGTATTATGATCCTATTATTCATGCCGCCGTTAAGCCTATACTATATGAAGAACCATGCGTTGATGGTGCATTGACCGCGTCATATACGTGCTACTGCTTGTGGTAAGTAAGCAAGGTAGGTTGGGAGCATAGACGTTTGTATATGCCACGAGTTGGTTAGTGGTGGGAACGGGGGTACTCTTCTATGTTATAGTTGAGAGGATATACCCGCGGCCATGTTAGTTCAGTTTTTCACTTTGGTTTTATCTTGTGTGCGCTTTTTTCGTCTCGTGTATTTTGAGGCAGCCGAATTTTCGTTTTTTTTTGTTTTTTCGGATCTTCCTAGGGCTCCAGCACCTTTGTGTTATTAATGTTCAGGTCGTCTGGTGATGACTGTCCTCAAGTCGTATGACGAGGACTGATCTCACACGCCTGGCCGATGACGGTCTTTAGAGGCTAGCGCGCGAAGCTGCGGTTAGGCAGCCTGGGCTGCACTGACAACGAAGATGTGTAAGACGATGGTATCTCAGTTGTTGATTGTCGCTCTCGGGACTTGTTGGTGTTGTATCACGATGAACTTAGGGTTTCCCGAACTGTCCGAGGAACAACCGGAAGATAAGTTACTCGGAGCTAAAGGAGTCAAACTCTACCAGGCCATCGTGGGATCGGTACTTTATCTTGCACAGGTCACGCGTTATGACATCTGTTATGCGGTCAACCAACTAACCAGAGTGTGCAGCAAGCCAGCGATGATACACATGACTGCTGCCAAACACCTGCTTCGGTACCTCAAAGGATCGCCGGACCTGGCCATCATCTACAAGAAGGGGCAATTCGCCATGCACGGGTACACCGACGCCTCGTTCGCAGCAAACCCGGATAACAGGAAATCGACCACAGGCTACCTATTTCTCCTTGGAGGGGCGCCCATCAGCTTTGGAACAAAGACGCAGACTCTGACTGCGCAGTCAACAGTTGAGGCCGAGCTGATGGCCATCAGTTACGGAGCAAAGGAGGCTGTCTACCTTTCTAATCAAATGACGTGAAGCTCAGCTCAATCATGAAATTAGAAAGGTAGACAGCCTCCTTTGCTCCGTAACTGATGGCCATCAGCTCGGCCTCAACTGTTGACTGCGCAGTCAGAGTCTGCGTCTTTGTTCCAAAGCTGATGGGCGCCCCTCCAAGGAGAAATAGGTAGCCTGTGGTCGATTTCCTGTTATCCGGGTTTGCTGCGAACGAGGCGTCGGTGTACCCGTGCATGGCGAATTGCCCCTTCTTGTAGATGATGGCCAGGTCCGGCGATCCTTTGAGGTACCGAAGCAGGTGTTTGGCAGCAGTCATGTGTATCATCGCTGGCTTGCTGCACACTCTGGTTAGTTGGTTGACCGCATAACAGATGTCATAACGCGTGACCTGTGCAAGATAAAGTACCGATCCCACGATGGCCTGGTAGAGTTTGACTCCTTTAGCTCCGAGTAACTTATCTTCCGGTTGTTCCTCGGACAGTTCGGGTCCGTACCCCGGTGTGTGAACGGTGTTGCAATCCAGCATCCCATACCTTTCTAGAATATTATGGACGTAATCTTTTTGCGTAATGGTCAACGTGCCCTCTTCGTAGTTCCTAGTAACATTCATGCCAAGAATGAGACTAACTTCGCCCATGTCCGTCATGGCAAAGCGGTCCATGAGGGCCTTTTTCAGCCGCTTGACTACCCCAAGGTTGCTTCCACTGATCAGGATATCGTCGACGTACAGCGTGAGAATGGCGAATGTTTCATTGCTGCCATGTGTGTAAACGCAAGGGTCAGACGACGTCGGTGTGAAGCCAATCCCCAGCAGCGCTGCATCGATGGTGTCGTACCACAGGGCGGGCGATTGGGACAGGCCATACAAACTGCGCTTGAGTTTCATGACCATGGGTTCCCCGGTCTTCATGTCTTTTGAGTCGTGTCCAGGAGCCGCCTTGACGAACACGTCGTCTTTAATTGTACTCTGGAGAAACGCAACCTGTACATCGACCTGGTAGACTGGCCAGTCATGCTGACACGCTATAGCTAGCAGTACGCGCTGGCTACCGATACGGCATACTGGTGCAAACGTTTTGCCGTAGTCGATGCCGGCTTCTTGGGTATAGCCTTGTACTACTAGTCGCGCCTTGAACCGTCCGTCTGCCTTCTGCTTGAATACGAACCTCGAGCCGATGATCTTCTGCCCCTTAGGTACGCTGGTGATGGGTACAAGGTCGTATACCTCGTGGTCCGTTAGACTGGTCATCTCCTTCTCAATTGCCTTCTGCCATTCCTTGCTTTGCGGGGAATTGATGGCATCCGCGTAGGTGTTGGGGATCCTGATTTTGGCGTTTATGTCTTCCCCCGAGAACCCTGTGTAGTCAGGACTGCCTGTTGCATAGGCAAAAGCTGTGACGGAGGAGGATTGTTCTTCGTTATGAGCGAAATCAGCTGATGGGCCCACCGCGAGTGCCAGTGATTTGAGCTGCCGAAGCTGGCGTTCATTGAGGGCGCCTTCGATATTGTCTTCGTCGTTTGGGTTGTTGCGCGTGGAGGCGCGAGTTGCACGCAGCCCGCATGGTGACGAAGGTGTAGTCCTTGGTGATGAGGTAGTTACAACCTCAGGCACAGATGATCCGTTGGCCATGGCTCGAATCGCCTCTGGTGAATCACGGGTGGCCGCGTTGTCACGCAGCATGTCCTGGACCTGCTCACGCAACTCTGTATTGTGTGGATCGGGGGTGTCTCCTGATTTGCCAAATATGAACGGATCGAGGAAGGAGGTGTGGTGGATAACGTCGTCGATGTAGGCGTCTTGTTCGGTGTGGTCGATCTCCTTGTCCTGCGGGGGCAGGACGTACGGTGGAGTTTCCAGGAACGTGACGTTGCGACTCTCCACGACGGTCCCCTTCGACGCGTTGTAAATACGATAGGCTCTACTGTTGAGACTAAACCCGCAAAGCTTTCCTTCCCACGCTCTGTCTCCCAGCTTGGGCGTATGCGTCTCGATGTGCACGAACGCTCTGGCTCCAATGGCGCGAAGAATGGTCATGTCCGCTTCCTCGTTGTACATCTTGAAGTAGGGCGATAGTCCTCCCAGTGCAGAATGCGGTGACCTGTTGCTGATAAAAACAGCCGTAAAAAACATTTCACCCCACAGGCTGGGGGGAAAGTTGCCGTCCTTGAGTAGGCACCGGCCGATGGTGGCGATCGTACGTCCATCTCTTTCGGATATCCCGATCTGCTGGGGAGTGGCCGTTGCGGCATATTCCATACTGATGCCGGAGTCTACGCACAGCTTACGGAAATCTTGTGAAGTGTACTCCCCGCCCTTGTCGGCTCGTAGACGTTGAATGCGGAGTCCCAACGGAACTGCGACCGTTTTGTTGTACAGGTGCAGGGAGCCGGCAGCCTCAGCCTTGGATTTAAGCAAGAAGATCTCCTTCATTCTGGTGAAGTCATCGGTGAACTTGGCAACGTACAGATAGCCCCCCTTTGCTGCCGGGGTGATAGGTCCCATGAGGTCGGTGTAGACTAGCTCCATGGGTTCCGTTGTCTTGTGTACGGTCTTTTTGGGGTGTGCTTTCTGTTGGCTCTTTCCCAACGCGCAGGTGGGGCAGCCCGATATAGAGCCGGTGTAGTCAATGCCGTTGCCGTCCTTGCGGCGGAGTATATCCATGCTGCGGGGGTTCATGTGTCCCAGTCTCCGGTGCCAGGTATCTGCACTGATTTGAGCTGTAAGTGCCATGGCTGTAGATGACGTATCCTGAGTACTATACGTTGGACCTAGATCAACTTGAAATGAACATAGACCCATATCTTCGTTCAGTTGCTGCAGAGGCACCACGATGTTATTCCTTCTGAGATGAGGGTTTCTTGGCTCAATGACGGTGGAGATACCCCTAGTAGCTGCGTCTGAGGAAGAGAAGAGATGGCGACCTAGTCCTGAAACGACCATGCTCGGGAAGCCTACGTCGTGTTTATTACCAGCCTTGTCGGTGATGACGCCAGACAAAATTCCAGTGGCGGTGCCCAACAGTACCTGTTTGCCGGCTGCTCGTATTTTTTTCGGCGTGTTGAGTACAGTGTAGTTTATCATCTTCTCCTTGAGCTCGGGTATTAGTTCATCATCTACGAAGTGCTCCGTAGCACCGCTGTCTACCAGCATAGTGATCTCGCTGTTGTTAGGCAGAAAGGTCCGACCATCGGATAAGGCCATCCACATGAAGCCGCCCTTGAAGTTGAGTTCATCTTTTAGATCCGGGTCGTTGTTCCTACCGGCTGGGAGCTCAGAGTTCGAGTTGAGGGTAGCGGTCGTGTGAGATGCCCCCTCTTGTGGGCGTGGAGCGCCCTGCTTGTAACAGTCGGCATCGTTATGAGTTGTGGAATTATGAATGGAACACCATTTCTTTCCGGCGGTGCCTTCCAGCCCAGCCTTGCCTCTCTTGAAGGCAGGTTTTTTGTTCTTTTTATCCTTAATGTACAAGACGCAACCCCTCTGGTAGTGTCCCGGCTTGTTGCAGTAATGGCAAACCACTTGGTCGGGGTCGGACTTGGGCTCAGCCATCATGGCCGCACCACGGCCAGCTATCTTGCCGTCATTAGCGTTCCTTCGTGACAGATTATCGAGGTATAGATGCCTCATGGTGCTCTGGATCTGTTCGAGGTTAAATGAAGGGTCGCGGTACATCATGAGCTTGATGTCCTTGTAGTCGTCCGTCAGGCCTTGGACCATGATGTCCTTAAACTTTCTGTCCGTAATGGGTTCTCCCATATTCTCCACTTGGCCTCGAAGGAGGGAGGCTCGGAGGAAGTACTCGTCCGGATCTTGCCCGGTCTTCATGGCCGTGGCCACAAGTTCCGCAGACTTGCATCGAATAGTCTCGTCTGTAGCGGTCATATATTTGGAGTGCAGCTCCTGCCATGCTTTCTGGCCATGGCCACGGGTTCCGGTCGTTCCCTTTCTGTGCTTGCGTACGAGGTAAGATGCTGGTTCCTTCGTCATCAAGGATAAAATGGCGAACAGTTCATGGTCAGCTCGATCGTACGTAGCCTGGCGTTGGGCAAGGGGAGCCTCTTCGGTCGACGTCTCCGCGGTCGGCCTGATCTGTCCTTCCATCACGTTATGAATGTCCGGGCGAGATATGCTCAGCATGATGCTAGTTTTCTCGTACCAGTTCTCGAAGAGCGTGGGGTCTTTCCCACTGAACAGTTTCAGTCCCCTCGTGGCATTGGCGAGATTGCCGTTATTGTTTGGTGCTTCCATCATGGTTACTTCTCGTTGTTGAAGTTGAAAGTTCGTAGAGTACCTTGGTGTTTTCGGTTTTCGGTTCAAAGTTCCTGTTCGTCAGCTTGCTGCGTCAGTCTAATTCCGGCCACCGGTACGCTCGTTGTGTGGCGTACTTTGTTTTTTTATGTGGCAACCTGCCGCGTTCCGCAATACGTCAGCGCGTGGCGTGGCGTACGTTTTCTTAGGCGGCAACCGGCAGCGTTCCGTAATACGTTAGCCCGTGGCGTGGCGTACTTGGTCTTATGTGGCAACCTAAGGCGTTCCGAAATACGTCAGCCTGTGGCGTGGCGTACTTTGTGTTAATATGCGGCAACCCTTAGCGTTCCACAATACGTCAGCCTGTGGCGTGACGTATGATACGTTAGCCCGTGGCGTGGCGTACTTGGTCTTATGTGGCAACCGAAGGCGTTCCGAAATACGTCAGCCCGTGGCGTGGCGTACTTTTGTCTTAATATGCGGCAACCCTTAGCGTTCCACAATACGTCAGCCTGTGGCGTGACGTATTTTCTATCTTATGCGGCCGCCCGTGGTGTGCAGCAGTTGGTGTCAGCGTTCTTCGTGAATCACTACGTATCACAAACGAATCTGAGGCTATCCAGCCTTGTGGGCGTCGAAGCCGAGTCACTTCTTCAAGCAAGTGGCACGCTTCACTCACGTGTGTGTCGACCCACAGCTCTTGAAGCAGCAGTACTCTTCGCTCACCACGTGTTTTATCAGTCCACCTTCGTTTCCTCAAGGTGAAGGAGAAGAAGCGAGTACTTGAATCGCTGACGATGGAAGGTCGAAGCGTTGGTTCCTGGAGATGTGGTCACGGACAAATCCAGCAGCCACCACAGGGGTGGCTCGTTGCAGGGTACGGGGAGGGTCTTGTGACGCAGTCCCGTGCTTCCCCCAGTGCAGTGCGCTAGCGCGTGGACGAGCTCGTAACCTATTAATGTTCAGGTCGTCTGGTGATGACTGTCCTCAAGTCGTATGACGAGGACTGATCTCACACGCCTGGCCGATGACGGTCTTTAGAGGCCAGCGCGCGAAGCTGCGGTTAGGCAGCCTGGGCTGCACTGCTAACGAAGATGTGTAAGACGATGGTATCTCAGTTGTTGATTGTCGCTCTCGGGACTTGTTGGTGTTGTATCACGATGAACTGGTGAGAGTTCAGAGGAAGGGGGGTGATGGAGAGTGGCATTGCAAGGGGGGTTGCGCGCGCGTTCTCGTCCCACTGGACTGTCAGCTTATCTCGCTGCAACTTCCGCTATACCATCAACTTGTCAATTCAAATGCCATAGCGGCACAACTACTTGATCGTCGAACCGTAACTTCGTTACTTATTGATTCGTCGAACCGTAACTTGCAGGTCTCGTCGTGGAACAAAATACGCACACGTTGCATATACGTATGACGTACGAGTACGACATCATGGCTTGTCATATCACTGCTGTAGAGCATCGATACAATAGGATACTCTCTCGTACAGAATGTATCCATTCCTAACACGAGTCCTCGAATGACTACAGCAGTCAGGCAACCCAATATACTGCTCGCTACTACCAGGCAGGTGCAGCTGCACAGTATTGATACAATCTAAGATACGTACTACCGCATAGGAGTAATCTAACATGTGTGGCCACGGACTCCTTCGTCAGAGACTTAATGTGAGAACAACAACAACAACAACAACAATA
The DNA here is from genome assembly GCA_031213475.1 of Nereocystis luetkeana. NCBI lineage: Eukaryota > Phaeophyceae > Laminariales > Laminariaceae > Nereocystis > Nereocystis luetkeana. The sequence continues at coordinate 17,765 of JARUPZ010000010.1, read as the reverse complement.
TACAGCAGGATAATATGGATATATGTTTGAAACGAAGAAATGGTATCTGAAATATTCAGTGTCAGTGCAGGGGCAACCATTTTTGCCTGATCTTCTCGGGACAATGCGCAGAGTCTGAATAGTTGTGCTCGGGTTGTTGAACTGATCGACATTTCGTTCTACAGCAATATATCGGCAGCCTAATCCTTACGCTTACTAAATACGAAGCTTCGCCGACGTCGAACCCTGTCAATGTCCCGATATAAATGAGTTGCTCTTAGCATGTTCACACATTAAACCGCAGACAAAACCGGACTACGACTCGTACGAGTAAGAACGAAAAATGATCTCGCGGGATATTGTATGCGAATAAATATCACGGCATGACGTAAACGAATAGTCACGCTAAGATCCTGGTACATCAACCAACGCATGAACTATTCATATTGATAGATAAGTATATGATTTTTAAAGCCCCAAAGTCAACGGATAACCATCTACCAGGTACCTGGTACTTCTTTAGGTTGTCCAGTTTGTGTTTTCTCCCCATTTACTAAATTCGCCGCTATTTTCTATCTCTGAGGGTCGTAACTCAGCTTCGGGGTCACATATCGGGCTCGCCACCCCCCTCCCAACGACGGTATGTGCATTCGTTTTCATCGCGAGAAAACACCACTTATTTATTCCATACTCAACGCCTGCGTCTAATTGCGCCTACTCACGCTACAGGCTCTCATCAGATTCTGTCGATCCCTATGATTTAATCTGGAAATAATGCAGTTATCACCACGGTGGGAGTTGAAATAACTGTAGCAGCTATTTCAGAGGCATTTATTTGAGGATACCAACGCATTATGAACTATCCTGGCGACCGGTTTCAAACGTATGAAACATTGTTTCTCTCTTGACTACTTCCACCATTGCCCATTGCGGTGCATACTGCACACGTGGCAACGTAGAATCTCTGTGGCGTAGCTTTGTGACCACAGAACTTGTATCTCTTCTAGGATTGGAGAATCGGCACGGACACAGGTTGTGCTGGATGTCGACGGGTAGAAAGAACGGTTGAATGTGAAGAACACACACACACACCATGGCCACCCGACCGCTTTATACCTGCCAAAGCACGTTGGTTGTGTTTACGACGCTGTTTTACCAGAAGCCCCATTGGGCAAAGTTGAAAAGTTGGCCTTCTGGGTTTATGAAATGGTCCGAGCGCCTATCTTACCGGAAAACATATTTAGCACAATTCCCATGCTTTGTTTCTCGCGTTTTTAATCGTCTGAATTTTCTTTATTTTTGCATATTATTTGTGAGGTTCAACTTCCCCGATATTTGTGCCTCTGACGGATGTCACAAACCGTGATAGAAAACGCCTCCCTATCTTGATATGTATTTCTAAAATCTCCAAACTTTGAAATACCGGAAAAAATGCTTTCCGCGATAACAACTGGCGTAAGGCCAATTCTTATCGGAGATTTTTTTTCCAGATTTTCCAAAGTTTGGGAATAACTGGAGATAGGTATCAAGATACGGAGGCGTTTTGTCACCATACGCGAAATTAGCGTGGAGATTTTTTTTTTTATAGAATTTCACGCATTGGAAAAAACAATCAGGAAAATCTGGAACATTAAAAAATTGCGCGAAACAAAAATGGAAATTATAAGGGAAAACCTCTCCGATAAGAATGCCCCTAACTGTTTGTTGACTTTGCGTGACGGCACTTTTTCGCTCGATTGTTTTTCCTTTTCCGGGTATGTCCGATTGACTTTCCCGGGTGTGCTAAATTCAATTTTACAGTGGTTTTGCTCTATCTCAGTTAAATTTCACAACTTGTCATTGAACGCCCCTATATCTTGATACAAATTCCGAGGTTAAGTTTTGGTAGGGTAAAAACATGCAAACCAAGGATTTTGTTGATGGGTGTACCGCGAACTTACGGAACTGTCGGGTACCGGTATAGAAAAATCCAAAGCTTGCCGAGGTGTCGAGTGTCTTTGACGAGGCTGTACCAAACAACTCTCGACACATTATAGGTATTCTTGTCCAAGGGATACCGGCATCTGGGTTTTTGGGGGCGTACCGAACTTATCACAAAGTCTCGAGTATCGGTATCGAGTTCGTACCAATTCTTACGCAATTTTGGAGTAACGGTGTCAGAAAGAAGCCGAACTTACCGAAGAGTCGCGTACCGGTGTCGAAGAAAAAACGGTATCCGGGGTATCTTTGGTTGGGCTTACCGAACTTACAGAATAAGTGTCGGATACCGGTAATAAACGCATACAGAACTTACTGATGTGTCGGTTATCAAAATAATAAAAATAATAACCTGCCGAATTGTCGCGTACCGGAATGGAGGCCGTACCGAACTTACCGAAGCGCCGGGTATCGATATTTTCCGGCAACATACCTTCGGTAGAGTGTGGTACGTACCCAAAATACCGAACATACTCTTACAAATAAATAAAAAACAAAATAGTTGGGGACGCTAGAAAAAAACTTTCTGTCTTCGAAATTTCTCTATACACATGCACACAGCAGAGCATCCCACGCGACCAACTGTGGCGTTCTACCGAAGACTTCGCTCGGTGCGTTGTCTCGGATTTTCAAAGTGTTCCCAAATACAACTCGCCCAGTAAGTTTACGTGGTTTCAACTTTAATTTTAAAAACGGGTTCACCTCTAGTACGAGGACTATTGAATGCCGTTGTTTTGTGTGCCATTACTCTAGACTATCATAATCTTTCATCAAATGTGCTCCATGTGCAAATTCCCTGGTCAACTCGCACTATTAGTTTAGAACGTCGGTGTAAACAGCTTGTTACGTTTGGTTTGCACCGCTCACAGGCTACAGACTGCTTGTCTTGCCTTAGAGCAAGCATTTAACCCCCCGGTCCTCGGTAGCTTTTCATGGAAAGAGCTCAGTCATGATCATGGTGGTTGCCTACTGGACAGGACAGACCCATTAAAATTCGAATTAATGCAGAGTGATATCATTGGGGATGCGAAGTATCTTGACCCTGACCCTAACCCGCACGTCTTCGATGTTTGCAGTCCTGAAGGGCATCGATACACATAGTGTGAATTATGTGAGTCGTGAATACCATGTGCCGATAGACATTTCTTTACGAGCCTCCACAAAAAAAAGATTCAGTGTTGTATGCCTTTGGCAGTTTCTTTCGTCTTGATTTCGGATGTTGCACCTCTTCGCCCAATTAAGAAATTGTATAGTAACCTTTCTGCTGAAATCTGAGAGAAATCACGAGCGTTCGTCGTCAAAGGAAATTCTTGACATGTTACATTTTGTTTTTTATTTTCCCATCCCGTTTTTCCTCTCCGCCCATTCCTCTACTCTCTTAATCCAACTAGTAGCTCATATCCGGGGTCACATACTGGGCTCTTGGTAATCTTTCCCAACTACGGTTCGGGCCTCGCCTTGTTTCTGAGGCAAGACTGCAGGCTTCTCTCGTCGAATCGGGTCGCGTTTTGACTGTACAAACAGGAACATAGCAGAAATTTCAAGGTACGTCAGTAACATGTACTCAGCGACACACGAAATACCTAAGGGTCGATCTTAACGACGCGTATTTGACGCGTAGTTTCTGCCTCAGCACACGCTAGGTATATTTTTACGGTAGTATCGGCCCTTTCCCAAGACACCTAAAAGCATAGACGAATATATGAGGTATATTTCAGGCTGACACCCTTGTAATCTTATTCTGGCGGAGCGAGGAGGGAGTTCCTGCGGTACGGCAAGCAGCAGGACTACTACTACTGCTGTATGTAGTGGTACTACCTTCACGAAGTTATCTCCAAAACCATGCCCCCTCGGAAATCCGTCGTCCGCTTTAACGTACGGAACTCTGTGCAACTAGGGTAGGGTGGCGAGTGTCATTCATCTGGCGGGAAATATCGCGTGCTGAGGCGGATGCCATGCGTGCAATTAGTATGCTCGGAGTATTTGCTGTACGGACAACTCTCTTTGGCAATAATAGGACGTTCAACTCACCTGGTGCTGGTGATCCCGGCCATGATATCTGGCGATCCTTCAGGGAGCCCAAGGGAGGCTGGTTACATATATATGTATATATAAGAAAGCACTCGCAGCAGACGTGTGTACAGCAGGTAACAAACAGGTGTATTCAGTACCAAGTACAAAATGCAGTGTAGCAGTGGTAGACGAGAGTGCGAGTAGCAGGCAGTGAAGGTGGCTTGTGTGCCATTCAAACTTATGGACACAGTGAAAACTTGCCATAATAGCCAGTTTTTTTACAATTTATTTGGGCTAAAAACATTCCGAATTAAAAAGAAAGTCCAAAATTTCCAAAAACTTGCCAACGAATGGCCTGGGGAATATCCATAAAAAAGTTTGGGAAAAAGCTTGCTATACTGGCAAATCCAAAATTCCAAAAACTTGCTATTTTGGCAAAGAGTTTGCCAAATATGTGTCGTTAGAATTGCTCAGTCGAACTCACACAGCTGACGTGTTTCATACATACCAGGTATAATTTTGTAAAAAATGCCCCTTACGGAACGAAAACTACACCAACACCGTGCGTTGCAAGCATAAGGACAACTTTTATTCATATTTCTTCCCAGCATCATGATGGCGTTGACATCGTATACATATACTCGTACATGAACACCATCTAGCGTGTTGAAATTTCGACATGATGACGTGGTGACGTGATAAACAGGGAAGCGTATTTCCCCGTAGCGAGAATTAACCGAAACAAATATGGCTCGAGGTGGGAAAAAGTCAGTGTTGCACGTGGGGTGTGGTTCCAGATAAATCACTGTCAGTAAGCTTCCACAGGAAAATAGGGGTTTCGTGGAAACCTCTGTTCCCGCGATACAGGTCAGTAGCCTTTAGCCTTTACCACAATTTAGCCCACAAAGGGGAGAGGCATTTTTCCTCCCTGGGGGAATTTTTTACTTAGGTTAGGGTCCCCGGCGGTGTTCCCTGTTGAACCTGCATGTATGTCCCGAGTACGAGACCAGCCGAGTTCATATACCCTTTTTTTTGCACGTCTTTTTTCCATTCTCTCGTCTTTGTATTCTATACAATGTCATGGTATGATTTTTTACTTTTGTCTTCGCACTTTTTTTTGTCCTTCCTCCCGACACGTCGTGTATATTTTTGGACTTTTATTATCTTGGCCTGTTTTTTCCCGTTTTTTACTTCCTGCGTCCCTTTTGTGTATAGCTCGTGTACCAGGTACGTACCTGGTACATGATATATATATATAATGTCTACGGGCGACCTGTGTGTACATAGGGAAGAAATATAGGTACTACTACAGGAGTAAGAACGAAATATAAGACATTACCGAGGCTTATCACGGTATATCGGCGGGACGGTAACGGTGGTAACGGTGGGACGGGACGGTAAAACCGCCGTCAAAATGGTCCCGCCATCCCGTCCCGCCGACAAATTCCCTGACCGTCGTCACATACCGTCCCGTCCCGCCGATAAAATATCTCCCGTTGAAAATTACCGTCCTGTCCCGCCGTGACATCGAACAATTACCGTCCCGTCCCGCCGTGAAACCGAACAATTACCGTCCCGTCCCGCCGTGATACCGGACAAATACCGTCCCGTCCCGCCGTGATACCGGACAAATACCGTCCCGTCCCCCCGTGACACCGAACCATTACCGTCCCGTCCCGCCGTGACACCGAAACATTACCGTTCCGTCCCGCCGATAAAATACCTCCCGCGAAATTATGGCCTCCGGCGGACACAACGTGCCTCTTCCCCTGCGAGATACATTCATTCGTGGTCGTCCGTTCCCATCCATTCCCACCACGAATCACGATATTAATAATATAAAATCGAGTTGTACTAAAATTTAGTATTAATAGTAATTCCTATAAAACTATTAATACGAGGTATTACATGTTATCATAAATTACACGCAACTCCCATATACTACTATGAATGAAATACGTACAGAACACAGCAGTAGTAGTAGGAGTAAATAGTTGTACAGGCGCGTATTACTACGCAGCTTGCAAAATTAGAAATTGAGTGTATCAACTATTCATATTATGAATAATATAGAATTAATAACCAGTCGAACTCACAGCTGATGACTGAAGACATATTTTCGTATTTTTATCACTTCAAACTTGGAAAATATGAATTTGACCCGCACCACCACCTTTAGTTCTTTTTTTAGCACACAGGGTGCTGGCGTTGATGATCAGCAGCTGTTACTAAATAGCAGCTATTTTTTTTTTTTTTTTCTTATCCCATTAATTATCTTCGCACATCTTCTTATCTCTCTCCTTCCCACTCGTAACTCAGATCCGGGGTCACACAGCAGGCTCTTCTCCCCCCTTCCCGCTACGGTACGTGCCTTCATTTTTATCGCGAGAAGATTTCGGCATTTTCTTCCCTCGTCGACTCGCATCGAATTGTGCCTACCCACGCTGCAAGGCGCTCTCAACAATTGAATCCTTTTTTATTTTTATTTGTGCAAATAAAGTCAAAGTCCGACCCACCTGGGGCTCGAACCCAGGACTCAAACAAGTAGAATTCGAGGTTAACCACTTGAACCACCGGGGCGACCGGCACCCTTTAATAGCTGCTGTATGGCTGGACTTTATTTTTGTATGTTGAACTGAAAGTAAGCACTGCCACAGCAAGCAGTAGTAGCCGCAAGCTCGCAAATAAGTTTTCGCCTTATTTCACACTCAAATCAAGTCATTTCAGTATCCGATAGTAAAACCAAGTGTAAAACATAGGACCATACTAAATCCAAGTCATTTCCCGGCGACAAAACTAAAAACAAGTCATTTCGACCTCACTGGGTGAAAACCACTTCACTTCGACCTGCCTTCACTGAAATCAAGTCACTCCAGGTGTAGATAATAAAATCAAGTAACTTGAAGACGAACATACTAAATCCAAGTAATTCCGGGCCGATAATACTAAAACGAAGATATCTTGACCTCACGGCGCGAAAACCACTGCATTGCGATCTGTCTTGGCTGATATTGAGTAATTTCAGAGATCAATGGTAAAATCAAGTGATTACCTGTAGACCATACAAAATCCTAGTCATCTTGGGGCCATCATACTAAAATCAAGTCATTTCGATCCCACAGGTCGAAAACCACTATTTTTTTACCTGCCTTGATTCAATTCAAGTAATTTCAGAGATCAATGGTAAAATCAAGTGATTACCTGTGGACCATGCTAAATCCTAGTCATCTTGGGTCCATCATACTGGAATCAAGTCATTTAGATACGACAGGGCGAAAATCACTTCATTTCGACCGGCCTTCACTTAAATCTAGTCAGTCCAGGGGTCAATAGTAAAATCAAGTCAAACGAAGTCGACTATACTAAAATCAAGTCATTCCCGTCCGACAATACTGAAATCAAGTCATTTGGATCCCACAGGGCTAAATCCACTATTTTTCGACCTGCCTTAATTCAATTTTTTTCGAGTAATTTCAGTGATCAATGTCTAAATCGAGTGATTACCTGTTGACCATACGAAATCCTAGTCATCTTGGTTCCATCATACTGGAATGAAGTCATTTAGATACGACAGGGCGAAAATCACTTCATTTCGACCGGCCTTCACTTAAATCTAGTCAGTCCAGGGGTCAATAGTAAAATCAAGTCAAACGAAGTAGACTATACTAAAATCAAGTCATTCCCGTCCGACAATACTGAAATCAAGTCATTTGGATCCCACAGGGCTAAATCCACTATTTTTCGACCTGCCCTAATCCAATTCAAGTAGTTTCAGTGATCAATGGTAAAATCAAGTTATTAGCTGGGGCCATACTAAATCCTAGTCATCTTGGGCCCAACATACTTGAATCAAGTCATTTCGATCCCACATGGCGAAAACCACCCCATTTTGACCGGCCTTCACCTAAATCTAGTCAGTCCAGGGTTCAATAGTAAAATCAAGTAATATAAAGTCGACTACCGGTATACTAAAATCAAGTCATTCCCGTTCGACAATACTGAAATCATGTCATTTCGATCCCACAGGGCTAAAACCACAATTTTTTGACCCGCCTTAATTTAATTCAAGTAATTTCAGTAATCAATGTTTACATCAAGTGATTACCTGTGGACCATACTAAATCCTAGTCATCTTGGGTCGACCGTACTGGAATCAAGTCATTTAGATACGACAGGGCGAAAATCACTTCATTTCGACCGGCCTTCACTTAAAACTAGTCAGTCCAGGGGTCAATAGTAAAATCAAGTCATATAAAGTCGACGATACTAAAACCAAAGTCATTCCCTTTCGACAATACTGAAATCAAGTCATTTCGATCCCACAGGGGGAAAACCACTGTATTTTTTTACCTGCCCTGATTCAATTCAAGTAATTTCAGTGATCGATGTTTAAATCAAGTGATTACCTGTGGACCATACTAAATCCTAGTCATTTCGGGCCGACAATACTGCAATCAAGCCATTTTGACATTTTATGGCGAAAAGCACTGTTTCGACCCGCCCTCACTCAAGTGATTTTATTCTCGCTGTCAATAGAAAAATTAAGTAAATGGAAGTCTACCATACCGAACCAAAGTTGTTTCGGGCGGATTATACTTGAACCAATCTATTTTTGAGCACTGCATCGCGACCGGCCTTCACTTATATTCAGTCATTTCAGGAATCCATAGTAAAAACAAGTGATAAACAGTCGACCATACTATATCCAAGTCAGTTGCGCGCGACAACTCTAAAATCAAATAATTTAAGACGCCAACACCTAAACAGTCCAGACAATGTCGACCGTACTAAAGAGAAGTCTTTTCGGGCTGCTGGTTCAATACCTTCCTGGCGATTATAGATGAACCACCTTTTCAAACATAGACCACACCAAATCGACGACAGTTTTGCCCATCATATACAATCAATTCAATCCGACATTGGTGGGAGAACACGACTGCATCTCGACCTCTATTCACCGTATATGAGCACGACATTTCAGGAGTCAAAAGTAAAATCAAGTCGAGAAAGGTCGATGATACCCCATCCAACTCATTATGGGCCAAACATAATGAATGCGATGATTTAAATCGAATGATTCGGACTCCGCCATTTCAAATTTAGAGGTATCACGACCAGACCATACTTAAATCGAATGATTTCCACTTCAATATACTCATTTCAAGTGTTTTGTCATCCGATGCAAAATTGAAGTAGTTTCAGGAATCGATGCTAAGTGTAGCATACTAAAATCAAATGATGTCGACCCCGTCACTTTAAAACCGAGTTGTCGGGACCCAACCGTACTAAACTCAAGTGATGTTGACTCCATCATACTTAAATCGAGTATTTTTTCTGTCGACACCAAATTGGAGTTGTTTTCGGAATCAACGCCGAATTCAACATATTTCAGTGCTGCATACTGAAATCAAGTGATCAGGACTCTGCCATCTTGAAACGCCGAGTTTTTGGGGCCCGCCGTACTATGATCAAGTGATTTCGACTCCACCCTACTAAAATCAAGTTTTTTTCATCTCATACAAAATTAAGTTATTGGAGGGTTTAAATGCTGAATTCAAGATATTGTATTTTTCGAAGCTATAATCTAGTGGTTAAGGCTCCACGGTACTCAAGAGGAGGTAGGTGAACCCGATCGCTCTAAATTCAAGTGATTTTTCCTCAACCATACTAAAATCAAGTCTTTTTTTATCCGATGCAAAATTGAAATTGTTTGAGAAATCCAAGTAACATTTTAGATCTCACATTTCTCGATACCAAAAAATCGAGTGATTCAGACTCCACCGTACTCAGGACGAGGTTGGTGAACCCGACCGTACTATCATCAAGTGATTTCGACTCCACCATACTAAAATCAATAATTTTTTTCATCCCACCCAAAATTGAAATTGTTTAAGGAATCAACGTAAATTTTTTGGTATTATATTTTTCGACAATAAATTCAAGTGATTCAGACTCTACCGTACTCAAGCCGAGGTAGATGAACCCGACCGTACTATCAAGTGATTTCGACTCAACCATACTAAAGTAAAGTATTTTTTTCATCAATCACAAAATTGAGATTTTCTGAGGAATCGATGCTAAATTCAATACTTTCATGTTTTGCATACTAAAATCCAGTGATTCAGGCTCCAACGTAGTCAAGCTGAGGTCGGTGACCCCGACCGTACTAAAATCAAGTGATTTCGCCTCCACTTTACTAAAATCAAGTCTTTTCTTTATCTGATACAAAATTGGAATTGTTTGAGGAATCAAGATGCAAAAAAATATTTCACATTTCTCAATAAAAATCAAGTGATTCAGACTCCACCGTATATTAGAGATGATGCTTGTCAGTAACCATCATATTCGTTACTCGATTACACTTACGTCATCTGGTATACATCTACGCATTCTATGTACAACAGACAGTTTACCAGTCTGAGTTATAGTAGGATAGCAGCAGCTGTCTTTTCACGCATATACTACTGTGCACCCGTACGCACAGAATAAAGTCCCAATGACGAGTAGTTCCATGGATCTACTGTTGTGGTACGTACGTACATGATCTACGGTAGACAGCACATTTAGTACGTGCTATCATTGGTGCATAATGGACAGGATATCTTCAGTATCGCTCCGAGACCGGTAGCATAGTTTTACTGTTACAATGTAGTTCTGGTTGGAGAAACAACATAGGCTACACTGGGGTCATGGATATGTACCCCAAGATATATTGTTCTTTACAGTAAATCTGGGGGTTCTCTTCGTTGTTTTTATTTTGAACGGAATACGAGGGTATTCCCTCATTTTGTTTTTGTTTGACCGAAGTGCAAGGGTCGTCCTTTGTTGCGAGCTGCGAGCGCACACGCGCACCGCCCTCCCCTTTGAGCTCACTCTTCTTTTGCTCACCATCCTCAGCTTCCAGCTGAGCAATCAATCAACAATGTGGCTTGGGGTCACCACACCATCTTCTTCTCTTCTATGTTGAAGCTTCACGTACAAGTCACCTAACAGTGACTACGTGTTTGCCTCGAACATTTTGACTGTGTATTGCCGGCCATCGGCAATCGAGTCTAGGCGTACACACCAGCTACGAGCTGGTACACACGCCAATCGCCATACCTAGTAGGTTATGCGCCATGAGCCTTAATAGGTTAAGTAGCCTCGAAACGCGTGAACGCGGCAAGCTACTAGCAGCGGTGGCCCAAGACTGCCACCCTGGACTGCTACTGGCTCGCTATACATACAGCAGGAGGAGGACTGGACTTTTTCAAGATCAAGAAACCTGCTGCTACGTACGACGAAAAGGAAGCTTCTTCTGCGACGAGAGGAACGAAACATCGAAGGTCCACGTACTTCGTTGAAACGTGAGTGACACGTGGTACATATACCGCGTGCTTGTACGAGGGTCCTGCGTAGGGCATTATATTACTGCCGTAGTTCACTACTGCTGTACTGCTGTAGTTCACTGCTGCTGTAATCTAGTTGCTGTAACTACGATAGAGACACCTACAGAGTACCACCGCGTAGGAGTTGTGACAATCTCACCTTCTCCGCTTTGTCTTTCCATAGACGAGGGCCAATAATCTCGAGAAAACCTTGAGTGTACCTGCTGCTGTACGCTGAACAACAGCAACTCCACTTTACAACCCAGCAAACCTGAGGTTAGGAGCTCTGCTGAGCGTAGTCCATCTCGTGGATCGTAAGCCTCACTTACTCTGAGCAACAGTGACATTTAAGTCAACTCCCGACAAGCATTTCTGCTGTCTGTTAAAGGAGCGCTGAACTTCGATAAATAAATTAACCCACTGTACGCTGCCCAACAGCAACTCCACATTACAACCCAGTAAATCTGAAGGTTAGGAGCTCTGCTGAGCGTAGTCCATCTCGTGGATCGTAAGCCTCAGTTACTCTGAGCAACAGCGACATTGAAGTTATCTCCCGACAAGCGTTCTGCTGTCTCTGAACTTATTTCGATACATTTCCAAGAGGGCCTTCGGCCCCAGAGAGATTTTTTTTTCTCCAAGAGGGCCATCGGCCCCAGAGAGATTTTGTTTCGACATTCGTCATTGGACTCCTACGTTGATCCGTGACCCCACACGACCGTTGAAACAAGACCTATAATAGCAAATAGTTTCTCCGAGGAGGATACGTACGACAGTTTAGTTTCGTGTCTTGATCACACAGCACAGAGCAGTACTGCTATCTACTGTGTGCATCTCACCTCCGGATATATTTCTTATACGAAGTGTGGACTCGAAAAATCTTGACTCAACGTCGAGTATTATTATACTGCTGTACGCTGTCAAGGACAACTCGTCACAACTCACAGCACCGCGGGGGTTAAGGAGCTCTGCCTAGTGTAGTCCACATCGTGGATCGTCTGCCTCGGGCAATCCGAGCTGCAGTTGTATAGAAGTAACTCCCAGCAGTACCACCGTCTGTAAAAAGGGACCCTGACTTCAAAAAATTCCAACAGGGACCTCCCCGCGGGATCATGAAGGAGAAGCCCCTTGAAATAACTCAAATCTCGATAGTGCATCGCGTCGAGTACTTACGTAGCTTGTTGCTGTTTTAATAGCTACCCCAAAGACAATCACAGTACTCCTGTGGATTATAGGCATTGCTAGGCGCCATCCACTACTGTGGATTTGTCAGCCTCGTGAATCACGAGCAAAATCTATTATAGGGAGCTGGAGTATCCTCGCCAGGGGCCGGGAAACACCATCACCAAGAACTACAATAGTCGTTTATTAGAACAAGACTACACATTGTCGGATATCAAGCGTAATAATAATATTTAACAAAAGATTCCTC